>CM062580.1:12377721-13002721 GCA_031468815.1 Morus bassanus | reverse complement strand
GAATAGGATCCCCTTGGTAAAGCCCTGAAAGCAGGCACATTAGGATACTACTAATAATCCTTCAGTTTCTTAGCATATGATAACTGCCTCCTAAAATATTAATTAAATCATGTCATGTGATCCTAAAAATAGGCTTTCCAATTCCACTCTGCTCTCTCCTTAAGGTTTCTTGGCTGTTGTGTTTTAACCTTTTCTGGTATTTCACTGATTGTAGCAACTGCTTTCTGGAGGATTGCAAAACCTGATGCCCTTTCCCAGTGTGTACACACATATATGTATATACCTACACATGCCACTCAGCTTTCCCATCGTTTTGGTACAAGTATCTCTTCACCGGTATGCAAATATATTAATCCACCCAAGGAGATCAGAGGAATTTATTCTAAAATACGGTGCTTTATAATACCAACCTCTTTTTAACTCTTCCACTTCCTCGTCTGTCCTGACCCCCTCCAGGTTAAGACAAGATATACACATGCTTGAAGATTTTGATGAAGCCTATCAGCATGCATGCCCCTTGCAGGTCTAGGAGCACCCTGACTTCACTGCTTCCTTTCTGCTGCTGCAATGCTAACGGATGAAGTACTATAAATATTTGATTGACCTGTCACTGCCATGCTGCTCTCATTTATCACTTGCTCAAGTCGGAACCAAATTACTTTGGAATATTTTGTGCCATCTTTACAGAGTGTTCAGTTCTTCCCCTGCCAACCCCACTGCCCCCTTCTCCATGCCGCCTTCGATGCAGCACAGCCTGCAATGGAGCAGCTTCTGAAAATGGCCCCTCCTGGCCAGGCAAGAAAACAGAGCCAAGTGCTCTTAGCATTGTGACAAGGGCAGTGGAACAGAGAAGGTGAATCTAAAGAGATGCAAAAATAACCTGGACAGGGCAGGGTGATGTACGAAGGGTGAACCCACCCAAGCCTCAGTATGAGGGAGTACATACCGTAGTGTATGAGATCAACAGCCCTCTTCTGCAATTTCCATAGTGCTGAGTCCCAAAAGAGGATTACAGATTTACAAGAAATTCAGGTAATTTGCTCGTCATGTTACCCATAGGAAGTGAGTAATTCTCTTGCGCTCACCACTCTAATCACAGTCTGGGTATTTTACTAGCAAGGGCTCTGGAATAAATTAGGAGGTATAGTCCATACAATCAAATTCTATTCTGTTCATTTTCACTCCTGTCTTCTCTAGATTTTTACATTTGGGGTGAAATCAGCAAATTTTAAGGCTTGCCAAGATTGAAATGACTGTGTTAGTGATGCAGCCCCTGAGCATGCAGAGACCAGTGCTGCTTTGCTTATGGTAATGAGTCCCCCTGGGGTGCTTGTAGCCCTGTCTGCCCAGGGCTGCCACAAAGGCCCTTTGCCCCATGCTGCTAAGTTTGCTAACGCCACTCCGATCCCGCCCTGCAAACCACCACCACATTCACTCCAGCACTTTCACGGCCAGTCCGGCCCCGCAGTCCTTCCTGTTGGTGCCATGTAGCCTTTTACTATGGATCTACCCTGCAAAATCCCAGGGCTGAACCAGCTCTGGAAGCTAGGAGGGACTCGTGGTATAGGTGGCATATAAATCCCATGGGCTGAGTTGCCTCTGCACAAATAAATCCTTCTCTCAGCCCTTGAAAAACAAAAGCCTGACACATTGAACTACTTCTATCATTAGAATTACCCCTCTCATTAGCTCTCCCCCTCTACCTCTTCCCTTCCTCGTGTCAGCAATACACCGATCCATCCTGCTTATACCAGCTCTTACCTATACTCCAATTACTTTTTCATCTCCCCCACTGGCTGTTTTCAATACTATTATCTGCTGCATTTGCTGGATCTGGCTTTCAAGCGTTTGACTGATGCCTGATTCCTGTAACCAGAACATGTCTGTTGATTGGACTGTCAATGGATTTCTTGGCAGAAAGGGCATTGGGCCTTGCAAATGTGAAACTGTATTTCAATCTCATTTAGGAGGAAAGGGAAAGGAGAAAGAAAAATATCCTAAAGCCACATTTGTCCTTGCTCTCTTTGAACAAGTGCTTTAAGTAAACAAGCATTTTACCTTTTTTTAATAAGGTCGTTTGTGACATCACTTTCTTATCAGAAAAAGGAATGTTTTGTGTTGTGTATTTTCAGCACTGGAATGCCTATCTTTATTTTGCAGCAAACGGCTTCTTACCAATTCTTCTCTGGGGAGGAAAAGAGCGGGGAGTGGGGAGGGAGATGTACATCCATCCCTGTCTTCTGGCTGCCCACAGTGACACCTTGCTATAACAAGAGTACACAAAGCCGTCTCCCGGCCAGCCCTCCACATGCCTGCTCACAGCCAGAGCCTCTCTGGAAGAATGCACCTTTGACTTTCCTAAATAACAATGCAATTACCTTCAAAAGCTGGCAGCCAAAGTACATGCTGAGAAATGGCTACCATTAAGAAGAAATTATCCGCTCTCAGGGAACGGCCAATTTGTTAACTTGTGAAGGAGGAGAAAGATCCCAGCTCCAGACCATGTGGGTGTGAGGATGGGGGTGCGAGAATGGCTGCTTCCAGCCATCCCTTGCCCAAGACTGGGAAAATCGCTTGGGGTTTGAAGGATGAGCCCTTTGTGAGCTGGATCCAGTGCATTTTGCTCCCTGTGCTGTACAGGTACAAATAAGCAGGTATGCACCATGCAATTCTCCTCCATGCATGGGGTGGGGGTACCACAGAGTCATGCCATATGTGGAAACCGCTCACGAAGAATCAACAAAACAGTCCCGCTGCTGGAGACCTGAGCTCAAACACACCCAACCTTGTCATCTGCCTGTGGCTAAAGGAGGGTGCCAGAATTGCTGGTATCACATGAACTTCCAAAAGCCCTGAGGTCAGGAGCTGCATTTGCAAAACAAAGTCAAAAGCAGGGGGAACACAATTTTTGAGACAGGAAAGACTGGGGCATAAATAAATTACTTGAGGTTGGCTTCCATCGGTCTGTACCTTTAGGGCTGGACAGGTGAGTTCTCACACTAAATATATTTTTCCCACTGGCTTATCAAGGGCTCTTTGATACATAAAGCCAAGATAACTGTGATCTATGCAGAAAGATCCAGTTCTGTTTAACATCAGAGGCAACCTTTGATATTGCACCAAGCTACAGAGAGCACCGTGTGACATTTTCATATCTAAATGCAACCCCAGGAAGCCCACCAGTGAATTAGCTGGGAACACAGCTAAAAACACTGGTGCTGACAGGACTATGTCTGAAAATATTAGCGTGTTCAAACTCTGAAGCTTGCCTAAGACCTTTCTGGAAGACAAAAACAACCTCGATGACTTGGAAATGGATCTGGTGGGCTTACAATGCTAAACATAAACATAACAGCAGAATCAGGGAACTTTGAAGATTACAAGATTTTCTAGGTCACATTGTCTTTTTTCCCCCCTTGGCCAATACAGAGTGTTTTGTAGAGTGTAGCCATGCAGACCTCCTTCTAAACCAACCCTAAATGTTACAAGCAATGCAGTTTGACAGCTGCTTACTGGATACATACAGGCATTGGCTTTGTAGGTGCTGATGCTGTTAGAGTATAGCTGTTAATCTAAGCAAGTATGTTTTGAATATTTATTACCTTTTTAAGAGGAATGAGCTTGGGAAAAAAAGTATGGAAGCAGATTGTGCAGAAAACCCCACCCTGAAAAGGAATGGATAATCACTTCCCTCCTTCCTAACAGCTCTGAACCATTGCTCCCATCTTCCCCCACTTCCGTGGTTAGGGTGAGACAGCCCAGATGTGGAAGAGGGGATGGACATGGACCTAGTGCCCTTTCAATGCTTCCAGGTAAAAAAAACTGGAAAAAACAGGTAAAACTGGACTTTGATGCCTAAAAGTCAGAGCACAGGCAGAGCCAGGTCTGCACTGGCAGATGGAGGGAAGCAGAGTGCTGCCAATGGAGGGCAAAGCATGGTGCTGGGATCTCTGGAGAGTCGGGTCCATTTCTTCTTCTCATGGAGAGAATGAAGCTTCTTTCTTATGTCTCTCCTGACTCTTCCAGCAAAGACATTGCACAATCACAGGCAGCTGCAGTAAGAAAAATGTAAATATCTTAGGAAACACAGACTTAGTGTAGCATCTGTTGTTCCCTCTGGGTAAAGCAGTGGTCTCAAAGGATGGGTCATCATGGAAGGACCTCAGAGAGGGTGGAGCAAGCACATCTGCCAAGGAAACAGTCAACTCCTACAAAGGTACACTGGCCAGGAGCCCTGGGCTTTTAGCTCAGAAATCACATTCTGGGGAAGTGAAGTAGAGTCAGGAGAGGCTTTTTGGCTTCCCCAGTAAGATTTGAAGGCAAAGCATGGCTTTACCAGAAATGATTTGCAAAAATCCAGACTATGTCAGTCCTAGTACTGGACTCCTGCATTTTACAGATGTTTACGTCTGAGCCAGAACCTTGTTTCTCATGGCCACATTCAAAACACTCCAACTTCAGGCAACCCCACTCTTAGGCTCCCTTGCTGAGCCCCAGGGAAAGAGGGATGGGACAGGAGGCAGTTTTGGATGCTGTAGACTTCCTGCCATGCCCAGGGACTCTGAGCATGGTGCTAGGAGCCAGGGAAGCATCAGTGCCTGCTCCAGTGGTGACCACAGGTACTGCCTCATTGCACTGCCGACATCCTTCTTCATCATGCGACGTGCCCACCGCATGGTGCCAGAGTGAAGCACAATTAGGGGAAAGCTGACAGAAAGCAGGGGAAATGAATACCACAGCAGCCAGCCAAGAAGAGATTATTCCCATGATACATCTCCTCTTCCCCCTCCCCATCATGCCAGCAGCCTCTTTATCTTCACATGGAGGTTGTGAGGATTCATTAGTTAATGTTTGTGAAGCGCTGTATAGATGGAGAGAGGTATGCAAGTGCTAAGTATTATTATTATTACAGAGAGTCGCTGTTAAGGCAATGGATATGCTCTTAAGTGTCATTTCATATTTAATTAACGTACAATAATTGTCTTCCTAAACCTGCAGGTAAATCTTTATTCCTGACACTTCCTCTAAAGAGACGGTGCAGCAGAGTTGCTGCTAATGGGCTGGCCTCCTCCCTGCTGGTCTTTCCCAGGGAGGAGTGGGATTAGCTGGGAGCAGAGGTAGCAGAACCACCAGGGAAAGAAGGGCAACAAGGGCTTTTCATCCTCTCCACCACATCCCCATGCACACACACCGTGGCCCCACAGTGAACCTGGGTTTCAATCACTGATCTGCCCTGAAAGGTTTGCTTTGCCAGCCCCATGCCAGCCTGGAGGGAGGTGGGTGCTGCCCCTTGGGTGGAGGGCAGAGCTCCTGAGAGCCACTGTAGGACCTGGGGAAGGGCATAAGTCTGCAGCCTTTCCCTAGGTTTTCCCCTGGGATCAGGCTATTGGCAGCATTGTCCGAGAACCACAAGTGTCTTCTAAGTAACTAAACACAGCTGCAGCTGTGCACCTTGCCATTATCAGTAGAATTAAAAAAATAAAAAAAGAGTATAGAGAAGCATGAAAGCACAGTACTGGGAATTTCCTTGCTATTTTTCAGGGACATCTTTGCCAAGAAATAGTATTCTCAGCACTAGGCTACATATCTTTAACTGACAGAGGGAAGCAAGGAGAAATCATCTGTGGGGCCATCTGCTCTTCTAGCAAACGGGAAGGGGAAGCCACCTCTCCCACCTCCCAGCGATGTTTGCATTTTCAAGAGAGACAGGGGAAGTAAAAAAAGAAGCAGTCCATCATTAACTCAGAAGTGACCCGCCTACATGAGACACAGGAGGGTGCTTGGGCACTTCGTGTCTCTCTTTCTCACCCAAATGCCTTTTTTCTCTAAGACTTGTTGATAAATCAGTGCCCTCTATAGGCACTTCTCCGAAAAGCCCAAAGGACAGGTTTCCTCAGGTTGCTCCTGAGGTGCTGAGTGGGAGCCACGGATGCTGCTTTGCCAGCACCAAGCTCTGCACCTTTGCCTTTGTGATCTCCTTCCTGGCAGCAGGCATGCATGGGCAGCAGCCCCCCCACCCCACATTGCTCTCCCCTTACTCCTATGCATACACATGCCCTTCCCATCCCCACAACAACCTTAATGCTATGGTCTGAATGTTCCTCATCAGTGCTAACATCAACGCTAAGTGCTCTGAAGGTCACAGGTGATAAAGCTCCTCCACCACCAAGGGCCAGGCTTTGCTCCAGTTCTGGCCTTGTTGTTACCCTCCTCTTTTCTGCCCACGGCCCCCGAGGCAGCTGAAGTGACAGGGCCCTGGGAGCTCGCTCCTTGCCTCCCTCTCCAACCTCCCCCTTTCTTCCTCCACTCTCATTTATTTCAATTTGCTATGCTTTCCTCTGTGGCTTTCAGCATTAGCTGGGGAGGGGGAGAGGAGAGGAAAGAGGGGAGGGGAGGAAAGTGGAGAGGGATGTTTTCACAGTGGAGAGCCAGGGAAACCCCTGTGTTGCATGGCTGGGTGATGGTCAAGGGTCTGTGGGTAAGTGGGGCTGCAAAATGAAGGGGAGATGACAGCAACCGAATGGCCGCGTGGAAGCTGCAGGGGAGGGTAGATGTCAACCGGCAGCTCATGGTGAGATTTAGAAATGTAAACTCAGATGTAAGGTCAGACTGGGGGTCACAGGAAAATCGGCCAATTTTTTAGGCTGATTTTGGGTGTAACCTCTTGCGGTTCAGAACATAACGGAGGTCAGTGAATTGGCAAAGTGCTGTCAGGGCCTCAGGATGCTCTCATGGCATCTTGGCCTACCACAGCTGACTATTTAATTGCCAATTCAGGGGAAAGAGGGCAAAGTGTGCTCAGGGAGAGGTGGCACTGAAGCACTGGAAGGTTTGGGGCATAGGCCAGAGTGCTGCGTGAAAGGGATATTTGTGAAATTCATCCTCTGTGCAGGCACCATATTCCTGTGATTTGTAGCTAAAGAGGAAGCAACTCTGTAACAGCACTGCTCATTTTCTCCGCATCTCATGGGTTTTGTTTTTCTTCCTGGATTCCCAAATGGCTTCACTTGCCAGATATACCCTTCATGAACTTCAGCCATCCTAGCAGACGTGGGATCCAAATTCATCAGCTCCTGCTGCTGTTCCTTTGACTGTGTCGTCACCCATTGCCATGCAAAAACTTTTGTACCAGTCATCGAGGCAGTCCAGACTGCCGTAAAACAGGTGCTTTCCAGAGCACACCAACTCTCTGGTCCTTCACAAATGCATTTTAAGTTACAAGCCCTGCCCTTTAAGACCCTGTATTTCCCAGCCATTGCTCATGATGTCCATGGCACTCCCTTCCTTAAGGAATCAGATCAATGTGTGATGTTACTACTATCCAAAAGCCTACTTCCATGACTCCTTGTCCTGTATGTGTCCTCAGCAGATCCTTGGGGAGATGGTTTGCAGGGTCCATCCGCTTTTATTCCCTAAGAATCCCTTCACAATGGCTGTAAGAAACTCCCCGGTTAAACCATCTACTTGTGGATTGTTTTTATTCTTCGTACTCATTCAGCTATAAGTCTAGAAAGGACAGGCAGTGGAGATGTACTTGAGCAAGGACAGACCTAAAGAGGACACTTCATGCTAGCATATAAAATCAAAACCTGAAACCATTAAAAGCCTCAACAAACGGGTGACAAATAATGTATGTACTTACTGCTGACATGATCTCCTATCTGACATACTGAATTATAGCATGAATTTTTAATCCATCTTTGGGGCAGAGATTGAACCAGCCTCTCTCTCTAGAAATATATCCCATGCATTTTGGATATTGCTTTTAGTTGGTATTATCAATGCTCTCTTTTCCCCAAGAGCTTTCTTCAATAGTCATCACCCTGCATTGCAGGTCATGCAATAGAAAATTGGAACAATGAAAAAGAATAAGAGAAGAAAGAAAGCAAAAGAGAAAACTTCATGCTCACATCACACCAAAACTTAAGAGCAGATGGAAGATAATGTCACCACCAGTTCTAAAGGTGGATACAAAAATATAATTAAGGTGCCTGTATTTCAACACATTGTCCAGAAAGTGTACTGCCATCCAAAAATACAAAAATACTCAGAAAAATCTAGCATTTTCAGGATGTAAGTGTGTTTCTACCTGTTAAAGGGGGAAAGGCAAGAGAGAGAATCCAGTTGCTATGGAAATCAGGCCATCTCCATGGGAATTCAGAAAGTAGAGTATCCTCTTGGCCAGTAAATCAGACACTGAGCAGCCATTTCTTGACCATGGCATTGAACAAATCTGCTCACAGGACACGTCATTTCCCCACCACTACTGCCCTGTCTCAATGTCAACTAAATTAGTGAAGGATTGGGCTCTTACTGGAGTTAAGAACTTGTTTTGAGGGGTGTTTCTGTGAAGGAGTCTGCTTTAGCTCTTGTTATTGGGATATAGATTATGTGGGTGGGAAAAAAGAAATTCTTGGGTTTGCAGCTAAGTAAATGGTTTTGCTTTCACATTTGTTGCTTTGGAATAAAAAAGGGTCAGGTAGGTATGCAGGGAATAAAAGAAATGAAGGCCACATTAAAGAACACCAATAAGAAAGGGTGACAGTGTTGTGCAAATCTACATCTTGTTCAGGACTCCTCTCTTTGCATTAATAGACTGACTAAAGAATATTCATGGTTTAGCTGGGGGATTTCATCCCTTAGCCACATGCAGGTGTCACTGGCTCTGCTGCTCCTGGGCACAGATGACTGCTCAGAAGTTGAGGCCCCACAGAGGACCCCATGCTCAGGTCTCCCTGAAGACCACCAGTCCCTGCCTCTGGTTTTGCTCTGGTGTCACCATATGGAGGAGGCTGAGAAGCTCTGAGACGAGGAGTGTCATGGCATGCTTTGCTGCAAAGCTCTTCTGTTTTGTCATTATATTTAATTGCTGGTGGGAATTTGGTCCCTAGAGCCCAGGAGACTGGATATTGCCCTGCTGAAGTTGAAGGAAGCTTTGACATGAGCACCAGTGTGCAGACAACTGGCTGATGGAAAGCAGGTGATGGATTTACAGTGCTGAAATCCTTGCTTTGACTGCTATGCAAACACCATATATTATACCTGTAAGTTCTGCATAAGCCAAGGAGATTAAAAAACACCTTGTAGAAAAAAGTCTTGGTCAGATATGCCTTTGTTGCAGGGGACAATTGCATTATGGTACAAATGCATGTATGTCATTCAGCACTGGTGAATTTATTGGGGCTTCATTTGACTATATCTCAGAGGGTAAGTAAGGCTCACATACAGAAATGTCTATCTGGTATATGTGTATTGGAGAACACTGCCTGACATTGATGGAAAGCTGTTTGATATAGTTTCATCTTTTGATTCATTTAGACTTTTAGAGCTCAGGCTAAGTTGCCCAACTTAATTTGCAATCATTTAAAGTAAGGGTTAAGTGAAGGTCACAGGCCACTCTCATTTAGAGGGAAACCTCTGCAGTACTCGCATGCTTTGACCTTTTCAGTGTTTTCTGATTCCACTGACCAGCTGCGTTCTTTATAGCACTGTTAACCTGTGAGCAATGTGTGGAGTGGTCATCTCCCACAGTAATGCAGAAAATTTTAAAAGGTTAAAGTAGTTGAGAATATTCCTGGCAAGAGCAGGTACTGAATCCCTAGGAACAGATTTTGTGTGTGTGTGTGTGTATGTGTGTGGCAGGAACTTCCTGCTCTGCAAGGTTTGCATTAGTAGTAAATTGAAGAGAATGCAAAACAGGGCTGTATGCAGATGTAACCAGGTCACCTAAGTTCAGATAGCTCTGGCTGCAGGTTATCCCAGCAATCAGCTCAGTGGAGAGAGTGGTTTAATACAAATAGAGATCCATGCCATCTCAGAGCTCTAAAAAATAACGCTAAAGATAATTCCAGCAGTAAAGCAAATCGAGGGACTCATGTCTTTTCCAAACTTCATATGCAGAACCCTGGGATATGTGAAGCTTTGACATAACTTCAGTTAACAGCAACGAGCACTGAGTGTATAGTGGATACGATGCGCTTTCTCAGTTCAGCAGTGTTCAGAAAATAAAATCCTTGTGATCTATGCCCCATCTTTTTTCTGCTCTAATTTTTTCCCCCACATTTATGATCTGGTTCCTAGTTCTGCAACTCTCCCTTCCGCCTTTCATGAGGAGAGATGGAAAAATTGTAAACCAGACTACCATAGTGAGTCAAGTCTCTCATCTTCCCAGTATCGTGTCTTCTATAGTGGTGGCTAGTTCCAGATGCTTCCTAATCACATGCTAGCTTTCAGACACCCAGCTTTTCAGTTTTTCCTAATGCCACAAATACCTGGAGAAGGGAAGAAGGGGATAGCTTATTCTGAGAAATGAGAAGGGCTTTATTTCATTGTGATACGCTCTAAATATACAGAAAGGGTCAAAAGTTTCAGCTTTTGCCCTAGGACTTCTGACTGCCGCAGGCTAAGCCTCTAACTCTGAGATCCCTGTAAGAGGGCAGTGGGAAATGACTCATCATTAAAAATGCAAGTTGTCCAGTACATCAGTCAAGGGCTGACAGAGAGGATCCAGTCTGCAGCTTTGAGCAAAAAAAAAAAAAAAAAGCAGAGTGGGAGGTAGAGCCCCCTCCTCCTCCTGAGCACCCCTGCGAAGGGGCATGGGCTTCTCCAGCTTTCCCAATCCTGGCGCACCAGGAAGAGCACAGAAATGTCATTTGCCTTTCCAGACCAGCTTTCAGCGTGGCAGGGAAAGGGCTGGTGTTACACATGCTGATAGCGATAGTACATGATACGCAGTCAGCAGTTTGTTGCAATCAGAGCTTCTGCTGAGCACGTATAAAGCCTGCCCCTTTCCTGTTAATTGAATGTAAGCCCTTTGGTACTTTTCTGTCTTTGATCTCACTTCGAATGAGACGTAAGGCTATTAAGGCAGAGGAACTGGGTGAGTACAATGCTAGCAGTAATCTGTGTCAGGATGAAGGGATGTTACGCAAGAGACTAGGAATGAGATGGAGCATGATTTCTCCCCCTCCCCCATTTTCTGATCTAATCCCAAAGGGTGCTTTTTAATATTCACCGGATAGCAACTACAAAGCAGTAAAACTGATGGACATAAGGAGAAAAAATCATGCAACAAACGCATGTAAAAAAGCTCGTTTGCACCAAAACACCCCTGCACCTCTACAGCAAAGACTACCTGCTTGCCAGGGGATATGAATGACTCTTTGAAGTAAATGCACGTTACTGCATTCAGCATGCAGCATTACTGCAGGATTTAAACACTATGAAACACAGCACTACAGAGAATTGCTGATCATATTCAAACCAAAATGAGATAAAATGCAAAATAAAAAGATGAGAAGATAATTACTTCAATTCATTTTGTACCTGGAGCAATTATTGTTTGGACTGGGGGTGACTTGTGGGTGAAATAGTTAGGTCTGCAACAGAAACTGCAGACACAATGTTAATAGTTAAAATGTCAGTGTTAAGCTTCATTAAAAGAAAAACCCAGCTCCCTATGCTGGTTCTGTATTTTCTTTCACGATTACCAAAGCGGGCACTTACATAACATGCTACATATTTCAAAGCAAGTTATAAAATTAGCTAGTAAGTGCACATAACGCCTCTTTAAAGCACTGGAGGTGAATGTACTGCACCTTTCAGATGGTGTTAGGCATACTGAAACATCCCATTTTTCAGATTTAGGGATCTAAAATTATGAAGCCAAAGAATGTGGTTTGGGCACCTATGAAAATATTTATTTTCCATCTGAAAGGACATCGAAGCTAATAATTATTTCATCATTAAAGTTTGTTGGGATTTTTTTGAAATGTGTTCCTAAAAACCTGGAAATAGAAAAACTGAAGAAAGGGGAAGAAAACCTGAAACTCTTTGGTCTGATTTTTTTGGTTAAAAATTAAACAAGAAAAAAGTTATGCGGAACAGTTAAAAACCCTATGCAAATCCTAAAATAACAAAAAGGCATTTTTAGCCAGCTCTGACCAGTGCAGAGGATATACAGAACAAGAGTGGCAATTCCTATGTACTACAGGTCCTCATGCCCAATAAAAATCTGACCATGTATTTTAGCACCTGCAATCACTGGTCTGATGGCCCCCTTCTTTTGCTTGCTTGGTGCTGTGGAGGTTTCCACTCTGTTTCAGCCTGATTTGGTCAGAGCAGTCTGGATGGTCTCTGGTCACGCTACAGCTTTTTCCTTGTTTAGCAACTGCTGCAGTGACCCAGGTCTCTAGTGGCACTTTTTAAGCAGGAAAACGTGTTCCTGCAGCTCCTTTGACAGGAATGGGCTCTGCCACAAGGCAGCAAACCCTTGTTCCTCTCTAGCCCCTCTCCTTTCGTAGCTTTTTGGTGCAATGTCTCTCCTCGGCTACCTCTGGAGAGGCTGGGTCCCAGGCCAACACACCCGAGAGCTCTGCCCTATTACTACCAAAAGACAATGGCAGGACCAAGCTCATGCCATTAATGTGTTTGGTTTCATGGGGCTCTCCTGCTAGCACGGTCATCCCCTCCTTGCAGATACTTGGCAAAACCCACCTACACGTGCCAAGTCCTGAGCCTCCCTTTAGGGGACAGAGCTTCATGATGGGTGGTTTGATTGTCTGTTTTCAAAATATAATCACGTGTATATTAAAAACAGCATCACACTGACTCACTTCCTGTGAAAACAAGATCCAGTGCTAGGAAACTAAACATAATTTTAAACGTTATCATCTGACTAATCAAGTTTTACCTCTGTTGGTATTCCATTTCAGTCCATATAATTTTTCTGGTATGAACCTGGGTCAGTTTTGCGTATGTCCAATCTATTTTATATATACATGTTCACTCTATTTGCACACTCAGATGGGAGACATATGCCTCTTCTCATTTGGGCAGGCCATAGTGTTATTAAAATGGAAATGTGCAGGCTTTGGGATCCATCTGCAACATATGTTTAAAAAATGAAAGATAATTCTTTACTTGTAACTACCAGAAGAACTCAGAGCTTTTGACTCCATGTATAATTACCATGAGACCTTAACAGCTTAATTCACTAGGTAATTACATGGTTATTTTTTGTTCTATAAAAGGTAAAGAGGTAACATTTAATTTACAGGGTGCTGTATAATCCTGTAATTACTCGGTAATTTCCGTGTCGTCACACAATAAAAGCAGGGGCCTTTCCATGGCCCAGATATGACATGATGAAAAGTTGAACTGTATTCAGCATTGTCAGGAAAATCGGGGGATTTCTTTGCCTCCTTCAGATATGAAGTTGAGAGAATGAGAAGCTGAGAAAATGAAAGACACGGGCCTTAAGTGCAATGACAGCAGTTTGCAAATAAGACACTTTCCTCCTGGGTCAATGTAATCTCTCACCCTCCAGCTTTTTGGAGAACCAGCATCCCCCTGGGTTCAGGCCCTCTGTGACTCTCTTTTCTTGCTTCCTGCCATTGCAGCCCATATATTAGGGCTAATGCCTAGGACTAAAGCCTGTGATAGGGGTTTTGTTTCCATTACCGGCTGCTTTTTTTCTATTGCCCAATAGCTAGTTTGGTTGTGAGGATAGTATCTCCAGGTCTCCTCATAATGCAGCAGTAGTGATTACAAGAAACATGGCATTTCCTGAAGAAATGAACCCACTGCTCTTGTTAAGAGCTCTTTGGCTGAGCTGCCCTTCACTTGCTGCTCCAAGCTGCCTGACCTGGAAGCGACTGCATCGCAAAAATGGCAGGGAGGACATTTCCGACCATGCAGCGCCATGCGTGTTCTCCTTGTTCTTGCCACGCTGCTCTCAGGATCCCCCTTCTTTCCCTGCTCCACCAGCACAGTAGCCAGGGCTTCATTCAGGGTGTCTGAACAATGTTATACTGCCCTTTCCACTTCATTGACAGATTTAACCACTATGTCTTGTCAAACAGGGCTTTGGCAAATATACATATCCTATTTACCTAGACAAGATCAGCTGGAGAGTCTGGTTACATCCGCATCACTCTCCCCTGCAAATTATGTTGCGTTCAAAAAGGCCCTGTAAAATGACAGGATCTAGCCCTTGACCAGCACTGGGCACCTGCAGTTTCCATCACCTTCAAAGGCTTTGGGGACAACCCCCATGCCCGTGTGCAGGCCTGTGGTGTGACATTTGCTCTCAGGCAGAGAAGCAGCGTGAGAAAGTTTCTCTCTCCAAAGTCTCATGGGAGGATTCATCCTGGGCTGAGCCCACAGCGAGGAGCAGCACACATTTATATAAATAAAAGCAGCACCTGCAGTTACTAACAATAAAATAAAGAGCCTATTAATCTTCATGTTTCAGGGTATCAGCGGCTAGTGCCAGGAAATAATCTCCCCACAGCCTGGGATAGTAATGCGCGATTGCTTAGCTACAGTCGTGAGGATCTCTTCCTTTTCCCAGACTGTCCCTTTTCCTCTCTGATGGTGTCATTTTTTCCATGCTGTCCTCTAAGCTGCAGTGAGATCCCACTTGCTGAGAGTAGGTACGATAGAGCAGTAAATGAGATTTCTAAGGTGCAGCACTCACAGTGTATACCACAGCCCAGATTAAAAAATATCCTTATTCTGCCCATATACTGTAGGCATCCATTCCCTCTGCTCTTGACACAATAACCCATAAAAACTGTGGTCTAATGCATTAATAATCCATGAGTAAAGGTCCCAAAGTGCCCATTGACATTATAGCCATTAAGGTGCAGTGTGTCAATAACAATACATAGCATGAGAGCAGACACTCTGCCTGCGTGTGCGCGAGCACGCATACCCTCTGCTGTTTAATCCTACGCAGTGTATTTCCAAGTCACATCAGCTCCTCTCTGATCTTGGGGGACTAACATGTGAAAAATCCCTTACGACCGCTACCGTGCACATTTAACAAGGAAGAAGGAGGTGTTTCGGCCCGGGAAGCACGGAGCGATTCCGAGCCTGCTGCCTCTCATGCGTATGATAATTTATCGGGCTGACACATCCTGACCACAACAGCGTTCTTGCACTGTTAATTTCAATGGCATTTTCTGTTAACACAAACAGAGCGGTGCCCTCCTCTGGGCTGCCAACGCCTCATAGATCTAGGCATCTTCCTCGGAGGTGGAGATATTCCATGTAGGCCTATAAAAAGGAAAATTAATTGTGTCTACACACCTACACACTTTCTTAAAATACCACTAATATTTCACATTTCTCCAGTGGCTTTTATCCTAGAAGTTTAGGAAGCACTTTGAAACCTTAAGTCTACACATATCACCCCCACTCCTTGAGAAAAGAGTCCTTTTGCGATGCAAGGCGGCAGCTGCTTGGCAGCGACTCAGAGCCACCAGCAGGTCAGGACAAGACATGAAGATGGGTCTGTTCATCTCTCAAAGAACAGCTGATGAGCAGAAGGCAATTTAAAAGAAGTGATATAAAGGATCAACTCCCACCAGATTATAAGGCCATTTAAAAAGAAGTCATTTTGGAAAGGAGCGTCTCTGTAGCATTTTCTAGACTCTGCAATGGGACTTTGCCCCAGCGTGCACAAGCACCGCACAGTGGCTGGGTTAGCTGGCCTGTGTGCCAGGTGCTCAGTGGAGCACAGAGGCCTCACCATCAGCTGGGTCATTAGGGTATCAGGATGCAGAAATTCATTATTGAGAGTGTTGTTAGTACTCCTCTTGCTTCTTCTTCCCCACTACATACCCTTTGCTTAAAACCCTGGGCTCACCAATCTTCCAAATGTAGCCATAAGATAGCAACAGGATTTCTTCTCCTCCTTCCTCCTTGGAGGTGGGTACATTGCTTTTGTAAGCACTACTACATGCTCCTTGGCTATAGCATCTAGTGTTCAATGGCGCAATGCTTGCCCACCCCAGAAATCCACACCTTAGGACATTCCTGAACTTCCCCTCATCTGGCACATTTTGCACCTCCTGAAGGTGTAAAGAAGGGTCCATGCCTCTGAATCTGGAGCCAGGATGTTCAGTGTGGCGACTCCCCCATTAACGTGATGGACTGCAGGAGTGGGAAGCAATGTGAGTAGTAACAAGAGGTTGTCAACGACATGCAGGCACCAGCTAATTTAACAGAGTGCTGTGCACACACCCATCAAGGCTCCCTTGCTGTACACAGACTTTAAGCAAAATGTAGATGCTGGCTGTGAAAGGCAACAGGCAATGTCGCCCTCCTGAATGTGACATGAGCTGACTTGGGGAATAAATAACAACTTGAAAAGTCATTCCTAAAACCTGCAGAAAGCTTTGCAGGTTGTCTAGCTAGGTACAAATGAGCACTGCTCCTCCCTGAGGATGGGAGCAGCCATGGATGGAGGTGGGAGGAATAAGGAGGAGCAGGAATCAGACAAGGGCAGGAGAAATCAGAGCAGCCCAGCTATGGGGAAAAATTGGAAAGCTGGTAAGGGGACTTCAGAGGACACAGTAGGACAGAAGGGGATACCCCTGTCGGATATAGTCTAGAACTAGCTTTTACAGGGTACCTCAACCTTCCCAAAAGAAATATCCCTCAGGAAAAGAGATGAGCATCTCAGTGGACTAGAGACATCAGCGGCACTTCTTTATGGCCTGTCTCAAGCCTCAGTGACTCCTTTTGGGATACAGGGGCCCAGCAGAGGTGTCATTTGGCCCTTACTGGGCCAGAAACTGCCAAGACAACTCTGGCTGCAGAGAGGCAGGTTGCCGCTCCATTACTGTTCCAATCACTGCTGAAACAGGGATGGGACAGAAACTCTTTTCCTCTTCTGAGAAGGCACATGCAATCTGAGTTGACAAGCCACAGCTTTGGGTCTTGCTGGTTGGCTTCCTCTAATGCAGTGCTGGAGCAAAGGAAAAACTGGCCTGACTTTCTGAAAGGGCCAGAGCAAATTACAGCTCTCTGCTATGCCCTGAAGCTGCAAGGAAGGAGAAGCACATCATGTTGCTGACCCACCACAGAACAGAGCAACAGTGGAAGAGAGATCTGTTTGGCTGCCCCATGACACTGAATTTAAAAAAGAAAGATTGCTCGGTCCAACCAAGCGAGAAATCTTCTGCATTTTCCCGGAATATTTTTTCATGACTTGGTTAACCCTATGATTAACCCTAGGCCAGGCATCAGAAGCTCTGCTCACCAGAGAATGAGGAATGTGGAATATTGCTTATTTCGTTCTCAGAGAGAGAAAAGGCCACACTACAAACATGCTGATGTGACCAGCCCACTTTCATATTTTAGGGGAATGACGGTGCAATGTAGAAAGCCTGAACCAGACTTCCAGAAGCTGCAGTAAGGTTAGAGGAAAGCAAGCAAAAAGCTTAGCAGAAAACTTCCTAGTTTCATCCACACAGGCTGCCAGAAAGAGAAGAGAGAGAGGGCAGAGGTTTGAAGCAGAGCTTGCTCACTGTGTTGGAAGCAGGAACTATCAGGTGCAATGTACAGCATCTGGCCCACATCCTGCACTGTCATTGCAGCCAATGGTATTTTGAGCAGGTTGATATAGATGTAATCAACATCAGGATCTGGCAATGTGCATATTTGCTATATGGAAGGCAGTCAAACTCTTGTTCTGCCCACCAGGGGAATCACTGACTCCCACAAGTGGAACATCCTCCAAGAAGTATTGCTGCTTCGAACTTCATGGGTCACTGCCCATCACTTCTGAATTTAGTGAGGTTTTAAAAAAACAAGGATATTGAAAGTATTCTGCTTCTGAAAAAGCAGTAACAACAAAAAAGCTGAAGGCTTGTGATTCACTCTGCAGAACTGGAAACAGGGTTTGGCTTGGTCAGCCTCTGGCGTGAGATCTGCAAAACAGAGCCAAGACAAGGAATGGGAAACTGGTCATGTTGTATGGAAAGAAATGCATGCACTGGAAGCGATAGACAGTGTATTTGCTTTTGAAGAGTGTTTCCAGGCCAGTAGTCTAAGGCATGAGTAGTAATGCAATCCAAAGCAATGCTAAACAGGTGTTTTATGGCCGTGGTGTCCTTTTCGACATTAAGCAAGTTCACTGCGAAGCTTGCGGACCTGACTGAAGTGAGTTGGTTTCCCTTTGCAAGGTTTCTTGTTCCGATTCTTACACAGATGCCAACGTCAGCATGGTGCTTGCTTTGATGTCATACCAGAGGGTAAATCACTCAGGCCTTCTTGTGTTACACATGAGGGACTTTCAAGGGGATGTTGGTCAAAATTCTACAGATCTGCAATTTTTTTTCAAATTGTGGTGAACACCACATTTGACTCACCCCTCCCACCCCAATTCCGTGAACAAACCTCATCTGAACTTTGAGTTAATTACCCAGACACAGCTGGTCTGGCTTGCAGTGCTACTGCAGATACTTCAAATGGCAGTAATTTCTGTAGGAAAAAGGGGATGCTGAATTTTGCTGAACCCACACCGTTTTTGCCAGCTTGCCTGATCCCAACATCACCATCTATAAGAAGCTCTTGCTAGAAGAGTTTGGCACATTGATGCTCAGCCAGTCACAATACCAAAGGACCTTGGACCTGTGGCTGTTGAAATACTGCCCAAGGACACATCCTCACTGTTCCCAAGTCTACAGCTGTTTTGAAAGCATTCACCCATACAGAGGATGCAACTGGCTTCAGCTACACTCAATCCTGTGCATACAAGGGGCACTGCTGTGGTTTGCTCCATATACTTCAAAGCCTGGTAAATGTTTCTCTTTCACCTGTTTTCATAGATCCTGGGAAGACCAGAGAGATCTAAGCATACGTATGTCCCAGCTCTTTTGGGAAGTGCAGTGGGTGTGCTTTAGCCTGATGTTTGAATGTCTGTGCACATGGAGTTTTAGCTGCATCAGTGTCCATGTTGCAGATGGCAAAGGTTACATGTGCAACCCTAGCATCAGAAATGCACAGAGAAGCATTAGAGGCAGGGAAGGACTTTCAAATGCTTTAATCACCTTTACGATCCATCTCATGATATGTGCACTGGGCATAATGAGATTCTTTGATATAAGACCTCAGCCCTTTGCCTACAGTTATTCAGTCCTGGAAGCAAATCCTAGGTCAAAATCCCCAAATACTAGTCCAGCAGCTGTCCTTACTGGGGCAAAGATAAGACAAGACAGGAAAAAGAATGTGGGATATTGCACCCTTTGGCCCCAGGGCTATTTTCCTTAGAGCTATCTAGTTACAGAGGGGCAAAGGAAAAGGGAGGTAGTAGCAGCGTGGTCAGCCCTGAATAACTTGGCTTTCCCCACCTCTTTTAGACCCTTTCCCATTATTTATTTTCATGTCAGTTTTGCTGATTGATTACAAATGATGCAATCAAGGCCTCTTGCATTTATGTCTGTTCTAATAACAGAGGTCACTGGTCATTCCCTCAGGGGACCCTGACTTCTGACCACCCATCCATATGTCTGGCAGCTTTCTCCCTTCATCCAAACTGATGCATTGCAATCATGCGGCTCTGCAGACCCGGCCAAGAGAAGTGTCTTTCCCATCTCTCACCAGCGTAACACTTCAGAGGAGGGAGAAAGCATAGCAAGAGGATGCTGAGGCATGAGCGTGCCAAATGGGATTTCCAAAACTCAAGGTCCACTGGCGGGGAACCTTTCATTTGAAAAGTGTCCTCCATCCCTAGGGATGCTATTCACATGGATGGAGAGACCAGTTCAAATGGCTAACTTCCTTGCTACAAAAAGCTGGCAGACTGCTTAGTGCAACTATTTGCTATTCTTTCTGCACGGCACACGACTGGTCACATGGAAATCTTTTTCCTCTGCGGCTGCCTGACAGACCTTTTAAAATAGCAGAATAAACCAAACAATCACACAACCAACAAAGCAGGAAAGAAAATACTTTCCAGAATGAATTGAAGAAACTCTGTTTTGTTTTTTTTTTTTTTTTTTTTTTTTTTTGTGAATACCAAAGGACCCCTTGAAGTTCAGCAAATCAGACCGGAGCAGTTTGATGGCATTTGTGCTACTGCAGTGACCCGGGGCTCCAGGCAAGAGAAAGGCTAAGTGCTGTATAATGCAGGTACTCCCTCCCTGCCCAGCTCTGGGTACAAGATGCAGCATGAGGCCGTGGCATGTGCAGTGGTAAGCTCCCTCTGCCGGCAGTCTGTCCTGAATTCCCTCCTACTGGTGCCGTTGGATGGACAACTTCCCAGAGGCTTTGGTGACAGAGGAATGCATCCAGAAACCTCTCCAATTAGTGTCAATCAATCATTTTCATAAAATGTTGGTGCTTTGTATCGGCAGACATTCTCCCGCAGTTGCTGACAGGTCTGGGTATAGCTCAGGTTGTGCAAGCCAGGCATGTGTATCGCTGAAAAGTTTTGGTTTAGATAGGATGGACTGGAGACACTGAACCCCATGGGTTTACTATAACACAGGGTCAGGGGTTGCCTGTATACAGGGTGACTTTGAAAAAAGATGCCAAAGTGGTTAGAAGCACATGAAAAAGGAAAGGAAGGAGGCTTGCATGCTGCGGTGGAGAGGGTTGATGAAGCAAAATCACAAACCAGAGCTGGTAATTGGAGCTGGGGTGGCATACTGGCTTGCAGTGCTGTAGAGACTAGAGATTCAGGCAAATAGGTTCAAAGTTATAGGCAGGGAATTCTACAGGCAACAATCTGATTGGACCTGAGCAGGGATTTAGTCATGAAGATCTGGAAATCAAAACAAAACTGAACAGCTTTTTCATTACCCATCTAGCTCCCAGTAGTGACTCATGGCTCTGCAGAAAGCAAGTTTTGAGCTCTTTCACCAGTCTCTGTGAATTAATGTGGACTGACAAAGGTCAGTGGCACAAAAAACAGATGGTTTCACAGAGTCTGGGAGAGGAGGTGACCTTAAACCTGAGCAGGACTTAATTCTCTGTCCAACGGTGGAAGCAATGAATTCATTATAACAGTGGTAGGGATATGGGTGGCTTTAAAAAATGCTCTCTGATTCGAAGGATGATCAGGTCCAGAGACCAGGTTTGGCCATCTCTGGGAAACTGGGATTTGTCCCTGTGCTTCCCTGGGATTTTGCTGGGTTTACAGACCAGGCTTTTGTGGTGCTCTAGCCTGCAAAGGGGCTGGTAAATAGATAAAACTACATGGCAACCTGGGCTCTTAGCATACACCCATCAGATTAGTTAACATTCGCTTAAAAATTGCCAGCCCCCAAGCAAATAACTTGATACTCTGCTGAATTTGCACAGTCTCGAACACAGCAGAGTCAGAGCCCTGGTCTAAGGCCAGATCATAACAACGACTGTTGAGCTCGACAGGCGGAGTGGGGCTTCATTTTGACAGGCAGCCTCTGGCAGAGCTTGCCGTAACAGGCTACCAACCCAGCTGTCTCCCTGCCCCTCTTCCTGGGATAAGCACTCGCTGCTGCTGCGTTAACTTCTGCTGTCAATGTGGAGGCTGGCGGTAAATCACTGTCTGGGGAATGGATAGGATCACAGTGTAGGCAGAAACACCTTGCCCAAATCTCTGCCTCAGGGGTCGCAACCTCTAGCAGGGAAATGGTGGGCACCTTTGATTGCTGCAGCAGGTTTGAGCAGTAAACATAAGGGTCAGAGCTCAGCTTGTGCTCCGATATTTTCCAGCAGAAACCTCCACCTCTCTGAGAAATATGCACTATTAAAGTGAATCACATGAGTCTATGCATTTTGTTTTATTGAAAGAAGAGGGAAAAAAAGATCGCTGTGATTTTCTCTGAGGGGAAAGGAGAGGGCTGACTACTCACCTTTCCTTCTGAACAAAATTGCAAAGCAAAAGCACTCACTTTCCCCTTGCTATGAGACTACCTGTCCTGCACCTGCACAGGTATTTTTCATTCTGGGACCTCCAGCCCAGCTGCTGTGCCAGGTCCCTTTGTATGCAGGGTGGGCTCTCCTGGCTCACCTCCCTCCTGTAGCCATCTCACAGCAGTGGGACTGCAAGTCCACAGGCCTAGACGATTAAATCAAAGTACAAAATGAGGAGGTGAGTGTGCTCCCACGTCCCAATTAAAATGGATTAGCATCACCCGAGGGGGCTAGAAGGCAACAGGCTTTGAGGAGGAATCCTGATGGGGAAGGAAGATTGTGTCTTATTTGACAAGGATGGAACTGAGCAGATGTGGTCAGTCAATGCAAATAGCTTAATTTCAAACAATCATCATCATCACCACCATCTCCAAACATCAGGGTTTTCTTAGATGAAAAATGATACAGCTCGTTTGGTGTCAATAAATCCAACTCCTGAGTGAAAAAAGTCCTTAAATATTTCAGCACTTTGGGACTGACTCATGCTGAGCTTGAAATTCGGAGGTTTGCAGCAAAAACTCCAGCTATGCTTGAGCTTAATGAAATAGCACACAGACAGGATCCTTAGGAGCTAAATTGGCTTCTGCAGCCACTGGGTTGGATTTACAGCATTGCCTCAAACTTTCGTCTACTACAAAGCAGAAAGTACTCCCCCTCATCTCTCACAAAGACAAGAACTTCAGTGTCACTGAGGTTTCGGGGCCTCAGACTTTTAATTCAGGTGCTCACTGGTCCAGGGGATGAGAGCAGGAGCCTGTACATACATAAACAGCATGAAAACAACGTTCCATGCCACTGATGCTACCCTCTCCCTGGGAGGATTGCATTGCATGCGCTAGACTTCTGCATTGAAGTGTGCTGAGTAGAGTGGAAGGTGCCCAGATATTGTGAAGATGAGGGATAAGATCCTGCAGAGAAATTATGAGAAGAGAAAAGAAATTCTCAAATGGTCCATAGGAGGGGAGTACCTGGAGGGAACCCAACATGAAACCCATTACGCTGGGAGACAAAGGGGGAGCAAACCAGAATGGTCTTTGTCTGAGATGCTGTGGCCAAATCTAAGGACACTGCACAAAGGAGGGATCTCAAATTTGAAAGTGGGGCTTTGCTTAGTAGTGACAGGTCGTAGTCTGAACCGGATCCTGCCTGGGAGGTTAGCAACAAGACAACCACTCAGTTCCCTCAGAGGACAGCACACCCCAAAGGGGAGGGGACACCTGGCTCCAACAGACATTTCCCATGTGTAGGAAGTGCCTTCTTCCCATGAAACTTGGAAGCTATCTCCACCATAAAACTAACATGCACAAGAGGATGTCCAGCCCTGCCTTAATGGCATCCTGTCGTTCTGCTGGTTACATGGGGTGGAGAATGATGGGATAAGTTTCTTTGGTTTCTATTTGCCCCATGATTTTACAAGCTGACTTCTCAGATGCAACAGGGGAAAGCAATAGGGATAAGTGTCCAGCAGGCAAGTTCAAAGCAGACATAGATCAACTCAAATACATCGAGGTCGCAAGGAGTATTTGGAGCTGTTGTCACTGACCAGGCTTGTGATAATGAATTTTGTACTCTAGGGATCAGATGTTCCTCTCAGTTATATTAAATTAACCTTTGACTTCATGGGGATTCTTTCAAGCAAAGTCTCCATTCGATAAAGCTAAACTTTCCTTCCCTGAGTCAGAACTTTTTGGTTGGGAGAGGGACAGATGCAGAAAGAGGGTCTGTTACCTTGGGCCAGACTGGAAAGGAGGCAGTAGGAGTATGGATGGGGCTGGTACCTCCGATGGTACCAAAATGAAATGAGATAAAGAAACAGTGGCATGAACAATGATAGGATTTGTAAAACTGCATATTTTCTCTGCATTTCCTGCCGTTTATCCCCTTCCTCCTTGAACAGTTGGGAAAGAATAAAAAATATAGAAAAGGGGGAAAAAAAAATAGGCCCTTGCAGCAAGAATACAAAAAAAGAGAGGGAGAGAGAGAAAGGGAGAGCTTGTTGGAGAGCATCTCTTTCCTTTGGGCACTGAAGTCTTCCGACATCAAACCTTCTGTCCTCATTAAGAAGCCCTGTGTCTACCGTTGTGACATCTTTATTCACACATGCCAAGACTTCAAAGACTTCAGGAGATTTCCTTGGTGGATTTAACATAAAAATATCAGGAGATGAAACAGAGCAAAAGGCAGCCTGGTGCATTCTTGTTCTAATTAGACCTTGGGTGGAGGAAGGGGGGTGAGTAAGGAACAGAACCACCAAGATGCACATTAAGGTGTGAATGCAAACACACACACACATGCACGCACACGCAATCTTGATCATCAGGACTGAACTTCTCTTCTTTCACAAGCTTTTGCAACAGAGAACAGACCCTGAATCTCAGAGTAATGATTTTTTCCAGCCTCTAAACCAGATCCACATTCATCTTGGGAATAAGAAAGTGCTGCAGGTGAAATACATGTGTCTGTTGCCTAAACAAAAAGCTTGAAGTGTAACTAATAAGAGGCAAAATTAAGAAAGAGGACAGAAAAAAGGCATGGAGCGTAGAAGAGAGATAAGCTAAGCATTTATTAGCAATGAAATATGGATCTAGGGAGAACTGTTCCTGTTCTGACTGTGATTTCTTTTTTTCTGTTTGTTTGTCTTTTGTTAAAAAAACTTTTTTTCAGTGAATTTCCAAGCCACTTGTTCGACTTATGAGTCATTGGTGCTACTTGAAATTTGCAGCATGCCCCTTTTGGCTTGAGTAGGTAGGTGATACAGCATGTTTCTCAGCCCCAGCGGGATGACACTAACTTTTTCTGCTCTGATCTGATCACTACTGAAACTGCTTGGTGAAAAACCTTGGGGGGTTTTGACAAAGATTCTCTACATTTCTCTGAAATTTTCTTTTTTGGTTACTGCCCTTCCTAGCAAATTCACTTGTTTGAATGTTTGTGGGAAGCAAAAACCACAAAGAATTGCACTGGAATTAATTTGGAACAGTTTTAAGTTAATATTTATGAGCCTTTCTTGTGAGTAGCTAGCCAGGTCTAGGACCAAGATAGCTCCTTCTTGCAGAGAGCAAATATCAAATAATAATTAAAAACATAACTAGAGAAAACAGAAGTTCCACTGTCTTCAGCTGGGATGCTCTTGGGCCATCTCTAGTAAGAGGCGGGGAAACTTGCAACCTCCTGATGCCAGGTTTTTGAGTATTAGAGCCCAAATTTCACAGGGTGTCTAACTGATTAAAACCAGTGTTGCTTCCAGCCCACAGGACCCAATGTGCTGCTTTGATCAGGTGGATAGAAAGGGGAACACTGCTCTCTTCCTAGATGTATTAGGTATTTTCCATAGCTATTGTGCTTATGGAAACACTCACAGAGGCTACGACCCCCCCAGCACTGGGGGTTGTCCCCACAGAAGACACACATAATTCTGGCACATGAACAAGATGACTGCAATCTGAAAACCTAAGCAGCATTTTTAAACAGCTAAAAACAAAAAAAGAAGAAAAATCTTTCCCCAGCCCTGCTCCTGTGTCAGGGCCCAATAATCTAGTCTCAATTAGAGCATTATTAACTAAGTCCTACACCTGGCCCTACTCGTTTACAGCTATTCCTGTTGACAATGGCACTGATTAGTTGGTACAGCAATGAACCGGGTTGATCCCTCCAGTATCTACCACCCTCCTACAATTTACATTTTGCAGCCAGCTCTGGTTCGGATGGAAGGAGTGAGGTTTTTGCAGACACAAGATGAGATTTAGGAGACACCAGCAGCAGGAGCGAGCTGCCCCCCTTGCACAGGCAAGATCTACCCAGGGACAGGGCAATAACTCCCCCAGCGGGTCTGAATTCCAGTTAATTACAGAACCAGCTGATAGCTAATAGAAACGAAGCAGATCCACATGCCTGCTCTCACTTTGTAGCCTGTGGCTGCGCGCCAGTAAGAAAAGTGTGGGTATTGATTTGATTATCTTGTTTGTCCACCTAGACTTGCTAGTTGCATCTGCTTTTCCCAGTTCAAATGAAGTGTTTTCCACTGATTAATTAATTTTAATTTGTTTTCGCTTCAAGAGCAAGATTTGGTTTTTATTGACAAGCGAGTACCCATATTCCTAAGCCGCCACAGTTAAGTGGTGCCCCTGTGCTGCTCAAAGCTAAAGCTCTCCCATTTTGCTAAAAGTACTTTATATGTCAACTGAAACCTCTCCCTTTCTCCTGCATGGTTTCTAGAAAAGACAAAACTGCATCATTCAACAACTAGGCTCCTCATGGACTAAGGCAGCCTATAGTGCTATGAGAGGCCTCATGGCCCAGGCCATGGAGCCCCTTCCCCCAGGGACGTTGTGGTGCAGGTCTGGCCATGCTGCTTTTATAGCCAAGGAGGGGCATATCTCCCAGTCGTTCCCCCAGCACCATGAGTCCTTGGCTCCTGCAAACACAGGCTGTCATGCTCGGTTACACGCCTCCATGGCCACAGCCCTCGTGGTGGTGAAAGGGGTGGGCAGGGGTGAAATGTGGAGGAGAGGCTATTTTGAGAGTTTCCCTCATTTCTAAGGCCTTGTGTTCATTTCAATTCGTGTCTTCACTTCAGCCCAGGTCGTTAGTAAGTTGCGCTCCATTCTGTCATTAAGGCCAGGGAAATACAAGTAATAACATGCCTGACTATCTGCATTTTGCCTAATGCTTCTAAAACACATCAACAAGCTATAAATGCCAACAGGGCAGGGAAATGGCTAATGGGATTTATGGGCTAGCAACACCAGTGGCTTGGCTTGCTCCTGCTCAGGGGCTGCCCCAAGGGGAACAGGCTTCCTTGGTGCCAGGGGCAGCTGTAAAAACCCAAGCTCTTGCTCCACGTTAGCGGTGTTTTATGGGGGGCTTTGCAAAGGAAGGCAATAATATTTACCTTTCTGGCAGCAGAGGGAAACTGGGGTAGGAGGAGATTTTGGGAATGTCCCAGCACAAGCCAGGATTAGAGGCAGGATGGGAACACAGCCCAGGAACCCGCAGCTCCTTTGGGACCCATGGCACAATAAGTGTGATCAGCAAATAAACAATGCTTCCTCCATTTTCTTATTTACCCAGGTACATGCAAAGTTGGACAATGGTCTGTTTTGACCTACCACCTTTCCCCAGTGTCTTCCCTGGGGAAAGGGAGCTGTGGTTCACATCCTGCCTCCTCAAACAGCAAAGGCAGACACTGACATGATGCTGGCTGAAAACACTGTGCTGCCTAAAACTTTTCATCCCAGTGATGAATTAGCTGCTTGGTAGAAAGGAATAGAGCCAGAAATAGCTCTCAGCCAGCCACGGATATCATCAGCTCCCATCTCAGTCAAGCAGGGACTGCTGGCTGGGTATATCTCAGGATTATCTCTTTACCTGGGATTTTTAAATTGCCCTCAAACATTCATTCAAATAAGTGTAGGGATGCAATCTTGATTAGATGTCTCTTTGGAGGGATGGCGCCTCTGCTGATGGGCCATGATGCTGCTGGGGTCTCGGGTGATGCTGTGTTGGGACATGCCCCCTGACCTTGGCCAGGTCCATCCAAGGCTCCCACCAGCAGCACGGCTTATGGCTGTTTTTGTGGGTGCAGGAGACGGGCCGAGAAAATTAGAAATTTAGAAGATGAGGTGAACAGCAGGGCACAGAAAAAGTCAGAAAGATTAATGGCAGGGACACAATCAAAAACAAAAGTTAAAATGGAAATGTTAATCATTTAAAAGAGGGTCTCAGTGGAATTACTTGCTTTATGGCTCAGAATAAAAAATAGAAAGGAAAAAAGAAGGAGGAGAAGTCCCAATAAGAATAATTTAGTGCTTTGTGTAATGAGCTGCCTTTCTTTTCGGTAGTTCACTCTGGTGTCTTATCACTTACCCTGTGATTGACTGAGTCCTCGCTTTGCCTGCTCCAGCTAAATGGTGATTCGCCATCTGGTAGTCATAATTTCTTTTCTTTCAGTTTTTTTTTATCCTATATTCTTTTGTAATTAGAAAATAAATTACTTTTTTTTTTTTCTGTGAAAAAAGAAACATGTCTAGCATATTACTTACAGATGACAGTCGGTGTGAGCTCAGCAGCGAGGCAGAGGGAAGGGACTTGACTCCTGCCTCATTTGGACAGACCCCAGCTGACATACCAAGGGACACATCAGCTTTACTGTTGAGAGCGGCGAGTGCTGAGGGAAAGGCTGGATGAAGCAAGCAGTGGGCAACAACTTTAGTGAGGTGTGAAAGGCCGTATCTGAGGAAGAATGGCAAAGATGAAGGCCCTGAAGGGCTGGTGGAGCATATTAGGGTTGTGTGTCTGTATGTGTAAGATATTGGATGGAAACAACTGGTGTGTGTATGACAGGCTATCAAGGCTATGAGCATGCATTGAGCCTGGGGGTGGTGGTATTTGCTGTGCTTCAATGCAGCCCAGACCTGTAGGAGTGTGGTATCCCCGTGCCAATCCACGGTGAGGAGCACACAGCTCCGCAGAGGACCTGTATTGGACTCCAACTTTTCACTGCCATCTCTGTCTCCACCAGTTATGGAGGGAGCCTTGAGTATGCTGGATGTTGAGCAGCCTGCCCAAATTCAGGGAGCAGGATCTTCCCCATGGTGCTGACAGACTAACGTTGCCAATGCCTAGTTGCAACCCCATTTCTCTCCTGCTTGTCGCTGGCCTTATCTCTGCAGCCTGTGTGCTCACCCAGACTGCCACACTCTCATTATATCTTTGTACAGCACCAGCCCTCTCTGCTCTCGTTTCAGTTGCCTCCTCAAGGTGCTCCAGTAATTCAAGTGATAAATAATAACAATAATAACGCAGAAGCTGGTTGAATTGAGCTTGATTACTCTGTGGCTGAGTTTAGGCTTGATTGACTGAAAGCAGCACATACCCCCCTAGCTGTTATCCTGAGCGCCTCATTTTCTCAGTGCGATGTCGCTCTTCGTAGCTTCAAACTGATCGGGCCTTGAGGCCACTGCCAACACGCAACCCTGTCATTCCCAGAAAGACCCCGCTCCAAAGCACTATTTGAATTTATATTTTTGGCACGTCATAAAATGAGGTAGGAAAATGACAGGGGAAATATCCCGCTTCTTTACAGTGCCAACAGAGACTTGTTTTTCCTTGTTTCCTAGGCAGGCTCACTGTTTTCTGAGAGGGAAGGCGTTGGTTTGCTGGGGCCTCAAAGGATAGTTTTTTGCTGGTTAAACCAGATATATCCATGCATTCTCAGATATTTGAACTGGGCCCTGCCTGTTCTTACACCAGTTGCCTGATAGGTTATATATGTGTGTGGATTAAATTGGAAGGAAAGAATTACAGCCTCTAAATCAGCAAGAGAGGTAGTGGACACCCATTCAACTGCTGGATATCAATCTCTCCCCCAACACTCTTCCTGCAGGACCCATGTGTGGTACTCCCACTACCGTGCTCCCCTTGGACCTGCCATCACTCAAGAGAGTCAATGGTGGAGCTGCCTGGACATCCTCCCTCCAAAACTGGGTGCAAAGGGCAGCTCTTCAGGGACAGCTTTGGTCTTTTCCTTCCCATTTTACACCAGCCGTGCTCTGTTCCTGTGCTTGCACCCATCCCTAGTGTTGGTCTGTGTTGTGTTTTCAAGGGAGATGCCTATATCAGAGGTGAGTGAGGGCATTTGTTAACATCTTCAGTTGAGCCCAAGAAAGACAAGGAGCGAATGATCTGTGTGAGGTGTAGGCTATGTTTTTCTTGGTTTAATACGGATGAATGAAGAAAAAGGAGGGAAAGAAAACAACTCATTTTCACTCATTCTCTAAGCAGCAGCCGCTATAGTGCTATAGCCAGGAGCATCTGAAAGGCAGAAGGAATTCGAGTAACAAGAAAATGTCATTGTACAGACCTAATTATAGTGATCACACCTGTTAGAGAAAACAATAAGCAGCAAAATGAATAAACCTTCCTGGGACTCATTTTATCAATGAAGCATGACCATGTGAAAACTCTACAGAGAAAATCTACAAGGAAGGCATCAGTGTACTCAGACCTTCTACTTTCCGATCTCCCATCCTGTAATCAGCTGGGCAAGGTAACCAAAGTAAACTATGTGTTCATCCACTGGCTGTATGCAGCCATATGCAGAAGCAGATGACCTGTTAATAGGATGCCTTCTCAGTCTTGGTATTATCTTCCCACCAGGGGCATTTACATGCATATACATGCGGTTGCAAACTTCTGGTGCTTAGGGAAGAACTGTGCACAGGTCTTCAAAGCCTTGCAAAATTTGACAGTTAACCTAGGGATGGTGGGAGAGTCCGGAAATTCTCCTCAGAGTCAGTAGATTGGTCACAGATACTGCTAAAAACCAGTTCCATCTGTGGCGATAACAAGCTCTTGGGGGCAATCCCAGCGTCACTAGGAGTGGTCTGGAAAGGACTGTGTTCTGTGTTTTAAATCTGCTACCGTAAAATTCTTATATTGTGCAATGTGGTGAAAGAGTGCTCCTGCTCCACTGCCTTCTCACCACCCATGGTCCCACAGACCTCATCACATTCCTCCCTCAGGATCCACTGTCTGATCTGCAGGATCCTACCTGGTCTCTCCTACTGAAGCTGTTACCTGCTTCTGGCCATCTTTGCCCTTGCTCCCTTGTACCCTTCCAAGCTCCCAATTATAGCTCCTCTGCACTGCAGAGGCACATCTAACACCAAGCTTTGCATGCTTCTGTGGTTAAAGCAGACAAAGAGGATTAGCCTTTATAAAGAGTTAATGCTGTTTTTTTTGCATACACAGCCCTCTTCATCCAAAGATCTTAGAGCAGGGGAAGAATCATTAGCAGTGTCTTGTGGATGGGAAAACTGAAGCATGAGGAGATGAAATGAATTTGCTTATTGGATGATTATTCCCTTACCGGATTTGCCTCACATCTCACAGCCCACGTCCTGGGCCAAAGCCCTATTATACGACATACAGCCCAGACAGAGGCAAAGCCAAAGAAGCAAGGAATCCTATGATACTCAATCTTGTTTCTTCTTTTCTTTTTCCAAGACCACTAGTATGTACAAAAGGACAAAGAAACACTCCAAGCTTTGTAACATGTCTGAGTGACAGCCCTGGTGTCTGCAGTCCTTCAGGCACTCAATGAACGTGCTGAACAATGATGCCTCCAAAATATTGACCCAACAGCATGTCTAAGCCCTGATTCAGGGGGAAAAAGATGAATGCACTCTTTGATAACTGCCACCATTGAAATTCGGGCTGTGTTATTGTCAACTGGAACAAGAGAGCTCATAAGAGTCACTTTGTGACGCAAGCTTTGAGTTACCAACTCCTAGGAGCTGCCTTCAAATCACCACTGGAGATAATGGTTTTCCTCCACTTCCCAACCAAGTCTGACCTAGGTAAACATCTCCATAACTAATTAGTAATAACTTAAACAAGATCTGAAGGAAACTGGGCAAAAAATTCATGATGAATAATTTATTGGATGAATTTTGCCTTTTCTTCTGTTTGTGAATTTTCTATGCTTGCAGTGTCGATTTCTCCAGCTGATTGGTTGTTTGAAATTGTTTGCTGATGCAAATACTTCTTGGTCTGCTCTTTTCTTCAGGAGAAGTTCATTAAGAGTAACCCCATTCCAAAAGGAATTGACTAATTTTAATTGGTTACAGAGGCCACATGACATAAATTCATTTTGTGGCATGAATATATATCTCTTCAATTCACTTACTGAAAATATTCTTTCAAACTGTTCTTTCCATTCAGATAGGATGTTTCTGTGAGCATCCCTTCTAGTCAATATGCCCATTGGCTATTTCTGCAAAAGAAACTCAAGCGGATTCCAGAAGTCGGTGAAAAGATACTCAAATGGAAAGAACTAGTAAAAGATGTTCAAATGGAAATGGATGTGAAATATTTACCTGTGCGTAAGAAAGTGTGTATTTGTGAACCTGCATATGCATAGACATTGCTCCTGCATTTGTGTTAGTTTAAAAGAAACTTGCATTTACTTATATTAAAAAGAAACCAAAGATACCCAGAATTAAAAACATTTAACTAAATTCTGCCTCTATTCTAGATGACACTGCATTAGCATCCATGGTTTTGGCACAGACAGGGTCAGCGTATGCTCCAGGACATGTACCAGCCAACATAATATTGCTTTGTGGTTCCAAGCACTTCAGAAGGGCTATCTTAAAGAAGAGATGAACTTATGGCCTCTTCCACTAGCAAGGGCATCAAACTATAAGCTCCTTATATCGCAACATCTATGGCATACAGCAAGAAGCAAAAAGATTCACACATGGAGGAGGGAGAGTGAAAACAAGCCACCTAACCTGATAATGAAAACATGCACTTGGCCTCGGTGTGGAGCATCTCAGATAAGTAGTTTAATTGCCAAGCTCTGGTGCTGGAGGGAGGGAAATCTAAGCTAAATTAAAAGATTAAAAAGATATTTTTTCATCAAGGGGCAAAATGGAAGAAGTGGATGAGTCTGTTCAGGAGAAAATGAGCAGAAAGGAACTGTGAATGTTGTGAAAATATATCCATTAGACCTGCCTTATCGAAACGTGCTTTTGCCAAGCATCCAGCCCTGCATCTCCATGGCAACATGGCCTCGTCAACAGAGAAGAAAGTGTTTTTGTCAGGATGGGCCCAAACACGTAAAAGCCATTTCGATTTGGGGGCAACACGATCTTCTTCAATCAATACTGCACATAATAATGACTCCTGCCACTTTTTTCATAAATCTCCACTTTCTGCTTTCATTTCCTATGGTTTGACATCACTGTGAACTGGAACCAGGTTTAAATTTCCTACAATTTTCAGCCCCCTCTGCCCTCATCTGCAACACCATGTCTCACGCAGCAGCTTTCTCCTTTGTAATACACTCGATATGCAGTGTACTTACAGGTGGGATTAGCCTGGCCTGAACTGTAAGACGGGCTTTGAGGAATGCCCCAGTGGCACCATCTGTAGAGGTAATGACTGAAATTCTGGTCATGGCTGAGATGAGGGGCCAGCCAAATGGAAGATGGTGAGTCTTTCTCTTTAGGAGTAACCTCTGATGAGCTGCAAGGCTGAATGCTCTGAACAGCTTAACTCTCAAAGAAATTGTGGTGTTCTTTCTAGAGCGTGGGTGATAGGTCTTCTGTCCACACCCTGTGAATAAAAACATTTTGTCTTCTCCATTTTTTCCTGCATTTCCAATTAGAGAACTCATTCTTCCTGACTGCCAGTTGACAAATGATGATTTGGTCTTTCCAAATAACCAGCTCAGCAGTTCCACTACAGAAACCACCTTGTGGGCAAAGGGATTTCATTGTGCATGCAAGAGTCTGCGAGTGTGTGCGTTGGGGAGGGAGAGGTGGAATATGTAGAAGATGTAAAAGCCTATCTCTATTTTTCATTTAAATTAGTGGGTATTAGGCATACAATCCAACATATTGCTTTTAAAATCTCAGCAGTAGCCTGCTGAATGTTTTGCTGCAGAAGTTGCTAAAGAAATGTAAAATATCTTTTTTTCATAATAACTACAATCTAGCTAGACTTAAAGCAATGCCCTCTTTATTGTTTCATGTTCTATTTTGCCATTTGTTGAGAAATTTTTGAATGTATTTAATTTCCAAAACCCCATTGAGAAGTGTGATTTGGTGCACAGAGGCAGAAACAATTCCACATTTGTGCTTTTCAGCTAATGTGGACAGAGAGAAGCTATTTCTCCAGACAGGTTGTTGTTGCTTTTGAATGCTACATGAGGGTCAGCGAGTTGGATCCTGCCTGTTCCCTGGGGGCCTTTGGGTTTTGAAGAGGGAGAGGATGGCATTTGGTCAGTGATGTGTTTGATACCCAAACAAATTTCCCAGCTTTGTGAGCACACTCTGCATGTTAGTGTGGCACCATTCAATGCTGTGGCCATAGCCTGGAGGAAAGGAACAGAGGGAGGTGCGTTTAAGTTACATTAATGCTAATAAATTAATGACTTGAATTTAGAAAGAGTCTGTCATTGCTAAACCACAAACAGTTTGCAAATGAATTTACAAACTCTGGGCTTGACTCAACCCCAGTGAGACAGGATATTTCTCTACAAGGGGTTTGTCATCAGTGTAGCTATACACAATCTGTATCAGCATATACAACAGCAAGGCTTTGAATGAACTGCACTTACTTCATATACCTGGCACAGCGAGCAGAAACCCCTTAGAAATGAGTGATGATACCACACTGCAGGCAATGATACACTGGATGGGGTGCAAATAAGGAGCTGTACATTCTCATTTATCTGTCTGTATGCCTAACCATCTACTGGATTGTCTGTCTAACCACTCATCATAGGGGCTTTGATATAGGCTGAGTAGTGGTGACACCTGGAAGCTGTCAGAGGTGGGAGAGTGCCTGGCAGGTTGCGTACAGAGCAAGGAGACATTCAGAAAACAGGATTGCTATTTTGGTTCCTTCATTCCTGATCAGAAATTTCCAGGGTCATTTGATAATCTGGATGACCTTCATTATGGGTGACTACAGTAATTGGTAAGAGATCTGAGCAGAAGTAAGGCAAAGATGCAGTTTTTTATGAACATCTGTTGCCACCATGGGCTCATCCTTTCCAATCACTGACAGAACAGTCCAGGAAATGGTTCATGGACCGGAAATCATGAGCTGATGATATTTTGACAGTGGATTTCTCAGGACTGATTTTCTTGTGAAGGTGAACCTGTTCCTGCCCTTCTAAAATTAATCGAATCTACTGGAAGTGAGTCTGAAATACCACCTGATTGTGACACCAGAAAAAAGAGACCATTTTCCTCTTGGCTTCTCTTTGAATAGGAAAGGTGAGGATGTTGGCAGCCTTCAGCAAGAGAGTCTTTGTTTTCCCACACTTTATTTTCTGCTCTTTCTTCTTCTGGAGCAACACCTTTCATGAACTTGGTATGCCTGCGGGTTCAAGATGGCTACGTTACAGTAGCCAGATTAGGAGTAGCAAAACAAAGAAAAAAACATTTAACTGCTTTACCCAGTTTAACTGGCTTCTCTCATTCAACATTGCTTTTGGGTCTTTCTGAGATTGGAGAGTCCAAGTGAGACAAGGGACTGTCATGTTGCCACAGTTCAATTTCAGCCCCTCAACCAAATAAATCTCTTAAGACCTGGTTTGGCAGGTTGACCTGTTGCCTCACTGAATAGAGCTGAACATATATGCTGTTCCCCCTCCCCAGCTGCTTCTTCACCTGCTCTGGGCAGGGGTAGCCCTTTTCTACTGAGGACTGGGACAGACTTTTGACTATCAGAATCTGAATCTGGTGCATCCTGCAACCAAAAATGCCATTGCAGCACAGTATGCAGCAGGGGAGGAGGAATTAGGGTTAATGCTGGGGTAAAAGTTCGCTTAAGAATAACACACTGCACGGTTTACTCTTTTCAGAGGAAATCCAGGATATGTGCAGGATGCAGCAGATTCAGTTCAGTCCTTATGACTTTGAACTTGCCCCTGCCAGTCCCTCTCAACACAGATGGGCTTCACAGGGTTGGTGGAAAATACATCCTAAAATCACTGGAATCTGGAGGGAGTGTTTTGTTTTTTTTTTTTGTCTGCCTGCAATCAAGTCCAGGGATATTAATTAGATGCTTTGCATATGTTTGGTTCATTGACACAAAAGTTAAGGCAGCCTTTCCTCAGCAGTGCAAGCCATCCTGCTGGACTACTGATTAAAAAGAAGCAGGGTTGGTAGAAGTAGATGAAAAGGAGGTGAGTCTATGAGGTGGACCAGTAAGCTGGGAATCAAGACTCCAGGGTTTATTTCTGTCACTAATTCTTTCTGCAGCTTGGAGAAAGTTTGCAAACTTGTCAGTGCCTCCATCTCCAAAATGAGACCTGCTCCAAAGTTGTGGTGGTGTTGTCTTTTTTTTTTTTTTTTTTTTTTTTTTTAAATGAGAATGAATTAATGTCTAAAAAGCACTTTGGGATCCCAGAATGAAAGGAACAAAACAAATGCAAAGTATTCTATTGTTTTATTATCTCCCCTATAGACCAGGATGAAGGCACCTTGCCACTCACATAATTACTTCCCTGCAGCTGCAGCCTCTTAAGAAGTTAATATATGCTACATCTCCACATCTAGGTACGCAGAAAGACCCAGACCCTCCTACCCATCATTTACACCCCCTCTCCTTGTCCTTCCCCTCCCTTGCTCTCTGTTGCATTAATAGCAGAGATGGCATTAAAGTAACTTTATCTCTTTGGTGCACACATATACAAACTCAATGGCAGGTAATGTTATGAGGCTTATTGCCGAGTGCGTAATGACTGCTTCTTTTTTGGATGAATGAATTCAGTTGGTGACAGGTATGTAATTCATGGCTTTGTAAAAAGCTTTGAGAGGAAGTGTATGAAATGTACTATATAAATGTCAATACACTACACACTTTAAAGCCTATGGGTTGAGTCATAGGGAGGGTAGATTTAAGGGGGGGATCATAAATAGCAGAAGAACAGCTGGTTTCTCTGGGTAATGATGACTGAAGATCTGAGTGGTGACTGCTTAAACATACCCACTTGGCAGAGGTACTTACACGGCCCTCTTTACCAAAGTATCTGAGCACCACACAGCCTATAACACATTTATTCTCCAAACAGGGGAGGATATTATCTCAGCTGTGCAGGAAGGGTGCAGAGGCATGAGGAGTTTGGGTGACCCTCTTGGTCTCTCTGTGGAAAGGAAAGTGGGGCTGGCAAACTCAGGCAGAGAGGGACCCTGGCCCACCCAAGCCTCCCAAGCCCAGAGCATCGTCCCCCCAGACACGGTGCCCGGGGTGGTGTCACCTGAGCTGAGCACAAATGTGAGCTTTGGTGGGATCCCGCACCTACTCTACTCTGCATGCCCTGCACTGTGTGATGTCCCTTGCCTCCCCAACACAGAGGAGTCTGTACTCTTACACAGAGAGGCAGAGCCCAGACCTCAAGCGTCGGGGACACTGGCCTTTCTGCCACGGGGACAGCAAATGGGGACTGGCCTTGGTGTAGTGGAGCTGTACTCATTTCTCCCAAATTGTAAGACGCACCTTGGAAACTAAGGGCTGATGAGAGAGCCTTCAGTGAATTTGAAAGAATGCTTGCAGGTGCGAAGGTCTGATAAAATGTTCATATTTTTGTGACTGTGAACTTTCCACAGCAGCCAGCTCTGCTGTTAATTGTTCCCCTGTAGTATTTTTATTATATATATATATATATATGGAGTAATGCCTAAGGGAGTTAGGTAAAAGAGCCTTTGGGGCTGTTGATTCCCTTGCTCACCTTAGAAACCCCAGCCCCAATGTTTATCACCAATTAACATCTTAGCATGGCTGATACTTGTAAAGTGTTTTCTTGGGAGACACGTGGTGAACAAGCACTGTTTTGTGCAGAAATAGGACTGAGGTATATAAGAAACTTACCAGCAAAGGCAACAAGTTATCATACATCAGCAGATACTGCAAAAATACTAAGTATTTCAAGTTAGCATACTCCTTTTTTACCTCTCTCCCTGCAGACTATGCTAATTACACTGCCGTGGAGGGAAAGCACGCAAGAGAGAGATGCAAGTGCCTTTCTTCAAATGTCGTGTGAGAAAAGCCACATGAAGCCTGCAGTTTTACCCATTAAGGTGTGTATATCCAATTGGGTCTAATCTGGAGAGAGGATTCCTTTTCACTCTGGTTTAACATGTGTACTTCCACCTTTTGTGGAGTGCCAGCACTGACTGGGATGCCTGTGGGCTCCTGTAATGCATCCAGCTGTAGTATTAACCCTGCCCATGGCTTCCTGTGCTGAGATCATGGTCTGCTGTAACCTGAGTGAATGCCTGCAATTAAACCTGGAGAAATAGCGCCCTGGCTTTTATGAACAAGTCTGCAAGCAATGAAGGGGAAGGAGGAAGAGGATTTATTTAGTTTCTCGAGGAGCTGGATATGTTAAATGTTGTGACTTTTTACGGCTCGCTGCGACAGTGGCTGTAAACAATGTGTAGTCGTAGAAACTAACTAAACAAAAGTCTCTAAATCCCAGTGATACGAGTGAGAGCTCAGGACTGTTTCTTGGCAAGTGCTTCTGTTCTTTACAGCACAAAAAGTGTGAAATGCAACTTGTTCTGCCAAAACCTCTGTTCCTTCTGCAAAAGAGGAAACTGAGGCACAGAAACACTATGGCTGACATTCATGGGAGTATTTAAATCTCTGAGTCTTGCATCAAGATGAGTTTGGGCACTGGACTTGAGAGAGCAAACCAAACCCTCATATGATTTTTACTATGGTGCGTTGGGGTTTGTTACTGCACACACCTAGAGAGGCCAGTGCATGGACTCACCAACCAGTCTGAGGACATCTGAGCTCAAAGCCACCCAGCTCAAGGAGGAGGATTGAGCTACCAAGGCTGGCCATGGCCCTGAGAGAGTCTGGGCAAGACAGACTCCACTGTACGGGGATGGGGTGACCGAGCACAGGGAGTGTGCACTGGGGACAGCTGACAGCAGTTAGGGGTTAAAGGCAGTGTGTGTGTGCCCTCTTCCCGCAGTCCTTACCCAGGCAGACTGCAGTGGCTTATTACTGCTATCAATCTCTGTCATTAGTTCAACTGGCAGAGGTCAATGTGTTGAATAGAAAGACTTTCAGCCCGCCAGTGACCCAAGGCGGGGGGGGGGGGGGGGGGGGGGCGGCAGGCGGGCGGGCGGGGGGGCGGGCAAAATGGTGCTAAATGATAGCATTTCTGGGGTTTTCCTTTTTTTACAATTTTCTCTTTTTTGATGAAGGAAATTGGAAAATTATAAAAGTACCCTTATCATGGCAGTAGCAGCACCCTCACACCCAGAGATATCAGCCCCTGGTCTCTGTGTGCTGTACCCACCTCTAATACAGTGCCCACCAGCACCTTCACCCTGCCTGACACCTCCTGTAAACAGGACAGGTACTGTTCCCTCAGGAAGGACCCGGCCCAATGTTTTGTTTCCTCCCATGTTAACTTTGTGGCCCAGTGCTTTATTTACTGCTCTTTCACTCCTGCAGTTAATACCAGTTATAAATTTCCTCATGGGCTTTTTTCCTGCAGTGATTCTCACCTTAGTATCTGAGTGCCTCTCAAAGATTAAATTATCTTCCTACATTTGTGCGTGTCTGTGATAGAGCTGCAGGGAGAGCTCCCAGTGTGGGATCCACCCAGGGAGAGGCTGAGCACCGTTTTCTTCTCCCTGACTTTGAGATGCTGAGTAATGTGGGGAATCAGATTTTAAGTGGCATTGTATTTTCTGCTTGCTCTGCACTCAGCATCCTTCTCGGCTATGAATGAATATATAATTTTGGGGGACAAATGAGTCCAATCTTGTTTCATGAATCTTTATTCTTCCCTATTCTTTATGAATCTTTATTCTGCCCTACTTTCACTTCCTTTTTCTTTCTATTTTCCTTGCAATACTTTCTTTCTTTTCTTCCTGTCTTCTTTTTTCCACTTTCTTTTTTTGTCTTTATCTTTCTTTTCTTCTGCTGCCCTCCCAGCTTTTCATTACTGTCATCTTTTTCCCAGCCACTGAACCCTTGATGTTGTTCTAATTGACAGACTGGGTTTAAAAGCACATTCGAAAGCGCCTGTCTTTTTAAATAGACTCCTGTCTCATCAAAAGATGTACAGCAACATTCCATTAGAGCACATCATTTGAAAATAGATTGGGCTTTTAGCAACTGCACTTGTACTTTTATAGTTAGGCTGTTCTGCTGGGATTGTCCCTCCCCCTTGCCAGCCCCCATCATCTCCCAGTTTGGGGAGGGCAGGGGGAAATATATTTTAAAGAGAGACTAATGAACATTTTGTTTTGTTTGGGTTTTCTCCTCTCTGCAGCTCTCAGGTGCTTGTTCAGCCTGTTTGTTTCTTGTAGCCATGGCACAGAAAGGTTTGAAATGAAAATGGGGATGCAAAATGCATACGTGCTGATGTAAATGAAGACATGGTTGAAGAGCAGCAAAAAATGGTTCTTGTTGCACTGCGTTGTCTGGTATTTTATGAATGGGGATTCAGTCATGGCTTTCCCAACCAATTTGTGCACAGGGCATTAAGATCCTGTTCTGCAGTAAAGCAGACCAGAAAGTGGTCACTGAGAGATGGCTCTGCCCCACGGGCATGTCCACGGGAGCTTCTAAACTAGATCGCTTAGATACCAATGATATGGTAATTGCCAGCTCCAGCAAGGCAGCTTCAAGAATAGCTAAAGGGGCTGTGCCGGGCCAGCAGAATTCTGGAGAGGGGACTGGGGTGATGAAAAGGCCCTGAACCTGCTTGGATCTTCTGCAGTTGAACGCAAAGGTGGCTGAACTGCTGGAGCCATTGGGTTGTGTAGGGATGAAAAGGCAAGATACAGAACCACCAGTGAGCCCAGTCTTTGGGCCTTGCCATACATGCAATGTTGTTCAGTGTCCCTTTGCCTGCGCAACCTCTCCAGCAGCTGTGATCCTGGGCTGGGTACAGCAGCAAGTAGGCAGACCTTTGGTGTCCTAACAGGAGCAAGTGAAAAGTCTGAGGAAATTGGGAGCCAGGGAGGGTGCAGAAACCATGGGTATTTCCTGGTGGGACAGAGAACTGAGCCAAGTCTGTGCTTTCCTCCCATCTTCTTCTGGGAAGATATGAACTTCTCTACAGTGTGCTTTTTCCCCTATTTCTATGGAGTGATGGTTCTGCTCGGTTTTTACATTCAGAATATCAAAGACGATGGAGATGGAAAAGGTCTTGCAAAGGTCTATTAGATCATGCAGTTCCTCCATTACCTCTACAGCGCCCCCAAATATTGTTTAATGATAATTATTGTGCTCCTGAAATTGCTGAAACTTAATTACCATCTACTTGGTAATCCCATTGTGAGATGCACCAATAGTTTATAAGGCTATAATTTATGAACTAGTTACTTGCTGTTAAATGTCAGGGCTACTTCAGACAGTCACTACCAACACAACGCAGTGAATGCTCTCACCTGAGCCTGAAGGCCATCACTGTTTTTACATTCAGAAGGAAACTGGCCCAAACTCTTAAGTTGGATCCAGTTTTAAGCATGTTAGAAGTGCTTAGACCTGGGCATCTAGCATGGACCACAAAACAAAGATGGGTTCCCATGTCTGGAGTCAGAGTTGGCTTTCCTCCACAGGCAGGAACATTCAGAGAGCACAGCACCCATCTCTGCACCCTGAGCAGTCACTCAGTAGTTTGCTCCCAACTACTGGCAAATGTCTTGAACATCCATTCTCTCAAAACCCAGCTGAGGGAAAGAGAAATGGCCAGTTCTCTCTTGCAGATTAGATGGATGTGTAGGATATTTATTTACTCTTTCTTCAATGTCCCAAAGATCTGCTGTCACACAGACAGTGCCTCCAGCCACAAGCCAGTCTGCTCACAGCTCCTCAGTGTTTCACCCAGATGCCTCAATGGAAAATATCATTTACCTTAGGGGCTAAGCTCTCCTCTTCTTCCCAAGCTTAGGGAGGCAAAACCCATTCCTGTTCTAAATCCAGCATTGACCAGTAGCTGGGATTTAATCATCCCCACTCTCCACTCCCCTCCTCAATATATTTACTCTTGCTATGCCACTATCAAGCCCAGGACAGAGGCAATAGGTACACTTTTCAGCCCCTGTGAAGCAAGAGCTCAATGCTCCTTTTTTGATTTCCATGTTCCGGTTTTCTGTGTAGTAGCGATAATCTCTGTCGCTTTGTTGGATCCTCACAATAAACGGCTTCTCAGATTGATTAAAACCTCTCTGCTTGGCTCGGGCTGTGCATTGATTTTCGCTGCTGCTTCTTGCTTTGTGTACAGCACATCATAGAAATCAGAGATGGAAAAGACCTATTAGGTATCAACTTAAACGTCTGAGTCTCCCCACCTCCCCTTGGCCCCCCAGGGGCTGGCAGAAGATTATTCATTACAGTGTATTTGCCGCAACTTTTTCCAATCCCTTCTCAAATGGCCTAGGGACCGTGCCTGCCAGTCCTTCCCATGCAAGACCCAGCCACACCTAATTACAGTGCTGGCATTAGCAGGGAAGCTGGCTCCCTGGTTCCTGGCCCATTGCTCCTCTCTGCTTGGTACAGAATGTCTCTCTGGAGCCTCCTAAATAAAGATGCTTCCTTGGGGCTCTGTCCTCTCAAAGGAAGACACAAACAAACAAGGCTTTGAAGTAAATGGGTGTTTCTCTTACTCTCAAGCAGGATGCCTAGGTTCATTTAAAGAGTATCCCCACCCTCCCTTTCCTTTTACACTAGCCTTTTGAGAGCCAGTTTTCCTGCAGAGGTGAATGAGTGGATTTGGAGGGTTTGTCCTTGTTGAAGATGGGACTGTTGACACCAGTCCACCCTCTGAGTCTTGATTTCTCCAGAGCAATCCCTCTCTGATGCTGTCTGATTCCAGGTATTTCCATTATCTGAATACTTGGGAGCTTGAACCCCTTTAAGTCACTGGCTTAAAGGTTGTTCTATTTTCTGCCTTCCAGCCTGACCCTCAGCCACTTCAGTGGGATGGACCTTTCAGAGGAGTCCTGGGGACTCTTAAGAGGGAAGCAGGGTGGGCTGTGCCTCTGTGCTGACCATACCTTATCACACACACCCAGATCAGAGACCTCCCTGCAGCCTATTAATTTATGGGTGGAATACTTTCAAGCATAGTGCAATAGGATAGGAGACGTAATCCTACAAAAGAAGTGAATAATCCTCTGCTGGTTTAGTTCCTCGAGGCAGCTCATGGGAGGGTTGGCGCTGTGCAGAGGAGAGGACTGCAGAACATGGCTAGGAGCAGGAGGTGCAGGTGGGGCACCCAGTTGTTGGCTGCACAATAAACCCCATCCTTTGACTAAAAGGCAGGAAGAAGGGATAAGGCAGCTGGCAGACAACTTTTACACCTCCCTATTCCCAAAAGTGTTGAGCAGCTCTTGGCTTGGCCCAGGATATTTTCCATTTCTATTGCCAGTAACGTGCAGAACAATGGAGAATCATCCTTGTTTTCTGCATTTCTTTTGAAAAAATAAAGAGTTTCTCTGGACACATTAAATGGGCTGGATTCAGCCAGCACAAATTCCACGCAAGCTCCTATTATCTCATGTTTCCACTGGCTGGCTCTAAGCCTGCAGAGGCACCTAGCCAAGAGAAAACAGGCACTGGCTGTATCCACATCAGGGGCGACAGGTATCTTCTGCAGCGAGACCTGCATCCCTGACCACCTTGGAGACCTACCAGAAGAAACTGTGGCTCCTGCACAGCCTGGGACCCAGGTTTTCTTCCTAAGGACAATGTGGTACAGGGATGAGGCAGGCACCAGGCTGGCTTCGGATGTGGATTCAGGAGGTGGCTGGGGTCTGCCCTGGAGAACAGGCTCATGGAAAGCACTGCAGAGCCACAGAGACTGGGGTGGACATGGGATAGAAAGGGGAAACAAATTCAGTGGTGTAACCAATTTGTATGAGGAGCAGCAATTCTCTAGAGAGGCAAGGGGCTGTGGTTGGAGAGAGAGTAGGCAAGCATTCTGCCAAGGCTATTTATTCATCTTATTTCTGGACTAATATTCAGACCTTCATGCTTGCTGTGCTTACTGCCTTTCTGAAGTCATCTCTGTTAAAATCAGTGCTTGTGTGTATTGAAATAGAAGAGGGGGAGAGGAACAGTAATTTTTTTTGTGGGTGCACTTCATGTTTCACCTGCACCCACTGCCCTTATGGTTGCAACTCTTCCCTCTATATTCCTGCCGCACTAAGCTGCTCAAAGCCCTAAGCACCATAGCCAATTTCTTCACATGAAAACTATGCCAGCTTCAACGAAGGTGGTAGACCTGAATGAATGGATGAATGTAAATGTTCTTCACTTTACCAGGGACAGGAGCTGAACCAGATCCAGCCATCTTCAAAACCTCTTTGCAGATGCTGAGAAGGGAGTTTTCAGCGTGCTTGAGGAGAAGCTAGAAGTGCTCTGCTCCCTCAGCTCCCTTGTGTTGGTGAGTTCCACACAAAAGCAGTGTGGACCCAGGAAAAGTGTGGGTTCGGCAGAGACTTCAGCAGAATTCCTGGCCATTTGCTGTGCAACATGAACAAAACCTTTCCTTATCTCATTGTGCATGGGTTTACATGTGTGCTGTGAAACCACTGTGTTCAGGCACAGCCCATTATCATTAAAAAGTTTGAAGAAGCTTGGTGAAATTTCCTCAACCATTTCTTTCAGGCCACGTCTACATGGCTTAGTTAGAAGTTGGGCTGTTGGCTGGTAACCTGCTTACTGATGATAGCTTCCACAAGTAAGTACAGATTTTACAAGTATTCTTATAATTTCAGAAACATCCACCATGTTCCCCATTAAATATTTCCACCTCTGGCTACACAAAGTATTGATATGATGCTCAGCACAATGGAGGGCAGTGAAATTGCTGGTGAGGAGAGAGGACTGAGCCAACCAGGGTATGCAAGGTGGAAATGAGAGAGACTTTGGGGCAGATCAGCCATTGACAAAATGGGTTGGACACTTTTGGTAGGTGGTGGGAGCGGAGAATCAGTTTTGTTCACTGTTCTTTCTTCTCATTAGCTACAGGCTACACCCACATGAGAAAAATCAATAAATTAGACTGCATCTGGGAGATAGGAGACTTGGTAGCTTTGCCAGTCACTGTCTGGCTGTGTGACCTGAGGCACTCAGCCATAACAAATTTCTCTTCTGCTTTCCTATAAGAAAAGAAGCAGAGGGAGGCTATAAAGCATGTTGGGATGTGCAGATGAAAAACACTAGCAGACCAGAGATGGACTTGGTCTCTCTGATAATACATCAAGAATGATTACAGCTACTTCAAAGGTTTTCTTCTGGTTCACAGACAATCTTAATTTTTGTTTGCCTCTTTTTTTTGGTATTTGTCCAAAATAACTTTCAGATAGTGGTGCTTCCACCCAAGTAATCTTCTAGATTTGTATTGTGTTTCCTTAAGCAGTTTAAAAAAAAAAAAAGAAATGCCATTGATACCTACCTGGCTCATTGGGAGAGTTGAAAATCTTAGATTCACTGGACAGATTCCCTGTCCCAAAGATATAGTTATTGACAGCAGTAGGGTTATTGTCTTTACTGGGAGTCTCTGATGTTATTTCTGCTTCAGCCAAAGTTTCCTTAGACATCTTTAGGCTCCTTTTCTCCCACTCAGCTCCTCAAGTGCTCTGCTCTCCTCTCCCCCTTTTACAGTCTCAAGGCCAAGAGACTAAGCCACACTCAATCCCAAATTTTAGATATTTTAGCAGCTGAGCTACAAGACATTCCTACCAGAGGTTTGCACACTGAGACTCCTCTGAGATTTTTCCCAATGTGCGTGGATTTATATCAGACCATGCCCTTCCACCACCCCTCTGTCAAAATTTGAAGTCTACCCTCCAAAATTGTGGGGAATGAGAACATGGGTTTGAGATTGGTTTTAGGTTTGCACCCAAATCCACACACAAGCCCCAGTTCTCTCTATGTCAATGATAGTTATCATCCTATGATGGACATCATGCAGATAAATTGGTGAGGCCCCTTCCTAGGATTGAAGGACATTAACAAACTTTTTTTTCTCTATGAGATCTTCAGGTGGACCATGATATATATAAAGTGAGAAGACTTGCTCCAACAGATAATACAGACACAGCCTGTACGAAAAGATGGTGAAGGTCTATGTTCAATCTTCATAATAACTACAGAAGAGGACTTTGCTCCTAGCTGGGCCTAGTGCTTCTTTAAAGAAATTCAGTTCATTACAGTTTAGATATGAAGACCTATTGGAATATCAGATTTTGCATATAATGCCCTAGTCTGACAGTAATGTATTTGCCATACAGTTAAACCAAAAGGTTAAGGAAAAGCTCCAATTTCTAGGTAACTATACAGGCATAAAAATAATAATTTAGTGAGTTTGGACAGGGTATTTTTTCCTTTTCATTCACTTGGCTCTAAAGCAGCCTCAGCTTAAGAAATTAAATTTGACAGGCGATTAGTCCATAATGTGGTGCAATCACTTCTGGTATTTGAAGGAAAAATTGAAAACAGACTAGATGTTTAATTTTGAAATGTCTGCCTCAGATGTGGTGGGCTGGAACTTTAGTTTTTTGGCATCAAGAGCTAGGTGACTTGCAGAACAGGCTGATCTCATGCCCACAGGCAAGATAGGCTGGGTGAGGCCAGCTGTGAATATACAGCGGTAACCAGCATGGGTTTGCTTTTACCTACTGGGAAGTTTATTGCTATTTCACTGTTTGGTAAGTGAACTCACATTCTTCAGAATAGATGACAAAGTCCAAGCCTCCCACTTTTATTACTCTATAGTAAGTTGTTCTTCTGCCCATAGTAATTCTTTTACAGCACAGAGTCTGAGATGGGCACACGGGGAACTAGATCCTGAATTGTGGCTAATATATTCATTCCCAAACTGCTCCATTACAAGTTTGAAGTTTGCATCTGAACTCCTGTGCCTATGAGTTAAAAAAAGGAAGTGATGGATGTAGCTACGAAATTATTTAAGACTCACTTTCCAGGTGTCCTGCTGCTTTGGAGTATTGCTCCACTGGCTGTGAAATGCCCTTGCTGCAACGCAGAATTGGCACCACAGGCTGCAGAGAGCCATCCCCAGCACATCCTGGTCTATCTTTTCTCTCTGTCCCTTTTTCTCATGGGCATATTACTTTTGTGCTCTGTTTCTTGACAACTGTAATTCACAGAGAAATTCCTCAGTACCACAAGTATTTGTGAACGGGAAAATGTGGTGTGCTGCATGTGTTGAGGAAGTCAGGATATCTTCTGGTACAGGGACTAAACATGGTGCAGTGAAACATTCCGCCACAGCAAGGACTGTTCACAGGGTAGGGGGGACAAAGAGACCCCAGAGTACTCAGCTCTCCTGCTGTACTCCTGGGCTATTTTTAAAGGCCTTGGCCATAGATATTCACCCTCAGAATGGGAATTCATGGTTCAGATATCAGATGAATCTTCCCAGCCAAATCAGACGAAGGTATAGTCATGAATGTGGACCAGTTAGCTTCAAGAAGCATGAGCTGGCCTGTTGGGAAGAGCAGCCAGTGCTCTCCACTGCAAAGGCTTTCCACGAAGCCATATGAAACTGTTTTCAATGTGAAGTTATCCCTCAGCAGCACCTCTGGGGCAGCTGGGACTAGGGAGGCATTAAATGGCATCCAGCACATGTGATACCCTTCATCATATGGATGAAATCCATGAACTTAGAGCTTAACAGTAACAACACCCCTTTTCTTTTAAATGAGTAGAACTCCTCTCTCTTCAGACATTCAGGCCAAGTAGAAGGTGGACTGGATCTTAAGTTCTTAGATTTTTCCAAGTTTCCTCTCTCTTGGCTGGAAAACACCCAGGAAAGGAGACAAGAGCTTTTCACTCTACTGGGACCAAATCCAGGTAGGAGCAGCAGGGACTATTTTGTTGCTTTCAGTTGAAAATCTTCCTTCCCTCCCTGCTCTGCTGTCTGTGCAACAGGCTAAAAGCAGCCTGCAGCCTCCAGTGCCCTCCTGGAGCGACTGCATTGCTGTGCATGGAAATATTCTCCATCTATAGCATTAATCCTGACCGCACCAAAAAGACAGAGTATTTAATGTTTGGTATAAATTGTTAACTTCGTGACAATCTGGATATAGTTAACAGCCTGGGAAAAGTCAGGGTTTTTTCTTCCCTTGCCAGCTTTCACTAGTAAACACTGATAACACTAAGGGCCTTTCTTATCATTCATATTTTGACAAACCCATTTTATGTGCTACTTGAACGCCACTTCTGAGTTGTTATCTCAGGCAGTCAATGCAACAACAGTAGGGAAAAGATAAACATACTGATACTCACTGCTGAGGTAAATGCCCTCTGTCCCCTCACCTCCAGCCCCCACCCAGGCACCAGCTCATACCTCCACCCCCCTTTGCAGCTGGCTCTTCAGCTGAAGGGTGCAGAGGAAGCCCAGCTGCAGAGCATGCAAGAACACATTTTTGATGCAAACTTAGACATCTTCTCCTGCCGATCAGCTCCAAGAGGGATTAAACCTCTGCCCTCATCAGTCATAGTGGGATGAGACAGTCAAAGCTTTATTCTCCATAGGCTGGACCATGTAAGCAGAGGTTCCTCCGTACATGACAGTGCCACTCCACACAGCTGGCAGGAGCCAGACTACTGCCAAAAGGCTTTGCACTGTTTAGGAAGAGAGAAGGAGGTGCACGCTGGGCTTTGCTTGGCCATGGTTACAAACACCAGCTCTAAATTATGTATGTACCTCACCTGTGAGGAAGGAGGCTCCTGACAGAGGCAGGAGCAGATATCGTTCACCTGTAGACCCCATGGTACCCACCCAACACCTGAGTCCCAACCACCTCAGTGAGAAAGCATAAATTAACCTCATTTGCCAGCTGGACCTGTCCTAAGGTGCCCTTGCAGGGGACATTGTACCTTGAGCAGATTGATGCTCCTATCAGACAGATGGGAAGTGAGGGGACAGTCTGATGAGCTCTTTAGCTTTTACTGACTTCCCTACACCAATCTCTTAGCTATTTTAATTCCCCTTTAAAGGCAATAAAGGGAGGGCTTTTAGCTCACCAGGCTCATCTGAAATATCTCAGTGAAGAGACTGAAACTCTATCTTAATATTCTCTGTGAGTGCTGGTTCCGGTGACTAGTTTCTGACTTTCATGGCTCTTCGGTTTCTTTCTTTTTAGTAAATGTATGTGTGTTTCTTGGTTATTTTTTGTGTGCTTGTTTCTCCTCTAGCAAAACAGACAGACAGATGGCTGTGACTATTTTGCTAGGCCAAAGCATTCTTGGCTGGATTCCGCAGATGAGTAATGTGGTGATAACTTAGTGGTGTTTCCTTGCTACTCCAATGCTGAGCAGGGATGGAAAATTAGAGGGATATATGAAGGGGTAGAGGAAGGGAAAAGTCAGATAATGACAAGTTTGGGGAATTATTGACAGCAAGGAAGACTTTTGGCAGAGGTTTTCCTTGAGTAACCTCAGCTGGGCTCATCCTAGCTTCTGGGAAGTTTTAAAACAACGGCGGGGTCGGGGGGAGGAAGAAAAACAACTCTGCAGACAAACATGTCCAGACTTTTTCTTTCTTTTTACAAACACCATTAAAAATTGGGAGTGCAAAAGCAGCTTAGAGACGACATTTCAAAGGGGGCTGGGGGTGGAGAGAAATTGCAAGGTAAACAGGACAGCTTCTATCTTCCCCCTACCTCCAGCCTGTGTGCAAGGGAAGATAACAGTAGCAGGAGAAAGCAAAGCCTGCCATGGAATTTAGCTCTTCTTTTTTCTGTTGTAACAGGGAGAGAGGGAGAGACTGCATGTGCTTCTGAGGCGTCTCTGTCTGCTTTGAACCTTATCAACAGGGACTGTGCAATGCAGTTTCTCTTTCTCCCTCTCTTCTTCTAACTTTTGAAGCAAAACACTTACGTGCAAGGAATGTCGGAGCATCTGACAGCCAGGAAGATAGAGGAGAAAGCCAAGGAGTAGGGAGGAGGGGGCTATTGGTTCCCCTCCTCCTCGTCCTCTTTTTTTTTTATTTTCTTTCCCTGTTTTCTTTCTTTAATCAAAGAAAGGAAAAAAGAAGAGAACAGTGTAGAGATGTCTTCTCCACCCCTCCCTTAACAAGTCTCAAGAGCATGGCCTATGTTGAGTTAAGCAGATTGTTAAGGGAGAATGGCTGTCAATGGGATCTCAAAGATGCAATTTTTTTTAGGAATAAAGGGAAGAGAAAAGCCTCTTGTCACAGCTGCTTGCTGTTTATGAAATGTTTTGCCTGTGTGAGACCTACAGGGAATCTGGGAGTGTGCTGAATTTGTTGATCTCCCACATTCCCTTTAGAAGGGATCACTTGCCATGTACCTTTGCAAGTAGAGACAGTCAATATATGCATCACTACTCACTGTTTTTCAGGTTTATATACTCTATTAATAGGCGTTCAGATAGGTGTAAAGTAGGCAAGGAAGGAGAGGCTAGGGTTTGCAGGGGAGCCATGGGATGGTGGCCACATCTGAAAGGCAGGCTAGAAATAGGAGTTTAGAGTAGCAGCTGAGCTCTGCTGAAAATCTGGTCCAGCACTTCTACTAAAGAAAGGATTCTTGGTATCTTGCACCATGCTTTCATTGTGCCCTGGCAGAGGTTGAATGAGTTAGGCAGAGGTTCAAATCAAAATCCCAGACCTGGACTTGGAAGAAGCTTGGAGCCAGATCTGAGCTTTTGCAGATGGTCCCTCTATATATAATGAGGTCAATCAAAACATCTGATCTCAATACCCTTGAACTTCTGGAGAGGGCATAAATTTGAGCCCAGGAATATGGGATCATCTGGACTGTGCAGTGGTCTCTGCCAATTGCTTTTCTTTCCTGGCAGGCTTGATGGGTCCCAGCTGTACTGCCGAGTCTTCTTTAGAAGATGCTTTAGGTGTAAACCTAAAGAAAAGGAGCCTTTCTAGACAGCCTTCTTTCCCCCTGGTACTTTGTAATTCATGCTTCCTTACAGGGCAGGAACAAAAGATAAAAGGATTGGATGACATGTTGAGCATCTTCTATTTTAATGATAAAGAAGGGGTGAAAAGCATCGAAAGGACTGTCCTTTCTTGAAGTCCTGTTTCCACATGTGTGAAACTGGACAATGGAAAGTGTATCTCTTCTGAGTTCAGCCGGGCTCTGGGTCACCAAAAACCCCAAAGACCTGGTTTTGTTCCCTTTTTAACCTGACAGCTCATTCTGTTCTGGAATTGCTACATGATAATAACGAGGAAGGTGTAAAAAGTCTCAGGGTTAAATGAGGATTGTGCCTGTGTGACCAGTGTGAAGTTGCTGGCACCAACGGTCCTACAGGTCAGCTGCTACATGATGGGACTGAGCATCCAATCTAGTTTATCAGCCACCTCCTGAAAGATGACAAAATCTACTACTGGGCTTGCACTGCTGTTATTAGAGAGCAGCATGCGTATAGAATAGATAATACAAGGTAGGAGGAGTTCGGAAGATGAGGAGTATTGCTTTCACTAAAACAACACAATGCTGGAAGATAACAGCACCCTCCAGTGACAGAGCACAGAAGGGAAGTGAACTCACATCCAAGATGGTGAGGGAGACACAGTCCATCAGCAGGTTAGCAGAGAAGATATGGACATGGCATGGGTCTCAAGGGTTTGAAGGTGGGTAGAAGGGGAGCTTTGGAGCAAGGGAATGGGGAGGTTGCTGCAGTGAGCCCTATCAGGCAGTGCTTGCTGCGGGTGTACGAAAGCAGGTGGCTTCTTTTTTTCTGCGGGAAGGAGTGAGAAAAGTGTTTTCAATCCTTCAGTGGGTCCTAGGCTCCTGTTGGGTCATTTGGAGTCTATTTATGGTATTGCTTATACTGGATCACAGCTTTCAGTCAATCTGTGTCCCCAAATGTTGTTCACAGGAAAAAGAAAGGAATTCAAGAGCAGAGGGTATTTGGAGTGATGGAGGGGGAGGGAATGGACTGAGCGCTACGTTCAGCTGCGAGACAGCTAGAAACGGAGGGAGGCAGGAATCGGGGAGGGGAAGGACCTGATGAAATGAAGGTGTGTGGGGAGACCAGCTGTTAGGCCAAGATGGAGGGGGAACAACGCCAGCCCAAATCCCAGCCAGAAGCTCATCTCAGGCCAGGTTTCAAGAGGACCCCATTTCTCCATTCTGCTTTTTCATCTGGCTCTGCTGCCCTGCTGCACAGATCTCCGATTGCTGCTGTTTTATTCAGCTGTTCAGGCACATGCATCTGGACTCAGTCTTTGCTGTTAATGATTTGTAGTAGCACAGATGGCTCCTGCTCATACTGGTGCTAATTGGGCTGGTGTCTCACTCAGCTGCTGTCCCAGTACTCCCCACACTGCACGCACTGCCTTGAGGTGCAAAACTTTTCAATGCATCCAAAACCTTCCCCTCAGAGCAGCAGCAATGAGAGAGCCAGGGCAATCTGACATCCATGCTCACTCGGTCACTCCTGGAAGGCTTGCTCTTCCAGCCAGCAAAAATGCTTATCTCCTCAGGAGCAGGGCAGCCTGCGGTCCTCAAGTGTGCAGGTGGCAGAGGAACAGAGGAGGCTGCTGCAGCCCCTCCATGCTCATTACCAGGCTCACCCCTCTCTCTCCAAGGCCTGCCTCTGGCTGTGAAAAAAGGAAAAAGTCCTCTCCCTATTGAGCCCAGACTTCCTGTTTCACTCTGTTTACTGGGCTGCTCTTTTCTTGCAGGAGTGGTCTAGCAAAAAAAAGCAAAATTTGAGAGATGAACACCAGGATGGAGGATCAACAGACTTGAGTAAAGGAAAATACAGGTGCTAGAAATGTCTTTCAAAGAGGAAAAAGGGTAGCAAATAAATTCAGGCTGGCAGCTGGGAGGTTCTGATCACTAGATCCACCATGTTACGGCACTGCCTCCTTTTCAAAAGATACAGTGAGGCCAGAGTCTTACAGAAGTGTTGAATGACGGTGCTTGCAGTAACAGGGGTCTGATTTGATGGTTCAGGAAGCCCTTTCCATTTAAAATCCTCTGGAAAGTAACAGTGCACTAGAAGGGTCCAAGAATATCTTATGGAGAATATCTTTAGATCATGTGAAGTCAGATGGGCTTGGGATCCACCACACCTTGCAGGGCTTTCCACAGGGAGCATCCATGGAGCAGCAGGTGGGTAAATGCTGCAGTTTAGCATCATGTTGCTTGGAGGTCTGGCTGTGAGCCAGGCTGGCTTTTACCTAGACATAGGTTGGTTGCACACAAGACTATGTCCATTAAGGTGTACTTGGTATGTTTGCTAGTACAGCAGCTGTGTCCTGCAGTGAGTGTACCTAAAATAGAAGACTTTTTAAGGCAGACATACTGTGTATTGTAAATTCAGCAGCACTGCAGGTGCGTCTAGGCAGGATGCATCTGCTAAGCCTGGTGCAGAGATTTTAAAAGATCACTAGATTTTGCTTGTGCTAAAACACGTGTTCTTTTGCATTTTCTTTTCCCAGTAAGCCAAGTGTAAACAGAAATAATACTTGGGATCTTCTAATTGTTGTAACATGTAATCTGTGTGCAAAAGTAACATTTGTGACAGATTTTCTCAGGAAGTGAAAGGGAAAGTACAAAGTCACCCCTGAAATTAATTGGCTCTAGGTGACGAATTGAAACACTAAATTAACATGACAACAGGCACTTCAGAATGTCTGTGGATCTAGTAAAAAAAATACATAGGGTATAATTCCTGTAGGACCAACAGAGACCAAACATACCAGATCCAGTGTTATCCAGGACTGTGTGTAACCTAGCTAATATTTACTTTGCTAGCAGCCATGTGTGAAAACAGATATTTTCACAAGTATTTCAGAATTTGATCCCAGCTGATACCTTGGCATTTGTGGTGAAAATCATTGTTTATAAAGAAAAATGTCCCCAGGACTGCAACAGGGAGACAAGTTTTCTGTCTGTGGAAAGTGTTGAAACAAGATACAGAAGCAAACACCAGGGACATTATTCACTACACAAACAAGCTCCCCTTCCAACACCTTTGAAAGATGTGGGAGAAGTAACACATGGCAACATGACTCATAATAATACTGCTTACTACAGTGCTTTTCATTGGGAAAATAAAAGGAACCTGTTAAATGTTTATTTTGCTCTTTATATCAAACTACCTGTTGCTACTTCACTGTTCTGAGCTGCACCAAAGACAAAAGCCTTCTTTATACAGTGCAAACAGTGACGTATCTGCCATAATCAAATGGTGTATAACCTGCCCATGAAGTTTAGGCTTAGAGTCAGGTGAGGCAATGAGAAGAGACCGCCAGAGGAGGGGATCAGGGCACAATTACAGTGATGGAGACATGGGAAGGCTGGGTAGGCTTAGCTCTGAGCAATATTGTGAAATATCCTACCCCTTTCTGCTCCTCTGCTCCCTCCAAAATAGATAACAAGGAACAGAGCAGTCCTACTGAATGGGTCAAATGAGCTTTTGAGTCCTCCCTTTCCCCTGAATCAATGAACCTGCCATGTGGGTAATTAGTCTGCCAGTCTCATCCTGGTAGCACTGCCTTTGGAGTGTGACATATTCAAAGAGGTCACAAGCTCATTCTTTCCCCCATCCTCCTTTTACTTTTTTTTTTTTGTGGCCCTATTCTTCTGGTTTTTTAATGATGCCCTTCTCCAGCACAAATTGACTCTGGCAGTAATTTGTCATGTCACCTTCAGTAAAATTTTGAACAAAATTGTGGAAGATTCATGGGGGAGCAAAAGCGCCACATCTTTTATGCATTTCAGATGGTAAAGTATAAATCAAAAAGCCCAGGTACCTGTTTGCAGGGAGACAACAAGAAAAAAAACATAAACCATAGTGAGTAAAGTTAGACTATATCTCTGTCTGATCCTGCACTGACAAGTCTGGGATTTAATTTTTAATTGTTCAGTGACATATCATCTTTATGTCAGGCTGAATACAGTTAATAAAACAGATTTGAGAGAGACCCAGCCCACAAGCTCATCCTTTCAAACTCCTCTTCCTCACTTGTAAGTCAGGGTGAAAGTTAAACCCTAAGGGACATGGGTAAAAGCCTTCATGCTAAGAGAGAGGGGCTTGGGGTTAGGACCTGCTGTTATAACTGCTTAAAGGGGTTGGTTTTTCTTGACTTTGGAGAAATGACCTCTCTTGGATGATTTTGGCCTTGTGGTTAAGGGTCTGGAGTAAATTTGGTTAAATCAGTTTCAAGTCTCAGCTCTTCCGCAAGCCCCTTTTGTGGGAATGATTCACCTGCTCTGCCTTGAAGGTTTGAAACCATTTTAAAACTGAGCAGTTAAATACCATCAGAAATGAATGGGAACTGGCTAAGCAGCTTCTTAAAACTCACCTTTGCAATCTGAGGGTGATGCCTCTCCATCCAAACCTGGGTTGATGTTCACCTTCCCACCACCATTTGCCCTGTCAGTTTTGATAGCAAAAGCTTCGGGAAAGGGATCATCTCATCCCTCATTCCCACGCAGCCTTCAGTCCTCGTGGCCTCGACATGTTGTTACAGTAAGAACAACATTAATGAGATGTGAAGGAACAGGGAGGTCTGGCTGCACACAGCTGGTAAGACCTTCGGCAGGCGGGTCTGCATGTATTGCCTGCCTGTATATCCATATCTGCATTGCATCTATTGCCTGTAACCAAACAGCTCAAGGATTTTGTAGGCCAGCTGAGTCTGCATCTGATCCCCTCCTCCAATCCAGCTGATTTTATGTTACAGGCACAAACCATATTGTCCTCCTTTTTTTTTTTTTTTTTTTCTAGTGCATGATCGATCTATTTTAAAAGTACACACAGCTATGTGGTAGGAGAGATTAAACAGTAGTGTAGAAAAAGATCTCCTGTGGGGAAATCTGATTATACCCTTTTAGGGGGGTTTTCTTGTTGAGAGTCAGCCTGCATATTCCCACACTGTATTTGAAGGTCAGTCATTGTCTTATGCTGCTTCCTACAACAAAATTGAGAGGAGTATGATGAGATCTCATAGTCACAAGAGAGCTCATTTGTTCAGCAAATCCAGCCATGACCCTTTCTAATGTTTTCTTTCCCTTCCTTCCCTCTCTTCTGCTGGCTTGTTTTTAGCTGAATGCTTCAACTAAAACCCCCCTATCAATATTCAGGGGTGATTTCTGAAGTTTGAATAAAGTCTATCAAATCCAACAGAGACCAAAGTGCCAGGCATATTTGTAGAGTCTAAACAGCTATCACAGTCTACGGGATCAAAGACTTTGGGGCGCTTCTGCTTCTTCTTTGGTGGGAAAGGCACCATTGTGAATTCTTTATTTTACCAAGTATATTTGAATGTGATAGCGAGCTCATGGGTGAAGCTCACACCTGGGTCCAGCTCTACAAATGCTGGCACCGTAATTTGTGTCCAGGAGTTGGGAGCAGCCCACAGGGAAAATGAGCATGCTGTGCTGTTGCCTGGATTCAGTCCTGATGTCGGTTCAGATGCTGATGGATAATGGACCCTGCAGTCAATTAAAAGTGCTCTGGTTGCAAGTTTTCTCACGAGTCTCTTCCCCATGTGAAAGGCAGAGCTAAAGCTTTAAAATGTATTTATACATATATGGACATGGAATCTCTCTGTGTATCCACAGCCTATGAACACTGCAAAACTGTTAGAGGTCTGGAGCGGAAACACTTTAAATTCACAGGTTTGTAATCTTTTGTGGTTGTTCTCCAAGCAATATTTCTGTCTGCCTTCTGCTTAATGAATTAGCAAAGCTAAGAGAGTAGCATGAACTTTCAGAGGATATACTTCAGTGCCCCTTATGGCTGATCTGGAAATGATGCTCATTATAGCACTATATGAGCAGGATAGGTAACCCAAAGATGTCAGGAAGGGCTGCAGGCTAAAACAGCTAACCAAAGGTTCCTTTTAGACATTTTATTCATCCCAGGGATGGCATTAATAGCACCATTAATTTTGTATTTTTATGTAATTTCCAGGGATTGTGCCAAATAAGTACCATGTAGCTTTCTGTGAAAACAGTATCAGCCCACTCTGAGATCTGTCGAGATGCCCATGTGCTTGACAAATGGGGAGCAAAGGCTCTTTCAGGAGTTTTCCCCTTTCCAGACTGGGAGGAGCAGAGCTCTGGGGACCAACTGGTGCCTAAGCCATAGCAGAGCTCACTCCTGCCTGTGGCACCAGGCATGGGAAGGGAAGCCTGGGCTGGCACAGGAGCATTTGAGGGAGGGCAAATGAAATTTTTCCATTCCTAGAGGTCACCCACGCTCATTCCCCACTGTGTGCTTGCCTATAAAGGATATGGAGGGTGGGCATAGACAGCCAAAATAAAGAGTGCTGCAGTAACGGGGATTCTGAAGTTGTTATTACCAGGCCAGGTTATATGCAGTGGGTCTAACTATCTAAATATATTTACTGGAGATGAGAGGAATTAGGGTGTCAGGAAAGGGGGGATGGGTGGGAAAAAATTGTTTCAGTAACTACAATGAAGTAATCAAAAAGATCCTGCAAACGTGAATCCTGCTTTACAATGCCTCCCTCCCTCTCCCCCTGCCCCCAAGTTCCATTACTTTTTACAAAGGAGCACTGGGGAGATTATTTATCTTTGATCATTCCGGGATCAATCTGCAAATGTACAAATGCACTTAAAATCAGCGTTTGCCAACTGTTAAGCTCCACGGGTTTACACCCTGTTTTTTAAAGGCCTCAGGAAGATGCAAAATGGAGACAAAGAGGAGATGGGTGACTTCAGTGAGGCATTTAAGAAATTGTTTGAAGAGAGCAGCTGCCCCCCATCCTGATTAGCTATGTGGTGCTCTGTCAGCTTGATTTCAAGAGGAGGTAAGGGTGCAGGAAAGGGGGAGAGAAAAAGACTGCAGAAGGGAGACAGACAGACAGACAGCAGCAGCAATGCTTATTTTTCTCACCCTGTTTATTCAGATGGCTTGTTAGGGATTGCTTTATTTCTGGTGCTGTTTCACACCTTATTTATTTACTTTTCCATATTTTTGCACCCTTCCTAATTCCACAGGTTCAAGATGGCTGTTTTCCACATCCAGCTAATACCTTCAGAGCGGATAATCTGGGGATTCTCTGTGTTTGATATACTTACCACACTGCTGCTCAACTCCCATGGTGTGCCTCAAATATTTATTTAAAAAAAAAACAAAACCAAACCCCAAACCCTACTCAATCTGTTTCCTCCACAGCCTTTGCTGCTGAAGCTTCTCACATCACCTTCCATGGGGAACTTGCGGAATGCTGATCTTTTTGCTTATTCATTTATTTTTGGCAGCATCACTCTAACTGCCTCCAAAGAAGGGGGCGAAGACATTTGAGAAAATAATTTGTAAACATTTATCATGGCTCTGCCCAGGCAGGCAGGCACAGTCTTTACTCCGGAGCCGCTGTGTGCTGCGTGGGTGATGAACAGCCATGTCCTATCCCAGACCTGGCCGCACTCTGGTGATCCAGCTAATATCTGCATTTTATTTGCCTGGGGCTGCTCGTGTTTTTGCAGAGGACAGGGCAAAGATCCACCTTCATCAAAGGCTTTTTAAAGTGACACTGGTAAAAGTATGCCAGGAACTCAGTTTCCTTACCTTCAACCAGGGGAGAGAAAACTGAGGAGAACGGCTCCATATTTGAATTGCTGCTTCTTTATGAATTACTAAATATTGAGCACCAAAATTTGACAATTTGAGCAATTTTCTCTTCCAGGATTAGGGTTTTTCCTTACTGACTGACTGTAAGGTATGCCTAAAAATTAAACGTATTACCATGCATCTTACAGTGGCCAGGACAATTCTGGAAAACAGACCTTTTCCCAGTATTGGAAGGAAGTCTTCAGGACACTATGCCATCCCAGATTTCAGGAATATCATATGAGACAAGGAACTGTGTGTCTCTTGTCTAGGACACTGTATTTCCCCTGTCCCATCCCTTCCAAGACACAGCCCCTGGTTGCATGCTTGCTCCCAGAACAAGAGCAGTAAAAAGGCTTCTGGCCCCAAACTCTGTGGACATTGATGCGTGACCTAGTACAACTTTCCTTGTTTTGTTTTTATAACCACCCCCTGGAGGGGATGAGGCTGCTTTTTAGATTTATTAGTCTGGATATGCTTCCCAGCTAGGTTTGCTTGCTCTCCCTCCTGCACAAGCTCTTGGAAAGCAGCGTTTTCCAAGCAGCAACTCCCAGACCTGCAGAGCTTCCCATGGCTGGCATGGCCAGCACACAACCTCTGCTCAGAGTTGTTCTTCTGTGGTGGTTTAAACTCTCTTTGCCCTGTCCTTCCATGCCTCTGCTAGAAAACAGGTCTGAACCCACAGGACATCAGCCATGCACCTGTGATTACTTTTTCCTGCTGGTCTGGAAGAGAAAAATGCATACAGAGAACCACTGCTGCAGGTAACAAGGACTCTGTGGTTTCCATCAGCTGGTGGCAATGCTGATGATATATATAGAAAAGGAAATTATATTTAACAAAAAGGAATATTTGTCTTCTGCGTCAGACCTTCCCCCTCTCTTCACTCCTTTTCTCTTTACTGCTGCAGGGGGGTAGTGACTGTAGTGACCTTCCCTTCACTGCCTGACTGCCACATGGGGCTGGAGCGGCCACAGGGCTGGAGCCGCTGTGAGGCGGGAGCTGCCACGGGGCTGGCTCTTCTCCTGCTGCAATGAGACAATGAAGCATGTTCTACTGAAGGCACACTTGTGTCAAGTCCCCGCAAGAGGACAACCTCCGCTTCTGAGCGGACGGGTAAATTTTACCTCTAGACTCTACAAGAACATCAGGGCATCTGCCAGAGATTGTCAGCTGATCCCTGTATTCCTGTTTCAATGTTATTACTTTTTTTCCCTTTTTTTTTTCCTTTTTTTACCCCAACTCATTTCACTGGCACTTTTACCAGCATTTCCTACATTTTTCAAGACGTGGCTTTCTGATGACCTATGGCAAGACAAAGTTGGGCTGCTTATCAGTGAAAGGTACCTTGTCAACCGACTCAGGAGCAGTGTTATATTTAAACGGAAGCAGACAAAAAGCCACAGGGAATAGAAACAACTGCTGCAAAGGTATTAAAGAAGAGGCTGTTGTGTGAACAGGGATATGGGGGGAGGTGAATTTGGAGACTTTGGAGTTAGCTGTGGGCTTAGAGTATAACTTATTCTGTCTAACACTTGCCATGAAATATCCTAACAATACTCAGGCACTAGTGGTAGCAGAGATATTATCACTTGGGGAGACAACAGAAATGGCCTTATCATTTTGACAATGGCTTTTTTCCCTTATTATCGCTAAGTAACAATATCTCTATTTCACTGCCACTACTGAGCCATTGTTTTTTTGATAAATAGGGTTCTATTTGTGATCTCTTTTTTTCCCACTTGTATTTTATCCTTTGTGCATGTGTGCATGTGAGCAGATTTTAAAAAAAGATGTTCCACCGATAGTGCGATATTAAAGACTACATCGCCTAAAAGCCACCGAAGCTGTCAGAGAGGACAGCTACACAAATGTATAGCTTGCCTGTTGTCTAAGGGACTTGTGGTGCACCTAGGCTCAAAGAAAATCCATTCTACCTGTGGGGTCCCCACACCCCTGAATAAGAAATGGGAGTATATAAAAGCTGGATTATATAAGAGGTGTTAGGACCCATTTGTCAGTAAGAATGTCATATTGCATTAGAAAATGCCTAAAACAAAATCTGCATGTTTTGACGTGTGGTTTGTCCTCAGATGCCCACGTAAAGGCACCATCTTCAGCATGGCTATATCTCTTACAAATGCAATGGATTGCATTCTCCCCACTGTGCTCCCAAAATGCTTCAACTGATGAGGCCACATCCCATCTTTCCTTCAGCCCCATTCCAGAGCCGAAAAACCTGCACAGACTGCGCAGGAGTTAGATTGGGTGTATATAGTTCTATTAGATATGGTATATAGTGACATCTGGATGTATTCACATTTGAGTCAGCTGAACATTTATCCTCATTTATCCTCTATTCTCTTTCTGTTCCTTTCTCATGGCCATCCCCATGGTGTCTGAGCACTGCTGTCTACCTGACTTACCACCATTGTTATGGATTATCATCTTCCTGGGCTATCAGTGTGTTCTCCCGTTATCCACTCATCATCCACAGTGGCTCTGTCTGGATACTTCTTTCTGCTGATACCATCAGCTGCCACTGTCTATTCTACGCACAATAGAGAACCCTCCTATCTGAGCCCATTGCTATGGTTACAGGCATCCTGCGGGCGGTGGGATCAACAGGAGCCATAAATGAAGGTACTACTGCAGTATTTGCATAAAGACTCCCTACCTGCTGTGGAACAGCCACATTCTCCAAAATGACTCCCACGAGTTTCTGTCACTGCCGTTGCAAATTTGCATGGATGGGCTGGGACATCAGGACTCAATTTATGCTTTCTTGGCTTGGACTCATAGTAAGAACACTTTTTATGGAGGAGGAGAGAAAATTTACCTTAGAAGGTGACAGTACTCACCTCCCTTAGATATGAAATAATAAGGAGGAAGGTCAGGTTTTACTCTTTCCCCACCTTTGCACGCCCTGCTTTGCAGAGAGCCTCAGAGCGCTTGAACCAGCAACATGCTAAGCTACTTGTTAGCCCCAAATGCCCAAGCACCAGGGAAGTCAGTCATCTATCATACACCTGCTCCATCACTTCTATTGCAGTACTAATGATGCGCTCAAAACCTGCCACTAAATAGAGAGAAAATGTGACCACCCTAACTGCTATGAGAAAGTTAAATGCTTAAAATAATGTCACTGGAGGATCAAAAAGGAAAGAACAGGAGGTAAAGTAGGCTATTTTCCTCATCTGTGTTATTTTTTTTCCCCAAACAGAGGAGGTGCATAGTGAAATTAACCTCTAGTCCTTTGATTTTTTTCCCCCTCTCACTCTTGTGCACACACACACACTCTCTCTCTCTTTTAAGGCTTATATGTTATGATTTGATGCAGGAGGATTTTTCATTAGAAGATGTGAATAAGGCTTTAATACAAATCAGTCCAGAGAGTCTTTTGACAGGATTTTTAAATAGTGCCCCTTGTCTCCCCAGTGCAGCCGCACGCTATCTTGTTCCCATGCTGACCTCTGTCTTTCCTCATTAAAGAACGAGTCCAGGCTGCTGAGCCCTCTCTCTTTTTGGAGATCTTCACTGCTTTGTCTCACACACAGTCACTTCTGCTGCTGACCGACAGCTCCTCACCCCCAGTAATTTCTGCACTGCATTAATTTCTCATTAATCTGCATCATGATTTATGAGTCTGAAATGATGGAAGACTTCTAGAGGAGTGCTTCTCATTTGGCCTGCTGGCTTTTCTCCCTTGCCCCTTCACCCACCTTCTTTAAAAGCAAATAGGCCTCTTCTCCCATGCTGCCTGTCTGCAGAGCATTGTCTCTGTGGATGGTCCAAATGGGGAGAAACAGGCTAAGCATGGTGCTTTCTGGCTGCTTTCCTTATAAATGATTCGAGCAAATAAATGCCAGGGAGAAAAAGGACCCACTTTCCTTTTCTGAAGACATTTAGTAGCTGCTCTCCAAGTCTGTGACTACGCTGTGGCTCTGATTGCTACTGAATCTGGCAGCCCTGGGGGGTTGCTGCCAAAGCCACCTTGGAGTTTGAAGAGGTTTCAGCAACAAAACCTTCAGCCACCCTCCAGGCATCAGTCACATTAGCAAGAGGGATGGTGACTCCTAGCAGTGCAGAGAGCTGGACCTTCAGGCCACAGGTGGATGAATGCTGGATCGTTTGAGGGTATGTTGCTATAAGGCTGTTTTAGTCAAGCTCAGGGCAATGGGGAAAAGAGCAAATCTGCACACTCCCCGTATTTATTTCATGGGACTCTGTTATAGCCCTACATCAAAATTACCTTTCCTTCCGTTTTCAGAAGTATGTGTAAAAGAGAATGGAAAATTACTCAGTTTTAGTAAGTCATCAGCATTTTGTGTGCTTCTCCAAAACTCCTGAATTCATAGAATTTGAGGCTATAAGTAGAAACGGGATTTCCTCTTCTCTTCTGGTTATTGGTACACTGCTCTGGTCCTCAGGAGAGCCAGAAAACACAAAGAGGTGGAAAATGTTTTGTTTAGAAGACAAGAGCAGAAAATGCTGAATGTACTGGGCAAGACTGAATAAATACAGCATATAGTTATGGCAGCAGTGGGAAAGTGAATAAAGGAGTCAGGAGGGACGGAAGAAGCAATGGGTGGAGGTTGATTACAAAATCCTTTGTGCTCTGCCTTGACTCCTCTGGTCCACTGCTCAGCAAAGTCAATGGAAATATTGCTATTGACTTCCTGGCAGTGCATTCAAATTTCAGACAATTAAGCCACGCTAAATTTCAGACAGAAATACTCCTCACAACACAATAGCCCAGGAATCATAAGCACGATGGTCCCACCAAAAAAGAAGAAAAACTACCTGAACTTTTCCATTATAGGAAGAGGTTTGATTTCAGGTGAGTTTAGGAAAAGAGGATTTGTCTTGAATCTTTATTTTCCTGGTCTCTTCCCAAATCACGATATTCACAAATTGATGCCGATCTTCTCACATACAGCATGTGAAGCTGGTTCTAGCTCTCAGTCTGCCAGGCTGCCAAAGAGATGATTTACAAAAGCAGTGGTGACCAGGAGTAGCAATAAAGCTTAGTTGCTACTGCATGAATATGTAGATGAATATGTAGTTACTCTGACAGCAACAGGGAAAGCTGTTTCTTTGGGGACTGAAAATAGAAGGGGGAAATTGCTCAGCTTTTTAGCTATTGTTTTCAACTGATATTTAGGAGAGCAATTTCTGTGCTGCTTGGAAAAGAGGAGAGTGAAAAAGAAAGAACTTTATGTAAAAATCTTTCCGATTCTACTTTGTTAATCTTTTAAATCTTTCGAATTCGGGTAGCGTGGCTTAAAAGGGAAAATCAGAAATTGTCTCTATGTAAATAGAGCTTTTACGGAGAGCACAAAAGCTTGGGGTGGGAAGAGTGTAAAAATATTTTAATAGGTAACCTTTTATTTGGCAAAATATGTATTACTTCCTATTATGATAAACAGTTGGCATATTTGAGATTAAAATGTTTATACATATACATTACAATTACATATTCATTTGACTTTATATTACACACACAACTCAATTTGGATAAATATCTGAAGCCAAAGGAATAAATTAGGATTGGTGCCGAGTGCTTTCTTTGCCCTTCCCCATTGTGTTTGCAAGATTTGCATTTTATAGTTGCACATTAACAAATATGCATATTTCATTATGGTTTTGGATTAAAAGGTTATCATCTCTGTTACCCATTAGTAATAAACAAACACAGGCTTTCCATGTGAATTTATCCCTGGCTCAGCTGTTTGCTGATTAGGTTGTTGTCGCTGGGTTTCCTTGTTTTCTCCTTGCGGAGAATCCCTAAAGCTGTTTCTAAAGTGCTTATTGTCCTCTGGGGAGAAGTGAATGAGAAAAGGAAGCAGGCAAAGAAGAGCCAGAGGCATCCTAAGGTGGTGAAAAGGCAGGAAGGCAGGGCCAGGACCAATTTGCAGCCAGGTTAGGAGCTTAGTTTGGGCAGATGGTCCCCAAAGTCTAGGCCTTGTGGCATAAAAAGATCCTTGGAAAACCTGGTTGAAGGCTGTGCGGGGTCAGATACCCTCAGAAATCTGCTGATGGGCAGGAAGCAATGAAGTGATCACCCCAGTGTCCAAAAACATGGCTATTTCAAATAAGGCTGTTCCTCCTATGCTGGGGTGAGTCAAATCCCCTGAATCTGCACACAGGGAGACCTTGGACCTGGAGAACTCGGCACCTGGCATCAGCTGGGCGCAGGGAAGAAGGCATCACATTTTTACTGGCACCCACTGGTGTGAGCTCCAATGGGGCTATGCATGCAGCACATTGCTTCAGCCTTGGGTGAATGTCTGCTGGAACAAAATAACTAAACCTAGCAGCTTGAAATCTCAGCAGCTCGAAATCTCAGCAGCTCTTGTTCCTTGACAACCTCATCACAGCATCTTAGTTCAACCTGTTAGGCAAAAAAACCCTTATCAATCAGTTCTGTTTGCGGGCGCTGGTAGGACGGAGGTAGGAAGGGATGAGGGCTGAAGGATCCCTGGTTGTCTGAGCTGAGGCCCAGGCAGTTATCACCACTCTGGAGTAAACAGCATGGATGCTGGGGGAGAATTTTTTGAGTAGCTGAATTTTGAGGAGGCTTTGCATTCAGCATCCAAAAAATAGCAAGGACATGTCTCTACAAGCAGCAGGTACAGGAGGCTGCCCTGTGAAGTCAACATTGGAGGAAGGCTGTCACCTCCCAGAAGGGAGCATCTCTGTTGTAAAGCCAGGTGCTATTTGCCAAGCTGATGCTGGGGCTGGATCAGTGTCCTCTCATAATAGAGCTGTGTGTGCCGTAGGATTGTAGCCTTTGGCTCTAACTATTCACCTACTGCAAATAAGCTCCATGTGTAAAAGCCAATGGAATTTTAATGGATTTTTATTTTCACTTTATTGGATTTTCCTTTCCTTGTCTTTTTAATACACCTTTGCTAGAGTCAGTGGGTGTGAATGCCTCAAAAGAAGCCATTTGGTTTTATTTTTCCTCCCTTTCAGGGGAAAGGAAAATGAAAAGATTCAGTGGCTCTTCAGCAGAAGAAATAAAACTAGAGAATCCCAGTGGGGCTATCCACACAGCTCCTAGGATGCTACTTTGGGCTCATCTGATGTGTCCTGCTGTTGTCACCTTGGTGCTGCTGCCCTCTGTGTACTCCCTAACCCTCTCTGAAGGTCCTCTGCTGTCCCAGACCAGCTTTCCAGGTGGCATCGAGAGTGTAATTGCCCAAAGCTGTCCCCTGCTTAGGCCAGGTTTGGACACCCTTTACCAATGCCCTTGAGGATCCCTTTCCAACTGCTAAACCAAGGAGCTCCGCTTGCTGGTGTTTCTGAGCAGCCACCCCATGCTGGCACACCAGCCTGGTGTGCACTGTACAGACTTCCATCCAGCTCATTGCACTTCTAACATCTTCAAAGTTTTCAGCTCTGTTCCCTGTGGAGAGAGAACGACCACTCTGATCTACCCAGATGCAGGGCAACACCTCTCCTTGTGTATTGTTTATTCATTAAACCCCAGCTTGGCTGTTTGTCCAAAATGCAGGTTTTTATTTCCCTAAGGCAGAAACATTGGATCTATTTTCCCTCCATTCTTCCTGATCCTCCTTGCATCCATCACAAGGATCCACTGCTTCCTCCCAGCTCTCTGTCTAGGTGGCAGCTCCAACATAAGAATAAGTTCTGGGACTGTAAACATTTCTCTCCTGCAGCAGGAACTGCTGATCTTTCTCAGAGGTGGAGCTTCAATGAGCTGCCTTCTCCTTCCATCCATCTCTGCCATCCTACCTGGAAGCAGGTCTATGATGATAAGCCAATCAAGTGAAGGAGTACTAAAGGTCAAGGTGATAGGAGAGCATGTTATTAAAATTCGCTCACTAAAATGGGGCATTCTAATAATTCTAATGCTCAGAATGAAGGTTGCAAGGAAGGTTGTAAATACCACAGTGGGAGACTAGATTGCCCCAGCAATTTAAATGGGATAAGGACCTTTTTGCATTCAGGTCCCTAAATCATTTCCAAATTGACACTAACTGTCATTTGTCAGCACCGAAGGGTGTTTGGGGTGGGCTGTGGGAAGTCTATCGGAGTCCTCACATTGGGGCCCCACCACAAAATCATCTCACACATGGCTTTTGCACATGTAGCCTTACCAGAGAGATCAGTGCTTGAGCTGTCAGTCCTTGAAGGATTCTTTTTTTTGGCTGCTACACTGTCAAGCCATTTGTGATGGTGATGTGATGGCTGTGATAAGCACACAGCAGTCTCCTACAAAACGATCTGAAGGTGGCAATTCAGTTCACCTAGGCCACCAAACAACCATCAGATAATTGTAAATTTGGAGTGGAACTAAATAAGCTATGCATAGCTGCAAGGCTTCATTTCCAGCTACTAATCCTCTTAAATTATTGAGTCACCCTGTAAACTATTAGCTAAGTGTTTTGAAGAAGAGTCTCTGCTGTGTGTAGCCTCATGTAACTCTACAGACTTCAGGCAGAATCTAACTCAGTATAGCAACAAATTGATATACTCGCGTAACATACCTAAAGGATTTTTCAGAGCTTTTGCATATGAATACCATCATGTTGGAGTTGGTCAAATTATCCACTGAAATGATTTCTGCAAATGATTTAGCTCCTTTAGCAGTCTTCTCTTTGCCAGACTATCTGCAAGCAGATCATGAGTTTTATTAAAGTGTTGATTACTTGCAGTTTTGCAACTGTTCAAACTATAGTCAGTGCAGCCAAATTTAAATGCTGCTGCATCTACAAATGGCTTGCAATGAGTAAGAGCTATTTCTGATTTACTACTCATGCTGTACATGTAGTCATCCATGTTGCGCAGTCTTATTTCTACTGCTGGGATGGATGGGAAGGACATGCTAAAAGGAAAGAATCCCTTTTTATTCAAAAAATATCTGGAGGCATGTGGAAGTGCTCAGCTAATCCATTGTGCAAGTAATAAATAGGAGCTGTTCAAAAAATCTTCAAGTACACTTCCAGGAGGAATACTGCCAGCTACTTAACAGCACCGGTATCTCTGAAGCTCATTTATCCCCACTAATATTCTTGAAATAAACACTCAAGTGTTCATGAATAAACGTACCCTTTCTGACTGATGTTAATCCATTCGTGGCTATACATTATTCCGAATGGATACTGTAATTCACTCTAATTTACGCAAGGAAGAGGAAATTGATGGAGGAAATTATGAGATCTGGGGTAATGTAAGCACTGTCAGCAGTCTCGTGAAAGACTATTGTAACATCCTCAGGCTGGAAACCATTTTCTGAGGCTTAGTTGCCCATGGCTGACACAAGGCTGAAGACATATTGGTGTCTGTGTCTATCATATCTGGGGATCATTAGTACGTAGTGCTTATAGACAGAGATGTTGATGATGAACCAATCTGGTGGCAGCCAAACTGGGCAACAGGAGGTGCCATCTCATGGCATACACTTCTGGGGACACCTTCATATCCCTCCAGGAGCTTTAGATGCCTACAGGTGGGATAATATAGCTTCTTTTGTGGTATTCAGTAAGCATCCAGTGCGAAGTCTGACTGTGGCCTGCTGCGTTCCTGTTCCAGATGAGGTAAAGGGTACCCCACTGCTGCAATATGGCAGACTAAAATCACCTGGTTTCTTCTTTTTACAGAGACTGTCACACCAAGAGCTCTTTTTTCTGCCTCTCCATCAGATACTTTGAATAAATCAGATTTTCAAAAGAGTTCAATGCTTTGATTTAGGAATTACAACAGGAGGGAGATATGAAACCACCTCGGAAGTGCTAGGTACTGAAGAGCATAAATCTGACCTTTGGGATTTAACCTAAAGTGAAGCTCACCTCTTTTTTCCTGCCTAAGCCCTCCATGTGTGGCAAGTAACAGAAAAGACACTTTCCGTCCAACAGAACCAGCAACCAAAAAGTGCAAAATATAATAGGCAGAAAGAATTTCTTCATACCAACAAACATTTTCCCGCATGGTGGGAAATGCAGTCAGGCTAGGTAAGATAAAAAGGAAGGCAAGGAGTGGATAAGCATCAGTCTAATGGTAACAATACAATGTTCTCAGATAATGGAAAGATATGACAGCAAACAGTGAAAGGACGAGCAAAATAGTTCCGAGAAGGTGCAGTAATATACGGAGGATGATATGTCAGGAAAACATCTACGAAGACAGGAGCTATTTCTGGGCCACATAAAGTCAACAGGCTGTTCTGTAACCTTCTTTCTTTGGGGACTTCAAAATGTTTTGCACTTATTTGCAGTAATTCTGAATGTTTTTCTCCCTTGCTCAATCACAGGAAATCAAGTTTAAAACAGAAAAGACACACAATTGCCTGGCTTCTCTGCCACAGCATCCCTTTCACATTAAACCTCTTGCCACTGAAAGGATGTCAGCCGTGACTCTATGTTTGGGTTTCAGCAGGGCTCCAGTGGTATCACCTTGGCAGTGCTGTGAGAGGACAGTGCCTGCTAAAACAACAGCAGAAGCTGTGAGCTCTACTGGGCAGCTCCCAGTAAATATGCAGTCAAGGATTCACAAAATTTGGATTTGCCCTTTTTCACCATGCATGGTTTGTTCATTCAAGATACTTCCTTCATTTTTTGCATAGGTGTAAATCTCCACCAGAAACTTCAGCTCAGCAAATATCCTGGTGGTACTGCACAAAGGTCTATGGGGTGAGACAGCAATAGACAGAAGATGTAGGAATAAAAAGGGTTTTTATAAGAGTGAAGTGGGTCATCAATTCCATCACCCACTTTGCCAAATAGACCCATCTCTGGGTTTGTGTTGTACTCCATCATGGCTGTTTCTGAGCACCTTTAAGTGGAACTTAATAACAAAAGTACAGAACCCTTTAGACTGCTTGGATTTTTTGCCTATTTCAGGGCATAAATCTCTGTCGAGGGTAAGGTTTATTGGTCTTTAAGGATGGATTTTCTCCTTCTTTCTTTTTTGTGCCTTTCAGGTACCCAGACTTTGGGAATAATATGTACATCTGGAAGGAATCAGTATTTCAAAAATCATTCTTGTACTGGGAAGGCATTTTTCCTCCCTTCCACTCTTTATCATTTAAAAAAAACTAACATTGAATTGTAACATGAACTTGTATAAGCTGTAATGGAGCAATGCTAGTTTCCCAATTTTCAGCGTGTAGGGGGAGATGGGGGGCTTGCAATTGCATGCACACATTTAAATGATAAGGCATAGGCCTGGCATCTAGACCTGAAAACCACATGGGGAAGGGGTAGGGGAGAAAAGAAAGAAGCAGCTGCCAACAGGCTCATGTCCTGCTTTCTCTGCTTTTTATTTTTGGAGTACGTTGGGATAGCCTTCGATGTTTGCTCTGTTGACGCATGTTGGCTGCCCGGGGTAGCTGTAATAGGCCCCTGTGGGAGGCGTATCATTGAGATATACAGGCATTCTGCATATTAACAGTAAGCGCTTGTCCTGCTTTGAAAAAAAGCTGAAATAATCTCTCCTCCTTTGCCCTTCCTTTTCTGCCTCTTGCCTCTGGGCAACTGCTCAGATTGATTTGCTCGAAGGTGGGTGGAGTTCGGGGCAGGTGGCACAGAGCTGCTGGGGTGAGACAGGCAGATGGATAAAGGGACAATGGGTTACCAGAGGGGGTTAAAAGAGTGGTAAAGGCATCCAGTTGCTGGAATGACAGTTTAGTATGATATGTCAGTTAATGCCATACTTGCAGGAATGTTACAATTTGGTGGAAGAAGATCCCAAACCCCAATGCTGTTTTTCCTTGTCTCTGTTTCACTAACATGCTTTTTTTACTGACCAGAGATGTACCATCACCTTTCCCCATCAGCCAGTGAACCACATCGTTTTTTATCCACTCACTTCCTAACCTGTTGTCCCTCCCCGCTCCTATCTCATCCTCTGCTCCTGGGCCTTATGTCTAAGGTGGTGTCATATTTTTCCTGAGCTTTGACCCATTTATGCTATCCAGGTGCCATCAGGTTTGAGCACTTCTACAATTGCCAACCCTTCTGGACAAGAAGACCTCATATTAACAACACAATATTGCTGTTGCAAGCCCAACTGGGAAATGTAGAAGAGCAGAAAATGCAGAACAACTGCATGCAGACAGGGCAGTGAGAAGGAATACATGCCATAACCAGATGTCTTGCAATCAGCACTTTGAGTTGAAGCTTGAAGTTTGGGTGGAGGTTTGGGAAACTTTAGTCAACATCAGCTTACCCATGGTTTTGTCAAAAGCTGGCTGCTGCCTTGCCAGTGCTGTCTCATATCCAGTCCTATTTTAGTAATCTTTTGATCATGCGCTGCACTTTAGGGCATCACAGCTTGTCTGGGCATAGGTCTCTGCTGAGGACTGGTGTTCTCACACTGGGGTTATTTAAGCTGTGGGACCCAGGAGTTCCCCTACTTCCTCAGAAGGTCGGTTTGCAAAGGTACGTGGGCAAGGAGGAAACCACCACTGGGTGCCCTAAAGGGTCCCCTGCTCTGGATGAGTGGGAGGTCAGGACTAGGAGGGCACAGACCTCAGTGCCCCTCCCCACAGCGTAAGCACAGCTACTGCTTGTTGTGATAAGACTTAGTCAAGCCTCACTCCTCCAAATCCTCTTTTTCTCTTCTTTCTAGAGAACTGGCTTCCAGTTCCAAATTGCTTTTGACATTTCCTTCACCATTTCCATCTTCTGTCAAAGCCAGACTAGAGTTGATTTACACCCTGTTTTCAATGTCTCAGAGTCCAAGATGAGCTTAAACCTGTAGCCATATTGAGCTGGTGGCTTTGTGGTTTTTTGGACTGTATTTGCCAACCTCCATGCTTTCCTGAGTGTAGGGGCTGGCACCAAACCCAACCTCCCTCCAAACACACTCTGAGTTTGTATCTGAGTGATGAGGTCCAAATCAGGATACAGCCGCCAACACCTGCAGCTCTTCCAGAAGAGATTGCTCAAAATGCCAGACTGGGTGAAATCTGGATTCTAGCATTGCATCTGAATCCCATCTCAAGGGAAAACAAAACAAAGCAAAGCAACATCTTGTTTCTTGTAAAAATCCCTTGCAAGGAATAAAACCAACTATGCTTTCCAGGTACTCTAAGACTATTTCTGCTAGGCAATGCTTCTCTCTGCAGCCTTTCGTTTAGTATCACAGCTCCTGCCTTCCTTCCTTCATCAGCCTGATTCATAACTCTAATCATCTGTGAAAACATAGTGCATGCTTTTATGACCACCTTGTGTTTTCTAAGATCTGCCCAGGGTGCTTAAAAATAGCCCCAACTCCGCTGTTCAGCCTCATCTCCCAGTTATAATGAGCACACGAAGAGCAGCTGTGATACGGCAATGATGGTGGGCTCCTCCTGTGGGCTGGATGTTCTCACCTATCCTCTTCAGAGAACACTCTGGCTTGGCAGGGCTTTTGCCAGGGATGAAAATGCACGAAGAAGATGAGCAGCTTGGTGAGGTCATTTCTGGTTGGGCTCTGCCTGCTGCTACAGCGGCTGCTGCTGCTTTCAACTCAGCCTGACAAAATCCTTTGGCTCCTGTACTCGTTCCTGCTCCTACAATCTGCAAATTAAAATAGGAAGGTGATGCAAGAGGGTGAGCAAGGATCTTCAGAAGAATCAGGGGTGGTTTGGACATGCTTAGGTATGCAGACTACTTCATCCCCATCCAAGGGGCTGAAGGGTGTCCCTTTGCTGTTGGCACATCATGCCTGTCATGGTGTTTGATGTTCCTAAGAGAGCTACAGATGCTTCAAGGCAGTGATGGCTATTTGTTCTGTGGGGCTGCATGGTCCCCCTGGGCATGTGACATGGCAGCAACATGGTAGAGCTGTTTAAATGTAGTCTTGTGGGAGAGATTCTTCCCATGCACCCAGCAAGCTGCCTTTGCCTGGGGTGGGACCAAACCATCCTTCATATTCACCCCTGTGATGTCTGGAGATGTGTTTTCTCATGCTCTTTGCAAGACCTCTCTCTCATTTAAATCCGTGCTTCCACTTTCCAGATTTCTGAGCACAGCAGCACCTTCCTGGGATGCTGCAGCCCCCTGCCCTTGAGCAGACGTCTGTGCAGCTTATGGCACCACCCAGGCATTCACTCAGCTTGCCAGAAGGGCACAACAAAGGCCCTTGAATAGCTTCTTCCAGAGTAATCCCCCTTGGGAGACAAAGGACCATCTCGTACTCTTATCCCTTGGGCCTCCATAGCATGTGGGATATGGGCTCAACCACCATTATTTTTTTAGCCACAAGGACACTACTGCCAGCCTGGGTGCTGTGAATGCACATATCACTTCACAATACTGCAATAGGCTTGCTGAAAAGCTCTGTATTTTGCATCTGCAGCCGCCTGAATCTCCCTAACCACCTGCAGTAGCTCTTGGAGAGCAGCTGGCTCTCTCTGCTCTCTGGGGCGAAAGCAACTCCTTGACCATAAAGTGGAAAGAACACAAATTTTATTGAGAGGCTGAGGCTTCCTTCCAAATGCATTGCCTTTGCTGCTTTCCAGTGTCCCTGCCCCCTCAAGGGCTCTCCGTGCTCATTGATAGCTACTTACCAACTTCCTTGGACTCCAACAGCTCCCAGCTCAGCCTTAGATAAGCAGCTGCCTCTTCTGGATTTTGGCCCCAGATTATGGATTGCCAGAGCTGGTATCCCTCCAGGGTCTCCTCACCTTCCTGTCCAAATTAAGCCTAAATGTGCTTTAAGTCTCTCCCCTGTGATTCCTGTTCTTCTTTGCTCTCAGTCTTTGCCTCCTTAAAATGCCTGCCAATGTCTTCAGGCATCCCCTCATGTTTCAAGCAGCTCTGGCTCTGGGCCATGCTGCAGGCTGGCCTGGCAACCCTTGCGGCAAAGTGGCTTCTTATCCTTCCATATGGATTATAATGAGGAGCCCTGTCTCGCCCAGGTCCATCCCCTGCCTGTTCTGCCTCCCTGTCCACCATCTTGTTGTTGGGATAGGACAGAACTCGCCAAAAGGCATGGCTGTAGAGAGCTGAGACCATCTTGTGGTCCCTGCTTTCGTGTTGCTTATCTTACTTACTCAGCTTGTCTTTGCTTCTCACCCCTCTCTCCTCCATGTGTTCTGGCTTCTGCAGCAACTGATGGGGAGTGACAAAGGGCTACAAACCTGTCAGTGGCATGAAGAGGGTAGGACTGATCAGTCATTCCCTCAAACACTAAATATGCTCAAGACCATCAAATGAAGCTCACAGGAGTCAGGCTCAAAGCAAACAAAAAAGGGGTATTCTTCATGCAACAGGTTGTTTGGCAGTGAAGCTCCTTGTTAAGGGATGTTGTGAGTGTTATCAGATAGGTAGGCTTCAGGAGAAATTGGCAAAGGGCACAAGAGAGAGATCTCATCTGGCTCAGGATAACCCTGGGGTGAAAATTGCTGGGGGACTATTAAGGGGAAATGTTACATGTACTTATTATTCTTTAAGCATCTCCTCATTCCCACTGTTAGAGACTAGATGCTGGGCTAGGGGGAATTGAGCCAGCAAAGCTATTCCTAGGCATCATCTCAAAATCCTGAAATGTTAATGATACTGCCACTGTTAGAGCACACCTTTATTAAGTGGCAACTCTGAAAAAGAAACCTGCATTGTAGAAACCAGATATAATCTAAGCATAATAGTCTTTCTACTTGCCCTGGGACAGACTTGGCCAAATTCAACCTGCAGAGAGTCCCCACTTCCAAACTGTCCCACCATCACGCAATTTTCAACAGTGGCTTGTGGTCAGGGAGCTGTAAGCAGCCAGGGGAGCACAGGACTTTCAGCAGTCAAACAGCAATGAGAAGGCAATAACAGCAATGCAGCATTTCTTCTAGAACCAAAAACATATTTGTGTGCTAAGAAGAAAAAAAAACCTGTAAGTCTAAATGTAGCAGTGCCATCTGCTGACCTATACAATAACAGGAACGTAAGCTTCTAAAAGTCAGGACCTACAGAAGGACTGTATCCATCTTTTCCTTCGTAGCTAGCATGCAGAGCCTAATCCTTGCAAAACACCCATGGATTTGGGGTTGTGGCTCCAGGAGCCCTGTCATCAGAGCATAAAAAGGGTCAGATCCTCAGTTGGTGTGAACTGGCAGGGGTCTCCTGAAAAAGCATGTAATTTACGGCAGACAGTGCTGCGCCCCTCCTGAACATGCAGGAGTGGCCCTGCATGCTGTAGCACTGAAAAAATCCCTAGGAGCTCTGAGCCCACTTCTCTAAAAAGCAGAGGGACTTGTATCCTGCAGTCTGTCCTGGGAGCCTTGTGCTGTTTAGGTTAGACATTGCATTTTCTTTGTGTTCTGTTTTGGATAGACATTTTGGAGGCTTTTTGTTGTTGTTGTTGTTGATGATGCTGCAGGTCAGTGTTTTAAGACTTATGCTGGCAAGAGGGAGAGGTGCCAGCAAGATCTAGTTTGTGAGCAGAGAGCAGCTTTTGACACTGGGCATCATGCAGGAAGCAGTTGAGGGTAGAAATACAACCTCTGCCCATCTTCAAAAGAAGCAAAAAGCCCCCCTTGAGATGGAGGAGAAATCTGCCAGCTGGCAGTGACGGCTGGTATCTGCCATCTTATCGATGTCTGGAGATGATCCCCAATTGCTCAGGACCTTGCAAATTCTTTAACTGGTGCAGAAACTGAGTGAGACCTTTTTTCTCTCTTCTCCAGCTGAGCATATCTTTCCGTGGTACCAGATCTTTCCATGATAATCTTCTACCTGCTTGGATGATCTTTTTGCTTTGTTTTTTTCAGAAGAGGTTCCCTTTTGTGGGAAGAAGTTCAGATGATACCTCTAAGTCAGAGAGTGGGATCTGCCCTCCCTCTCCCAAACACTGAGCATTTTGTTGCTTTGAATTGCTGTTGTGGATAACAGGAGTGGAAGGCAGCTGGCTTACTTGCATTTCTATGGCATGCTCATCATTTTAGGTCCATCAGGAAAGGAGAGGCAGGTGCAGATTGAACTGACAGCCATCAATCATAAACATGCATAGGCTGTCACTGAGTGTACTCTTGTTCTGGTTTATGGGCTCTTCGCTCCAAGAAGCTCTGGCTGTGCGGGCGACCTGCTGTAACATAGGAGAGGACCACTGTTAGATGTCTGCCTGAGACACTGCAGCACCAAACAAGTCTGAAAGAGGCTCTTTTTAGGGTTCTCCCTGCCAAACCTCTTGTTCTGGGTTGACCCATCCTCTCCTATCTAGAGCAGAGGCTGAAACTGCTCTGCAGATGTCCCTGTTTTGTCTCTTACTGCCATGTTAAAGAAGGGCAACTTCAGACCAACTTGTGTTCTCCACCGTGGACTCCTTCTCTTCAGCCTCCTACTACTAACCTTCTCCTTTCCTCAGCCCCAGCGCTGGGAGAGCGTGTTGTGTTCAGTGGGGAACACACCCAATAGAGGCCCCTACAGCCTCTGTTCCCCATTTGCATCCCTGGGTTTCTGTTGACACCCCTGCTGCTGTTGACACCCCCTCCTTTCCTCCTGCCCCCAGGCACAGCACCATTTGCCTGTGATGGGACCCTTTCCTGAGATGGTGGCTTTGTCCCACTGCCCTTTCTGTCAAAAAAGACACTTGGCCAGCTCTTCATGAAAAGCCCTTTCTAAATTATCACAGAGGTGCCCACAACAGGCTTATCAAATCGGTGTCCTTCCCTACGCTAACTCTGCCTAGACATAAAAAAAACCCTAAAGGATGTTCTCTAATCCGCTCCGGTCAGTCTCCACTAGAGGTGATAAAGGCACGTTCAACCACTTGCTCTCACAAAAGAGGCCCACGACTTGTTAGCCATAGCAAAGAGTAACTTTTGCTCCTGGGGATTCAGAACTGTAGAGATGGCAGGAGACAGCCTCCCTCCACATGCCTTCCCATAGTGCCGAATGCTGTGCACACTGTATGGCTGCTTTGGTGGAGGATGTTGATACTTCCTCTGCTGGAATGGTGGCCCTTCTTCCCATGAAATGGGAGCAGCACTGTTGGAGCGATGGCTTTGATTTTCACTGCCTGTCTGGTTCATTACCGATTGGGTAATGACTGACAATAGGCCAATCAGATCTCCAATATCACTATGTCAGCTTCATAATTAATACTACTGCAAACTAAGCTTATTGTGATTTAATTAGAAATGCTGTAATAATGCTACCGCCTGGGCTTAAGGTTACTAATTTATATAAATAGCTATGTTAATGTTTTGAAGCACCGAGTATTAATTGCATCAGTCTCGGTGTTAGACTCTGGTTGGCTAATGGCAGCTGCAAAACTCAACAACTCTTAGCGTGGTGGGGAAAAAATGGTTTTGATCTTTTGCCTGTTGTTTTTAACTAGGCAAGAGGCAGTCACGGACAAGGCTGGAGGGATTTGGATAATATGGGCCAGGGAGCAGTATTTGAGATTCAAATCCCTTTTTGCTTGGAACTGTTATTTTTCTTTTTCCTTTCCACCATGAGCATCTCCCCCTCCCCTCCTCTCTCCTCCCTCCTTCCTCTTAAATATATAAATAAATCTGAGCTGCTTGCTTCGACAGTTCCAATTTGCCACAATTGGAAGTTGCACACATGAGAGATCTCTGTGCAGCCAGCTCGCATTTTATTTTCAAATCTAGAATTAAAAGGAAAGAAGGGAAAAAAAAGAGGGCCATGGGAGCACAAGGAGGATTTGCATACATCAGAGCTCTACATGAGCTAGGGTCTAAGCTCTTTCTCTGGGCTTGAATAAACTACTAGAGGGAAAAGGGAACAAGAAAAAAGGAAAATTGAGTGACAAAAAATACTGACCCTTTCTCTGGGCTTGATGGAGGCTCATCTCCCTGCGATGGGGCTGGTGACAGATCCCTGTTGGACTAGCAAGAAGTGTCTAAGGTGGAGGGAAGAATAATGTAAACTGATGCTGGAGTGGAAATGGGTCTTGTGCTGGCATCCACTAGACTCAGTAACAAATGTTAGACTCATAAACACTAGAGGAGGAGGAATACATGGCACCAGAAGGAGATGGATCTAAGTAGGTATTTAAATCGGTATACCTACCCTGGTTCTCTCTCCTTTTCCCCATACTCCTTCTTAGCCTTGCACACACAGTCCTCAGTTTTTTTACAGATGACAAATGTGTCCACAGGCAAGAGCAGAAACACCTGAGGGTGCCTCTGTACTGGGACTGGTTCAATGGCAGCAGCGTGGAGCTCAGTGTGGGCTAACTCACACAGCAAGCTATTTTCTCTGCTGTGACTGCAGTGTAGACATACCCACAGCAAGATGAATGCCTGATTTCCCAATGCACCTCTCCAGAGTGTCACCTGTGAACGAAGGGATGTATCACCAAAGGTAGTGGACTGATCTGGGGCAAAAGAGCTGGTGACTGCCTGTAGCTACCAATGCTGTCCCTTGGTGTCTGGGAAGCTGAACTTCTCATGAGGCAACTCCTAACACCAGTTTGCTGTCAGTACTCGAAGGCAAATCAAATTGTTGAAAATGAAGTAAAAAATTTCTTTAGTTAATCTTCATTGTTTTCTTTTGACTAGGTTTTCTAGGTAGGCAGAATCTCTTTACAGCTCATGTAGGGGAGGGTCTGCTCAGATTTATAAGGGAGTACAAAAATGTGTATTTTCCTTTTCCTCAGGCCTCCCCCTCAGCTGAATGACTGTCCTGGGACTGGATCAGAGATAGATGCCCCTCCATGCAGGACTACTGCCACTGCTCTGTGCACAAGTTGGGGATGGACTGGAGGATGGTAGTCCTGATCACAACCTAGACTAGGATGGAGCACACGGAGGGGGTCTCTGCCAGATATGAAAAGACAGATGAAATGCCCCTCTGGTACTAGTGTGGGAGGTGGGATAGTCATTCAATAATTCTGTTTCAGAAAGTGCTGAGCAGTTGTGGTCTCACGGACTCACAATTATGGTCCTACAGGCACCTTAGGGCATGCTAAAATGGGTCCACTCTTTGAAAAGACCTGAGTTTATTGAAACGGAAAATACCTTCCAGTTCATCCCATTTTTTTCCCAGGGATTTTCCCCACTCTTTCATGACTGAGTAAGCGATTACCAGGATCACAACCAGCAACAACCAAATAATTCTCTGCAAGGAGATGTGGGGGTTTTTCCAAACACAGGCTCCCAGGCTGGCACGGTCATCTCCAAAGATGGTTACCCTTTCCTCCAGTTTGCAAAAGAAGTGACAGAGATGCTGAAAAATCCTGGAACTGGCAGACGAGCAAAATCTATGGCAAATACAGCTGCTAAGTAGTCTGAGGTAACTGAAATGAACTGTACTTCCAATCATGCTCCAGCTATGACTGTACTCTAAGAAGCAGAGACTGTGATAAATATAACTTGGCTGAATGCAAGAATTTAGATCTTGCGTTAGATATTGAATTCATTACCTCTACATGTGTCTATATCCAGAGGCTGTACGTGCCCTTATCTCATCTATATCCAAAACACTCTTAATTTCATTGATGCTGACACTTAACTCTTGAAATACTTCTTCTCTTTTTGAAGAAGATCCACTAGCAAGCGAAGCCATATAGGAACATCACAAAGATGTGACAATGTTAGGAATAGGACCCCCTTCAGGGAAAATCAGTTTGCATAAAGTCATGAAATATAGATTTATTCATTTTTAATGTATTTTTCTTGCTTCTTTCTCCTTGCAAAATTCAGGCCAGCTGGTGGGATTGACAGTAATGACTCCCAGTGAGCTGGACTCTAATCAGCTCAGCTGGAATAGACTGAAGGACTTTTGGAAATCTAAACCACTCCAGCAAAATGGATTTATCTTCTCAATTAGTCACAGATGCTAGTGGGATCCACCAGGTGCGCTACCGAATAGCCCCATGTGGCATAGCTTGTAGAAATCTTCCATTGCTGCAGCCCAGTCATGACTTTTGTCTTCTTCTTCAGAAAAATGTAGTCAGAAATGAGGAAGGAAACACATATTTCAAAGTTGTCAGCAAAGTGAGTGATTAGATTTCCCCTTCCTAGTTCATGTTGGTCAGGGTTTGAAATCCCCATCTGTGTGAGCAGGTCATCAAACGTCTTGGCCAACAAGACCAACGCAGCACTTTGTACTGACCTTCATTACCCGGATTAGAAAGGAAACTAGCACACCATATGCCAGACATAAAAGTTTCCAGCAATTCTCTTTTCAGCACTACACTCCTGGGTTTGGATCCCAGCCAGATTGTGCTCTTTGAAACTTATAAATTGCTTTCATCTCCCAGACAAGGTAAAATCAAATTGGTGTAAGCGATGTCGCATCGTTGATGAAGATGCAGACACAAAGTTAACTCTAACATGGACTTTGCACACAATATGACAAACATCTCAATAGGCACAGCTGCTTCTTTTGGTTGGCCTTGGAAAAAAAAAGAAAAACACCAGTGTTTCTGAAAGCTGTGCTAACATTAAAGAAAAAGGGTCTTTCTTCATGCAGACTCTGGGTCTGAGTTGTGCAGCCTTTCCTAGCATGCCCATGAATGGTGAGGTATGAATTGGGACACATGGCAGTTTATAAATTGTGGTGCTATGCTGAGCTATGCATGTGTCTTAGAGTCCTTTGCTTTTGATGTATTTATGGCCACTAATCTCTCTCTGGCTACCATCCCTGCCCAAGCTCTATTTCAATCCTCTGTCCATACAGGACTCATTTTATCAGGTTTTCCCATCTGTAGCTGTAATGATAATTGACTGTTACAAGTCTGTCAGCTCTGGAATTCAGCCCTTGAAAGGAGCGTTCCTCACCCAGAGACCAGGATGGGTTAGCTGAAAGCAGTTGGATTTGCTTTCCTCATTATTCTTTTAGTAGACTGAATGGCAGTATTTCCTCCATCCCTGATTTTTGTGATGCTGTGGGGTTTACCATACCTTCCCCTGCCTTTTCAACCCTTCTTCAAGGGCCTAGAGTGTTCCCTGGAGCTCTCCTTCCTTTTGCACTGCAAAAGGTGTCCCAAAGGACACCTGACAAACCCTCTCCCTCCCCTTCCCCTACACCACCCTCTCCTCCTCTTCTCTTTGTGGAGACCCAGTCTTCATCTGGGGTTCAGAAACATTTCTGTGTGGCACCCATAATTGTGATGGTTCCAGGTGCCAACATCATACAGGATGGTCCTCCCCTGTGCAGAGGATTTCTTTGTGCCCATGGTGTCTATACCTGGTGCCTCATGAGAGCTGAACCCTTATGTGGTGCTCCTTTCAGTGGGGGACTGTGGTCTCTCTGCTCGATGTGGGCACTGATACTCGTAAATCCTGCAGGAACTTTGTACCACTCAGAATTTCAGCTATCTGTCAAGTTTGATTGAAATTGGCCAACTGGTTCAAAAGTTATTAGAAGGGAACTGACAGACAGAATGATTGCTGAGGAAATCAGGCTAAAAATATTAACTTCCTGAGATAGTAACTTTGTTCTTTCAGAATTATCAGCATAAAATATATGTATACTGCTTAGCACAGGCTTCTTCCTACATTTCCACAGCTTCTTTTCCTTCCCTTGTACTGCTGTCTTTCTAGAGGGTTGGAGATATGAACCCATCTCTCTCTCTTTGCCTAGCAGGCTTCACAGAGGCAGAAATCTGTGTTTTGTATCTCAAAAAGAAGGGGAAATGACTAGGTTATCCTAGTACTTGTACCAAGGGTATTTGCTTATGCATTCCCCGTGGGGAATTGGAATTTGCATTGCCCAGTGAAACAGAAGAAAAATACTCCTCCCCCCTCATAGTTTACACTGAGCTTTTTTCCATGAGATGGGGAAAGACCCAATGTGAAACTGGCTTTGCTACTGTGAGAAATTACCTGGACTGATGACTAAGAGACACTCCCAGCTGGAGAGGTTTTGTGGTGCAGCATGAGTTTCACCAAGGGTGGATTGATACTGGAGGATGAGGAGCCAAGACGGCAGGAGTCCCTTCCTTACCCTGTCTCCATTGTCCCTGATCAATGCAGTTTGGGGCACAAGGGACACCAGGAGAGGACGGGACAGGCCATGCATCGCTCCCCTTCCCTCCATCAGCACCAGTCCCAGCTTTCACAACCCTTTTTCAAACACATTTTTCCACGAGATTCGCTCTGTGGGCAATAGAAATGCCAGATGTAGGAGAGGGCATGTGGAGGGGGCAGTGGGGCAGGAGAGCATGGGGACGGCAGCAGTGGCAGGAAGAAGACAAAAGAGGTGGGGACGGAGAGAAAGCATGTACAGAGAAAGAAACACTGTAAAAAGCAGTAAGTTCCTCTTCATATTGGCACAGTAATGTTTGCAGCGTGGCTTAGCATGCCTCCTCCTGTTAAATAAATATTGTGACAGTTCTAATCCTAGTGAGCAGGGACGTAACCAGAACTTGGATTTTCACTGAGGGCAAACAGTAATGGCTACACTTTAAGTATTTCAAATAAGGTTCTAATTTAGATCTACGAAGACAGCGCTGTTTGTTAAATAAATATCAAGCTCATCTGGTACCAGGCCAGTTGTTGTGGTTAAGCAAGATATATCTAGCTAGTGGTTATTTAACTGAATGATGGGTGAACAAGCCCATGCAGACTGCAAAATGCTTTCTAACTGGCAGAAAGAGAGAGTGAGAGAAAGAAAAAGGAAGAGAGAAAGAGGAAAAAAATAGAAAAATAGAAAAAAAAAAAGGTAGCAAAAGAAGGACCTCTTTACCTTTTGTATACACCCTCTCTAGAAACTTTGAAAGCTATCAAAGGAGACAGCTCCACCTGGCCAGGGATTTAGATATCATTTAATTGCTAAAAAGAAAATGACAAATGCTGGTTCATAACTAATATGTTACAACCATCTTACAAAATGTTAATTGGAATACCTTACACTCCCCGTATACCTTTAATGAATTAACGGGGATGCCACTCTCTATTTATAGGCCAGTTAAAATCCTCAGCAACTCCATTTACTTCTTGTATATATTATTAAACTTCAGATGGCAGTTACATAATCAATATGCTGTCCTTTCATAAATCTAAATGAAGAAAATCCTGGGGGTCCTTTGGAAAAGCGCAGAATGGCTCCTAAAGAGTTTGTTACTTTTCTCTGTGAAACTCTCTAACCCCTTCCTGTGTGTAATCTCAGTACTTTGGATTTTGAGGCTTGGTGACTTTTTTCTGTTTTTTAAATAAGAAAAGCATATGAAAGGATAAGATCTATTATAGGGAAATGTCTTAAAAAACCCAGATGGCTTGATTTCATAAAAATATGTAATTGTATCACATGGCATGTTGTATTACTTCCCTGCTGGATCTGGTTCCATGGGATTTTCTTATTGGTGACAGAGTTGGGCAAGTTTGTTTCAAATAAGGTTTGATATTTCTGGGAGTCATCAGTTAGGAGCCTGGTGGAAGGTAACACCACCTACATTAGACATGTTGCCTTAAAAATAAAGTGGTGACTTTAGGATCAAAAAAACTATAAGAGATTCAATCCATATGTACCACAGGATTAACAGTCTCTGGCTACCTATATGGAGAAATAAGAGCATTGGGGTACTGGTATGAAATGGTATGGCTTAACAGGACAAGAATTTGGTTGGACTGCGGAGCTTTTACCCCCTACGTATCTTATTACATCCATCAGCAGTTGATATTGCTTAAGGGCCAAGCAAAACACTAGCATATGTCCCTTTGCAGATGCTCTTTGGCCTGTGTCTAATGAACTGCTGGCCTTTGTCTAGCTTCCAGCATGAAGCTGCCCATTTCATCAAAGCCAACAACATTCGCATTGCCTGGCAGCACAGCTGAAAGCCTGTAGAGGCCAAGGACTGAATGGGATACAAAAGGTGAACTATTCTCACAGCTGAAATATGCTATTGAGGAGTGAGTCAGGAACCTCGCTTTACCCCTGCACCTTGTCTTCAGAAATGGCTCTTCTTCTAGACTTTCAATTTAACCCTCTTCCGTGTTTGAAGTAAGACCTAACTGTAGATTTACCCAGTATTCCCCTAGCTTCTGGCCCGGTAGAGTTTGGCATCAAGTTACTGCCCTGCAAGCTAATTCCTGCCTCCAGTGGATTGGCCAAAAGGTCTACCATGCAGGTAGCACACATTCACGTACTGCTCGTGCTTCACACTATTTCCTCACCCCACATCCCACATGGCAGAATTACTAGTGGCAGAATATCCTTCCAGCTAGTGAGGATCCCGAGGAGAACATTCTTCACTCATCTCTGGTTTTGAGGCCTCCAGATGATGCAGGCCTCAAAGATGGTGGTGACTCAGAGTAACAGGAGGATAACCCAAACACCTGGCTAATCTTTAAAGAAAGAGATATGGCCCATCCTTTCCAGTTCACGCAGCTCCTGCATTTTGTCTAGCTCCTCTACAGAGAAGTTTCTGGCTACATGTTTCTCCATGGATTTCTCCATGAGCTGGCCTTGACACTAACCAAAAAGTCCCTTTGTCACCCTGAATAAAGGAATATTCCCTAACCATCTGCCACACCTAGGCAGTATTACTCCCTCTCCCTTCAATATCTTGAGACACTGGTAGGAAGCTCATGTTTAGTGGTACCATCTGCTCTGCTGTCCACCCACTGAACTTCACATATGATCTTTACCATTTGCTGCCCCAATACCTATTTTCTGTGAGTCCTCTCTTTTTGAGGAAGATTGGCTTCTAGCTTGAAAGCTTCTGCTTGTGTCCATAGCTTATAAACACACTGGAACCACTGCTGGGAAGATCTTCAGCTTTCCTTCAACCTTTTAGAGCCTTCCCATAAACAAGGGCAAAGCCTTTCCGATCCCTCTGTGTCTCTTCTCCCCCTCTTCAACAAAGGATGAGAATTAAACCTGCATCTGCTAAACTGACCAGCAGCACATGTCAAAAAAATAAATGCCCTGATCCTTGGCAGGTAATGAAGAAATAGATAATGATGCAAATAATTCTCCCGTGACTGTTGCAGGGAGTTTGTTTGTATCCATCTATCTCCAGCTTGTCATGTTGCCTTTAGTGCTGCTCATAATACAGATGTTAACAAGGGCAAAAGGGTGATCTGTGGGTCTCCTGTAGTCACCTGTGATGCTGTCAGCCTGCAAGTTAGCTGTCAGATGGAGTTTACTCCAGGGATAGCGGCCAGTCTGACGTACAGACAGAGGGAGGGCTGAGGAGAAAAAGTGTAAGGACACTAGCTCAAGGAAGCAAGTGAGAATTTACCATGCCTGGACCAAGGCATTTGTGTTTTCTTTTGCACTTGCCTGTCATGTATTTCCTTCAGTGTGGGACTCATGCCGGACACTTCAGACTACAGCCCAGCTAAATGGTGCTGAGCCAAACTTCATATGGCAGCTTGGGATGGGGGATGGTGCTGTCTAAACCCCAGGATGGTTTTGCAGTGCAAGGGTCAGCCTTTCCCATCTGCAGACCCAACTTAGCTCTTTTAGGAGATGTGAGGTATATAGCATGGATGGTAGGGTTGTCCCCAAACCCCCAACATAGTCCACAATTGCTATTGTAAAGGCAGGGCATATGGTAACCTCAGTGATACCTCCATAAGGAAGTGACCCAGCACAGTCTGATGGTACCCATGTCATTGGGTTGCCCAGGTAGTCTGCCGAAGCTCAATCTAGCTTAGACCCCTCTCCACAACAGGGAGCATTATGGATGTGTTGTCATCTCCTGGATATGAACCACACATCAATCTCTCTTTTCCTTCGATTTTCAATGTGTATGGTGTCTGTTCTGCAGCCCTGTGCTATCTGGACACTTGGGACATGGCACCTTTTATCAGAAGGGTTGACTCTATCTCAAAATAACCCATTATGAAGTCTCTCATTTGGAGCTGGAAGTGAAAAAAGGACAATTGAGACACAGCCTAGAATTTCCCGAAAGTGTTTGCATCCTGGCTTTTTGTTCAACAAGCTAAAAAGCAAGCCCAGGTTTTTGTTTTGAATGCATTGTCTTACCTCTGTCGACAACACTTAGTACAAGTGATCCCAGTTGCCTGCTGAAAATGACAGGAAGGGAAAGGGGTGTGGGAACACACAGTGATATGGGCATAATGGAGTAGAGAATGGTACTGAGTGAGAAATTTCACCTTTCACTGTGGGGAGGGAGGAGGAGGGGAACGCTGCTCCATAAGCAGAGGATGTGCCTGTTTTCACTATATGCAAATACATGACATGCTTTTGGCGAGAGAAAAACTAAACATTTTCCCAAAGTTTGGATTACACTAGAAGTATACATCACACTTCTCCAGAAACGTGCGCACTGATGTGGTTCAATGCACATAGGCAGATATTCCTTTGGTAATCATTTAGTGTACTAGACCTTGCATTAAAATCCTGGCAGAGGTCACAGGCAAAAATGAATTTGCTCAACTTGCCATAGTCATTAGTCCATACCAATTCTGGCTAAGAGTACAAGTGAAAATGAATCTACATTTGTCCTGCTCATCATTTCTCCATACCAGCAAACTGTTGTGCCATTTGGAGCAATTTAGTGTGATTGGTATCCATTTCTTCAAAACTACCCAAGAGAGGAGCAGCAAGGGATGTTGTGGATCACATTTATGAGGGTATTGGATAGGCTGAGGTATCTATATGTGCTCCTGAAGTGGGACACAACCATGAGTGGCTCCATGAAAAAGGAAAGCTGGCCAGAACAGAGTGGAGGTTTAGTAATAGGGATGCAAGAAGAACAACAACATAGTGTTGCAAAAGCTGCCGGCTGCACGTGGGAGCTGTGCATTGGTCAGCACTTTGGGGAAAAAGCATATGCAGCATCTGGTTTTGCTGTGCATGCTTCGGGGCTGCACATTCTTCGATTTTAATGAGCCTCTTACCCACCTGCTGAACAGTCACCTTATGTCACCTGAATCTGTCATGTGTGGTGCCGGCTTTTACACATGCAGAGCACTGAACCAGCACATCCACGGTGAGGCAGAGTCCTGAATCATATGGCCTGGCTGCAGGATGCCCTTTTGCAAATGGCAGAGGAAATCAGCCCTCAAAAACAACCCCCTTCCAAGCCTGCTGTTCACTTGGCTACAATGTTTGCCATTGCTTGGCTGTAGATTACAGGTTCAGCAGCATGCTAAACAGCCAACATTATGTTTCTGCCAAGGAACAAGGCTCCCGACTACTGAAAACTCCCAGGGGCCCACTGGAGCTGTTGCTACGCACAAGGGAAACCTGGTTAGCAAAGTCAACTCCATGCTTTTCCGAGTGTGCCTCAAATTTTCTGCTCCACCAGTCCCTCTGCTTTTGGACACCATCCTCACGATGCAGAAGGCGCTTTCTAACAGGCATGAGGATGCCAGGCCAAGTCTATCTCAGCAAACAATGGCCTTTATGAAGTGCTGCTGCTTTTGGATGCTGTGGAGCACATCTCTGTGATGATTTTAAGAAACTGGGTCAAAGTTTCTCCTCTTCCTGCTGTCAGCTAGTTAGAGACCCGGCAAAATACTGGGCAATCGAATCACATGAGATGCATGGCCTGAATCAGGCCCTGCTGAGTTAAGAACCCCAGATATGTTGTACATAAGATCTCTTCCACAAACCACACAACAACATGTTGGGGAAAGACACATCCTAGTCAAAAAAGGCTGGGATTTGTGTTGTCATTCTGCATGACTTTTGCAATATCACACAGTGCAGAAGAGGCATCAAAAGCAGCCTCTGAAGGGATAACTGGGCATAAACCTGTCAGGAAAATTAAAGGGCTGTAGATCCCTGCACCAATATATAAGCCATGGTAGTTGTATTATGGAAGGCCCTAAATTATCGCATCCTTTTTAGCTACTTTCTGTTTCTGGACTGCATCTGGCCCTGCTTCATTTAAACTATTATATATGGATGTGTTGTTTAAGGAACAGGATTTATGGAAGAAAACTGGCAGTGTTTTGAGCCTTGCTTTCCAGGCAGTGTTCCGGGTTTCCTTAATCACTGAGGGCTGATGTGACTGTCCATAAAAGACAGGGTTTGTTTCTGTCGTAGCTTTGCTACTAGAAAGCTAACCAAAACTGTGTTCAGGCTGCAATCCAAGGCCATAGTGAGCTCTCTCTCAGACAGAAATACACAATGAGTTACACCATCCCCTGAGTGTCTTTGGTGACATCTCTGGAAGATACGAAATCCTCAGAGAGTACCAGAATCATGATCACAGTTAATTAAAGCTTGTTGGGAGAAAGTCCTGATTTTCCAGACAAGAGTCTTGAAAATTTTCCAGGTAAATGTGACCAGGAGCAGTTTCAACTTTATTCTCATGCAAACTCAACTAGAAATGATTACAGCCAAATAACAGCATTAAAGTGGAAGGAAATTACTGCATTGATTGCTTGACCTGAAGAACAATAATGGTCCTCGTCTATTACAACTGATTTTCCATAACATTAGTGTTACACAGAAAAATTCAGATTAAAACCAGGAAGATGAAAGTAAGACTGAGAATTAGCACACTACCGTGGTGAGGACTCCAGTCCATTTGCACAGGAACAATCCATGTGAGCAAGGGTGGGCATGTCTTTGCAAGAGGCAGAAACGTTATCTACATCTGCCAAACCTATGTGCGTTCAGTGGAGAGACTTTTAGGCCAGCTGCTGGGACAGGACTGAGGAACGGTTCCCCCACAAGGAAGCCAACCTCCAGCTGAGAAAGATGCTGCAGAAAAGAATCAAAACTGTCTTTCTGTCCCTCCAGAAAAAGAACAATAATCACCTCAAGTTTTGTTCCTGGAAAACAGGCATTTTTCAAGGGAATTGCTTTGCATAGGTACTATTCTGTGCAAGCTCTTGGTTTGCATTTTGTTGTGACCTGCTTAGATGTAATCCTCTGTGACATGTTTGATGGTGTTATTCCTAGATTAGTCTAGACCCATTTTCAGAGAAATGTGCCCCGACTTGAAGGGACCTAAAGGAAAGTGTGAGTGAGAGAACTCAGCTCCCAACTGAAAAGTTATTATTGCCATTTATTTCCCCGTATTCTTCAGTGAGTGCTGGTGATTCTAACACCCAGAGTCCCAGCAGCTGGCACAGAGATACAAGGCTTCAGTCCTTGCCTTCCCTAATACTGCCCTTGCTTTTCCCTCCTGTCTCCTGTATCCTTAGAGGAAATTGTGTTAATGGCCAGTTTTAGCCTCATAGCTGCTTAGAAATCACTACTAAGCAACAGCACTGCTCATTTGTATGAGTGAAGGGTAGTGGAGTGTTGGTCACATCCCAAAGTCTAAGCAGGACTGCTTGATGCCCTGAAGGGAAACAAATTGTTGATTAAAATCCAGTTCCTGTTTGGCAGGCAGGAACTACAAACACGATGATAAGGACAACTCCTGGGTGGCAGTCTCAGCCAAGGAAAGATTACTCAAAAAAAGACTTTTTTTTTATCCTTAGAAGAGATATTGGCAGGCCACTCGCAGGATAGCTTTGCCACGTGTGTTGAATGTACAGTCTTTACCGTGGGGAGACCTGCCCCATGGTGAAGACCAGATTTAGCCCAGGACCAGTTTCACACCAGTAGCTGAACTGGGCTCCTCAGGAGACCAGTTCAGAGCACAGAAATCAGCTACCCAGTTCAATCTTCCAGCATACAGCTCTTCCCCTGCTTAGTCTCCTCTTCAGTTCATCATCTATAATGTTCCTTATCTAATGAGGAGTTAGAGGATAAATACATTGAAGAAGTGCATCAGTGCTGGGTTATCTGAGCGTGTCTGCTGCAGATGCCCCACAGTCCCAGCAGAGTGTACGTTGTCAGGGATTTAGCCTCTAGCTTGCCCACTTTTGTACCCACAAGCATGGGTTGACCGTAACTACCATCAGACTGTACACTGCAGTATAGCAGTAGCATATGCTCTGTGGGAAAGTCCTTTGTTGTGCCCCACAGCTGCAATCATCTGAAACTGCTTTTCAACTATGGGCTGTGGCTCTGCTGAGAAAACACGCTCTGTCTCTAGATTTGTACATCTGCTGGGAATCTGGGGGAAGATGCTTCAAATCAGAAATGTTTCAAGGGGCTCTAAAGTATGCAGGCTTCCAGTCCCTGCATGCACTCTTACACCCATATCCTTGCTTGGGAGTGCAGTAGGAACTGGCAACTACTGTGGTGCTCAGAAGCTGTTTGTGTTGTGCTGCCTTGTGCCATACTTGCTCTTGCTTGCAGCAAAGAAAGGGTAGGTATTCATAACTGTGCTGGCACGCAGTCTTGAAGAAATCATTAATAACAGGTTCCTGAACTTCGGGTAAATAATTTTTACTGCTACTGTGGGTTTTTTTGTTCTCTTTTTAAAGTCCTTTTCTGCAGTGCTGTGTGCACCAGCAGATTGCAGGGGTGGGTTCCGACAGCTGGTTCTCATGTGGCAACTGCACGCCTTGAGTCCCTGCGTGCCACAGAGCCACCCTCCTTCTCGGTCTCTCTGCCACTGACTCTTGGTCGAGCTGTTATTTGTGTCTTTAGTGCACAGCTGGTCGATTTTGAACAGAGGGGTGGGAGGGGAGGATGGAAGGGGCAGTGTAGCCATAGAGCTGGCAGTCCATCACTCCTCCAGGATGCATGGCCCGAGTGAAAACAGGGAAATTAATAAGACATAGAATGTTGAGAGCTGCTCCTTTTTATCTGGGCGCTGTTCATCGTGGGAAGCATCTTCTCCTCAGTCTCTCGTGGGCAGCTCGTAGCACAAAGCTTGCAGTCAAAAGGTTTTGTTCTCCTGCCACGCCAGCATGACAAGGCCATGTGTGTTGGGATGAATGCAACTGGACTGCAGATCCCTAAGAAGAATATGTGTGTCTTTGAGAACTGACTGGTGCTTTTGTCATACAAATACAACACATGGTGGGTGGGGATGTCTTGAATTTGCAGCAGTGTGTTGACTGACCCATGTCCATGTCTCTTTCATTCACCTCCTTGAGAACACTTGCATGAAGGGTGCAGCAAAGAGGTACTTGCATCTAAATGTGAGTACCCAGAATCCTCTTCTTTTGCTGGGACATGTTCAGCTTTTGGAAAATGAAGTTTTGTTTCTATGGATAAAATAAATATCATGAGACTTCATTGACCAGTAACACACTGTGAATTACAAGACAGCTGTATCCTCAGGGTGGCCTGTAAGCTGAAATATGCTTCCATAAAATGCTCATCCTTTCCAATTAAAGCACAAAATGGTACAAGCCAAATGACTATCCACAAACAACTTGTGAACACACACACACACACAAATGCTTAATGACTTGTTACTGAAACAAGTAAAAAACAGAAAAGGCAAGCAAGCCCCCCTGAAAATAGTTAAAATCAACACCTTTTGCTCTGTTTCAAGTTTTCTTGACAGTATGATTCCCCCTTTATAGCACCCTCCCTCGTCTGTGCTGAGCTCCTGGGAACTCTGGCTGATCCTTCTGTGCCACCACCTCTATCTCTCAGAGGTGCTGTGAAGATGCTACATTTGTGTGGAGTCCTGAGCTACTGCCCACAAAACTCAGGGAGAAACCTGGTGGTGGAGGAACACATTACACAACTGAGGGGCTGCTGGATTCCATGCCAGAGAACATAAACAGCAATTCATGAGTCAACAAGGATGTTCTCCAAGCCCATAAAAGCCTGAAGAGCTCTCAGTATCATCCCCATGTAGCTGGAGAGGCTCTTGACCTGGGCGAGACCTTCAGTGTGGAATGGAACAGAAAGGCAGAAATTTCAGCCCTCATCTGCAGTGACAGCTCAGGAAGAAAGACACCACTGGGAGAGAAAGAGAGAAGCAAGGGAGAAAGAAAAGGCAAAAGGGTAGAAGTGGAAGGGAAGCAACCTAGGACTTCTTTAATGGGACTGAACATTAATAATACTAACCACTCTGGCTGTGAAAGGCTGCCAGTTAACAATCACACAAGTTGACACTCACTGCCCGTAATGCAGTTGACAAACATGCCCACCAATCCTGGTGCTCAGTCCCTTCAGATAACAAGGAGTAATGGTGTCACTGAGCCTGAATTGCTCTCTCTGTGCAGCTTCCACACAGGAAAACACCCCCCATCTCTCCATATTCCTGCACCACTTTTGACAATGCATTAGCATAACAGGTCTTATCTACTTTGAGCTATTTTTCCATGTAAAGGTCTTGGGGCAGAAGACCTTGAGGAGGAAAAAAAAAGGACATGGGAAAATTTTCCATCATCTGTATCCTTATGTAATGATTGCTTGCAATGACGGGTAACTGAGGTCCATACTCTGCACCCCACCCAGGCAGGCAGGAGATTGATGGCTGTGTTTGAGTTTGCTGTTCCTTCTGTACTCCGCCGTGCATCTCAGTAACTCTCCTTATTTTTATACTACAACGTCGGCAAATACATATATATCTCCTGTCACCAGGAAGCCGTGTCCATTCGGTTCTGTCTGCAAACACTGCTCTCCCCTCCTCGCCCCCTGCAATGCACCGTTTTCACAAGCCCTGGGGGAGGAGCCAGGAGTCACAACTCATAAATTCCCATCATGTCAGGCAAATGTTTTCACATCATTCAAAAAGAAAATCTGCTTCCCCGAAATAAATAACAGGATGTAAAGAGAGTCCCTGGGTAAGACAATGGGGACACTTGTAAAACACTGTGCGTTGGAAATCAGGCCGGGGGATTTGGAAACCCTGGATCAGTTCTTAAAGGAGGCAACACAGAGAAGTTCATGCACATGAGAAGAATAACACTCTTCTGGCTTTTCCTCTCTCAGCAGCTAAAATCTTTACTGAAAATATATGTGCGGCCAGTGAGAAGAGTGATGGTGTAAAATATAGGATTCAGTGTGAGGTGAGGAATGAGAGGGTTTGGAGGCACATAGCTTTGCAGAGACACAGAGGGTCTTGAGGGAGAGCTGGCATGAACAGCTGCTTCCCATGGTGCCAAGTTTAGTATATGGACTGGCGAGTGTGTGACTAATGTCATGAGAAGGAAGGAAATCATTGGAGGGTTGTGCAGTTAAAAAACAAAGGAGTTTTGCCTATCACCATAGCTAGTACATCTCTGTCATGGTTTAACCCAGCAGGCAGCTAAACACCACACAGTCGTTTGCTCACTCCCTTGCAGTTGGATGTGGGAGAGAACTGGAAAAAAGCTGAAACTCATGGGTTGAGATAAAGACAATTTAATAGGACAGAAAAGGAAGGGAAAATAATAATAATGATAAAAGAATATACAAAACAAGTGATGGACAATGCAATTGCTTACCACCCATTGACCAATGCCCAGCCAGTTCCTGAGCAGTGGCTGTGCACCCCTCAGCCAACCCCCCCCAGTTTTTTGTTCAGCATGACATCATATGGTATGCAATATCCCTTTGGTCAGTTTGGGTCAGCTGTCCTGGCTGTGTCCCCTCCCAGCTTCTTGTGCACCTCCAGGCTCCTCACTGGCAGGGCAGTATGAGAAGGAGAAAAGGCCTTGACTCTGTGTAAGCACTGCTCAGCAACAGCAAAAACATCCCTGTATTATCAACACTGTTTTCAGCAGAAATCCAAAACATAGCCCCATACTAGCTACTAGGAAGAAGATTAACTCTACCCCAGCCAAAACCAGCACAATCTCCCAGATTTGGTCATATCTTTCTCATCGTCTTTACAACCGCTTCATACACTCCTGCTCTTACCTCTTCATCTCCAGGCCTTTGTAAGCTAGATGAGGTGATGGTAGCATTAAAAATATGTCTGTTTTCTCACAGTGTGGGGAGACACCGGCCAGCCATGTAGGTTTGACATGACACAGTGGCATTGTGCAAGGAAGGCTACAGAAAACCCAGTCACTGAGAGGAAGAGAAGGGGTAAGAGGTGATTAGCAGACTCCAGAGGGAACTGTGATGGTCATTTGGGCTTGGTAGTTGACAGCAATGAGTACTGGGAGCTCTGTAAGCTGCAACCAGATCTAGTTATTTTTTACAAGAGTGGATAAAAGCCTTATAAGGTGGGCTGGGCATTTCTCTGTGAAGAGGCCTTGAATCCACTTCCATTCTTTCTTTTTCCCTCCTCTTCTATTGCAGCAGTTAAAAGAGGACCCTGGATATAAAACTGTGTTACAAAGCAACCTCTGTGTATTGCATAAATCAATCACCAAGCAGCTTCCCTTTGTGAGGAGGAAAGTGGGCTTTTTCTTTTCTCCCACATGCAATCATCCCTTTCAGTGCTTTCTTTTCCATTTTGAGCTGTCCCCTTCCTTGTCTCCCGAAGCAGCATGTACATCACACAAGCCACAAGGAATGGAGAGGGAAGGGTGAAAGTCCTGGGTTCCCACCAAGGACCAGGAGAGCAGGGTGGCAGGGTTGGCATGCTCCGCTTCATGGTACTTTACACTGAGGGAGTTAAGGCCCATCCTTAAGTACGCCTTTGCTTTAGCAGGAAAAACACTCTTGGGAATAACACATTAGTTTTAACTCCCTATTCTCAGTGGCTCTTCCTTCTCACAGTCTGACTCTGGCTTTGCTCTTTGTAAACCTGCTTCTTCTCTCAGTGTTTGTCCTGTGGGTGTATTCAGAGGCCATAATCAGGATTTAAGGCCTTTGCAGTCTTAGGCACAACATAGGTAGAATGAAGAACACTGCCTCTGCCCTAGAGATTTTAGCACTGGAAGGTGACTTATAGCTGGCAGTTGTGAAATCAAGTTGTCCTACCAGTATTACCCCATGGACAACCCATTCCCCATCATTCAGATGTTGGAAGATGATGCCTTGTATGACTGAAAAGTGAAGAGCAATGTATCATTCCTCCCAAGATCCTCTTGTATATGTCAACCTTTTGGCAAAGCTGGACATGAGAGACACCCTTCCCTCAGGACTTACATTGCAGCTTCCACCTCACTCCTTGGGATCGCCAGACCTCACTCAGCCCACGTGCCAAGGTCACAAGAAATCTCAGGGCTCTTCTTTTGTCATGTGCAAGTATCATGTGTTCTTGGAGACGGGCAGGTGCTAGCTTTTGTTGCATGTGTGGTCTCGCACATAGGTACTAACACAGTGAACATGAGCATCAGTTTTTTGAGACTTCACAAAAATAAACCCAGATGGCATTAAATAAACTGTGATAGAGGGCCATTAAGCCTGACTTATCCACACTCCCTACAGTGAGCAGTGGGAGGACCGGAAACAAAACCCAGGAATACTGCTCCCTTGTTGTCTCTCTCATCTTGCTAGTAGCACTTGCTGCCTTGTTTGTAGATGTCCTCCCTCAGCCCCGCCATGGGGAAGTAAGGAAGAAATGCATTGGTTATGTTCAGAGTCTCTTTGTCTTGAGCAGGGAATTAGAGATAGGTGCATCCCCTGAGCAGTGTTTCTGCCAGGGTGAGCTGTAAGCATGCTATTTCTCTGTTTGCTTTCATGTTGGGACACGGGGGTGGGGAACTGGGGAGGAGGAGAGGAAAATGTTCTGTTTTTCAAGCAAGCTTGGGGAGTATGGTGGAAAAAGGACCGTTCTCTCCTTCATTAAGAAGTTTGGTGATGGAGGGCTGACTGTCCTCGTTGCCTAAATGTATACAGTGCCCTGAGGGAGCATCTGGTTTTGATTAGATAGTGTCTTGTGGGGAGGTCTTGATTCTGGGCTACACGACTATGAAAGGAGAGCATGTGATTCCTTCCCTCCCCCGTGAACCATGAATGAATAGCACCTCTGTCCAGTCAGGAGAAAGGGGCCCTCAGGCCAGTTGGGAACGTGCATTTATTATAAAGCAATGAAGGAGCAAAGATAACAGGAGACAGAAAGGATTTCTCAGTTTTGTTTCGCTATTTCAATTCTTCCACTTGTCCCCCTTAAAATGGAAGAATATTGCATATCCATTGGGAAGGTTCCCAGAGCAGCAGGTTCTCAGGAAGATAGGCTCTCTGGAGACAGCACTGCACACTTGGGTTTAGTCTGGGACTTCAGGAGACCCATGGGGTCCCAGACAGGGAACCCCACATTTCCCACTCCCATACATGGCCCCTGCTCTGGTGCAGGGAGACACTTGCTGCTCTGCAGCTGGGGGTCCTGCAAACAACAGCAAGGAAAAATCACCATCAGGGATGCAATCTTCAGCCTCCTTCAATCCACTCACAGAACTAAAAGAGCCAAGCCCTAGGCTGGCAGATGACCTCCCTAAGGGTGGTCATTGGAAACTCTGCTTGGGACTTGTCAAAATCAAGCCCTGCTTTTTCTGTGCCTTATGCCATCAGTAGAGTTAGTGCAATCGGGAAGATAACAGGATCACTTACCTTTGCACTCTGTGGAGCTGAGGTGATAAGTAAGCACTTGTTTTTACTGGGAATAGGGAGCAAACACAACTTAGAAAAAAGCAGGAATTAGCACGTGCAGTTAGATGCCATTTTTAACAAGGTCATGTTATTAATTAAGATGGTGTTTCAGTAGTGATTTAGCTACGTGTTGATAAACAAGCCTGTGTTTGTAGACCTAGAGAAACCATTTCAACACTCTCCCTTTTTATTCAAAGAGTTCAAGCTTGCAAGGAAGACAGGGGAATGAAGGACAAGAAAGGGCACTCTCCCATACACATACACCCTTTTTTTTCCTTCTGTAGGAAACAAAGATTTCCTCTATGTGGCTTTGTATCTGTGTATGTTCCTACCAGATGCATTCACCCTGAGGAGTTTTTGCACAGAGTAACACTGACACTCATTAGCCGAGTGGGTGAGTTGAGGAGTTATCTCTCTAGGGACGCCCTGAGGGAGGACGGACTCCCTCTAAAGAGAAGTTCCCCTCTTTTTGAGGATTTTTGCAAGTGCTAGTTAAATACCTGAAGGCCTGGCTGACTATCCTGGATAGAGACTGCAGAGCAGATACTGCAGCTGAAGCATTGTTAATTCATCAGCAAGGAAGAACCTAATTGTTTGTTGCTCTGGTGACTGTCATGATGACTATGCAAACACATTTTTCCCTCCCTCTCCCCAAGTTCTGTGCCCTTTGATAGTCTCTAAGGACTTTCCTTATTTAAGTTCAGTGGCTTTTCATTTGCATGAGTCATCGCACTGGATGACAAGGCGAGAGAAAAAGAGTGTGAGAGCACAACTGGTTAGGCAAAAAAGGAGGCCTTGGTCCTCTGAAAGATGCTTGTTTCTGAACCGCTCAGCAAGACCCTTCTTAAGAGATATACTACAGATGAGATGCTGCCCAGTAATTTCCCTTGACATGTCTCTCAGGCTGCTGTAAGAGGCATGAGGGCTCAGTGGGTTTTCCACAGAGGTGCAGGCATCTGCTGCCAGATTTAAATCTTTTCATGGTGAGCTCTGCAAATCAGAGGGACCAAGTGCTCCCCATCTTTTCCAAGAGAGGAACAAGGGGCCACAAAATGAGGTGAGCACTCAGCAGGCACAGAGTGAGCACATGGGTGTTGTTCTCAGCCCAGTGTGTGGGTAACTGTGGAAATCCTTCCCACAGGAAATTCTGAATACTTAAAGTTTGCGTACATTTAGTGAGTGAACGAGCATGTTCATGGAAGAGGAGTCCACCTGGGTTATTAACTAGGAAGACATTGCATCTCTGGCTCAATACAGCCCTGAACCAAGAAGAGTTGGAGGATGGGAGAATAGTTGGATATGTATCACTGTATCCCTGCACGACTCCTGTATTAATCTCTAGGTTCTCCTTGAATGCTGGGAGTGGTGAACAAGCCCAGCACCAGGGAGAAGTTCTCACCACTTGCAGGCTAGAGCTCAAAATTGAAAATGCCTCAAGCCTGGGCTAGTTAGCCCTGGGGTTCTTCTGTTTCAGGAAATCCAAGTTTTGAGTCTTATGAATGAACAGAAGAAGTATTTGCAAATACCCAGAGCCTTTATGTGATAAATACTACCTCAAATTACTTGGCCAGATTAAAGAAGACGTAGACAGATAGCTGATATTACCTCTGAATATAGCAGGCAGAGCTGGAATCATTAAAATAAATGTCCTCCCAAGATTCCAGCTTTATTTATTATTATCATTATCGGTATTATTACAGTGTCTAAATGTATCAGGGGCTCCAGGGTACCACAGAGAATGATAACCCTGCCAAAATGGCCATCCATACTACTGGCTGGAAACAGATAGGGCGGAGAAGAGTTGCAGCGAGCAATGAGCAACGAGAGCAGGCTGCAAGAGACCTCCTAATGCCAGTGCTAAAATAAGCACTGCTGTCCCCAGGTGGACATGAGTCACAGGTTGTACCTGCCAGCATTCAGGGCACAATTCAATGGGAACTGCAGTGTCCTTCACTTTAGGAGGATGTCCTGGTGCCCACTGATTTCTACCAGTATGTGCAACCTCTTAATGCAGGGAAGAAGTAAAAGTTGTGCAGCCTGGCATGTCTTGGTGCACACATGGCCTGGGCATAAAGACATCTAAAACCAGACTCCCAATTAAAGATTTGTCCACTCTTGCTTTCTGTGGGGCCTTCTCCTCTGTCAGAGCATTAATGCAAAATAAAAGGGGAAGGGGTAGTGTAGAGAGTCTCACAACTCCCATCCGTCTGCTCTGCAACAAACAGTGAGGCAGGTGCTACAGAAAAAGATGCTTTCCAATTTAGTTATAATAATGTTGTGTCAATCACCAAAATGCTAAGCTGTATGTAATGATTGCTGTATGAAAAACATGTATCCTTTATAAGGTGTACTTGTGTACCTACTTCATAATATGCATTTCTATTGATCTATATACATAATTATGTTAGTATAAAACACTTAAACATATGCCTGCAATCTTATTAAAACAAAGAAACTGACTTGAAAACTGAGCTAATTCAACCTGGAACCTGTAGAAAGGAAAAGAATAGAGTCCCCCCTCCCAGTCCCTTTAATTATGCTTGAAAGATCAAAAATTCGCCAAAATACTAAAAGCTAAGTAGAAAAATAAGGCAAAATGAGAAGAATTTTTTTATATCAGATTATTTGTTCACTCTTTTCCAGGAAGCATTGGCTGATATTAAAGCACATCTGATGGTGTCTGAAAAATTCTGCAAAGCTTTCACCTTAATCCCTGAGATTCTACTGGATCATCTGTCTTCTACAATGCTCCTGCTTTATTATTAAGACTTGTCACAATTACAGGGCTGGCTGCAGACTTCCCCAGGGTTTTTCTGAGCAGATCTCTCCCCGCATACTCTGGACATGTTTCTCTCTCTCCCCAAGGTGCCACTACCTGGTTCTCCCTCTCTCACTCCTACAGTGCCCTCTAATTTTGCCATACTTGCCCATTCATAGCACTTTAGCATAGGAATGAGGCATTGAATGAGAAAAGGAGGCTGAATGAATAAGAAGGTCTAAGCATGTCTCTGTCAAGCCTAGATGCTGGCCATCCCCATCAGTTACTTGGATATGCTGAGCTACCCTTGAGATGCTGTCCTCCAAAGGCTTGGTTTTGGTCTGTCTTTCTTAGCCATCTTTTTACCTCACCCTCAATCTGATGGTCTTTTAAGATAGCCACCACCTCTGGCCCTATTGGCTGCTAGGTCCAAGCATCTGGCAAGCTGAGCAGGGCTGAGCATAGACATCAAAGTGAATGGCTTTTTCATCATCTCTTGAACACCTGCAGAGAAAGGTCTTTTTGGGTTCATGGCTTGCTTCCTAGATGCAATTCCAAACAGTCCGTACTGAGCTAATGTACTAGGTGCATATAGCTAATATTAAAGACACAGTCAAGTTACACATATCACAAATCCTCCCCCCACAGTGGAATTTTGGGGAGTGAAGTTTCAGTGAACCTCAGGAGGGATTTCGATTGAATGCTGAGTTTCTCCAGTAGGTGTTTCAGGGAAAATTGGTGGGAGTTCTGCCTTTCCAGCCACTGGCCTTGCTTGGAGGTGCTAGTGAGTTTATTACTAATTTAAATGTTGTTCTCCCAGCTTGCAGGAGAGTTAAATATTGAACATCTCTCCCATGCCTTCCAATGCGCCACCTATGGCTTCAGGTCGTCAGGACGTAACTTTATAAGGCACTGTTAATTACCCATTTTTCAGGTATTTACAACAGGTTTAAAATGATCTCAAGGCTTGATCCAAGATAGTCATAAGCACAATGGGCTTTGAATTAATGCCCTTCTGCTGAAGGTGCAGCTATTGGCTGTGCCTTTTCTTCGTAACCAGAAGGAGCAGTTAGGAAACCTTTGTGTTGCGCTATATCTTCCTTTACTGCCAGTTGCCCGCTTGTAGCCATTACCCAGAGAAAAGCAATGGGGGAAACAGCTAAATAAGAACCTTTTTTAACTGTATTTTTTATCTTGATTCATCTTAGTATTTATAAATTTCACAAGTGCTTTTTATTAAAATAAGAAGGCTAATGAAAGATGTCTGAGTGGGTCAATTAACCCGAGTCTGAACAGGTCATTAGAAACAATGGAGAATTATATAGGCAGTCACACCCGACAAGCAGGGAAACTGGCCAAATGAGTCAGATGAGGAGATTGATCATTTTAAAACAAATATAATTTGCTTGATTTGTTTTCTTCTCCCTCTCTAATAGTAAAATTGCTTTGAAGACAAATAGTAGACCCTGTTCATGATCTTACATTTACAATAGTCATTGTCTTATAATCCTTAGACTGGACTGTGTGATTTCAGTGTGTGAGCAAATAACATGAGACAACTTCATTACCCTGGACTGATATTTTGGGGAAAACACTACTCATGTCCAGCACAGTTAGAGAGGTATCAATTGCCCCTTGCACTTCTGAGCTACTCCTTTGATGGGATATGTTCCTCTTCTAATTTAGACCACCACAGTGACTGGTCTAGGCTGCAAGGTCTTTCCAATGAGTCTTCACACTACCCAGACACTCTGTAGAATTGCAGACTTCTTTTTTTACACCTCTCCTTTCTGATCTCTTTAACCACAGGAGGAAGCTTCTCCATATTAGAGTTCAGTCTGTGGCTGCCAGCAAATCCCACAGCAATTAAGACCACTGCAAAGCTTGCTGAATCCCTCTACAAGTGCCAGATATGTATCTTCTACCCGCCTTCTCCCCTATTACCATGAAGGAGCTTGAACATTAAAAAAAGGACCCCCTAATAAAACTGCTGGCTCTACAAGGGTTTCTCTTCTTGGGGAGAGGAACCTGTGGCAGATGCTAGTCATGTCATGCAAGGTGCTGGTAGAAGAGGGTGAAGAGGACAACAGGGTTGTGGAGACTTTCTGTTGGGTCATCCTGAAGACAGGCACGCTTACTTACCCCCATGCAAGCCTGCGGGCACCCCAGGCCTATCCAGAGCCTTCCTCCTCAAATCCTCCCGGCATATTAGCATGCCAGCAAGGCAGCTCTGCAAACAGGACGCTGGCAGGAGGCAAAAAGCATAACGCTTTCAGCCTTTGTAAAGGCTGCTCTTTCAGGGAGCAGCAGACAGCCTGCAGGAACCCCTGGAGAACGGAGCAGAACAGATATGACAAGGGAAAAATTTGGGGAGGCAAATCTGAAACAACAGTTTATTTTTTTTAATCTACCTTTCATGGCTTACCAAGGGAAAGCAAAGAGCCTATCAAGGACACTCAGCCAGCCTCTCTCTCTCTTTCACTGTCAAATTTGTTGCCTCGTTTGGGGTTTAGAAACAAATGATTTTTTTTTTCTTCTAAATGAATTAAGCTATCTGGGGATGGATGATGGATTCAGGAGATACAGGGTAGGTTACGAGCATGCTCTGTTGCTTCCCTGTGGGACACCTGTACTCATGAATCTGCAGACATTGACCCAATTACTAAGCCAGCACCTGGATACACACTCCCTGTGACCATGTCTCCAACTTGCTGTATTCACTGTATTTTGTTCAGGGACTTTTGCATTTTAGTGCCTTTTTATGCTAAGTTGGCATATGTGAGTGAACTCCATTTTCTGAGCAATTCACTTCATCCTTTGAGATGTCCTTGTTTTTCTTTTACTCATTTGAAGCAGGCCCCCTCCTCTCTCTCCTCCTCCCCCCAGCGTCTCCCAGGATGACCTGCTAATTTAAATGAAAAGAGATTGCAGCAACATTCTCTTTGTCACTATAAACTCGGGAAGGGTTTCCCCCTTCATTGGAGACAAAGATTCAGGACAAAAAGCCTTATTTACTCATCCTGTCCTTCCCTCTCACCACAGGCTTCTTCCTCAGTGCCATGATGTTTTCTCCAGTCTAGATTTAAGTGTCCTTTTTTCTTCTTTCTGTGGAGCAATGCATCTCCAGTTTCACAGACCTGTTACGTAGTATTTTCAGAAATTCAGGCTAAATTTTTCTTTGAGTTAGTGTCCATAGTCTTAAATTAGGCCTCTCATTAATTTGCTCTGTAAAATTACACTCATTGTTTGAATTTGATGAAGCTTTCTCGCATTGGATCCACTTGTGGAAATAAACGTAGGGCATAGGGTAATGTAACAGTCGTTTATAGTGGGAGCAAAAGGTTTTAGCCCAAGGTCTACAAAGGTATTTATGGTGCTATCTCCTATTTAGATGGCTATTTTGCTATAGATTTTTACTCCTTCATTAGAAACTGAGAGCACTAATAGCTTTCTGCCTCTAATCTTAAATGTCTGTCCTAGCCACTAGGTACATTCTCAGAATTACAAGCTTGTGGGGAGGAAAAGAAAATACACTGTCAGGAACCCTTCAGTTTATAAGTAAAACCCAGTTTCTGGGTAAATTCTGGGTAAAATGTGCATTTGAGGTATTTTCAAGAGGAGCTAACTTTGCAAGGAGCTGGGATTACCTTCTTGGAGCTGCCTGAGTCCTAAATTTCACTGGCTCTGCTGGAAGGTAAGGTCTTCAGAGGCCTGAGTCCTCCCTCCTGTCTTGCTAAAAAACCTTGTTGACCTAGATGTGGTCCTGGTAGATTTGATGAAGACCCAATAGCTACAGACGTGTGGCTGACAAACAGTTGCGTTTATCTGCAGCCTTGAATGAAAGAGAAGGAAAATACACAGACTGTGGACTCCCTTTCTCCTTTTCTGCATGAGAGATCCCCAGATTAGTAATCACATTAGGAAGGACAAAAATTCCTCCAGGAATTGAAACACTTTCAGTATAGGACACAAGGGCAAAAGGGCTTTATTGGAGAAGAAAATACCTCATGCACTTGGGCTGCAGGTTTTATGTGATGTCTAGAAAAACGACAGTAAAATTGGCACCTCCTTGCTCAAGAGGTCCCCAGTGAACATTCAAGACATATCTTGTTTGCAAACACAAATGGATTTTTACTCCTGTTTTCCCTGAGGAGATCACAGAGCTATGGCAGAGTGAGCTGTATTCTCTTCTGGCTCGTGCATCATCATCAAATCTGTCGGCTAATTTCCATTTGAAGAATCGTTATTGCCAGTACGAAGGCAAGAGCCAGACTGAATTCTCCTCTGATCAGAGGTAGAGTTGGATGAGTTGGCATTTAGAAAGATCATCTTTCTGAGTGGTGAGCAGAGACCCATGGAAGGGGAATAAATATTGGATCCGTTGGAGGTCATCACTAGAAAGCTGCCTCCCTGACTACTGCTGTGCTTTAATCTTGTGGAGAGGGACAGTTTCATCATGGTTTCTAGTTTTTTTTTTTTTTGTATGTACGCTGGTTTGCTTCCACCTTGGAGTCCACAAGCATGGAAGCTCTCAAATGCTCATTAGTATGTGGCACCTGAGAGTCAATATGTATAATTTCTTCAGCTGAAAGATACAGCAAAACAGAAAAAAAAGAGGACTTTCTCCCTTTCTTCTTGTCTTCTGTCTGGGTCTACCTCAGAATCCTTGGAGGAGATTTTAGTCCCAGGGGCTGCCAGACCGCCTTGCTACCTGAGAAACACTACCACCGAGTTCCCAGGAAATGGCGAGGATAAGAAATCAGAAGCTATTTGCAGTATCTTTCCGTGAGAACAGACCCAGAACTTGCCTTCAGACAGAAAAGAGAGCAACACCCTCACCCATCCTTAACTGAATGATGATGATGATGGGCTTTTTAAATTTTTTTTTTCAGTCTTCTCTTTCCTTCCTGTGCAATGTAGGATTCCTCTTTATCTTCCTTACTTCATAGATTCATAGAATCATAGAATCTTTAAGGTTGGAAAAGACCTCTAGGATCATCAAGTCCAACCGCCAACCCAACACTACCATGTCCCCTAAACTGTGCCCTGAAGTGCCATGTCTACATGTTTTTTGAACTCCTCCAGGGATGGTGACTCCACCACCTCTCTGGGCAGCCTGTTCCAGTGCCTGACCACTCTTTCAGTGAAGAAATTTTTCCTAATATCCAATCTAAACCTGCCCTGGTGCAGCTTGAGGCCATTTCCTCTCATCCTATCACTAGTGACTTGGGAGAAGAGACCAACACCCACCTCGCTACAACCTCCTTTCAGGTAGTTGTAGAGAATGATAAGGTTTCCCCTCAGCCTCCTCTTCTCCGGGCTAAACAACCCCAGCTCCCTCAATGTCTCCTCATAAGACCTGCTCTCCAGACCCTTCACCAGCTTCCAAAGAAGTTGCCCTTCTTTGGACATGCTCTAGCACCTCAATGTCCTTCTTGTCCTGAGGGGCCCAAAACTGAACGCAATGTTTGAGGTGCAGCCTCACCAGTGCCGAGCACAGGGGCACGATCACTGCCCTACTCCTGCTGGCCACACTATTCTTGATACAAGCCAGGATGCTCTTGACCTTCTTGGCCACCTGGGCACACTGCTGGCTCTTATTCAGCTGGCTGTCAACCAGCACCCCAGGTCCTTCTCCGCCAGGCAGCTTTCCAGCCACTCTTCCCCAAGCCTGTAGCGTTGCATGGGGTTGTTGTGACCGAAGTGCAAGACCCAGCACTTGGCCTTGTTAAACCTCATACAATTGACCTCGGCCCATCGATCCAGCCTATCCAAAGACTTCCTTCCTATTAAATTGCCTTTTCCTCTACTAGCCTTACATCCTCCAAAGAGAAGAGCATCGTGAAACAACATTAGCTCAGCAAAGGCTTTTGAAACAACTTCTCTTTCAAGAAGAACCACAGAAGTAATTTTTAAGGCTACTGTGGGGACTGGATTATTTACAACGTTTCCTGTTCTGTTCGCATTTTCTTCTTCTTGTTCTAATGTTTGCAGTGAGAGCGGAGCTGACACCAAATGTTAATGCCTGAGATGGGGAAGTGATCTCAGATTGGCCACTCACAGGAGTCTTTGATGCATCTTTAAAATGGCTTCCAGCTCAGCTTTTCAGGGGCTTAAAGAGACTTGCATCTGGCAGACATTTTGCTACTTTAACTTACTCCCTTACTGCTTTGGGTGATGTACCATATTTCTAGATGTCTGATGGTCTACTGCCAGCGGCCTGGACAAGGTCCGGACATTCCCTTGTCGTGCAGCTCCTGCATGCAGGTACTGGACCCGCTGCTCTGCTCTCTGCATAGGAGATGCATCACACAGACAAATTCTGACTGCGTGGAGGGTCTGCTTTTCGCTGGCCTGGTTCACCCTGGGCTCTGCTGTGAAGCTCAGGAACAGCTAGGTCATGCCTGAAACCACCCCCTTGGCTGCAGAGGAGACCCAGGTACAAGCCGGACTCCACCCTGCGACAAAATACGTAGAATAGCTGCATGCCCATATGAAAAGACTCCCTCAGAAATGTTTTCTCTAAGATCAAGCACAGTTTATCAGTTCAGGACTGGAATCATCCTCTCCCAGGAGGGCTGAGCCCTTCCTCAGCACTGAAAGGTCAACCCCCTATCATCTAATGGGCCATTTTCATCGCTGTGTGTGCATTTGACAGATCTGGTCAAATTATGAAGCCCTTTCTTTGTGAGAAAGAGTATAACAATTGCAGATAATGGGAATTGTGTACACTTAAATCCCTACTTATGCTAAAGGATTGCCCTGGGAAGGGAAAATGTCTGACCCACTTTCATTACAGCCTTTTGAAAGATGATGCTGTGCCTCCTGCAGCCAGTAACTTTGCAATGCCAGTAATGGGCAGTTTGTGCACAGTACGTGTAAGTAAACAGAGTGAGATCTCATCTGCTGTGCGTGCGCTCCAATGAAACCGCCTCACCGATGCTTTCGGCCAATTGTGCCACTGACTGCAAACATCACCAAGGTGCTGAGCATCAAGCTGCATGCGTGGGAGCCTCCCCAGACACAGCCATGCTCTGGAATGAAGGAGCTATAAGGTCATGTGGACCTACTTGTGTCTCAAGCACCACCTCAGAATTAGCAGCTCTGAAGATTTTATTTAGCAACAACTTTAGTTTCACCCTGTGAAAGGAGTCAGGTAGAAAAGGACAAAGAGCCCCAGCAATAGTCCCTTGCAAACATTAAGAGCGCTCCTTAGCAGCATGAGGAAGGCATGCAACTCTTCTGACAGCACCCAGGTTAAGCTGATTGCTACTGGTTGTAAATCTGGTCTCATTTTTTGGTTATTTCTAGTAGTTGCAAGCAGGTAGCCAAGTCTGCATGGAGGTTATTTATCTGCAGGAAGAGAGGAAATACCACAGTGCTCTTGGAAAATGGGCCAATTCTGTGGTATTTTGTCTCTGAGCAGAGCAAGATGGCTCAGGGGAAGGTGTTAGTCAATTAAAGATAATCTAATTAAAAACATAAAATAAAATCCAACCCAGCATTTGCTCCTGCCTGCCCTTCCCCCAGAGAAAGGAGGCACTGAAAGAGGCAAGGATGCTTTTCCTGCTGCCACAGAGGATAGAGGCAGAGGGGGCATTTGAGGGGGTATTTCCTCAGTCCCCATCATTACCAGAATCCTTTGTGTTCTTTTTTGAGTATGAAAAGCCCAGGTTAAAAAGAAATCTCCTCCTCTGCAACCTGTGTGCAACTGCTAATATACACTGGTCCCCTCTGCTCCTCACTGAGGCTTTTAGTACCTCTTGCTAGCAGATGGCAGCAGGCTGGCATTTGTCTAGTTAAAATGGATGCTGGAAGCAGCATTGAAAAGCACATTGTTTGGGACTGTTATTTCCATTTCTGGCTTGGCAGTACCCAGTTGGGACCACTCTCACACAGGCACTGTGCACCGAGGTACCCACCCTGAGGGATCAGTCTTTGCAGATGCGATGAAGAAGAGGAGATGGCTGGGGTTTTTTCCCCAATAACACTCCTAGGTCATGGCAAAACCTGCTCTTGCTTCCCCCTCCCAGGCTGACCTTGTTCCCCAAGACCCCTGAAATGGGAGAGTATCCACCAAATGGAGCACATGGCAGTGTTGCAGAGGGAATGCTCCCCGAGAGTCTGGGTGGGAGCTTGGCAGGTTGCCTGGGGTGTCAGTGTGTCAGGGTGCAGGTCGAGGTGTCAGGCTGCAGACAATCACCCTGAACAGGGGGTAGACACAAAGCTAAAGCTTGGGGGGGGGGGGGAGGGGAATAAATGATAACTTAATATCTGAGAGGTAAGTGTTGGTAATTAGTCTGCAACACTTTGATCATTAATGCATGCAATCAAATTATCATCAGGAATGCTTTCCCACCAGCCCCCCTTCCCTTTCCCCCGCCTCTCTCTCTTTATTTTAAGGGCTGGCACACAGCAAAAGCTGACAGCATCAGCCCCACCGTGCAGCCAGGAGGTTTTCAAAGGAAGCTGCTGCTCCCTAGTGTTTGAAGGATTCAGAGCTAGAGCCAAAAACACAGGCAAGAAAGAGCGAGTCCCTAAAGAAAGGCCAAGCAATAAACTAATGGGCCTAGCAGTTTTCTATCCTGAGCACCAGTTCTTTGTTATCTGCTTGGCTATTGATTGCAATCCCCATGGATACAGCTCAGGTTTTCCTGCTTTGAGTTCTTAAGTGAAATTAAAAGCATGCGGTTCATTACTCAGTGCTCTCCTCTCTTCCTCTGATCTTCTGGCTACAATCCAGGCACTGCTGGCCAATTACACCCCTGGGAATAACCTGCCTTTTTTGTTTGTTTGGTTTTTTTTTTTTTTCTCTTTGCATTTCTGCATACTCTGCATCTTCAGGAAGATGGAGGAAGAGACCACACCAGGCAGTCTGTAAATTCTACCTTTCAACAGTGTGGTAAATAAAAATTGATTAGTGTTCCTGCTCTCTAGCCATGGCTGGAGTTTAATACCAACTTTTTGCAAAACCTGCATATATATATATTTTTATATATATATTTATGTATATATACACACACATATATACATATACACCTGTATATACATCTGTGTGCACTGTAGGCACATGTGAATGTGCATGTGCCAGGGTGGCAGTTCTGCAGGGGGTCCAATTTTGGCAGAAATGGTTGGAGGATTTTGGTAACATAATTTTTGTTGGGTAAATGCCACTTCGTCAAAATGACCTTTTTTTTTTAATGGAAGTTCACCAGCTTTGGTGCTGGGAATTTGGAAAACAGGGAAAGAGGAAGAGCTGGTAAGAGTTAAATAAGACTTTTAAAGGGAAATGTGTCTTGTATCCGAGGTTGGGCTTTTTAGCTAAACCAGAAAGTACAAATGCTCAATCCTCTCTAAATTGAGCAGTGGCTGCTACCCCAAAACCTCTTTTGGGAAGCTGTGGGGAAGAGTGAGAAGCAAGAGGTCAATAGTACAATGTAGTTTCCCAAAGTTAGAGAAAATCTTCCTCTGGACGCTGCCACCTAAAACATCCTGGGTCATCCTGAATCTTGCCAGTACTTTTGGTGATACGATCTCCTTTGACAGCCATATCTTAAAGGAAGGGCAAATGAATGCATTAAGATCTCTCTGGATATTTTATCCAGCCATCTATCAGGCTCTTCCATATAGTATTTTGTCTGTAAAGTTTAACATCAAAGACATGGAAAGTCAATGGGTTGACTTCCTCTTTACTCCCAGAACTAGAGGTCAAACAATGCTTGATTGCACAGTATAAATCTATACATACACTGTTGATAGGTGTAATAATAATAGGTAAGTGACAGGAAATGCTGGTGAAGGGTGTGCTGAAATTCAGGCCACTTATCTAGGCTTTCAGCACGGCCTGAAGCGGGACCTACATTTAAGATTTTTGGCAAGCCTGAAATACTTCTTTTCATTACATAATTGGCCTGTAACTCTAATGATGATAGTGGAGCTGCTCCAGATTTATACTAATGTAACTGACAGCAGATTTTTGGCTCTGAGTCTGTAAGAAAAAGCTTGCCATAAATTCAGTATTCAGACTGTCCTTTGTAGTTTCTCTTTTTTTCTCAGAGAGAAAGCAAGTGCTTCTCTCTTTTCAGATTAATTCCTTTCTGTAATATTTTCTTATGGTTACTGAGAGTTTGCTTCTGTTCAGCTGACCTATTTAACTTAGGTGAACATGAGTAGAGAATGCATTCATCCCATATGTAACAATGGAGTTGTTACACGTGCACTGTTCCCAGAATAGCTCCCCCTGAAAATTACTACTCGGCTTGTTTTATGGGCTTTCACTAGAGAGGCTAAAATTGACTCAAGTTTGAAGAACATCTATTTAAGTATCTTTTAAATTGTGAATGCTTAAAAGAGGGGATTTTTGAGCGTGAGCCTAGGGATTTTTTATTTTAACATTACATTTAATGGTGTCTTTGGCATTTAACGTGAGGGGGTGTATGTGGTATATCTGTATGTGTATGTTTATATCTAGAGAGAGATAACTCATGTGGAATGAAAATCCATTTAGCAGAAAAATGAGATCTCTTGAGCGTTTGTATTTTCTGCTGGAACTAGAAAACACTAGTACTATAAAAAAATAAGACACAGAATGATCTAAACCAATAAGATATGATTTTATGCCAAGATGTGAGAATGGATCTATATCTTTATCAGGTTTCTCTCACTCAAGAGATGAAAATCACATGGAAGCTTGTTAGAAATTCGCTCTATACAGTGTACCTTTCAGAAATACATTGTAAAGATGTCTGACAGTTTCCAAAGTGAATTACAGGCTTGGGGGTAGTTTCTGCCCTCTCCCATGTATAAATGCCACAGCCCAGCCAGGCCCATCTACTCGTGTGCATGGACATGCACAGCAAAGTGAAACACAGAGGCATCCCAACAGGTTGCCTCCAGGCCTCTGTGCACGATGCGGGATCAGGGTCACTTAAACTTTTCTGCAAGTCAGAGCACATTGCTGGGAGCCTGTGATGACTCAGCCTTGCATTGGGATGTTTTCCTACCTTTTAAACTCAGGCTTGAAAATTCAACGAACTGACTGTTGAACTGGTGGGTCAATGAACACTACAGAGGGGCTGGAGTCCTATGCAGACCTGCTGTGCTCCAAGTGGCATGCGCTGCTGTTTCCTTGTCCCATTGTCAAGTGCACATCAGCTAGTCCTCCTCCAGATGCAGGGATCCCCTGTATTCAGCAGGGAGGAAGAAAAAAACACAGAATACATTTTGTTTGGTAACATTTATTCCTGTTATACTCGATATCAGGAAAGCTGCAACCTCTGTCTCTCGGTTTTTCCTCCTCCTTTTTTTTTCCCTCTCACTTACTGTGTCTTGGGCGGATGTGTTTGCTATTATAAAGTCTATTGAAACATAAACATATACTTTTAAAATAGCATTTCACTCTGACAATACTCCTGGAGAGAGCTGAGAATATTATGGTGGAGATAATGTACTCCAGACAATAAGAGAAGACAGGAGCGGGAAGCTTATCTGCTAGAACCCCTATTGCCTATTTAAACAATAATCCCCTTCAAAATGATGTTTTTCTGTGTACGCTTAAAATGCATGATATTCAGCGTGTTTGTGTGGCTTTTAATAGCCTGGATAATTTTCCATACAGTTAATTCCCTGAATATATTCTGGTTTGCTTCTGCCATTTGTAACGTGGGTTGTTTCCTGTACGGGTGCAGGCTAACCCCTTCCGGAGCGGCTGCCTCCCCAGCCAGGCGGCACACCACTGTGGAGGTGCTCAGTGGGGATGGCTGCCGCATGCTCGAGATGGGTGGGTGGCTCTACAAAGCCTTATGCAGCTACTTCTTTATCTCTTTTCTGAGGACAGATGTTAAGGTTTTATTTTTCTTCCCTGCTTTGATTTCTGTGGTAGTGGAATCACAAAGACTTAGTCTCTGAAAGCAACACTAAGCCCAGATGTGGAAAGAAAGGGCTAAGTGACAACCGATGAGGAGGCAGAGGGAGATGTCCTACACTGCAGAGCTGTGCCGTGATGCTCTGGAAGCTGTGAAGAGCCAGAGTTGTTGACATGAGCCAGGAAAGTGTTTCCCAAGGGAGAAGCGTGCAGGAATCCAACCCACGCCATCCCCCCAAGGAGCTCCAGGGCAGGGCAGTTGCTCAGGCTGGAAATAAGGGCAGGCATGGACAGATATATTTCCACTGCTAAACTTTAGTGCTTCCAGGCAGCCTAAAAGGACCTTTAAAACAAGGACTATGCTTAGACCCACTGATGGGGACAGAGAAAGCAGATCATTTCCCATTTACCCCAGAGACATGGACACCTGCAGTCATGGAAAAACACTTTTGCTGCCTCCATATGGGCCACTGGGCCACTGAGGGACTGGGAGCTCAGGGTTACAGCACAGGAAAGGCCAGCACGGCAGATCTCTGTCTGGGTGTAAATCAGAATTATGTCTTCCAGGGAGAACAATACCAGCTCAGTTTACACCCGCTGAGGATCTAATTGGCATTTGGCTCTGGCAGCAAAATTAGGATTGCTTCATCATTGTGCTTCTGATCCTGTATCACGGGAATCAATGAGGAATTTGATTACAGGCTCCTATTGGGATTCTCAGCCCAGCCTGGGGACGTTAATCATCAAAGTTGTGACTGAGGAGTACAAAGAATTGGCTGGGAAATTCAGATCATTTTTTCAGAAGGAAAATGGAAGCCAAGCCTATGCGACCTGGGAGAGTTTAATTACGGTTGAAATTTAACTTGGAAAAGAAAACAGTCCTGAGAGTTGATGCTGTTTTGTCATTGACTTGTGCTGAAGCTCACCTCCTTTCCTTTCTTCAGCTGTGTTGTGGGTATGGTGGACATAACAACTACCCCCTGGAAGAGAAGAGAGATGCTGGTATGCTTATTCATCTTCTGGCATACTGTGGCTTTAGATATAATGAAATCTCATCTGCCCTTGCCTGGGGGGATGCAGATACATCACATTACTGGCCAATCCCACTTTTCCACCATTTTTCCTCCCAACCAGTCCTGGTCAGTCAACCCACTCTGAAGGTCTGTAAAACATATGAACTATTAACTCCAGCCAGGCTTGAGTTGGGCATGAGCCTTCACCCACTGGGGCTGCTGGGCACAGGAATGCATTGCTTCCCTTTCACAGCAGCTGGTGCTGGCCTGCTGTCAGTGGAAGAATCACACAGATGGAAATACCATGTCTTCTGCATGAGGTGGGTAGTCTGGGGGAGAGATCACACCCTACAGCCCTCTCCCAGCTGGCATCTGTGTTTGAACCCACCTATTAGGTTCAGCTGAATTACTAAAAGCTCATTTTGCATTGCAAGACCGTGATACAGACGAGCAATGACTTTGGGTCGTGACCCATTGATGATAGAAGTGAATCTACGCATCAGAGATGAACAAAAGAGAATTATTAACTCAGTGGTTAATGTAGAATGCCAAAAATCAGAATTTCCCTCTGGCTCTGTACTGATTAGTGTGTGACCTCAGGAAAACCTCATGGCATCTCAGAGCCTCAGTTTCCTCACCTGCAATATAGTGATAAGGCTCACTGCAACCTTTCATTAGTGTTGAAGAACTGAGCCTACTGGGCTTGGAGCACATGAGCTAAAACAAAAAAACATTAAGGGGAAAGATCTGCTATTGGTTGCTCTCCCTCAGACTCAGTGGGGCTAAGCAGGGTCATATGATCTATGAATGCAAAAACTGTCCCTAAGTGTGGGTGGTTTTATTTGTTTTCTTCGTTTTAATGAACAACTCTTCAACCTGTTTCCAAACTCAGGAGACTCCTTCTACTGCTAGGAAAACAAAAAAAAAAAAAAAACTAATGTATTTCTCTGTGGCAGCAGCAGACTCATAAGTAGACCAGAAAATAAGGTATGTGCTTCTAAGGACTGCCTCATGGATATACACGAGTTACATCCTTTTCCATCATTTTGTTGATTAATAGGCAGAATATTGTGTCTGATCACTGCAGTAAGTATACTGTGAAAGATAACTACTGGAGACATCTAATTGTTTTCCCTTTGGGTTTTTTGGGGGGTAATGCTTTAAAATAATGGCCCTAATCATTATTAATTCCTTTGGTGTTCACTGGAATAGCATCAATCACAACTAACTCATTTGCTATTAATGTGGATGTCACAGATACTTCTGTAGGGTTTCTTTCTGCTAGAATTCAGTGTTCATTAGCTGGAGCAGGTTTTTTTTTCCCATTGTTCCTGGAGGGTTTTGAGAAGTCTCTTGCTGGGGGGAAGGCATCAGGCTGTATGCTCGGCTCATCTGGTGTGCAAAAGGATAGGTCTTCTTTCAAATGCAATGACCCCACTTTTCCTCTCTGGCACAGAACTGACCCTTCTCACTGCTCCCCTCTACATACACTGCTCTAGTCATCAAAGATTAAAGACGGATTCCCACACTCTCTGAAACTGTCGGGAGACCCCTAGTTTTTCTTCACACACTCCCCAACCCGGCATATAGAAGAGAAAAAAAACCAAAGTTTTAATTTGCCATGCTGACAAGCCCAGGATTTTAAGATTAAGCTGTGTGTCTAATGATGCTAATTAAGGAAATCTCTGAAGATCTAGCTGTGATCATAATAAATAACAATAAGGTCCCCAATTTCCCTCTGAAAAAGGCATTGTGAAAGGGATGAAATCAATTTCTGGGGCAGTTGCAGCTATTGCAAGATTCCCAGCAATGGAGATGCTCTCTGGTCCTCCAGCTTTTGCTGCTCACCTCGCCGTTGTGGATTTGCTTTTCCTTTTTTTTTTTTTTTTTTTCTGGACGGTACCAGCTGCAGGCTGGACTTTGGGCTGCCTTCCCCTCTTGGGACTCCTCTTGAAGGGGATGTGCCAAGGGGAAAACATGTCCTTGTGTTGTGGGTTGACCCTGGCTGGATGCCAGGTGCCACCAAGCTGCTCTATCACTCCCCTCCTCAGCAGGACAGGGCAGGGGGAGAAAATGAGATGGGGGAAAAAAAACCCTCGTGGGTCAAGATAAAGGCAGTTTAATAAAAGCAAAGGCCACACATGGAAGCAAAAGGAAAACAAAGATTTTATTTTCTACTTCCCATCAGCAGGCAATGTCCAGCCACTTCTTGGGAAGCAGGACTTCAGTACACATAGTGGTTGCTCTGGAAGACAAATGTTGTAAAGAAGGAATGCCTCCCCCCCACCCTTTCTTTTAGCTTTTATTGCTGAGCAGACGTCATATGGTATGGAATATCCCTCTGGTCAGTTTGGGTCAGCCGTCCTGGCTATGTCCCCTCCCAAGATCTTGCCCACTCCCAGTCTACTGGTGGTGGTAGGGAAATGTTGGACAGACAGCCTTGATGCTGTGCAAGCACTGCTCAGCAGTAGCCAAAACACTGGTGTGTTATCAACACCTTTCTAGCTACCAATACAAAGCACAGCACTATGAGGGCTGCTATGGGGAAAATTAACTCCATCTCAGCCAGACCAATACACCTTGCTCGTGTTTTCCAGCAACCTAGAGCACTGTCTGCTGTGGGTATAGAGCATTTTCAAGTTAGCTGGGGAGCAATGTAGGTTGTGAAACACAGTGACACTTAAAAGACCTTCAGGTATCCCACCTTGCCTCCAGCTGCTACAGGAGTGCCACGGGTTCATGGTATTCCTGTCTCATGTCCACCCAATATTGACAGGCATCTCCGACCCCATGCATTGTCTATGATGCCTGTGTATAAGCACCTGAATAGCTCCCTTGGTGCGTGGCATGACTTTGAGCATAGCAGTGCCCTAGCTAGGCCTCCTCTAAAGTCCATCAGTTTAAATCTACCCCTTAACTACCCTAAACCAGTCCTGGGGTGGAACCACTCTAGTGGCCTTTTGTCAGCTGGGGCTTTGGGATAGTGCTGGTGAAGTAGCTGTAGCATTTCTGCTAACTACAACTCTCTCTCCTGTAGCCCGAGTGGCGGTTTTGAAGCCAAGAAGCTTCAGCTGCAATCACTGCTTTGGCCACATGTGTGTTTTCTCATTAGTGGGCTGATTTGCTACAAAATGCTGAGGATTTCACATGCCCGTTGATATTGTTCTTTGATGAATTCAGGAAAATGACAGTGGAGCCTCTTGTCCAGTCTTTCATTTCCAATCAACTCAGTTCTGTATTCTCCACTAAAATAAAGTACTTCCCAATGGCCATACCCTTGTGAGCAACCCTACAAAAATAAAAAATGTGGCTGTGTTTGTGTGTGCATGTGCATGCAGTCCAAACTTGTGTATCATGCCTTAGAGCAAGGTCTAATGAGTGGTGCCAAACTAAAGGCAGGAAGGGACTGGCTTAGCATTCCCTGAGCATCCTTTCTGAATTCATTGCAGTTAGTTTTCCAGTGTTGTTGTAAAACTCAATGAGTTTGTCATAGCTCACAGTAACATCTCCTTTCGGCAGCAGAGATAACCCTGCTGTTGTAATAGATGCTAAGAGAGACTTCCAGCTGAGACGCTTCCGCTCAGCTCCTCCTGGCTCATCTGGAGTAAGCTGCTTTGTGGCTCATCCAGGAGAAGATCCTCATTTCAGCACTGCCTCGGGACACAAGTTCTCCCAGCTTTCCTGCCAACGGAGGGCTCCCAGGGGTGAAGCACACAGCGATGCCTCCTAAACCCGAGGAAAATAGCAGGCACCAGCCTGATATAATGTTTCCTGTGTTTATCTTAGGAATAAGAGGCAAGATCAAAGTCCTTGAAAGGAGAACATAAACTGGGAGATGTGTTTCTCCCAATCTTTCCCAATGTTTGTGCAGTACGCAAACACAGGCATCTTTAGCAACTCAGCCCATTTCTCAGTTGCATCTTTACCATCCACTGGGGATTACAGCCCAGGATTTTACCTCTCTACTGCTGTAAATGAGTGGTGGACTGCCTGTTCACCCCATCCCAGTCCCTCTCAGGTGACCCTCCATGAGCACGCAGTCCCGGTATCAGCTGTTGCTCTGACACTGTGAGTTAGCCTTAGGAGTAGGGCAGTTTTGTCATGTCATACATGTCCTGAGGTAAGGTTGCCTGCAAGATGGTTTACTCATGCTGATCCTATTGGAAGGACTGCTTTGCCCTTCATACCGTCTGTTTCCCACAGTTTGAGTCTGGTTAAGTATCAAACCCCGATGGGATGTTGGCACTGCTGAGCTGACTCTCCTAAATCCCTGACCCGGTGCTTTCTCTTAACCCATCTGTGCTTCTGGTAGGCAAAAAAGGTCACACTAGTCTTCATGATGCCTTCTCCAACCCTTCCATAGTTAAACTTCTAGAAAGTTTGTATCTTTATTTTAGCCATTGTAAGCTGCCTGTCTCTAATTATGGGCTGCAAATGTTGATTTGGGATTGGAGCTGCTTAGAAACTCTATACCAATATTGTTTTCCATTGGAAAACACTATTCAGTCAAAAATAAAATTGCTTGGGATCAATGAAATGTCAGCATCTTCTTCCAGCAAAAAATCTGAATTGTGGTGAAAGAAAACTTTGGTAACTTGTTTGGGAAATTTTTAAGTTTTTAAATTTTCAGTCCTTGAAACATATGTGGAGGTTTTTATTTTAATTTTTTTTGTAAATTTCATATCTGCATAATTTGCATTTAACATGCTTATATAAATGCATAAAGATAAAGTAGACTAATATCCTATGCCAATAGCCCCTGTTACCACAGATGTGCTGCTGGAAATGTTCTGCCATTCTTTTTTGCATCCCTTCATTAAAATCCCATGAGTAGTTGCTGCTTAGCACTAATAAAAATGTCTTTATTTTTTGGCACAGTGTTTCCTATATCTATTGCAGTATAAAATTTAAATTCCAAAACAAAAATTGGCTGGGCATTCTTCTTGGTGGACAGCTAGGAAACCACATTCTTTCCTGTTCTGAATTAGATTAAAACCAAATTTCCTAACATATTCTTTTCTACTGTGATGAAAATGTTCTATCTTCAGTGTTTCCTAAACACTGCAGCAGGGATCTATGGGAGTTCATGGACTATTTCTAATGGATCTGCAAGATGCAACTGAGAAAAACAGGTTTGTTGTGCAGACAGTTATATGTGCTGTTCAGGGCTTCCCTCCTCTACTAGAAAACACTTGAGAATTGCAGATAGAGAATGTTTTAAAATTGCTCTTTCGCACACTGTACTGGCAAAAATCTGCCCTATCACCTACTGTAATTATAATTTTTAAATTCCCATCAGCATGCTGATAAAATGGTTCTTGTTTCATTTATACACATTTTCCTGTGCCCTGGGCAAGTCATTTACTTTTCCCTATGCCTCAGTTTCCTTTTTGGAAAAACAAGATTTTCTGATCATTCACAGGAAGATTTTGGAAGAGGCAGTTCATATTTACAAAGTGCACTGAACAGGAAAATCACTTGCTAGGGGAAATTTCTCATTGGAATAATTAATCTGATTCATCCAGGGCCAATAAGGGTGTCATTGCACAGCATTTCCTTACGGAGCCTAAAGAGATGAGCATGAAACAGTGAATGCCAACAGCCTGTCTGTATTCCCCAAGCCACCGCAATTCTCCGGGCAAGGGGCTCATTGAGTCGGCAGCTGCAAGGCACTTGCAGACGGGGTTTGATGGAGACTGGTATCCTGTGTTACTCCGCATGCCAGACGGAATGGTACCACAGGCATTAAAGCCGGGAAGAAATCCTCTGCAGTGTTTTAAGCCTTTCTGTGTTGTACTTTTAGCAACAGGGAAAGGGCCAAGGGATCCTTATAGTTACTGAGCTGTAGTTAATAGTATAGTTAGTATTGTCTATTCACCCTTCTACTCAACTGCCAAGGGCCACACAATTCACATATCTTGAAAGGACAGAGGTAGTGAGAAATGGATAGAGATGTCTTTGCAGTTACCAGGCTTCTCTTTAAGCCTGAAGGACTTGACGTTTCCCCCAGCGCTGGAGCAGGCACCCTGCCAGTGCTCCAGGGAGAACTTGCGGCTACCAGGAGGGCCACCAGCGAGGAATGCCTGAGACTCCCCTGCCTGCCATGTTCCCTGGCCTCTGCTCTCCTTCAGGTCAGAGCTGCAGCTGAAGAGCCTGTTTGTATGCAGAGACCAGACCCAAAACTGATCTGGCCTGTGAGCCAGTGGCCGCTTGCTTTTATCTCTTGCCTAACATTTGCATGCATTAAAATAAATCACTTTTTATTTTCAAGGACAGTGATTACTGCACCAAGCCCTTCTGCTGTTGCTCCAAGTGTATTAGCTGCTTAGCCCAGAAAAGAAGCAAAAGAATCTGTGTTTTAATGGCAAACAATGAGGTTTAAATACATCCCATCTCCTTTAACATCTCCTGGTAATTAGTGACAAAGGCCCTCCAGCTCAAGTACAGCAAATATTTAACACCCACCTCTATTAGCCAGAAATTCATTTACCAGCTTGGCCTCTGGGTCTGCCAGACATGGGAGCTGTTGCAGCAGCCAGCAAGCCTTCTCCCTGCTCCCTAACCCCTCAGACACAAGAGGCACGGGCTCGCCAACAGCACCAGCAAGTAGAACACTCTCCTCATCTGCTGCTTTAGTCTTGCTTAGGATAAAAGATGCTGAATGTCTCCCAGTGAGAATCATCTCTCCAAAAGACTTGTAGGATTGTGAGGGTGAAGCTTCCTAAGTGATATCTAATGGAAAGGGAACTATTAAATGCCTGGAAGACTATAAAAACAAAGAAGTGCACTGTCCTGGAGAGTCCCAAAGCATCCTGATGGGGACAGTGCTCTGCAAAAGTATCACTCCCCACTTGTCCCATTCTTGCCCTTGCTGGTGGCAGTTACTACGAGCAATCAGCAAAATCACATGTTGCTTTTCCCGCTCATGGGTCGAAATGGCAGGGCTGAATTTTGTCTCTCCTGGGGCTCCACTGCAGCAGTGGGAAGGGGAAATGGCTCTCCTCCGGCACCCAAGCCCATAAGTCACGATCAGCTGTCTCCGTGATGCATGGTAAGCGCCATCTTCTCGAGACGGGCGAGCGATGGAGCCATTAACAAAACAGATGACAGGGTGGCATGCGAGCACGGTGCTCTGCCTCGCTGGCGGGTGTGCTCCTCTCCCAGCATTTATCTGGAACATGGCAGACACAGATTCCTGCTGATAGAGCACTTTAGCACCTGCATGAAAACACTGGTTTTTATTTCAAATGAATTAGTTGCTGGATCTGACAGAGCTGTGACCTGAAGTCTCATTTTATTCACTTAGTGGATGCAGCCTGGACATGCAGAGCAAGGCAGGACCTGGGCCCATGGAGCAAGGAGGGTGCTGGCATCCTCCTTGCCCCAGGGAGGCGTTTCAGGCCCCTCTCACAAACCCCCATCCTGTATTCCCACTGTGGCCTCCCTCAACAGCTCCAGAGTGAATGCATCAGTGATCTGGGGTGATCTTTGGTTGATGCTGAGCACATTGCAAAATCACTGTCCTCTTTGTGGCTCACCTCTCCATGTCACAGTGCAGGTGGCTTTAGATATGGAAGAGAGTGCCAGAAAGTCTGAAAAGTCTCTATCACTGGAGGTCTTTTAAAAGAGGTGGGACAAACATCCATAAAGAGTGATGTGGACTGAGTTGCTCTTTCCCTGGGATAGAGGGACAGATGAGATGGACTTTAGAGTCTCTTGTAGTTGGACTGTCCTCCTACCTTTACCTCAACTTCTCCATCACTTTAGATCATTGCAACCAATGTGCAATGCTTAAGTGTTCTCCCTTGCGTTAGGGAGCTGTGCCTAACAAGATCAGCCTGCACTGCTGCATGCTTTCTGTGTCAGTAACAACGGTGACAGTGCGATCAGGCCTTGCATGAATAAAAGCGTGTCCTTTCCAGCCAGAACCAGGCCAAATTTTTATTCATCCTCAGACTTTCAACCCAATCGCTTTTCTCCACAAGTCATTTGCTAGCAAATACTGTGTGAATCTCTAGGTGTTTACCACTGCCCATACCTCCCTGTGTCCTGTGGTAAACCCACACTTCAGAGCTTTCCACCTAGGTTGGTTCAAAACAGAGAAGGGCCTGAGTTTTTCTGTCTCATCTGAAAGACCTGTCCATACATGGTGATCTGGGTGAAATTGTTTTTTTTCTGCTGCACCTTCCAACAAGAGCTACAGCAGAGGTCCTAGGAGCAAGCCCGCTGGGATGTCTGCCTGTCACTTCAAGGTGTTTTAATGTGGATGCTTAAATCACCAAAGTACCTCAATCCCTGCCCAAGGGCACACAGGAGCTAAGTCTTTTCACTGAGGCAGCATTCAATTCCCTTCCTCCTACAAATGAGCTAGAGCTGTCCTGATAATTAGTACTTTATCTTGGATGGCACAAAAATGAAAGCGGGGGGGGATGGGGTGTCCTCAGCCTTCACTGCTGGGCAGCCTCTCTGTTTTTTCTTATTAGCTGTGATAATGATGGGAGAGAATAAAAGACCCAGAGCTGCTTCAGTCACCTCATTTCAGCTGGTCTGAGATTCAAGTCACTCGACTGTCAAGAGAGCTTTTTAATTTCCAATATCACTGCTGCCAGAAATTAAAAATAAACTGGGAGCAAAACCATCAGATTAGCCAATCACACTGGAATTGCCTTTATTGTTATTGTTACTGTTGTTATTATTATTATTATTATTTGATCAGCTTTGGGAGAATTAAAGCTATTCAGCAAATCAAAATATGTCTCGGATTTGAATGGACTGGTATTAACTATTCTATAGTCTGTATTAGTGATGGGCTAATAGCCTGAAACATCGCAGCATACTCTGCTGGAACCGAGTTTAAATTAACGCTACCAGTTCATAAAAATTGCTTGTGTCTATGTAACTTTCACTGTGGCATCTTAAAACATTTAATTAGGTAAAGCGATTGGGTGAAGAACCCCAGATGTAATTGAGCCAGTATTTTGACAGTACTAAAAAACCAGGAAAACAATGTGAAGCCACCGGGACCCAGGGGCCACATCCAGCAAAGCCGCTCCGCTCCCGCCACCTGCCACAGACACCAGGGTGGGAGAAGATCCACTGCAGCGTCTGGGAGTGACATCCACCGACATATGAAATCAAGGCAAAGCTAATTGCAGTTCAGCTGTGTGCAGGCCGGGTGGGGGCCTGTGTGCTTTGCTTCCCCTCAGGAGATAAACTGACAGGAGCCAGTGCTCGCCAGAGGCACTCGTTAGTCTTAGGGGTCGTTCCATACACATGAGGGCACGGCAAGGGCAGGGGTCCCGAGGAAGGACCACATAGGGCTTCTCCTCGGCCCTCAGGGCTGGGCCCTGCCCGCGGCCTGCAGCTGCGAAGGGTTTGGCTAAGCTGGGCTTTCACAGCCAGGCTGCATGCTGGGAGTTGTAGTTCTGGGCCTGGGCCGGGTGGACAAAAAGCCACAGATAGATTAACTATTCCACCTCCTCTCCCTGTCATAAACGTTGCTGACTGATCCCACCCCCCACGTCCCCAAACGCCTGCCAGGCTTGGAGGATTCACTCCGGGATTTGCTTGTGCTAAGAAACAGCAAGTCCTCTTACATGGGTGCCTGCCTGCACAGTGGAGTGTACGAACCCCCCTGAACTCCCTGTGTGCCCCCGAGCCTCGTCAGGGCTGATGGAGACATTTCAGCTGCTCTTTCATATTAGTCCTTTCATGTCAGCTCAGGGGGAAAAGACAAAGCAGCAGAAGAAAAAAAGATGTACTGGAAGGAAATGCTGCTCTAACCTCATTCCCTCTGCTCAATAGAGAAAAACCTTTTAAGAGTGGCAAGGTACAAATAAGGATAGGGGCTGTTATCCTTATACAAATACACACAACCCAGCTTGCAGTCCTGGTAGATAGTCTCAGAGACGAGACCACACATCCAGACAGAAATTACCCCTTGCAGTTTGGGGCTGCAGAGGTGGAGTGCGAAAAAACAGGACTGAATGACACTGAAAAGAGGAGAGGGATGCTATCCAGCTTCCAATATCACAGACTTTGTGTGTACTTATGGCCATTCTGCTATGTTAATTCAATGTGTTACAAAAGCCAAAGCAGAAACGCACTTTTGCAGTAGAAAAGGGCCTGCCCTTTGTGAAGACTATCCTGGGAAAACATCAGTGATAGTGCTGAGATTTTGTTGTTGTACAGAGGAGGGCATATCTTTGCTCTTCCTGGACTGGATGAAGTCTTACAAACTTTGGATCTCTCACCAGGGAAGTCCAGGTTGCTATTCCTGACTCCTCATTGCTGGCCTGTGCCTCCATCTCCCCAAGCATCAGTAAGGTTATTACATAAACTGGATTTTCCACAATATATTTTTGTCTTGCAAAAAAGCCATTCCATTTTGATAGGAAACATCCATTTGACATATTCTTGATCCATTTCCCTTTATTCTCATGGCACATTTTATTTCTCAGTCTCCGGTAGCATGAGTGCTTGGGAGAGGGAAACAGCAGATTACACCAGTGTGAAGCTTCATCAGATCTGTTTGAACAAGATGGCATCGACATAAGCAGTAGTGGCTTTAAGTTTTAGGTCCCCAGCCATGTGAAGGCTCAGGAAGATGTATGCTTCCACCCTTATCCCCTTTTCCCATATGGGTGCAGCCACTCCACACGTCACCCTCCCTGTGCACGCTGAGAGATGTGTGACCATGCATCAGTATATTGTACTGCCTGAACTATATATTGTCATTTCCTCTAACATAAGGAAAAGCACCTTTGGCCTCAGATTGGAGGTCCTAAATTTTTTACTGAAGAGAAATTTAAAATTAGACATTCATTTATTAAAAAATTGATTCCTAATTCATAGGTTATGGCATGCTGATCACATGGCTTTTGTAATTAATCAGGAAATAACAATAAGCATGCAGGATTCCTCTCTTCCTTCTAGTTGCAAATTTTAAACTATTTGCAAGCAAAGTATTATTGACAAAATTGTGTGAGTCATTGTGTATAATAGATTTAATGATCTGTGTAGACAATTACAAACAAAAAGAAAAATTCATTGCATAAATGATTTCTTATTAATTATTTGCTCCATTCCAGTGCTTGTCTCATGGGAATTTTGAGGAGTTAGTTAAGGTTCAGATAGAATCTTGAATAATATTTCAGGAATCTAAAATACTAGGTATTAGCTGAGGCTTCTTCTGTGAGTTTTTCTTGTTTGAGTGGACTTCATCAGATTTTTACAGTCCATTTCATAACTGACCACTAACTTCGGATTTGTAATTATTTGCTCTGCAAATCTCCAAATATTTAATGTCACCTTCATTTCACATGCTAATCAGCTGTCTGCTTCACTCTGATTTGTGTGTATAGTTTTGACTTTAATGAAGATTTGAGTGTTTACATGAATAAACATTTGAGAGAATAACTTTAGTGTCCAGTCTCAAATGTAGCACATTTTAAAGCCAGAAGAGACCATTTGAATAATATATGTGTAAGACAGACCATTTTATACCTTCCCAGTAGTCCTTGCAGTGAAGGGAATGAATTTTTTTCCCACCACACAGGTGAGTGCTATTGAGTTCAATAACATCTTGTTGAATAAGAGTGTATCTTTTAGAGCACATCCATTCTCTATGAAAAGACTCCAGGTGATGATAAATGCATCCCTTTCCTTGACAAAGTGTGCTAATGGTTGTTCTCCTTCACTGGTGCAAAGTGAAGGGATAGTTCCTATTGAAAGTGGTTTTCAGTATCATTATTAGTTGGCTTTTCATAGCCAAAAAAAAAAAAAAAATAAAATCAAAAGAATGCTCCTTTAGCTCTCCATGACATTCACAGCTCCCACAGCAGACGGTCTAGTGAGTCAATATAAAGTAACAGACTTTCTAACCACACTATTTACTTGGATCTTTGCAATGGCTCTGAATGAGCCATTAAGGACTGTTGTGTAAATATAGGATTATGGGCTCTTTAAACACATGCTATTCACTTGCTCTGCCATTATGGGGATCTCTTACTAGCAGGCTCCTACTGACAGACTCTTTGTTAATCCTTCCTTCATAGGAAAGACAGCAATGGCTCTCTGCTCCTTGCTTTGCCATCCACCTGTGTAACTTAGAGTGCTAATGGGAGAGCTCTGCCTCTTTGGCTGAGCGCATACAGAATTTGTGGTCCTCCTGGGGTTAAAATGGTCATGGCAAAAGGTTACATTTTGGCATCCCACTAATGTGGCTTCATTAGGCTGAGGCAAACTCTCCATGTATCTCTCCCAGTCTTTTCCAATGATACTAATGGATTATTCTACCAGTTTATATATAAACAAGGATCATTGTTTGCAATCACTACTATACAGTAATTATCTAGTTCAGCAAGGATCCATGTTACATTGAGTCCACGTGCCACCACTCATTACAGACTCCAAAACAGCTCACACCACCTTTGAGCAAACTCAAGACTGATAGTAAAAGATCAAACAGCTATGTGTAGACCCCACTACTGTGGTGGTCAAAGTGGTGGTCAAATCAACAGTCCAGACTGGGTTTTCTAGCATGCTGCATTTCTTTAATCAGTTCTATCAATAAAATCTATTTAAAAAATAAAAACCTAGAAATACAAACACACTCTGTAATTTTCTGCTCTTACTCATTCTCAAAAATACTACATTTTTACGAGATGTACTACCATTTGGCCTGGAGCTATTGGACTTTACATCCTACCAGCAGCAGTGGGAAGACACCGAGGTAACAGAGTGACAAGGAGGAACAACTCCAAACACCAAGGAGAGCTGGGAGAGCTCAAATCATTAGGAAGGGTACAGGGAACACCATGTACCCCCAAAACAGCAGGAGGCATTCTGATGTCTGACACGACATTTGGCTTGCCAGTCCCTTCACAACAAGGTCCTACGGTGGGGGAGGATGGAGAACTAAAAAGGCAGTGACTTGAGTCTTCTTGTTTGCTTCCTACTTGAGGTCTAGGTCAAGCCAAGCTATACGTAGGGTAAGAAAGGGATGTAAAACCAGCTTCCACCATCTGACACCATTGACTTTCTTATGCCTTGTGTTGTCTAAATAACGAGGCAGAGCAGGGGACACCACCACCACCGCAGTTCAGAACAAGTGCAAAGTCTCTCAAGGATATACACAGCGTTAGAGCTTATCTTAACCAAGACCCCAGAGAGCAGCAAATTCCTGTATGCTGTTTGCACTGGGAACTGCAGGCTGCATGATATCATGCTAAAATATCTCCAGTCGCCTGAGTACACCACTTCCATATCTTCTCTCTGTTGCTGGACCAATGCTGAGTTTCCTGAGAGTAGGGCAAGGTGCAGCCCAGCAGATTCAGTTTTTCTTCCTTTCAGTGCTTTAAGTCTCATTTTGACAGGAATGCTAAGGCTTCTGCTTCACAGGAGCCTCTCACATCTTAATAATAATCAGATACTGAGCTTCCAAAAAGACATGCTAAGTCTGAGCCTGGGGCTGGCTCCAAAGTCTACTGAACTCGAATGAAATATTAACAGTGATTTGGATTAGATGCTCTATGGTTCAACAGGCAAGAGAGAAGGGCTGATTGCTCCTTGTACTCCTACGGATGTAAATCACCTCAAAGGGGAAGAGAGGATAAAGCCATGATTTTCCTATTTTCCGTGTCAGTCCTTTGACCTGCTAACTAACAGCATCGCTTTCTCCCCAGGATAATTAGGCCAGTTTGTGCCTCATGCGGGGATGTCTCCTGATATCTTCTGCATGGGTCAAACTGGGGATAGCAGTATAGGCCTCAGAGTTTTTATCTTCAGTAGGCTGAAGGACCATGAACTAACTAGTAATCCTTGGTATTACACCTGATTTTACCTGTGTCCAGAGAGGCCAATTTTTTTAATGGCTCTAATTTACCAAAGCTACAAATGCCAAGCTACAAAGGGTCCTAATACTACAGACAGCTTTACTTAAAAGGTAGCAATTAATAATCCCACTGCTTTTCCAATTTTCTATTTAAGTTTTTATGTCCTTTATTGTGTGTTCTTGGCAGTTATTTTAAGGCTTTTGTCTCACAGATCTTGAGATGCTTAGAGGTTTGAGATCTCTGTGGCATGAAATATATAAAGCCATAAGCTCAGAAATTACACAGGCCTTGTTAGTTAGTGGCTGTATAATCCATGTCATCTGTTTGTGCTTCTTTCTCTATTTCTGGTGGCTTGAAACATGTACGGAGGGTGGAGTAGTTGAGCTAATAACCTCCAGCTAGCTGAACATGGCAATATCTAGCCTTGATTTCAGTTGCTTTGGACAACCTATCCAGGACTGATGATGTTGTTGGATGGTCTGCCCATGGAAAAGCCTCAGTCTTTTCCAGGCTTTTATAAATAATTGAGTATTTCCTTAGGCAAGGAATAGACATAAAATTATAATTATGAAATCTGAATGTTGGTTAGGTGAGATAAAATTCTTACTTTCATGATACCTGCTAGAAGACTTCTAATGACAAAATGTGCTCAGGATGTCCCTTTTACATCACAACCTAAAGATAGTGAGGCCAGATGTTTTGGACTGATGCCAGGGTGCTGTATCTAGAATCATAGAATCATACAATCATAGAATAGTTTGGGTTGGAAGGGACCTTTAATGGTCACCTAGTCCAACGTCCCTGCAATGACCAGTGTCATCTTCAACTAGATCAGGTTGCTCAGAGCCCCATCCAGCTTGACCCTGAGTCCCATCCTACCTTGACCTACTTTAGCTTCAGCTAGAATTCCTTGCAGGACATGAGCACTGTAGCTGCAGCTGCCTACAGTGCAAGAGACCACTTGGAGCTCTGTGGAGAGCTTGTTGAGAAGATACTGAAGTCTCCCACTAATGCACTTGTTTGTTTAAAACTATTTCAGCCTGCTTTTGTCAGCCTGTTTGCTAGCATTCCCAGCAAGGATTTGGAGTAGATCTGAAGTCTGACTGGACTTTTCACTTTAGCTCAGTGACCCAGCAGGCTGGCATCTCAAGGAGTAAGCTTTCTAATCAGCCAACTAACAGCACGCTTTTTGTCATAGGGAAACCTGACAACATTGCAGCAATTAAAAATATCTTTGTGGCTACACTGAAGTTCCATCACAAGATCTATTCAAGCTCTTGAAAACAGCTCATAAATTTTACAAGGGAGGAACAGCTGGAGTTGGCATCAGGGAGTACTGTTGTTTTGGCTCGCAGATACAATAATTCCCTAGTAATAAAAAAAAAAAGTCTGCTACACACATGCTAGTCTTGTGAATGTGTTTTCAGGGTTTTTTTTCTGTCTTTCTCCCCCCTCATTTTTTGTGGGTGTTTTGAGTTTGGGTGATAATTCTGGAGCTGAAAATGTTTTGAGTGGTTTCATTTAAATAGCAAAAGGCAAAGAAAAGATGATTTATTTTTCTCCATTGTGTTCTAAATCATTTCTGACCCTAAGAAACAAATGCACAAACAAAAAAAAAGCCATGAAAGCTTTGATCTACAGAAAAGAAAACTGACTGATATTTAAAGAAGAAGAAAAATAAGGAAAGCTCTTTCTCTAAACACTTTACTGATCAGAAAGTAACATCTTCTGCCATTCTGAGTGCTGTGTTTGGAGCCTCGGGAGCAGCACTATCTTTATGGATAGGAAAAACAAGAACCTACCTATTTTAGGAAGAACTTAGAGGTAGCAAAGAAGCCAATTTGGAGTATCATATACATTATCTGGTGACATTAATTCTTACATAGTAAGTTTCCCTTTTGCTGAGGAGTAAAGAAATTGAAAAGAATGCATAACAAAATATATTGCTTCCTGCTCAGGATATAGATCCATAGGCCCTATCTAGAGGATTCTTGAACCCATGGATATGTCAGGGAGCCACTACACAGACAAAGGGATCTGCCTGCAAAAGGTAGATCTTGCCTTGCATACAGAGTTTCTCCCATCCGATAGTATGTGCTGAGATGTAGGTACTTCTGGGTCAGCAGGTGACTCTCTTCTCTCCAGGTTGCCTTGCCTGGTACTTGCCAAGAAGCATAATGCAAGCCCAGCAACCCATCTTTGGTGCGGGCCAGTAGCTGATGCCTAGGGAACAGGATAGAGGCCACATGATTAACTTCCTTCAAACACTGCACCAGACTGTTTGTAGTTCAGGGAGTTTCTGAGTCCAAGGTGGCACCTCTGTTCTTAACGGTTCTTAGTGGATTTTGTTTCTGTGGATTTATCCAGGAAACTTTGCACCCATGTAAACTTTCAGCATCCACAGGATCCATGTCCCGCAGCTCAGCAACACGGAAAATGAAGAACTGTTTCACTGTTTTTGTGTCAAATCTGCAACCTGATAGTTTGGTACCTGTACTAGATAAGAACCATTGACCCCTATTCACCTCCTCCAAGTCACTGGGGATTTGGTCAACCAAATCTGGGATTCTTCACTTCTAGAGAAATTGACTTTTCAGACAAGATGTAAAACCAGGAATCTGACCCAGGTGATTAAGGAGTAAACTGAGATGTTTCAGGAAGTCTTCAGAAGGCTGCTGGGGGTTGAGTTGCTTTTGTCTCCTGTTGCAGCAAGTCCTTCTGAAGCTCTCCCACTCCAGCAAAAGCATAGGTCCTGCCCAGAGCATCACACAGTCTAATTCGAATATGGACAAGGCAGAATGCACAAAAGCAGACACAAGTCTGAGGAGATATGGACCCTGGTCTTTTGTGGGTAACTGAAGGAGATCTGGGAAGGAGACAGGGCTGTTTAGCACTCAAGGAACAGGACAAGCAGGGGTTCGTGTTGAGGGACAGCATGATCCAACAGAAAGGGCTTCAGTCTGGGGCTCTAGGATGCCTGGAATCTTATCCCAGCAGTAACCCTGGCTGGCTGGACTGTATTGGCTTTCACATTTTTTCCCTGGGTGCAAAACAGAGAGGCTGATACTGATTCACCTTCATAAAGAGCTGTGAAAACTATAGATGAAAAGTGCAATGGAAAAGTTAAGCAATATTAATGACTATGAAGCCACAAGGTTCTCCAAACAGAAGATGCTAAAAAATACAAAGTGCTATTATATTTTTATTAAAAATGTTACAGCCAGGTACTCTTCTCCCTTTCATTGAATGCGTCCAACTTCCTTCCTCACTGATGGAAATTGAATTACTTGCAGTGTTTTGTACTGAATTTTTTTATTATATTCTAAAAAAAAAAAGATACTAATAATATAGATCCAATAATTAAATTGCCACCAGAAGGTGATAAGTCATGAATGGAACAAACAAAGAGAATAAAAGGGAAGAGGAATACAAAGAAATGTATTATATGACCAGCATATGGAATATTAAAAGGAATAAAGAAAACATAACCCTGATAATAAAGTCAGAGTAATGACTTTGACAGTTTATGTTCAAGGCACCATCTGGGCAAAGAAATATCTTCTGAATTGCTGGCGTAACTCTTGCCCTCCTGAACTTCAGGGCAGAATTTTCCTCTGATCTGCATTCTCATAAGTTCCCACTTCACTGTGGCTAGCTACTGCTCCTGAAGGTATTTTGTACCTACAAAGTTCAAGGAGCTCCGCTTATGTGTCTTTTGCTTTATTCTTTTTTTCTTCTGGATTTGTGGGAGAAGAGCAAACAATGAAGGGTTAAGAGCTGGTGGGATGCCCCCAGCTGTGTTCAATGAGCTTTCAGGCCATGCTGCAGGTGATAAAAGGGAAAAGGCAGGAGGGGTGGGTGCTGGAGTGGTGGGCTGAGTTGGGAGAGTGTCTTGTTGTTATGCCTTGGGAGAAGGAGGGGTGGAGGTCCTATTGTGGCTCATGCTAGAGGAGGCTTTTAGGGTCATATCCTTGCTTCTGGGCAGGCTGTGCTTGTAGTGGAGACAACTGGCTCTGGGCTACTTTGATATCTTTCATAGGGTTGGTAGGGCTGGGGAAAGTGAGGCCTGTTTCATAGTATGTGTTAGAGCAACTTCAGGATAGTGCTAATCTTCCTGGCTGAAATTGTGCTGGGGTTCTGCCCTGTGAGCTGGGGCAGTAGGATATGCAGGTTTTGCTCCCTCTTGCTGCTTCCTGTCTGGGAGCAATCCATTTGTGTCTTGAGACACAGCAGCCAATATTGCAAAGCTAATTTTCCAGCTCTCGGTTCTTTGCAGATGTTCCCATTAAGTTAGGATCCTTAGCTGACTGCTTTAGGGCATATTTCTTGCTACTTTAGGCTTCTTAATCTTACTACTTTAGGCTTCTTAACCACAGCAGAAATCAGGCAGGAAGAGGGAGCTGGTATTAAGGATTATTCAGATAACCACAAGCTGCATAAAGCCCCATTCATCAAGATGTTTTCATTGACAGGTTTTCATCTGAAAGCTTATGGAGGTGGCTAGAAGTAACCATTCAAATGCTTCCTGTTTCTCAGATAAGCTCTGTAACTCACCCAGGTTTATAAAGCAAATCGGTGGTGATGAGCAAAGTCTAGACTTCAGGTTTTCTGGATTCATAAGGATATTGTGCCTTTGCTTGATACATGAATGTGAGGCAGGGGCTCCCTTTTAGCTGAGACAGTGCAAGGCTTATAAGGCAAGCCAGACCCTGGATTTCCTGGAGCCTGTTGCTATGCTATTGAAAACTGCAAACTGAGGAGCAGATGTAAAGCAGCCGTGTAAACCAGCTTTCTCTCGATGGCAACCAGGGGTGGTGGTACAGTCTGGGGGGGGTGTGGTGGCAGGTAGTGATGTACCTTGGTGTCCCATGCTCCACAGCTGGCTTTGCAAAGGAAAGGAGCATCTGCCCTGTTTGCCTGGGTGTGGGGCCTCAGCTGCAGCTGGAAACCTTCTGCAGCAAGTTTTCCCTCATTTCAATTTGTGCTTGAGATTTGAAGATGAAAGCCAGGAGGATGAGACTTAACCATGACAGAAACCACAGGAGAGCCTGCAATGATGGGTCAGGTTAGCTGAACCAGACTGCGAGGCTGGCGTTAGTTTGGTTATGGAGGACTGATCTATTTTTTTCCAATGTGGCAGACAGTAAATGTTGCAAGTGGCTGTTTGCTGAGACAGAACTTAAAAATAACAATCATTCCTAAATGTGTCTCCTTCCACTTGTGTTAAGATGTTATTTTGCCAGCATATGAGAAAGGCACAAAGCTTTCAGACTAGATGATTTTAGGACCACAGTTTGTCTTGGCCTTCACCCTGACCTGAGCAAAGTAAAAAGCCACTAAATTCTGGAAAGCAAAGGAGGGAACAGCAAGGGAGAAAGAGGAAAGCAGCCTTCCCTAAAGTGCCTGTGAGGGATTTGGTCCTTTGAAACTCATCTATTGAGAGGAGCTATAGCCCTGGGAGGGAGGGGGTGAATCTATTTGTGCTTATACACTATGCCGAATATCCAGAAATTTGGACACAGGAGGAGGTGAAATTGTTTATGTAACGATTGCAAGCCACAAAACACCATTTGTTTTCCTCATTACTGAGACTTCTGAGAGCAATATACACACCATGTGCTGCCTTGCTTTGCTTCCCTCAAGCTGGCTCTGGGCTTTCAGTGGGGAGCTGTAGGTGGGATGAGCCTGGACACCTTGGCAGGAGGGGTGATGCCAGCTGCTGGGTGCTCCATCTACCATGCTGCCTGTGATGCACCATCGACCATGGGGCAGACATGTGACCTTGAAATTTCTCAAGGTCATGCATCATCCAAGGAGGGGATAACTAAGCAATGAGACCCCAACAAGTAGGTACCTCCCTAGGGTCCATGTGCAAAGGGTGTAGCAGCAGTAGAAGACACAGAGAGTGAATCTGGGAGCCAGTGCTGCTAAAGAGACAGGTTCTTCTGCAGCCTTCCTTGCATTGGCAGGGCTCTAGGCAGCGGGAGGCAACTGCTCTGCTAAGTTATAATAAATGGTGGTTTTGACTGAATTCGGATCAATGTCCCTTTAAGAGAATTGCCTTTAAAAAAGAATAATAACCCTTTTTTTGAGACCTGAGTGTCGGCAGAAGAAGCTGGGCTTGTTTTCACGTTTTAGCTGTGAAACAGTATCGGGCAGCACCATCTGATTCCTTTTCTTACAATTCTTTTGTGTCTTTCCTTTTGTAAGCAAAAATGAGCACATTCAGGCGTGAGAGAAAGAAGTGAAATCAGATTGTATTGCATTTCTTTGGCATATACGGTGCAATGCAAGATTTTTTTCTCCCCTTAACTCCTGAAATTTCAGATAGCCTGAGAAAAAATACCAGCACGTACAAAAACGGGGAATCAGCTTTCCATCTAAATGCTATTTAAAAAATCCCATAAATGTAAGTAGCCTTTTTATGCAGTTAATTTTTTTCTTTTATCATTCCTTAGCTCTGTTTTCAGGTCTTCTCTTCTATGCACTTTCAGATGAGCCCATGTCTTATGAAAGTGATGTTTTGTTAATGGAGACCATCAGCAGTTTTAGCAGCGGGAACTAAACTGAGTATTTCCTTCCCCAAAACAGCTCTGCTAATTTACTTCAGTCTAAAGTAAAATTGAAAAGATATTCTTTCAGTAAATTGTAAATCCATCCCAAAAAGCAGAACTTCAAGGGAACTAAAACTGCTCAGGTGACACTGAGAAAATTATTTAGGCTGAATGAAAAAGAGTAGGGCAAAGCTATAGGCAAGTGTGACACACTGCATTTCAACACCTTCAAAGGGAAATAAATATTTGGAAATGTTGCAATGTTTCATTTTGAAGTTATTTTCAAGGGAAATTTTTTGTTTCAAAATGGCATTTTTCATTTAAAAAATGAATCTTCAAAAAGAGTTTTAAAGAAATAAGGGTCAAAGAATCTGAATTATTTGTTTCAGCTCAAATGCAGCATTTCAAGTTCGCACCCAAATGATTTTTTTCAGGGAGTTGAATCCTTCCTTCTGCAAATGCCTCATTTTAATTTGACTTATGCATATTTTTTCCACACGAAATTTTGGGGTTTGCAACATAACAGAAAAGCCACTTTTTATCCCTCCACCTGCCAAAGCCTCAGTTATCCAGCCCTCACACATGCACACCACTTCTAGTGGGTGCTGAAGCCTGGCCAAAATAATTCTCTGCTTCTCTGTTCCCCAGCACTCCAGAGAGCTTTGCCAATGTGGCGTAATGCCAACCTGTGCTCCACATTTTCCCATTCTTCAGTCCCTGGTGAAGCTGTTCCAGGAACCTCTTTCATGACCCACTGCCCATTTATCCATTTCCAAATGACCAGTCCTAGCACATCACCTGCAGAATGATTCCCCCATACAGATGTGGCTTCCCATATTCAGTCCCATGCACTCCTTACCATAACAGAAAGTGAATGTTGTTCACAACAAGCTCACTGGTACTATGGCTGAATGGTGCCATATTTAGGATTCAGTGGTTTTGTGGCATGGGGTTAAGATGAGACCCTTATGAAGTCAAGGTCCCTTTGAATCTCAGCTCTAAATGGGGCCTCTGGGCTTTATTCCAGTTGCTGGACTCATCCTGCCACTGCAGCACTCCCCAGCCCCTTCCTGCCTCTGCTCCAAAGGCACTGCACTGCACCTCTTCACAACAGCCAAAACCCCACGCATTTTTCTAGTGTCTGCCAGCATTGCTCCAAGATCTGGACAAGTCTCAGGACAGGGCAATAGGCAGCTCAGCTGCATCTGTTAAGATCCAGCTCAGAGGTGATCTTGGCTGATAAACCCATCCTTAGTGGGGTGAAGGTTGTGTATGTACATGTACGAGAAAGCAAGATTAGTCATTCTAATCATAGGTTAGGAGCTGCTCTTAGGATCTGGGACAACATCAGCATTTTATGCATCCTCAACCTGAAGTAAAATTCTGGCTCTTTCTAAAACATTTCTATGCTGTAGTGGTGGGATGGCTTTTTCTGCCTCTTCCCCTGGTTAATTCTGGGCAGATGTCTGGTATTTTATCCTCTCGTCAGCAAAAGCATGGGGATTTCACAGAAAGCCTGAAGTAATTTTGAAGTTGTACAAATTTTGCAGACATAACTTGCTCCTTTCTTAGCAGAAAAATACCGCATTTTTCAAACACAGAAAGAAGTTGCTCTCAACCCAGGAGGTACCTCCTAAGAGCCACTTCCCAAGTTTTCCCCATCTCTGATTATACAGTCATGACATGAATCAGCCCAGCGCAGCTTTCTACAGCACAGCCTTGCTTGAGGTGGCAAAGGTAGAAGTTTAAGGGCAATGGTTTCAAGCAAGCGCATTAACAAGTCAGGAGGACTGCTCTGCCAGACACCAGGATAAAGGGTTATTTCTAAAGGCATTGGAGATAACAGCCATGCTGCATTTTTTTGCTTTTACCTACCCTCCCTACCTGGCGGCCCACAAGCAGCTGGGGACTTCCTGGTTTTGGGTTTTTCAAGACTGTGAAAATATGGATTCCAGGCCCTTGTCAGACCACTGCAACCAAGTCCTGTCATTGCTCTATGCCTCAGTTTCCCCAAAGGAAAAAAGAACATAAAGATACCAGTGCCCTCTGGTGAAGCGATGAAAAAAAGCTGTAGAAGTATCCAAATGAAAAATTTGTGAGAAAACAACATGTGAAAATGAGTCTGAAACTATTATTATGTGCTCTCCTCTATGCTAATTATTTTGTGTGATGCAAGGATTAAATACCAGGCTTTTTAAGTGCCCCTGGGTACTTGGGTGATTTTGGTGCTTTAAGAATAACTGTGTTCACCTCTGATCCAGTTTCTTCAGTCTGGTCTTTCACTCCTGCTCCCGATGAGGGAGATGCTCCCCCAGCTCTAAGCTTTAACACAACTCATTCAGGAGCTGCTGCTGTGAGATTGCTACCCAAGATGAAAGGAATCTCACAGGAACAAGCAAACCTGGGAGACTTTTGCAGAGCAAGGCACAGCCCCAGAGATATTTGGGGGCTGCAACGAATCAAAGCTGCGCTCCTCATCCTGCTCTCCCTGATCAGTGAAACTCAGCTTCGCTAGCCTGCCTCTGATCCCAGGGTGCTTCTGCTTGACATTGCCTGCACTCACATCATTGCCATGAAAAGCTTGGATGTGAGTTAACACTGAAGCCTTGAGTGTACCTTATGTTCTTAATGGACACTTGCAAAACCTGCCATGTGCTTTCACACCCTCCTTTGGCAGGCAAAGATTTCTCTGGCTTCGCGGAAGCAGACAAGAAAGAACAGAGAGGGAAAAAGCCTTCCCAGCTGCCCCATGTCCCTTCACAATAACGTGCTAAAAGGAAATCTCTCCTTTTTTTTTACCCGTGAGAGCCAGTCACAGTCCGGGAGAGAGAAGAGCTGTTTTGACTCCCTCCCGAGCACCACAGTCTTATTGTTCATGCAGCACTCACTGTCCAAAATATCAAGGGCCTGGCAAGGGCTGCTGGAGGCAACTTCTGCGTGGAGCTCAATGGCAGCAGAGCGTGAAGGAAGAGCAGCCTGTGCTGGCCAGCGAAGCAGAACGCGCCGGCACACCCCTGACAGTGCCCTCCCTGCCATTATTATTGCGCGAGAGGAGAAAGGGATTTTTGTCAGCTGCTCGGAGGGGAATGCAAGGGCTGCATCTGCCTTCTGTCGCCTGCATCCTTCGGTTGGGGCAGGAGGTGACAGCCTATTTACTGATGGCAAAGAGGGACTGATGACTGCTGCTGATCCAGGAATGCTACTTACTCATTTTCCTTGGGTACCTGGAGGTGGGTATTGCGTAAGCAATGGTGTAATTGCATATATATGTAGATACTGCTGTTCATTTGCCATCCTGGAGCCCTGCTAATGAAAAATATGTTCAGACAGACTGACTGCAGGTATGCAGCTTTCTTCGTTGTTGGATCAGAAGCTTTATGGAACTGAAATAAATAAAGAAATAATATTGACATGACCAGAAGTTCCAGACATTTTTGGACTCCGAAGGCGTATGCTTAATTTAGCCCTGCAGTAATTCCAGGTGCACACCCAAATACAGCTGATTAGCCAATGGGGCAAGCACTTACCTAATTAATCTATGGAGTGACAGAGCCTGCATACAAAGCAAGTGTGCAATTGTGCATCTGTTTTGTAAATGGATTTGCACATCTCTAGCGCTATACAAGTCCTTCAGTGATACACCAGTTCCTGAGCACACATGCAGAGGAAGATGTTGCCTTCTGCCACCACCCACAAGCCTGATACTCAAACTCCAGGAGCCCCAGGCTGGAGAGACTCTGCTCCAGATTCTGTGATGGTCTATACCATACAGATTGGCACCTGTAATTCTGTATATGGCCATGTCTGCATCCAGATGTCTTTCTTTTGTGCTTTGTAGAGAGCTGAATGAAATGGATGCAGTGAATCATGGTGGAAATGTGTCAGCTTTGGTCTAATCAACCTCTGTGACTGTGTCTGCAAGTAGTACAGGCACATGGCATCCCTTCACCCATCTTGAAGTGCAGCCACCCCAGGCCTGGGCTGAAAAAAGTTTTTTCCATGCATTACAGTCCTGCACAAAAGTGTAGGACAGGAAATGAAGGATGTGCCTTCCAATTTATCGACACACTCTGTTACAAGAACTGTAGGAACAATAGATGCTAAAGTGATGAACTGATACATAGATACGTAGCAGGAACTGGCTTAATCTCTGGAAACAGGCAAAGGAGGTCAAAAGGAGACTTGACCCAAACCTTGTTTCAAAATTTAAACTTGAATCAAATATCCTTCCAGTTATTTTCCACATTCACAATTTTTCTTTCCCTGTCTGTTTACTTCTAGTGCTCTCTGAAGCACAAAAAAAAGCAGTGAAAGCCAGTGAACAGGACTGCTAGGAGCTGTGCCTTTCCAGCTTCCTGACCAAATCTTTTGAAAAACCTCAGCAGAATGGTCCCCAGCAAATCCTTTGCAAATGCTGTGCTTGACTCCAAGCCCACTGGGGTAGGATGGAGGATTCTAGTAAATGTCACAGGGATATGCAGTGCAGGAGGAACCAACCTCACAAGCTGCGGACATCCTCATCAGCAAGCTGCAGCGGTTTGATTAAATCCTTCCAAGCAGCTGGAGTTAATAACACCATGAATAGAGCTCCCTAATTTCATTTCCCCAGCATGATGGAGCAGGTATATTTCCATACACAGGTGCAGGACCTTTGCTGCACTGGCTTTAATAATCAGTAGAGATGAAGGCAGAGCTTATCCTATGTGTCACTGAAAATTTGGGAGTTAAATTCAAGAGAAACCAAATCCCTCTTTACTGGTGCTTCTGCAGTGGCACAGAGAGCAGGCTGATGGGCACTGAGAATGACTGATGGTATTGCTGACCAAACGGAGAATGATGATTTATGGACAAGCCACTGTCCAAGCCATGCATGCTATACTGGAGAAAAATAAATGGATTCAGTTTCAGACCTCTGGGAAGGTGCTGGCCAAAGCCTTTCATTGTTAGCCTCTTGGATATGGGCTGTCAAAACATTTTAACATCTGCCTGTGACCTCCAAACATTTTCCTTTCCCTTCACTGCCTGCTCCAGCCCCAGACCTCCCTTGCAGTCAGAACTGACAGCATTAGCCATTAGAATCACTCTTTGAATTAATTACCCAGAAATGTGCTTTCAAATCTTCCACTCCATGTAACAGCAAATTAAAGGGCAGCCTGGGTGGGGTTTTACACATCCTGGTTTGGCTGCCCCTTTCCAGCTAATGTGACCATTAACACCCTGGCTGCAGTGTTAGCCACTGCTCTCTCTTCCCCGCTCCACACTTGCTGAGAAAAAAAGGCAGAAAGTGCTTTTATTTCCCAAACTTTTAAAGTTCAACACAGCATTGATGGAAAGATCTGAGGGATGGTCCAGGAGACAAAGGTCCCTGATGAAACAGTGCCTGGCCTCATATCTGGGTAGAGACCCTGGGATATTCTTTTTTGTCATTCAGGTGCCCCTGCAGTGACCTGGCAGTTTGGTTTCCCATTTCGCCATTCCTCATTGCCCTGCAACTCTGCTTACCAGCAGAAAAGGTACCCAGGCTTGGCAAGGGTGATTGCGTGACCAGCACAAGTGATCCCTTAGCAGCACTGAGGCATCTCCTTCTCCTTTTCTGCAAGCTCCCCAAGGGGACATGTAGAGCACAGGGACAACTCATATCATGGGTACCTCCACGCTGATGACTGTTGCTTATTGTTCAAAGTTTGTATGTCTCTGGAGCAATAAGCAATAACACAGCAAGCTCTGACCTTCTCCAAACAATTCCTGTCCCTTCAGCAACCAGATTTTTCGGCACTGATGAGATGATCCCCCAAACATGCGCACAAGTAGTGCCCAGGCGTGTGTGTAGCCCAACACTAGTTCTGTGTTTGCTCTCCCATTTAATCGGCAGTTTTCCCATTCTAAGGATCAAGCAAAGAAGCCTGGCAAATAGTTTTCATCATTAATTTAGGAGCTTTGTGAAATATTTTTCAGGTATTTAGATTTTTTTAAGGCAAGTGTTTAAAATTCAGACTCAGTTGAATGCCTAATTTGTATAAAGAATTATCACAGAATTACCACAGTTCAATCCATATCCATTCCTGCCCTCAAAATTGGCAAAAATCCCCTCCAAAGCAAGTAACCTGACATTGATTGACATGCTTTTCCTCTCTGTGTTTTCTTGAACCACTGAGATCTGTTGCACTCTGCTGATGGTTTAGATACAAATATCACCTTGTCTGAAAGCGGGCAATTAGCTTTTCCTCGGTGGGTAACTATTCCCCCACACACTCTGCCTGACAGCCCCTATTCGCACACAGACCCAGTAGAACCAGAAGGCTGTCTCTAGCTCAGCAAGGGGGCTCCAGGCAGCTGCCCCCAGGAGTGGAGAGGGATAGACAGGTACCTGCAAGGAAGGGGTGGCCTCAGGGAGTTAGAGGAAGCCTGTGGGAATGAGACCTGCAGCTGCAGCAGCGGAAGAGGAATAAATGAAGGGCATCATTTCTGCCAGTCCTGCTAGGTGATGTGATTGCTAGAAATGGTTAAAATAATTTTTGCCCACTTTCTTCTTCCCCATACTCCCTCCACCCTTGATTTTTGCCTTTCCTAGAGCAGCCTCTTGCAAACACTCCCTCTGCAAACACTCCCTCTGCAGAGCTAACGGAAGGGAGCAGGGCTCCCTGAAGCAGAAGAAGAGAAATCAAAGGACTTGGGGAGAGAAGGGAAAATAAATAAATAAAAGGGCTTGTTTATCTTTTTATTAATAGCAGAGTAGTGTTCCCAAGGGAATAGGCCAACTGTGACTCTAATCCAGCCATGCAAAGCTGCATCCCTGATTGTTCCGTTTGTGTTTCTTTTTTCTTTTCTCTTATTCCAGGGTTAATTACTAGGAAAGAAAAGTGAGACATTTAATTCTCACCTCCTCAGATCTCCCCCTCCTTCCTCAGTGAACCACACACAGGGTGTTTGCCCTCAGACCACAGAGCCAACACAGAGCTGTCCTGGTCACTACCACACCCATCCAGGCTCGGTGACACTCCCAGGCTGTACGTGAAGGAGGACAGGGCCAAATCTATCACATTGCATGGTACAGCAAGTTGGTTAATAACAACAGGGTTTTAATTCGTGTTTGTGTGAAGGAACATTCAGCTGGGTCAATGACACTGCCCTGCTGTCACACAGGGAAAATGAACATAACCTACACATTTCCCAGCAGTGAGATGGCCTCCTGACATGTCTTGAAAGGGAAGCAGGAGGAGCTGTGATGGGCTGATAGGCTTTGAAATGCATCCCAGGGAAGGGAACATAAGAGCTACTGATATTCATGTGAAAAGTGGCCCTGGCCTGCTGTATCTGTGATAGCGGTGCAGGACACTGGCCAGTTTAATGACACCGTCCCGCTGCACTGATGTCCACCAAGGACTGCTCACCATCCCCAAAGCCCTGCCACAGCAGGACCCTCCGCGCTGGAGTTTCTGAAGCATATTTTGTGCTTGGGCTCTGGCCTGGAAGCTGGAGATTTTTATTTTGGGATATCTGAGGGAGAGTTTTCAAAGGCATATCTCATAAAAAGTCAAAGGAAATGAAGAACCTGACCTCCTTGTGTGCAGCTCAGCCTCTCTCCCCAGGCTGCTCTGGCTTCCCTTTTAGGACAGCAAAGCCTTATCCATCCTGCTTAGTCATGAATCCATTTTGTAGTCATCAGGGGTTTTCTTGAAAGAAGCAGTCCCAGTGGTCACCTGCAATGTCCAAGTCTACCTTTAACTGTGGCACAGCTAGGAGCTGCAGCAAAGTTGATGCAGTAGAGACAAGGTCAGCGTTAACACGTGTCACAGCAGTTATATTAATTAAATGAAGTAGCAGTAGTTTTGCCAGGGTCTCACAGCCTCTACCAACCCACCTTTCCTCAGGTGCCCAATCTTGCCATTAAGTCCTATGGCTTCCTGAGCAGGTTATCAGGATCTGACCTTCCGCACAAGAACAGATGGCAAGAGGTTTTCAATGAGCATCCCCAAATACACAGTGGAAAGCACTATTTCCCAAAAGTCATGGTGAAGGACAGAAAAGGGCTGGTCATAAGTGTTTTTTAAAGCTCCTAATTGGGGGAAGGAGAAAAGCAAGAAAGGATAAGTGTTCAGGTGGGGAAAGAGGAAGGAAAAACTGCATCTTAGTGCCTGGGATACGGTATGTCTCTGAAACCTCTGAGAGGGATGTAGTCGTCTCTGCAAATCAAGATGAGCTGGCTGGCCAATGAAGCATGCCCGGCATTTTATTTCTCATATTGTTTGGAGATAGGGATTCAGCTGAGTGCATTCAGCAAATAAAGATCAAATAACCTGCTGTGAATAATGTTTTAAACCCGGGTTCCTATCAGGATCTAGTTATAAGACCATATACTCCGTTGGATAAAAAATAAGTTACACATGGCTGGAGGCAGTATTACTTTCTATGGAAGATGAAATCTGTTTTGAAATAGAAAATGTTTAGTGATTCCCCCCTCCTCTTTTTATTTTTTTTGGAAGGGCTAAACCACATAAATCTGCCTGACAGAGAGGGTGGAGGAGGGTCCACTAATATTTCAGCCACCATCTCTGGGTCCAGAGCTAAAAAGATGCTGAAAGAGGGGGTGAACCCTGGGAGGAGAGGTGAGGTGGAGCCCACATTACCAGTCAGTTTGGCTGTTTTGCCTGGAATCAAGCTAACCTCTATTGCACTAAGCTCCTTAGCTGTGCAGAGAAACAAGCCCCTGATGAGCTGATCCTTTGCTTGCATGATGATAATCAACGCCTTGGCTGCCAGCCACGGGGAAAAAACACCAGTTGCTGCTGTTCTCTTTCTTTCACATGCGCACCTGAACCAACTCATGGCTTCAAGGCACAGGGGAATTTCTACTGAGTTGTCTGGGCCAGATGTAGATGTTGATGTCTGCTTTTGAAGAGGACTGCACTGCACAAAGAGTTCTGCTTATTTTAATGAAGGTGTTGATGGAGAAAAGTACCGTTCCACAGCAAAGTGGCAATGCAGCCCCTTCTCTTTTCAGAGATACTCAGCAATACCCCATTGCTGCATGTGGAAGAACACACTAGTAAGAGGGAAAATGGCTACTGAAAATTTTCATAGTTATTTCAGAACTACTTTCTTTGACTGTGACATTTCACTTGACCCTGTTTTGTTTTCCTTTCTGTGTCCTTCACTTTTTCTCACATGAGTCAAAGCTTCTGATTTTTAATGGGTCTGGAAGAGTCGCAAAAAATCTACATAAACCCTTGGTATTCCCTCTTCAATAGTCCTTCAGCCAGACAGATGGTTGAAAATTTTCCCTCTAAACTGTTTTTTTTTTTTAAAGACATGTTTATTGTGTGAAGTATCTGCTTTGCAGCAAAAACTTCAATTATTCCTCACAAAAACAAATATTAAAAAATGAAAACATTTTGACTGCAACCCTAAATACGTCAGCCAAAAAAAAAAAAATCCGATCCCCAGTGTGTGTGTGTTTGTGTCTCTATTAAAATACTTTGATTTGGAAATGCTGCCACACAGGGGATTTTGTCAGAGCAATTCTCGTTCTCATTCCCCTCCATGGACCGAATGCCCTAAATCTGCTGCGTGCTCTGTGGTGGGGCATGGCAGAGGCTCCAGGGGGCATTGCCTCTCCTCTTCGAGGGAGGAAACTCTCAGAGAAGGAGCATGAGCAGTCGGGAAGTCTCACCCACAAAGACAGTGAGAGCCTGAAGTGGCTGAAGTCTGACTTGCATGAGATACCACAGGAACATTATTGATGTGAAATATCTCTGCTTGTGGCTATAATATTTCAGCATTTGAATTTCCTTTAAAATACTGAATTTAGAAAAAAAATGCTTTTGAACTTCCACTGATGGTTTTTGCTGGGAGTTGCACATTGCTCAACCAGCTTTAGTCACCATGATTTCTGTCTTAGCCACCCACCTCAGGTACCCTTTCCAATGTGAGCCTGGAGATTCAAACACGGGTGACTAGGTTGTGTTACCTTTGTTCCAAGAACAGCAAGGGAAGCCCAACTTCTAACCCTCAAATACTGCTCTGCAACTATTGAGTACTGACTACTGGAACATTTTGCTGGATGCTGAGAGGATGGGGAAGATGGGACATATTCCTGCTTATAACAAAGTGCTCGTATTTGCTTATTCCTGAAGTTCAAACTGTTCTGCAAAGCATACATAGAAAGATGGACAGTTTTCAAGTCTACTGGCAAGCGCTACGATCATGGGAAGGAAAATGAGACACATTTCTTCACTCCTTCCAGACTGAACGGCTGGTGGGAAGGTGACAGGGGCTGCAGGTGTACTTGTCCCTGCTGACACAGGTTTATTCTGCCCATGGTTGAAGCTGACCAGCACTCATCTCACTGCACTACCATGACATGGAGCCCAAGCAGCTAAATACACCCGGCCTGTCAGCACAGCATATTAGCTCTGGCTCAGTGCCATCCTGATGTGGTCATGCAATTCCTGGTCAGATCAGCATCTCATCAGCGCTTGCTCATGTCTCCTCAGCAGACCCAAGGCAGCCGTCTTTCATGCCTTGCTCCTCCTCTCTCAACCCACAAGGGTTTTATCTGCATATTTACAAGACAAACTGACTTTCCTGGTTTACCATGAAAATAATTTTCATGATGGAATGGAAGGCAGCTTGAAAATTTAAGAAACCTCAGAGTATTTCTCTTAATGTAACTCAGGCCTAAAATGTTCCTGTTGGGATAAGTGGAAATACATCCCCTGCTTCTAGTCTGCAACTTAAAAAGCAACCCCCAATTTTCCAGCAAGAGAGAGAGCTATGAGGCCTGCAGAAGTACAGCACTGTTGATTACAGCTTTGCTGAAAAACATTTTTCTGAGATGTCTGGAGACTGGATGATAGGCACTGTTTTAGTTTAAAATAAGTGGCGTTTCATGAATAAAGCTTCCCAGTGTGCAGAGACAGGGGAATATTGAAATTGCCTGTTGGTGCTCTCTAGACTTGCCTGTCTGGATTGCACTGTCATGTTTTCCCCAGAAGTCCCACTTTTGGAGAAGCCACAGCATCAGGCCCTTGCTGCAAATCCAGCCAGTCAGTAGTGCAAGCTGAGAGAAACTTAAATACAGGGAAAAGGAAAGACACTTTGTAGATTTGATCCTGGACTAAGTAGCTTTTTCTTGCCTTTCTTCACCTGCCACTGCATTGTCTAGTTAGACATTGTAAATACCCACTTTTATTTGCATTTTATCTTCCCTGAGTTTGAGCTCAGTCTGTTTTCAGCATGAGTGGTTTGATACTCAGGCATGTTTTACTGCAGGAATATAGTCGTTCTTAAAGGCATGGTAGTGGAATATCTTCTAAGAACCCAGCTTTCCTGTGAATTACTGCAGAGCATCCACAGCCTGGCAGGAAACATGTGTTTCATGGCATAGTTTGAGAGCTGGTGTTGCAGAGGTCGAGAGAAGATGTTTCCAAGTGACCGCTTAATAAAAGGAAAAGTTTTCCTGGCATGCAGGGAAGTCTGGGGAGAGAATGTCTGGTAGTCCTGGGGTATCTCTGACTCCCATGGAGAACAGGCCCTTAAGCCCCCAGCCATGAAACACTGAAAGAAGCAGAGCCTGATCCTGGCATAGTGCTGAGCACAGAAAGGAGAAGTAAGGCCAAGAACATAGAACCTCTGTTCTTCCACTTCAGGTCCTAAACACAGACATCTCTGGGATTAAAAAAATAAAAAATTTTCTTTGAGTCAATAATAGAAGTTACTGTCCTTCCATTATCACTTCAGTGCCTGGCTAATGTCAAAAATGCCAAACACTGTCAGTCATATATCCAATATTTTCTGCTGAGCTTCCAGCTAAGCTCAGGAGGAAAGAGCAGATTAAGAAGCCACCCTCAACCTCTGAGGGCAGAATTCACCTGTTTAGGTGAATCAGCAGCCTTGGAGACAGCAAAAACCAAATCCAGTGCAAGTTTTGGTACAATCACATGCATCACCAGCCTCAGCCAGAGCCGCTTCATCATTGCTTGTATTGCGTTGGTTTTGCTGCATGGGGATGACTCAAACAGACCTTGAAATTTTCTAGCAACCAGTTGCTTTTGAACATTTCAGATTTAATAATGAATATCTTCTGCTTTTCGTTAGGGATGTGCAGCTTCCAGACTTCCTGATATGAATCCAGAGGAGCTGGCAATAAAAGGAAGCCAACAGCCCATGCATAATGGAGCTGTTTTTTATGCCGACACAGCTCTCTCTTTCTTCTAAATTTTTTGTGAGTGGATGTAGGACTCCCAGGGGACTAACCATGTTGGACAGCAGGTTCTGTGCAAGGTTCATGCTGCTCCCTCATGCACTTGCCATCTGACCAGTGTCAGCTTCTGCAGTTTCAGTTCTTGGTGTCCCACCTGAGGGAAACACCTCAGTGCCTCTTCATCCACCTAAATTGCTTGACATGCAATTTGCTCACCTCTAAAACAACCTTCTGCCCCTCTTGTTTGGACTCCGAACTCCTTTCAGCATGTGCCAGTGTACAGACTGACTGAGCTGCTCCTTTACCTCATACTTGAGCTGTCCCCAGGGATCTTCTGTGACGTTTTTCCTGTCTCTGCACTGCTAGTTACTTGCTGTCTTTCAGAGTCTAGGCAAATATGATCACTTATGCTTTGGGATGGAGGGCAAGATCTTGACTTAGGGGCCTGGGGATGAGGTGTAAAATACCTTGTTCACACTGTCCTCTTAAAAATCCACTTCAATCCCCAGCATGTGTTTTCCAAGGAAGAAATGCGTGTACTTTGTTTTGAATGTGAAGTTTCATGCTCAGTTCAAATGACCGTGGTTTAATGCCTCACCCACCACTCAACGCCTCTGATAATGTAATTTCTTTCCTGTGAGTTTCCAAATCAACCTAAACCCCATGTCTCCCTTGCCAAGGACTTTTGTTCTTCCCAACTCAGCTACAAGCATGCCATTGTGTGATGTGGAGAGACAGCACAATCTAAGGATCCGAAGTTGGGGCCTTTGCCCAGCTCTCCTTCTTACTGGGTTCAGTGACCATTACCCTTCTGAGGGCTATGCCTTCTTCCCTCTCTACAACAGATTTCACATCTTCTTCCCCAGGAGCTGGGAGAGTGACAAAAGAGTGCAGCACCCATGACAGCCATGAGGATACTTGTTGGCCCATGGCAGGCAGCCAGACAGGCACAACACTCGTGCTTGGAAAGAGAGTCCTGAAACACCACAGAGAAATACATAGGTACCCGTCTAGAAAAAATGCTGAGCAATTCAGAATAGAAACAGCCTAAAAGGGTTGTCTCTTTTGAGGAGGAAAGCAAAAATATGGCCCTTGGTTTCTGTATGCAAGGGGTAGGATTCATCTCACTTCTACAAGGCAGACATTTCCATTTGAGCTAGGCACCCCGGGCTCCAATTACAGCCAAGGAGAGACACAGACACTCATCCTAATATCCATATTAGGATGAGATGAACTGCACTTTAAAATGCCTATTATTCTTTCTAGCCTGTAAAATAAACCTATGGCGAGTGGATCAGTTCTCTGAATAGGAAGATGAAATGAATCCTATCCCAGATTTCTGGGTATATCAGTGCAGCATTGTCCCCCCCTTAAAGTTTGAGACTGGATTGGTTATAAAAAAAAGTCCACATTTCTCATAAACTAGATTATTGAGTGCAGCTTCTGGAGTTTTTAGCCAGATCAGGCAGTTGGTGGTATAAACTACCTGATAGATGTCTCCATAGATTAAAGCCCTTTGAACATTTCCACAACTGCCAGTCTTGTTTTCTTGTCTTTCCTGCAACAAAAAACAGGCTAAATTTTGCATGTTAGCTAATGCTAAATCGTACCACAATTTTATAAACTCATTTTCATCTTGCTATACTGGTCATTATGGGCGACAGTGATAGAGATGGACTTTTTCAGATTAATTTATTACAGCCTAAGGTATGTGTCAGATCAAATGCACATTTCTCAGGAGGAGTGAAACACGGTGTGAGACACAGAACAAAACACACCCTCAGTCTGATACTGTGCACTACCTATGGAGAAGTCAGTCCTATACCTGTCCTTGGTCCATGTGGTAAACCATTTCTGGAATCAAATAATGCTTTGGGGGACACTTTTAAGGTCTAGAGACTTTCTGACCCCAGGAATCCACAGATCAAAGGCTGAAACCCATCACACCAGGCTAACAGCCTCTCTTCAACAGATATCTCTTCTCAGTGCCTTTCTCAGTTTAAACTATTTTGTCTTTACTGTGAGTAACCATAACCTGTACAAAATATCCTATACACAGCCTTACTACTGCCTTGTACAATGGCATCAGTTCTTCCCTGTTTCTCATGGAAACACTTGTTCTGATGAGATTTCTTCTGTTGTGTCTGATTAATAAATCTGAGTCTTCCAACAGAAAGATTTCCAAAGGGCAGGGGTCCCCCTTTCCCTTCCTAGCTCTGTAGTAGAATTTCTTACTTATGTAGCATCCAACTGCGTGACTTTGCACTATTATGTTTGTATCACATTTCCATCCGCTTTCAGTTGCATTCCTCTTTCCATGTGTGCAGCCAAGCCCCTGCTCTGCTCCTGCCCCTGTGCTGCCACACAGCTCCCCCACACCAGATTTTGCCACCCTGTCGGCCCTTCCCCACCAAAATGTGGCAGGGCCCAGCCTGCAGCCATGGAGTTAACTGAAGGCAGTGACAGTGCGGGAATTAATTAATCCTACCAAGCCAACAGCAGGAGCTTCCTGATTTGTCATTGCTGCTCTCAGCATGCCTGATGAGATGCTCCCACCAGGACGGGACCTCGTCCTGGCCAGCCACTGTTAATGCTGGGAAATTCACCCACCTCAGTGCAGAGCTGACATTTAAGCTCTTCCTCCCCTCTGCTCCCTCGCACAGCTCCAAAGATCAAGGGCAAGAGGGCGTCATTAAACCTAACCCTGTAACGAATGACACACACATCTCTCACTGCCAAGCCCCCACATCCTCAGCCTCACTGGCATCGTGTCAGGCCTCATAACACTTCTCATTCCCAGGGAATTCACTCCTCCCACTTGAAAATCAGTAAGTGCACTGTCCCTGCTGAAGAGCCTGTTGCTGATGCTGTCTGCATCCTCAATTGCCAGCAAGTCGCAAAACTTTGGTGCATTTGGATTTTAGCCACTGTGCATCTGTAAACCCTGAGGATAATCAGTTCATGGTGATCTGCGGACACTGGGAGGCTCCTCCTGATAACCAATATCTCCTGAAGCTGCCCTTGCAATCTGCTGGCTTCCCTGGCACCAAGGAAAGGTGCTGTACTGGAAACTGGGAGCAGTGGGGTCAAGACCACAGCAGGGAAAGGAAAGTGGAAGAGAGCCATTGCAGTGCAACCATGCCTGCAGGCAGGCTGCTCCCTGCTCACTTGGTCTGTGTCCCCGGCTTTGGGGCAACAGAAATCTGACTTTGCTCTGAATTACCACTATCTCAGGTCCCTGAATCCAGCTTTATCCCTTAAAAGCTAGGCTTGTCCCCAGCTGTTTGTTATGGATTTACAAAGTTTCCTTCATTGCACCTGCTTTCCAGCAGGTTTATTACCAGCAGCTGCTAACAAGCACTGCTGGCTTGGTGGCTTGTCACAATTCCTGTGTTTATTTGCTCAGGATTTTTGTAGGGTTGCCATATTGTTGGCACTAAAAAATCTTGATTCAACCCATTGGTTTGAGTAGCTGGCAAGGAAGACCAAATGGCAATGAATAAATTAGCTTTGAAAACAGAAATACCTATATTGAAAAAAATGAAGTCTTTCAGCTTGTAACCTAGACAGAGCATCGCTGTAAATGTTAGCTCCACTGAAATCGAAGAAGAGCGCTGGAGCCCATTCATGCAGCCCTGTTAGTGAATTTAGGCTCTTTGGAAAGAGCCATTAGCATTTGTTTAGTTATTTTCAAGCAGAAGTTGGCAATCTTTAATCTGTGAAATTTCCCATAATTTATTGACACTTACACATCTTTCTTTTCTGCAGAAACACTGCTGGTTTTAATTAGCGCAAATTAATCAATAGCAGGGGGGCCATGCTGAGTTCCAGTGAAAGGCAGGTGAGGAGCGCCGGTTGCATGCTAAACGCAGCGATATGTAAAACTGACAACTGGAGATGAAGCTTCACGGAGCTGCACTGTGCAGCCGGGCAGGTGTAGCAGGCAGGGCTAAGCACAGCTCTGAATCCACAGCTCAGCGTATGCCACGCAATGGAAATGCATGCTTTTAATTATGATTTCAAAACTTTAATAAGAGTGTGTGTGTTACAAGTCTACCCTTGTGCCTGTTCTGCAGAGGATGAGAGATGTTTCAGCTCCTGCTTACCACAGCTTGGGGTCGTTTGGGTTTTTTTTATCTCAAGCTGTAGAACTGCATCTGGTCATTTTGGAAAGCTTGTTTTTGCTGGGTTTGTCAGCAAAGAGGGACTGTCTCGGTTACACCTGCAGACAGCAGTAGTGCATGCATCTGCCTGGGGATCTGTACGTGTCCCTGGTCTCAGCTTCCTCACCCACCCCTGCCTGCTGCACCCACTTCTGCAGGTACTGCCAGAACCAGATGTCCTGGGCCCTTGGGCTTCCTGGTGCCCCAGAAAAGCTGTAGACTGTTGGCCATTTTCAAAGCACAGCCCTGATGCTCACTGCCATATCTATGGGAGTGATCACACCACCATCCTAGAGCTGTCAGTGGAGAAAACCAGGAAGAGTCATGGAAAAACAGTGGAGAAAACACTGATCAGTTTAAAATTCATAGCTTGTTTGAATTAACATATGCATGGCTTATGTACTTTTGGTTGGATAGCCAGATACAACTCCTGATTTTCTCCACTAGTCACAGATCAAGCTCAGCATCTGGCAGCCCTGAGCAGGAGCAGCCTAAATTACTCCTTTCATCTCCTATCTGTGTTACATGCAGACAGGCATTTGCCCGCAGTTCACATGGACCAAACCTTTCAGCTCTTCTTGAAGCCTTCTCAGATGTTCACAGCCTGTGTGAAGCTTCTAGCTCAGAGGTACTGGAGGATATGGTTGAAATACCAGGGTCCTCCAACATCTCTGCTTCCAGACGGTCTATTGAAAGGTCAGTCCCCGGTCTTGGATGGCAGCAGTTTCCTGGGTTCATCACAGAAGTCTAGAACAAATACCACACAACTGTCCTTTCTCCAGGGCTTCTGGTATTTGTTTCCTTCCTGTCTGCAACCAAGAAGCCCAATGATTAGATGTTTTTTAATCTAGACTTCACCAGAACATGAGAGATCCTACTGCCACAACCCTTGGGTGGCAGCTCTTCCAACTTCTCTGTACTGGAGTGCTTTTGTATGTCCATATCAAGCCAGGGCCGCATCTGCAGCCTCACCACTGACACCCACAGGTCTTGTCCACATGGTGCACTCACTGTATATGACAAGCCACGCTGCACTTGCTTTTTTTCTCAGGTCTGTAGGATCAAACCACTGCAAACTCACATGTTCCCCTCTTTGTCTTTCTTCCTGTTACATCCCAGGCAACAGCAGCAGCAATAATCATTCCAGGATCAAAACCTGCTTTCTATTATCCAGCTTTGGTTGATGATGATGTATGAAGCAGAGAGAAAACAGACAGCTTGATTTTCATAGGTTAGGTGTTGACCCTGCTGGGCTTAGTGTAGCATGAAACTAGTTTTGACTAGTAAACTGAATAAATATGCCAGGGAAACTGTAGAGGGGCAATATATATACAACACTAAGGTGCCATTTTTACAAAATGACTTTGATTCATCAGAGGGCTAAGCTGATGTCCAGTGCATTAGAAATCCTGTGAACAGGAGCACAGGGAAATACTTCAATTTGTAATCTGTTTGCAGGAAACAGCTTCCTCTCCTACTGCAAAATGTGAAATCATTTGGCAGAGCAGCTCAGGGCAAAAACCATGGGACACGGTGCTGCCAGCGTGCCCAAGGGATGCAGCAAGAAGGTGAACAAAGGCCTCTCTGCTGCATTGTCAGGTTTGCAAGAGCCAAGAAAATCACTAGCATTCTAGATGTGGCAGAAAGAGTGAGAGCTGGTTTGTTAGCAGTAAAACATACATGTCCTGTGAAATTCAGTCTGGGTGGAAGAAGCAAAGTAAATGGTTGGGAGCTGATCTTTGTGCAATAGAGGACTTAATAGAAGGGTGATAAAATAATAATTGTTTTGGTATTTCAGCCCACAGACACTCTTCCCAGGCAGGGACCTGTGGTTCTGGATTGTCCTACAGTGCTCAGTGCTCTGGCAAGGGGCTTTGGCTGGTCCTTCTGGATCTGGTCCACAGCGCCATCCATGTCAGAGGACTAATATCTTGACAAGTTTAAATGTGAGGTGTGCCACAAGGCATGAGGCATTTCCAGTTGAATACAGAGAGATCTGAAGCTGATCCTCAGCCTCTCCAACCTCAGGGGTGGCCAAGCCTGTGACTCCAGTCTCAGCCTACCTCAAACGGCAAACCCTTCTCTTTCTTCCCATGGAAAGGGTACAGGGAAGGACTCAGCTACAAGGATTTTGATGGATGCACTATGAAAGAAGCACAAACTCGGCAGACATCTCACTCAATATACTTTTGAAGCTATACCTTCCCTGGCAGGAGCCAAGATGGCCAGTCTCTGTGAGCGCTCCAAGCTGGTCAGATGTAGTCCCACTCCAGCCTAAGAGCCGTATGGTCATTTTTAACAGGGTGTTGCAGTCTTCTTGGTGGAAGCATTCCCTAAAGGATTCTAGCACATCTTAAAGACTTATGTGGCATTTTCCTTTAATTCCTGCAGCAGCAGGCAGTAATAACAAAGAAATGCATCTGTTGTCCTCATTTATGCTCCAGTGCCTCACTGTGATTTTTTTGTGTGGTCTTTGAATACATGGACTGGGAATTCTGCTATCCAAAACAACTGCTCCTGCATGGTGAGAGTTCCCCTCACCATGTTGGGTTAAGCTGGAGGTAAAGGAAGAGGAATCAGCTTACTTGCACACAATATGGCATGTGCCTAGTCACAGGCACAGAACTTAGACTTAGGCACAAACAAAAGAAAATCAGGGCTGTTACCATTGTTTTCTTAGGCCAGGGACAATAAATAGCTGGACTGAGGTCAGTGGATTTTGTGGACAAGAGGAGACTTGAGACCTTTGATTCTTCATTCACTTGGAAAGATAAAATATATTTTTTTTTCTTTTTTCCCTTGGGGCAATGATGGCTTTCACTGAGGAAAGAGCAAATATAGTAAAGAAAAGCTTCTCATATTGAAATACATTTTTCTATTAAATATAGAGGGCAAAGGAGAAAAAGTTAGAGAGGAAGAGATCCTGGCAAATGTTTATTTAATATAAGCTACATTTATATTTTTGGTGAGTTACGGAGTGTAAATTGAGCATTTTAATGTATTCCATAATGCTGCAGAAACACGACCTTGAAGCTAGCACAGAAATCTATTTCAGCTTTTATTTAGCAGCTGTGTAGCCTTTTAGAATATGAACTTTAATAGGAGTAGAGTTAACAACCAATCGTCTTCACTCAGGCGTGGTCATAATCTGATTCATGAACATATACTCTTCTCTATTGCTATTTATTTAATTTTCCATCCTTTGAAATAAGTGCTCAAATCCCTAGTCTGGCTCCAAGATCAAGACTCAGGGCCCCTGTGTGTTTCCTCTGCTTCTGCCCAGGAGAAGCACCTGGGAGAAGTGCAGTACACTCCAGTCACTCACAGAGCATTTGCTGCCCTGGTAAAACTTCCACAGCCACCAAGTTACTTATTCCAAAACCAGGCTATCTTGCAATCATTTGCAGAATTTTCTTCTTCTGAAATTCATTGAAATATGTTTACAACTTCAAAAAAAGGTTTTCCCAAAATGTTTCAAGTTGAAAAATCCACTAAAATTCTTTTTTGTTTGTTTCATTTTTGTTTGTTTGTGTGTTTGTTTTTGTTAAGGGAAAGAAACATGCATTTAGGAGACATATATTTTGGTAGGAGAAAAATACTGTGATGGGAGAAATCACACTGTGCAGAGAGTGCCACTGCCCAGCCCATGTTGTACCAGGATGACAGCAGCCATCTCTCATAACAACACACCTAAGAAAAGCAAGAACTTTGTAGCAGTAGATGAACAACTTGCAAAAATACAAAGAAGAATTAAAGAACTGGGAATGAGCAAGCCCTGTTCCAGTCTACTTGCTGGCTTCTTGATTGATGGAGAGATGCATAGGCTGGCGGAAAGAAGAAACATCGCTTGATAAGAAATATTTCACTGCTAGGTTCCTTTTTTGCCTGTCCATCTGGAGGCAAGTGACAACCCAGCGCACAGCTCTGCACCTGCTCCAGCAGGATTCACAGATGTTTGCTCAGCATCACGGTTATCACATCTGAAAGCCCTGTGTAGAGGTGTCCTGCACCGCTCCTGTCCAAATTCCTCCCTCTGCGGCTCACGAGGTCTGCTCAATGGGGCTGCCCTCTCTTTCACCTTCCATTTGCCTGCTGGCAAATGAAAGGAAAGGGAGAGGAGGCAGAAAGAAGGAGGGAAGTCATAGCGAGTGGTCTGAAATGAACAGAGGAGAAAAAGTTACCCCAAAAAAAACGTACGCAGAGCGAGCGTAGCTGACAAACTGTCACTGCCAGTGTCCTTCACTTCCCTTGCTGTCATTTGTAATTCATCAGAAGCAGAGAGAGGACTCAGAATCATATCAGGGTGGCATCTTCCATCACAAGAAACTCCGTTCTTCTAATTAACTTTCCCACTGACCCGGAGACGAACATTGTGTGTGTGTATGGTGTGCAGAGAGAGTCAGAGAGGGATATTGCACTCTGATGTCTCCATGCTTGCGACACTGCTGTTTGATTGGTTTGTGTGTGTGTGTGGCGGGGGGTTAATTTGTGCCTCTAAAGCATGCATGGATAGTCTTTAAATTTGCTTGAAACAGAGGTTTCCTTTGCCTGTTGTGATCCGCCCTTGTCTGAAGGAAAACGTGCTTACTGTGCAGTGGCAGCAATACAGCACGGCACGTAAATCCAGACAATCTTGAAGAGTTATCTGATTCCCTTTGTGAGAACAACAGATTTCTGGCCCTCATTTGTATGTCATGGATGTTGGATTTACACAGTCTCCATAATATTGCTCTAATTTTACACCACTGTTACCAAACCTGCCCCTCATCTCTGTTACAGGCAGGTAGACTGACTTACAAGGAAAGCCAAAGCTGTGCTCCAAGGAGAACCATGCCAAGTCAGATCAAAGATCCAGCTTGCCCCATCTCTTGGACAATAATAAATGTTTAGGGATCATTCTTAAGAAGGAGGTGGGCAAATAGGCATAACCTTCTCAACGCTTTGGCCAATGGTTTGTGGCACAAGGACAGCCTTAAATTTGGGGGAAGGTGATGTCTTCATCTGTGTGGGTAACTGAATTGGGGATGGGTCTCAGGAGCTCAGGTGCACAAAAACAAGGTTTCAAGGTTTTCCAAAACAAAACTGCAAGGTTTCAAAACTGATCTGTGAAGGCACAGTCAGTCATTGCACAACAAACCTTGGTCTTGAAGAACTGATTTATTATCAATGCCATGGGATGAAATAATTTTTTAATGATCCTTTTGTAATTGAGCAGCAAGATCCTAATGGATTATAGCCATGCTGGACCTAAATATTAGAGCAAGCTACCTTGGAATCAGTAACTGCTTGGTGCAACAGCCTGGAAATCTTGGGGTGACTTGATATAAATTAACAAGCCAGGGTTTATAGTGCATTAAATCACAATTAATCTCACAGTCAGTGAAGCATCTTCTCTGTGAGTTATTTTGATGTGAAATTGCATTTTATTTCACTCTCCCTGAATATCCTGGTCTCACTCATAATGCCATAAATTTTGTATTCATAACACCAATCAGCAGAGTAAAAACTGTTAAAGAGGAAGGTAAAAATGTAGTCAGTTAAGTAGAAAATAGTTGGCTACAGCAACCTCATAGAGTCTAAGTCTCTCAAAATCACTTGTTACTTTCAAGGAAGTTGAATTGGTGGCCACATAGTTTATGTTAAGCCTGTCCAGGCTGCAGGCTGTTTCCTAGGGTTGCAAACAATTTTATGTGTAACCCATATGCCATAACACCAGATTAAGCTCAGCCAACAGTGCTGCCTCTGTCGTGAAGTACAGAGAGCTTTATCACAGTTATTATGTTCAATTAGTTTTCCTGTCTAGTTTGAGCAATTACATCTGAGGACTTTTTTTGATGAAATACACTTACAATACATCCTCCTTTCCAATTTCTCATTGCATGGCTAAGATTATTTCTTTATACCAGGTACATGGAGATCAATGGTAAGCTAAGCACATTGCAGAGCCCACCATGCCTCTGGAAGGTGCTTTAAGAAGTTTATGAGGGCAGCAACTTGTCATTTGCCTGGTCATTTGCAGAAGATATATGAAACATAGCCAGGAGAGCAGAGGATGATCTGTTGTTTATTGCAGGAAATTTTATGGGTCCTTCCATGGAGAGAGGTGTTAGAAGCAGGATAACCTTGGGACACGTAGGTCCTGCTGAAAACAGGCAGATGAGATTAAAACAGTTGTCAGTATATGTGCACATACAGACAGAAATACTGGGAAGAGCCAGTACAGCCCATTGGGAGTTGGGGTCATCTATAAAGATGGGTAAAGTGGCTAGAGTATTTAGATGAATATGGTGTTTACATAAATTTGACTTTGGGGATTGACTGACATATGACTGATCGATTAGGAGTTTGATTAAGAGAGAGTTGTCCTTGAGAGCAGAGTCCTGGTACAGAAGGTCGTGTCTTTTATCTCAAGAACTGGCCAATATTTCTGGAGGACCAACATTCAGGCTCTGGCATCTAAGTGCTCTTTTGGGGTTTCCAGGCTGTTTGATTCAGTCAGCTAGAAATAATCCTGGTGTTCAGCAGGGCATGGCGGGGTGTCGGCTGAGAGGTCATGGATTCATTTATTTAGTCTATAAATTAGGAAAAAATACTGGCCTCGAATGTAAGCAAGACAGATGCTGAGGAGAGGATTGCAAGCCAAAAACCATTAGGAGGAACTTGCACACACTGTATCTGTATATTAGCCTTGGGGGCAGCAGAGCAGAGTCCTGGAGCCCTCCCGATAGCTGACATGAGATGAAAAGCTTTTCAACAAATGGGCCCTGATTTCACCTGCACTCAGCTACCAAGGGGGCTGTTTCTGAATGGCCAGGTGTGGCCTTTCGCCCCAAGCTTTGCCAACTTGCACATGGCTGAATGAATCTGCTAAAATGATCAGCTGGGAAATAGCTAATATCATTAAATACCATTTAAGCTGTCATTTTTTATGTGCAGAGTCAACACCCCTCATGATGAATGGGTCAGCTCATGCCTCAGGGAGTGATCATTGCAGGTGTGTTGCTGCCTTGGAAAAACATCAGGGTCTTGGTTTGCCCTGGCTTATATTTAAGACTACAACACAGTTTATGTAAAGGCAAGATTGGGCCCTGAGGAACGATGTCTGTCATAAGGCACATGAGAAAGAATAAAGGAAGAAGCCTGATGTCAGATTCTTGATTTTGCTGAAGTTTCAACCCAGCACAAATTCCCAAAGCCCCAGGAAGGAGCACTGAAATTTTCTTCAGCAGACTAATGATGTTTGAGGCTATTTTTCTTGTTGCAGACAACTGCATACCAGTAGCAACAAAAAAGAGCCTAATGAACCTGCAGAAACGTATGGCCTTAATGAAGATGAAAGCCTCTCTTCCAGCTACCTTACCTAGAAACACAAAAAAGGAGGAAATTAAAAAAATAAAAGATAAGGTGCCAGCTGCTTGGAGAGATTTCTGAGGCGCAACTGGATCTGCAAAAAGGAAGAAAAGAAGGAAAGAAAGAAAAACCTCTTTCCCTGGGGTTCTTCTACAGGACCATTCTTCATTGCTGCTGAGTCTGCATTAAATGGCACAGCTGGTTGAAGGAGGAAGGCTTCTGGGTGGGGGGGAATACAGAGATATATATTTTTAATGGGCTCATAAGTTCCTGGAGAGAGAAAGGAAGAGGTTGTTAAGCTTCTTGAGCTGAAAAGTTCTTCTGATTCCAAGGGCCTTGAGTGTTGCATTGCCTCTGGTGATTGTCAGCTTGCTGCGATCTCCATTCCATTTGTTATTTTATTTGTGTGAGAACAAACAGTCTATCACCTGATAAGATTTATAAGTAATGCTGAGCAGGATTGTACAGAAAATACTGAAACTTGTACTGTAAGGCTTGTTGGTTTTTACTGAGATCTGTTCCAGGATAGCAAGATATTAATATACCAGCTTTCGCCTCTGGAAGCTGCCTTCAAGGCTCGATTTCTTTTTACTGGTGAAAGAAGTTTGTCCTTTTATCTCCAGTCCCTTGTGATCTCTTGGGGTGACAGGCAGTTTCAGGCCTGGGGCTCTTTGACAGAGTTTTGGGGGTAGGCAAGGCTGGACTGGCAGGAGATGCTGCCTGTCAGATTTGAGGTGGGTTGTTGCAGCTGCGTGGGAAACCTGCCTGAACTCCTGTTCATAGCCTCACCAGTGCCACAACACAGACCTGACATTTCTAAGAGCCAAGACTTTTCACAGTATTGCAAAACACTGACTCAAAAGACCCATAAAAATCAGTCACCTAGTGGATATGGTTTTCTAATGAAGGGGAATAAAAATTATCAGCAGCAAACTAAAATTCTGCCTTAACCTCTTCTGTTAAAAATCTCCAGGTCACCCTGAATTTAAGAGCTGAGTTTGAGGCATTATGTATGGGGGATATTTTGGAATAAGAGCTCTTAAAAAGGATGATTGTGTCTGCCGTGACTATTCCTTGCATTGCAGTGGTGCCTTGAGATTTCATTTTCGGACAGGGAATACAGGTGCCAAGTACTCTCCAGACACAAAGCAGTATATCACTGCACAGCCCAGGAGGATAACATATACCTTAGGAAAGAGCAGAAATGTCTGACTTGATAGTAACAATGAAAACCCTTTTTCCAGGGACTGTATCTGGAAAATACACGAACAGGAGGAGGAAATGAAAAGGACAAAGCTCCAATGCTTAAAGACATTTCAAAGGCACAATTGGAGCTGCAGAGAAAAAAAAAAAAAAGAACGAAAGAAAAAAAATCCCTGCCTCACCAGGGCTGCTACTACAGGGTCATTCTTCATTGCTGCTGCTGCTGATTCTGCATTAAAAGTTGTAGCTGATTAAAGATTTGGTTTTGGGGAGGGTTAGGGGTGAGGGAATACATAGATATATATTTTTAATGGGCTTGTAAGTTATTAGAAGGAGAAATGAAGGGCTGTTTAACTTGTATGGATGAAAAGTTCCCAGGACCTTGAATGCTGCAGATGTTTTACCATTTGCCTTTCATTTCTGCCATCTTTACTCCAGTTAAGATTTTTATTTGTACACTGACCAACAGGAGCTGTCCTCTGTTAAGGTTTGTGACAGATATTTGTTGTTCATCCACAACACAGACTAAAATGTCAGGCAGTATCCTACGACTTCCTACTGATGATATCTATATAACATGCTCTGGTCAGGTACAGGTCACTTTGGCATAAGACTGAAGACATGTAACCACTTCCCACCACACCAATAGACTCTTACACCTCTGGTTTAATGGCACAATAAATCCAGATTAAAAGCTTCCAGTACTGGACCAGGTACGCTGTGGCTGCACGATGCAAAGCACTTATTTGGTGGATGCTTGCTCTGATAGTTCAAATTTGCTCAAAAACCACTGATGGGCTAACTTTGCATCCTGCAGTCAGCCTAAAACCTGGAGAAATTACATTGCCCTCTCCAGCCAGTTACAGAGAAATGCAGCCCTGTTTCCAGGCCAGGTTCAGTTCAGCTCAGTCCCTGAGACTGTGCTGGTCCTGCACATGCTTGGTGTGAATGGTCTTGGGACCAAGGGCATAAAGCATTGGCTTCTGAACTCATCTGTGCCTGGAATACATCACATTGGCATGCTCACTGCAGTGCGAGCCTGCACAGCTACTTATCTTGATCTGTGTGTCACATATTGTTGCTCGCTCGAGACATAAAGTGGGGGTAAAATACATCTTGTAGCTGCATATTTCTTCCTCTCTCAATCAGTAAGATGTTTCCTGCTAGGAAGGTTCATGTGCTGAGTCGCCCAGGCTGCAGACTTATTTTTTCCATTTAAAAAAAAAAAAGACAGCACAGGTTTCTTCTTCCTACCTCTCCAGCTCAAGTGGTTTACTGCGATTGAAAATAAACAAAGATTGCTACACAGCAACCTCTCGCCCTCTTCCCTGAGAGCCAGCCTTTGAGACGTGGAGCGTGGATAGAAGAATCATTAGAGTGTGATAAATAAACCTATCACAGAGATAACAGAAGTCCTGAGCTACACGTATCAGGTAGATGGAAAGAGAAAGAGGTCACACCAGCGAGGTGAAAGGGCAGGGTAGCACACAACTAACGTTTAAAAAGGAATTAGTTAAAAAAAAAAAAAAAAAACAGAGTGAAAATAATCCTCAGAGAGCTGGTGAAGGGAAGAGAGGAGAAGCAAAGACATTTATTCAAGGAAAAAGTTATGGGGCTAATTACAGCAAGCGAGGGTAAGATGACTATGTATGTAGGGCCAGCAGGCAAGATGGGGGTGCGCAGCTGCATGCTCCATCTCCAGGCACAGCATCTTTAAAGGTTATGGACCACTGCTGTGAGACACTGCTCAATGCACAGACAGACAGACACAGCGTGGCATGGCGTTTTTATAACTTTCATCAAAATCACATTCAAGCTTGGTAATGGCTTGATGTATTAGCTCAGAAGCCGATGAAACCAGGATTTATATTTCTGTTATAAAAGCATGTTAAATAGAGCCTATCACAACAGTACAAATCTGGAAAAAGCTCTTCAGTCCTGGCTGAAAGGTGGGTGGTCTCAACAGCAGACTGCTTCAGCCCTGTCCCAGATTTTCATGTATCCTTTCTCATTTTACCTGGGAACATGGGTTTCAGAGGTCTGCTGCAGTCAGTGGGAGAAGCAGCAGAGATCTGAGTACACAAATAATCTGTGTAACAAGTCTACAGCAAGCAAAGGTGCCTGCGGAAGCCACAGCTTACTAAATGTTCTCTCATGAGCCACTTGATGTTTTCATACCTGTCCAGGCCTGGCTAGAAAGCAGTTGGATCCCTGTAAATTGATATTTCCTTGACAAAAAATAGACATAACAGTGAGGCTGTGCTGTCAGTAGGTAGGATGGAGTAAAGCCTGATATTTGTTTGGGAACAGATGCCTCCTATTCAGAGAGTTTCAGGCACATTAAGCACCAGCAATGGAGGTTCCCAAAGGGTCACATTGGGATGGGTTTGTGAGAGGGAGCTGTGCCTGCGCTGTTACATGTGTAAAGCAAATACACACCTGCTCCATGAACAGTTTTCACACTCAATAGCTTAAAATCCAATATGGGAAAGTTAATCTCAAAGTGAGCAGCAAGATTTTGGCTACAGCCCTGATGTTGGTGAAGTAATTTGAAAGGGTTCCTTTAACTTTGGAGGCCAAGGTTTCAGCATCCCAACCTCTGCTAGTTCACACAGCGACTGGGAAACACAGTGAGGATTTAGTCAGTGACGTTTGAGGCCTATCAAATTCAAGGTGCTTTCCCAAGCATTTTCAGCCTGGCTTACATAAAACTGTGCCCCATCTTTGCTTGCAGAACAGGTATGTTCCCCAAAAAGTTTTTCTGCACCTTTGCTAGCAACAAAAACTTCTCCCACTACAGTGATTCTCCTCTAACCTTGAAATTCAACAAACAAATTGGAAGTATGACCCTACAAAGAATGGGATAGTTAATACAACTTTCAATTTTTAAAGGGTTTTCTCAATAATTCGTTTAAGTCTGGATCACTACTTAATATTGAACATTGATGTGAAATCTACAGAGCACCTGCTTCTCTCCAGTCTAGGACAGAGCTGTGGCAGCAGTGTGGAGGTTCTGTGTGCCTTTATCGTTGCAAGAAAGCAGACAACAAAGCTGCTAGAAAAATTCACAGCATTTGTGCCATCCATAAAATTGCAAAGATAGCAGAAAAAAAAAAAAACCACCAGCAAAACAGGCTGGTATTTACAGGGAGACTCTTACCAGAATGGCTTCCGGATGGCTGGCCAGCTTTGGTGAGATCCTGCTTCATTTTATTAATTGAGATTGTAAACATATTTGACTGTAAACCAGAACTTTTTTGCTTCTGTTTTCTTTTTAAATTGATTTTTTTTTATGTTTTAATGAACAATAGGGACAGGAACACCTTGTTTTCATTCTTTTTCCTCTTTCTTTTAGCATTAGTAATGCACAACAAAGAGAAGGAAGATGAGATAGTATTGCTATTATTAGCTCCTAATGCAGATGCTTGTGAATGCTGGAATAAAGATAAGTGGGCTCAGCTAGTCTTTCCCTCATTTACACATTTGTCTTGCTAGAAAGTTGTCTTTGCCTTCGACTGGATTCCTCTATTTTACTTATAATTTCCAGTGGGTTGGGTTTTTTGTACTACTTCATGTTTCAGACCCAGCATCATTCTGTTTCTACTGACTCTGACACTGTGTCCCTTTTGTAGGTCAGAGTCATCATTGGGGCATTGCTTAATGATATGGCCTTTCAGTCTGTTTCTCCCTTGGTCTGCCTCACTCTCTCTCTTCCAGACATTGGGAATGAGCTCATGACACTGTGGGTCATAACATCACTGCAGTAGTTGAATAGCAAAAACCTGCAATAATCAGCCTCATCAATGAGAGGATGAAGCACGTGTTGATCTGAAGTCTCTCACTATGACTTGATGGTCAGTTGGTTCAAATGGGTCAATAGCTCCACAGACCTCTGATGCAAGTGCTCACATTGCAAGGTTGGGGGATGTGTCAGGACAGAATAGGGCAGAATCCAAGCAAAAATGGATTAAACCAATGTCTGAGACTCTAAGTGGGCTTTGGATTAGGTCCAGAAGATTATATGGATATTCCTTTGAAGCAAGAAAGGGTGGCTTCTTTTTCCCTACTGCATGATACAAATTCATGGCACATTGTGAATTTATTTTTATTTGCACCTTTTTGAGGAAAATGGGGAGCTGAGCTTCAGGAAAAAAAAGGTTTGCTGACCCCAAGCTTCCAGGCAAAACTATCTTCACAGCATGTCAAAAGGGAGAGCAGCTGGTCTTTAGGGCAGTCATATGTCTGAAGAAATACCCAGAGCCATTTCAGAAACTAGCACCTGCTTGGAGAACTAGTACTTGTTTCACAAATAGAGGAGAGAGGCATAAAAAAATCACCACGGATTTCCTTTCTCAGATCCCTCTGAAATCTATCACACTTTAAATGGAGATCTCCCTCTAGCACTGGTTGCCTGTTATTCCCCCCAACACATGAGCACAAACCTTCATTTTTCCAAAGCCATGGGCAAAGCACCAAAGAAAATCTACTGCAAAGCTTTGTTAGTGAGTGGTTTTTGAGACTCACAGTATTTTGTTTTGTGGTTGCTGGATCTCTGTGCTTAGAGGTCATCATCATCTGCCCTAGATAGAACATGATTAATAAAGAACTGTTTTAATGTAATTTTCGCCGCTGACCTTAATTGCACAGGTCAGAAATGAAAGCAGCTCACCATATGCCAGTCATTAAGGTCTTGAGCAATTCCCTAGCAAATGTTATACTCCCTGGATTGGATTGGAGCCCAGCCAGGCTGCGCTCATTGAAACTTATAAATTGCCTTTATCTTGCTGGCAATGTAAAATTAAATTGGTATAAGGGATATTGCATTGTTGATGAAGATGTACAAGGCAGAGTTAACTCCAATACAGTGAACTTATCATGAGATATGAAAAATATCTTAATTGGCTCAGCACCTTCCTTGCATGGCCTTGAAGAAACCCAGTGTTCCTGAAAACTGCAGTACCATTAAAGGCAATTGTCTTTGTTCATTCTCTTTGCGTGTTTGAATTGTACAGCTTTTCCTATACTGCTCATGAATGGTAGAGTGCAAAACAGGATGTATAGCAGTTTAGATGATGCTGTAGTGAGCTATGATTGTATCTGAAAAGTCCTTTTATTGTGATATATTTATGGCCTGTAATCCCTCCCTTGCTACAGTTCTTTCCCAAGCTCTATTTCAATCCATTGTCCATACAGGGCTCATTTTATCAAGTTTTCTCATCTTTAGCTATAATGACAATTGCATGATGTAAATCTAGGAGCAGCAGGGAGTCATTGGCTAGAGATGAACTCCAGTGAACATTAACCTTTCTGGGCTCTCTTAACATTTGGACCCAGACTTTGGAAGTAAATGAAAATGAAAATCCTTCCAGTAATTTTCTCTTCTATTAATTCAATCAGAGAAATTAAAGACAGACAGGACCTTTTGGATCAGTGTGTCCTGCTTTCCTTGTGTCAGTCTTTGTGGCCTCAGTTACATCTCTTTGAGAGAAGATTGGGAAGTTATTGTATTACTCACTTGTTACAACCCTCCTAGAATTATAACTATATTAAAGTAATTGTGCCAAACTGAGGCAGACATTTGCCAGAGAGAGAGAGAGTGAGGAAGGTAGTGTTCGTACTCTCAGGGGCTTATATTCTCAAACAGCACAGTTAAATAGAGACTGCTGAGCAGAAAAGCAGTGGGACCTGACTGTTCAACCATGTAGCATACTAGAAAAGCCCTCAAAAATCCCAGGGCCCTTTCCCACTCCTGTGATGGATACGCATGTAGTCATGGGAGTGTGTTGCACACACACAGGAGATGGCATTGCCAGCAATTACTTGCATGCCTGATCACAAAACTGGAGTGCTGTGTATCCTGCTATGAGTTATGGGGCTACGAGCTGTGAAGCTATGAGCCCCAGGATCTTTGTGAAAGAGGACAGCAGGCTTCTGCCAAAAAGGGAAAGTTGCAAAGGAACTGCAAAGCAAAAACTAGGTTGGATGAGGGACTGGACAGAGAGCTCTGAAAGTCCATCAGTCAGCCATCCTTGACCCTGGGTAATGTGCCATGTGTATAACTGGCCAGAACTCCTGGGACCTTGATGGCAGAATCATTAAGGGATTTATGCCCTCAGTTGCCACAATCAGGTACTTGTCCACTGTCCTTGACATGAGATCCAATCCCTTATAATGTGTAAGGGTGGCTGAATTTTTCTCCTGTGATCCTAGAGAAGGTTTCAGCACTCTGAGATCAATGCTGCCTACAGTACTGTACATTGAGTGCACTCAGTGCACCTTGCTCATTCCTCCACTTGCATTTATAATAGCCACTATGGACCACATTCAGTTTTGGAGGGGTCCCACAGGAGCCTCCTTGTGAGTTTGGGACTATCCTGAAAATTGGCAGTCTTCTAAGTGCCAAAAGTAGAGCTGGTGCAGAGTCAGGAGGAGGAGGGGATACCCCACAAACCATCCATCTGGACACAGGAGGAATCAATACCTTTCAGTCCCTAGGTGTTAGGGTGACAAGCTCTAACAAATGCAGCAGATGGGTATCTGGTAGAGAGCCTTTAGTAGGCTGGCTGAATGCCTGACAAACCACAGGGAGAAAATCACAGTATTAAAAGAAGCCCCACGCAGAAATGCACTGAAACATTGCCAGCAAAACATCCGACCAGCTCCCGAAAGGGCTTCCCGCACAGCGGAAGTCAAACCTGCTGTCTCTTGCATCCGCTTCCTCCTTTTTTCCCAACCCTGATGCCATGAAAGGGTCTTGGTGAGCAGCTCACCAAAGCAGCCATCTCCCACAGTGTCTCTTCTCATGTTCTCCTAGCACCTGAGGGCCAGAACAAGCAGCATCCAGGTTGTACATGGGCCATGTCTGGAAGTTTTTTAAAAGAGGAAGAGAGAGAGATTTCAACAGAACATATCTGTTAACTGGCTTCTTCACCTAATTAGCTGTGGAAAAGTCACCAGATGGACACAGATTTTAATGATGGCTTCATTCAGAGACTTGGAGGAGTGGGTTGGGTATAAGAGATAATTATCTTGACTTTTAGATGTAAAAACCTTCTATTTTATTCTGCTTTTTTTCTCTCTAGTTCATTTTTAATGAAAGAGAGGAACAGTGAAATTCAAAACATCAAATAAAAAAGGAAGGTTGACAATCCATCGTTTAATCTCTGCTTAGTGCCAGCCTGGAGTGACATTTCTAAGGATTGGTTTGATGGGAAGCTTGTTTTTTCATAAATTGCCACAAAATGGCATTCTGGGTTTAGCCAGGGACTTTCCCCCTCCCCCCTGTGCTAGGAGGAAAGTTAAAGTGATCTGATTAAAGGCTACAGGGAATGGAGGTGTGTATTCATGACACAGAAAGAAATATGCATAGGAAATGCCTCTTTCACACCCATTCTCTTTCCTACTCTTCACACACCTCTGCTCATACACTGTGCTCAATAAGGGGCATCAAGATAAGATCATGAAAGCATATCCACCTGTGTATAGCTGCCCTAAATGTTGATAAAGACCTCAGGGGGGCTAATGGGACCCTCCTTTAGCACAAAGAGTAGAGCCTGTGTCTGCAGGGCAAGAGAGCTGGTACTGCTGGTGAACTGATGAGGGAGGATGGAGAAGAAGACAACCAGAAGAGCTGGATAAGATTACCAGAGGACAAGTCCTTCACAGGTGCAGACAACAACGTGTGCTTCCCGGTGTGCCATCTGGCTCCTGCAGCCTGTTTCCATCTGGCTGCGGGTAAGAGAAAACCCATGAGCTACTTGGAGCACTGAGCAGCTATGGGCACAAGGGGCAGGTTCACAGGAGATTTTCAGGAGTTAGGATTAAAGAAAAGTGAGTTTTACCAAATCAGCAGCAGTCCAGTGAAAATGTGTGCTTTAAATGAATGCTATGCATAGGTCTGGAATATGCTCAAAGGTAACGTATATGGCATGCCTGCAGTCGTATTTATTTGGGTTCAGTCAGAGCCTTGCAGCTGATGGCTGGAAGTCAATTTCAATGAAAATGTTATTAGCAGCATGGGCACACAGGCCTGAAAAGGCTGAATGCCCATACATGTCTCAGGGAAAAGCCTTTTCTGACCTCTGATATGATTTTTTGAGGGAAATCTGTTCCTTTGCCAGCAAGTCCCTCCCATCTCCACCAGTACTCCCTAAGCATCTGATAGAAAAGTAGGAGCACAAATAAGAATCAAAATTAACAAATTTGAAACCCCTTTGATGGCTGAGAATTTGCAGCATATGGCTATCAAATTTGGCTATTGTTATCATTCAAATTGAGTGCAGTCTCTAGGGACAAGTTTTGTTCTCTAGTATCACAGTGAAGGGCCTGATAGTAGTGCACACTGATGAAAATGCAATATATATATATAAAAGAATAGAGAAACAAAAGACAAAAAAAGCCTGTAGTTTCTGAGAACTTATACAGGCAGCTGGATAAGTGGATCATGTTATCTGTAATTGAAATAACTGAGGCCTCTGAAGTCCATAAAATGAGGAAACCACTTGAGAACAACATTGTTGGAGAGGCTTTAGCATTCACTCAGCCTGGGTAGCCCACGAGACCAGGCTTTCACACAGTGCTCCAGCCCTCTCTGTGCAGCTGATGTGCAGCTGATGTGCAGCTGAGCAGTAGAAAGTCTGCAGAAATAGAAGTTAATAGGGAAATTCAAAGGAGGCCACTCAGAGCTCTTGCAACATCTCCCTTTCCTATCACATTTTTAGTAAAGAAGGAAAGGATGAAGGGGAAAAGATTTATTTTTTTTTTTACCATTATTTTACTATAATTTTCCCAAGTTGCCAGCAGTCTTCTGTGGAATATGGGTCTGGGTCTCTGAAATATTCAGGTCTAAACTCTTTCCTCAAGTCTTTGCATTAACTTCAGCTGAAAGTCTTCCTCCCAGCCTGAGAGGACAGGGTTTGGGACAAAACCCTGTGTCCATAGGAAAAACTGGCACAACCCCTTAACTCAGCGAGCTGCTCATGAATCACAGGAGAGATCCTGGTCCAGTTGTAGCTGTATGTGTATAGACAGATAGATGTCAATATGGACATATGCATATACATTTGTGTGCAAAGCTCTTTGATGGACACTGGAAGGTACTATCATTCCTTTAAAAGTGTACAAGAAAGCTGGGATAAGAAAAGAAATAACTACCTTGTAACAAAAAGAAATTTCAGGGTGTAATTAGGGATGCAGAGTAAAACCAGCAAGTCTGGAGCTAAGCAAGGGCCCCTGGGCTTGTACTGCTTCTCCTGCAAGAAATGCCATGTTGAACATGTACCCTCCCAAGCTGGTAGCTTCGGTGTGCCTCTCAACAGAAAGTTGGCCCATTCACTAGAGTAGTGTTTCCTGGTGATTTACTGAGGACCTTGTTTAACACGAGGTCAGACACCATTTCCAAAACCATCACATTGTTTTCAAATCATGATGTGGCTAACTTTTTCATTATAGTTTTCCTAGTGGCTTTATTAAAGTGTGAAGCTGCTTTCTGCATTTCAGGTAGAAGTAAGTGTGGTATTCCTCATTCTGAGCTGCTGGTATTGAATGGCTACATTCGCTTTTGGAACATCCTGAAATTTCAACTTGTTTGTGTATTTAACTAGTTGATTAAAAGTACGTAGAAAAGTCTCTGTGTTGCAAAGATCATTCAATATTTGGAGAGAATCTTAAAGAGAAAAAAAATGTCCAATATGGAACATATATGGCTTCAAGCTTTAAAAAAAGGCAACACTCAGAGATTAGTGTGGGGTCTTTTCTGTTAACACTGAGCATTGTCTGGTTGAATTCCTTGAACAATCAATACAGCCAGAGGAATTGGGCATGCTGAGACCTTCCCTAGCAGTGCTCAGACTCTTGCAGGATCAGATCACACATTAGAAGTGCCATGGTCAGGCCAGGGTGACCAAGCCATCATGAGGTTACAGCTATATCATTAGTGATGTCGCTTAGAGTGGGTGATGACCCAAGTACCTTCTTGTTTCAGCTGTGCGTTAATAATGCTCTTTTTTTCCCCCATCCCCTATTTATTTACATGGAGTGAGGCCATCAGAGTGACAAGCTGAGTTAACGAGACAGTTCATCATTTCCTCTCTCTGTAATTTTAATTCAGCAGATTGCTGCCTCGCATCTGCATGTGTGTCGGTGCGTCTCACACTCCTCTGACACATCACCTTTCCAGGGCTATCATTTTTCGTCTAAGATTATGGACAGGCATTTGGAAGGTGGCCTCAACCAGTGAGGCGAGGAGAAGTTGGATCATTTTTATGAACCAAGGGGTAGACTGTTCCATAAAATATATGTTAAATTAGAACCAGCGCTTCACTGTAAGAAAGACACCAATTAATGGGTTCCATGGGTTTGGATTTAATAGAGTGGAAGATTTACCAGCCTTTAAAAGCTTAATATCAACACTGTTTATTGGGTGAAATTGTTTGTCGGTGGCTAAGAGCTTCCTGACTTCCCTAGCCCCTTGCAAATGGCAACAGTCATAGCTATAGAGATTGACAGTGGTATGCTGCTCCTTGCTAAAGAGTTTCTTAACCTTTTCCATGAGTGGAGGATGGGATGCATGTTCTGTAGGGAATACGAAGAATTAAAACCAGCATAGTTATGAATCTCTCTCTGCAGCTCTGACTGGCTGTCACTGAGCAGGAATATGCTAGCTCCAGTGAGCATCGGTATTGCAATGAGCATCAGGTAATTTATTTGGCTTTGTCAAGTGCTTCCTCCTCTTCCTGATCTTCAGAAGTCTTTTCCTCCATGTCACCTGCTCTTGGTCTTCATAGCTTAAGTTGAGAGACAACCATCATCCTTAGTGCAGATCTATCATCTCATATGGGATATAGAAATATAACTGATAGTCCAGAACTACTGGGTTTTCTTGTGTGAACCCTATAAAACCTGATAGGAAGGGTGTTGGAAACCATCATTTCTTGTCTCCAGGTAGATTCTTCAACTCCCCATGACTTTGACTGGTCAATAGGGAAACAGCTTATGCCCAGGTGGCACAGGATTTATCCAAGTTTATACAAAAATTTTTTCTTCTTGGGTGTATTCAACACTAAGAATGACTTATAGTGAGTCCATGAATGTGTCTTCAATATCGCCAGGACACAAAGTACGCTGAGCTTAAAAATTTGTCATGTGTTCTTTAATCTTCATAAAGAAAGGGATTTGCCATGCAAAATTATTTTAAGAGCATTCTTAAATTACTACTTGTTCCTTAGCTGCATTATGTTTGTGAAAAGGCATGACTATGTGGTTTCTTAGATAATATTCCAACATAAGAATGCAAAGAACTTTTTTTAAAAAAAAACAAACAAGCAAATGGAATGTAAATAAAGGAGAAAAGCAAAAATATTTGGACTTCTGAAATTCCTCCAGGGTTGTTTTATGTGTTTTAGAATGGATTGTATGTCTTCTGCAAAATTCCCCTTGCAAACAAAAAAAGGGGAGAATTTTCAAGGATCTGAGGCTGCATAGGACTTTAGGCAAAGAAAATCATGGTCATGAACACATTGTCTATGTTTTGCAGTGACATACAGCTTGAGAATACCCTTTCTTGGGTCTACAAGTGAAAGCTCTCATTACTGTAACACTTCCATTCCACCTATCAAAGAAAAGGTCAGATGTGAGCTGAGACCACAGTAAAAGGTTATTCAAGTAAATCTCTACCTGAGGCCACTCAAAGTCCAAATTGACAACATTGTTGAATGAAAGATAATGTGGGGTGTTTCCATAGCCAATGATGTTTGTTTGCAGCAGATGCTAAAAAACTTGCCCAAGTCTTCTTGTGTAGTAAGGCATTGAGGTGCAGAAAGAGGAGAAGCTTGAGGTTTCTCTGCATTAGTCCTTTGACTGAAGAGATCTTTTGGAAAGAACCATAATGGAGATGAATCATGTTGAATTTCATATCTATGTTTGTGTAAGCTCCACTGATGGAAATGGGAATTGTGGCTCCTCCTTAGACGACTTGAGTGCAGCGTATCATGTTCAACATTATGTTCCTCAAAGAACTTTAGAAAATCGGTATTGTAATCTAATGAATTTAAGAGGATGTCTCCTGAAGGGGTAAATTACCATACAGAATGTGTTCTTTTATTATAAAGCTGTAATTTTATTTTACTGTTCTACTAATGATGTACAGTGAGCTGTGACTGGGGGAGCCCCAAGAAACATAATGATGGTTGTTTATTATAGCAATATTTAATATATTTCATTAATACTGAAATGTTTTCACTGAGGAGAGTGGAAATTCTATTGTAGGGCATGATAAAAAGAAACCATATCTATGCCATGTGCTATGCTAAAATATACGCCATTAATTTCTTCTTGTTTTTTCAAAACCAGCCTTAATTCAAATGGTTGGTTGATCTCCTCAGTAGACAAAGAGGACTCTGAAATGTTCATTCAAGGATTTGCTCTAAAGGACCAGAATATAACTTATTAAAACACAAATGGAAGTGAGACATACTTTTTGAGGACCTGGTGGCAAGAAGCCTTTCAGTGAGGCTAGTGGTCCAGTGGAGAGGGTTTGACGCTGAAGGATAAGGATGCCCTTCAGAGCTGCCTGGCGGCACTGACCCACAGTACCATGTGGTCCTTCCATTTGACTTCATCTCTTCATGAGTGAATTGCTCCCAGGGAAGCTCACTCTGTACCATGCTGTGCAGGAACAAGGATGCTCTTGAATGGTAGCTCTCTCCACTGTTCTTCATGCTGTTTCACAAAGCTCTGCTCAGACTGAATCTCCCAAGGCCAATCCTACTCGCTGGCAACTGGAGGTGAGAAACAAAATATGTGATGAAAAAGCAGCAAGGGTTGGGGCCAGCTTGGCCAGGCCACCAACCCCCAGGTCGGCTCTTCTTTCTAGCATCTCCAGCTCTGCTCTGACAGTTGTGCCATAGCAGAGTTCCTGCTGTAACAGATCTCCTGTGGCTGTGGCACTGCCATGGTCCAGCCTTTCCAGCCCTCTCCATCTGTCCACCTGTTCTTCCCTTTCCCCATGGATGGCAGAGAGTTTGGATTAAGAATTGCTGGGCTAGGAGGGTAATCAGCTTGCAGGAAGGGGATGCTGGGTGGGTTGGTGGCAGCCTATTCATTCCTTTTGGAGGAATGGCAGGACTGTAGGAAAAGGGGTGGCATCAGCAGGCTGTGCCCACCATAAAGCAGCAGAAGGAAGGAGTAGCACTGGCATGTTGCAAGAAGCGGTGGTGCTGGAATGGAGTTAGTTAGCAAGCGCTGTTAATAGTGACAGCCACCTGTTTCATTAGCCATGGTTTCAAACAGAAATGATGTGGTATGCAAATTACCATGCAAAGCAGGCTGGCAAAGACCAGATAGGGGCAGGGAGATGCCAAAGGCTCTGATAGCAGCTGAAGCAACAGATGTGTTACACCAAAGAGTGCCAGGAAGGGAACAAACAGCCATGGCTGCACTTTCCCCTGGGCAAACTAGAACAGTGAAATTGCCATTTGGCAATATTTTGGTCAGGTCTTTATATGGGTTGTTGATCTTGATTTGCAAGGCTGATACATTAGGTGCCCTCCAGTTGGCATCTGCCCTATTAGCCAGCACCTAAAAACATGTCAGCATGAAACCCAGACATAAAAATTTATCCCAGTCTAACTCATTGAAGGGACAGGAACTTACGGTGCATAACATGTTACTTGCATAAATTGCATCTCATTGCTTTTTATAGCTTACTTGTATGCTATACATTTTGTAAGAGAGGGAAATGGAGCTAAATAAGATTGAATAAATGCAGAAAAAGAAGTTCCTTTTCCTTCTAGCTGTACGAGAAGAGCAGTTGCTTCCCTTTGTCTGGAGGTGTGAGCAGTAAGGATGAGCAGTGGAAGATTTTCAAAAAATTCAAAGCCTTGGCTTGATTCAGATATGGCACCCCTCAGCCGTATTGGCCAAGAAAACCTGCAGAAGCCAGCCTGGCTGAATACCGTATGCCCCTGGAACTCGGCTCTTAGTGAATGTGAACCGACTGTTGAAGGAATTCAGGATGAGACTTGACTGAACCTCTGCCAAGATTTGTCAAAGGCTGAGATTTGAAGAAGGATAGCCTTTTGAGATTAAGAATAACTAGGCTGTGTTTCTGGCTCTGCCTCATACTCCTGGGGTGATCCTGGGCAAGGCGTTTAATCATGCAAAAAGGAATACCAGCTGTATCCTTACTTTACAGGACTGCAGGGGTGTTGAAAGGACAGATTAATTAAAGTTTAGGAAAGACTCGAGCGAAACAATGACAAGCCCTATATAAATATCTTGTTGCTAGAGCTAATGGGAAATGTAAGCTGCAACCCTGTGTGAATTTCTGACATTACAACATTTGGTTTTGAGCAGGTTGGTGCAAAATGGACAACTTTGGCAAAATAAAAAGTTGAAATATTAGGATATATCAGCATGTTTAATTTTGGTTTATTTCAGGTACTTTCTGACTTTTTAACTCCTTTTCCTAAGATAATCTATCATACCAGGGCTCTTAGGATGCCTTGTGGCACTGTAGTCAGAGGAGTAACTCTAGCACATCCAGACTGAGGTAATTTGGCTACATATCTCTGTGGTAATATGCAAAGCTCCCGAACACCATCTTTTTCAAATCACTACAGAAGTTCAGGCAAGAATCTGCTGCTTGTGAGATCAATCTAAAATTCAGATTCGATTCAGCAGATCATAATATTTGATTTGAGGTCCACCACCCTATCTCCTACAGGTTTTTCATTCTAAATTTCCCATCTCAGTAAAATCAATGTATATTTAAGGAGGGTTTTTTTTGGAAACCATATGTTGCTGCTACAAGAGCACATTGATGTCATATTGCTTGCTGGCAATATGTGGTATATAGTGACTACTTTCATTTTCCAATTCATTCTAAAGCCCTTTATGCTGCTCTATCAGTACATTAGAGTAGAAAACCATAGAATTCCTTATGAACCCGAGCTGATTTATAATATCACATAAAAGGTGAAATAGGAGGGTTTTTCTGCTTTCACTATAAACTAGGCAAAAATTGTTAATTCAGCCAACATTCAGCTCTGTAAATAAATCCACATCCCTCAATACAAAACGAAATGGACAGGTTGTTAATCCACTAGAAATAAAATAATTCTTTTTTTTTTTATACCTGGCAGAAGTCTGAGGTTCGATAGATGCAAGAGAATCATACTGTAGGAACTATTTTGCTTATCTGCATGTAAGTTGGTTGGGGAAAGTGTGGCTAAAAAAATGTGCAGAGAAAAATAAAAGAAATTTGTGGGAAGATCAAGAAAGCAATGTTTCACATGGGTATTGTTCTACATTTGATGGTGACTTCCAAATTACTCTCAACTTTGCCATGATAAAATTACTCAATTTCCTCCCAAAATAAAAATTCAAATCCTTTTTGAAGGTAATTTACTATTCCATAAAAAAAACCCAACTAAGAAAATCATATTGTTTGGACTTTCTTGGGGAAAAAAAAGGTTTTTTAATGGACTGTCATCAAAATGCATAATTTCAGGGGAAACGTGAATGGAGGAAATCAAAGAACTGAATGTTTTGAGGGCAGTAAGAGGAAATTTATGAGAATTTTCCCACAGTTCTCTGGATTCCTGTGATCTATCTATTTGGTTGTCCATCCATCCTGAGCTTCCCATAATAAAGCAGCAGGTTTCGGATCTTGCATGTGTATTAAGCTAACCTCTGCCACATATTCTGGCAGAAAAAGTGTTCTTCGTGGGAGAGGTGCATTAAATTTTGTACCACCTACTTCATCACTACTTCTGCGCTTGTAAAGGGTCAGACAGAGCTATGCTTGTATCAGAATTTGTAATGTTCCCAGAGGAAGAGCGAATCTGTCCTTATGATGTTTCATGTTGTTTGATGATTTTATTGTGCCCACATGCTGATCACTACCTGTGTGTACATTAAAGGTAATTTTCAGTGGTCCTCTTTCGCCTGACTCTTCTCTAAGATCCACCATTAGCATGCCAGGCATGCGAAGGCATATTTCAGCACTCCTGCATGGGTGCAGAAGCATGTGTTGCTTGGGGAAGGATGGTCCATGAGGCTGAAGGGGACGGCAGCACAAAACTCTGCGTGGCTGATCCATGCAAGACATGCTCTCACATCAGCTGAGCCTTTTAGACCAAAAAGGGTAAACAAGCTTCTTTGGAGGTGATGATAAAAATCACAGTGAATTTAATGGGACTGAATTTTCACCCCGCAAATGTTTCAGAGGTTACAATCTCTTCCTGCATGTGTCCTTTTTGTTTCACACTAAAACTCTTAAGCCAGGTTCCTCCTAGGAGGTCTCCAGCTCCTACATTAGACTCTTTCTTAATCGTAACCTCCAAATCCTGCTTCTGACCCCAGACAGTATCTCATTTTTTAGCTGAGGATAGAGGAAAGCTTCCCTTTCCCTGTATGCAGGGGCACAGGGATCCCTTCCTGGTCTCTGCAAAACTGCACCACTCCCAAGACGAGAGACACCAGCCTCATTTACAGGCTCCAAATGATAAGGCACATCAATAGAAATCACAGCGGGGTTTTGTTTTCCATGCCAACAGGCCAGAACCCACAACAAACTCCCAGGGTGGTGGGAATAATATTCGATCGCCCTCCACTCCCACCCATGAGAGCATTCATCTGCACATCTGGTGACCCTACCGCAGAGGCGTAGCACCTTCCACCAACCTGGAAGACAAAAGCAAGACACGAGCCTGTCCTTCTGCCTGGGCCTGAGCCAAGAGCAATTTCGGTGCCACCGATTGTTATCATGTCTGCGCCTTCCACAGCTGACGCCCTGACTCCACTTCCACCCAGCTTCCCCCCATCCTTGCTCAAACTCGTCAGGAGAGGGGAGGGAAGGTGCTTGAAAATTCCCTTTGAAATCTTGCCTGTGAGGCACAGATTTATCAAAGCAATGAAGTTGTGTGTGTGTGTGTACCAGCCCTGCCATCACATCAAAGGGAAGAACAAGAAGAAGTTTCAAAGGGGCACCCTTGTTCCCCCTTCCCTATTTCTACACATGTACACATGCGTGCACATACATGCATACACATATTTTCCTTCCTTTAGAAACTACTGGGCTTCTGTTGGGGCTGCTCATTAAACTCCGCGCTGATGGGGTAGATGCACATTCTCTCACTACAGTCGCAGCATTCAGGGGGGTTAACCAGGTAAATCACTACACCTGTTCCTGCCATCAGCCCTGAAACTAAGGAGACAGATGGATACAGCATGAACCAGTGGCTCAGAAATGGCCCCTTAAAAGGCCAGGATTACCCACAAAAGCATGTCAGCTCCTTGGCCAAAAGACAAGAGAGTGTTGTCTTTAGTACATGTGACAGCTGATAAAACAGCGTTTCCCATGTATTCAATAAAAGCAACAGGCTTGGAGTCCCTTTCAACACCTTTATCCTGGCTGTCAGTTATGAAGCCTCCTGATACCAATAAGACACAAGTCAGGACAAATATTGCCCTGTTTTCTGAGGGGTGAAATAGTGGCATATGCAGTGAAGTGACTCGAAGCCATAGCTACAGGACAAATGCACCGCAGAGCTGGGAGCAGAGCTCCACCAGGTATTCTCAGAGGGAGCCTGAGTTTCAGGCTCAGAGAGACAGAGAGATGCCTGGCCTAATTTATGGGCTCTGAGTCTCTCCATAGCTGGGATGAGGTGGACTCTGGGCTCAGCCCTTCTACAGGGTGATTTGGTTCCATTCTGCATCTGCCTGCATTAGCAGTGAGTGACAGACAGACTGATACCAACATTAGAAAGGGAACAGAGGTCATATTTGTAATATTTATACCATGCTCCCAGTCCTGATGATGTTCTGCTTCTGGCAGCCTCCCTCTCCCTCCCAGAGCTAGGGCAGTGCTACATCCATCCCTGCACTGCTCCAGCAGTGGCAGGGAAATGTGGGAAGCAAGCCATGGTCCTCCTCAGCCTTCTGCCTGAGCACTCTTTCTCTGCAGGAGGAAAGCATTGGTGCAGAGCTGCTGGACACATGGGGTGAACAGCAGGTGTGCTGGGAGGGAGAGGGGTCTGGTAACTCCTGAGAGTTATGCCACTGAGAGGGTCTCCTCTGTGTCCTACCCTAAACTGGGTTCTGCACTGCCTGCTGATCCACTGGCTGGCTACTTAGTCCTGGTATTGCAAAAGACTGAAGTAATACCAGTAAGTTTAGGGCTCTAATCTCAGCCCATATGGATGTGCTGAGCTAGCTTCACCCAACAGTGAAAGCCTAACACCTAAACAACAGTTGCAAAGCAGCAGGAGATCAAACTGCCGTGGCCAGCTGGTGCCCAGGCTATTTACCCAGGAGCTCTGGCCAATGCTGATGACTGTCTCATATCCAAACATGAGCAGAGAGATTAACTTCAGGGTGGGTATTTCTGCAAAGCTGCAGTCCCCTAATTGCAGGGGGATGTACCCACAGAGAGGTTTTATGCAAATCCTTAGAAAGATACTCTCTGCCCTGGAGAGCTCTGGCTCTCTTTAGAAGAGGTAGACAAAGTGCACTTCATTAAATGGGGCATTCAGCCACTGAGCTGGTCACACAAGGTCACAGAAGAGGTGTGTTGCAGGGTATCAGTCCGAAACTCCCTGCCCTGAGCCTCAACCACAATTTCCTTGATGCTTTCTTTGATAATTAACTATCTTACTAGAAGAAATACAAGCTCACCTTCCTCCTGCTTTCCTACAGTTGCATACTTGGACTCTTTCACCATGGCTATTTGGGAAAGCACTGGTTTAAACTGGCTCTGCCCTGAGACCAATGCTTGGCTCAGCCTGAGCAGGTTCAGAAACACTATGCTGAGAACCTACTGCATTGCTTTGTCCCAGAGGCCCCACTGTGTGAGACTTACAGGAGACAACACTGCCTTCCAGCCAGAATATCTCCTGCTGGGGGCACAGGGAGGAATAAATGGGTACCACATGCCCTGTGTTCTGACTTTGAAGACTTCTCCCTGTGCACAGCAACTTTTAGCACTTTCCTGGGCAAATGGATAATGCCTAGGGTGAGTCAGATGTTCATATATCCCTTGCCCCAGCTTTCTCTGCTAAAGTAAAAAGAAAATCCCTTTCGTAACTCCTTTGCTGCAACTCTGAAAGACCTAAATTAAGAGGGCATATGTTGAATTTTGATGGGTCATAAAGTCTAGAGGGCTATAAGGCAAGGTTTACCTGAATGGTACGTACTGGATGATTGTTCTTTTTCCTGCTAGGGTACAAAACTGTTTCATGGATGATGGCTGGCACATCTGCAGATGTCTAGACATAGCAAGGCTGAAAAGCAGCAGCCAGTGGGGCTACTGCTATCACTGCCAGGTGACAGTGGTCAGGAGCTTCCTTGCATCTGCCCCGTGGTCTCTTGGTGAACCTGCTTGCTCTGTTCTCCAGACTCTTCAAAGTTTTTAACCCAGCTCATTAACTGGGTTTGGTGAAGGGGATGTGGAACTGGTTTAATGGAGGAAAGTACTTTGTCTGTTAACCTGCACAGCATTTATGTTGCAAAAGGGTAAATAAGTAACATGTATTTGGGGCAGCACTGGGCTTCAGTTCACAGAGGTAGTTTTCTGTCCACTATACATAATGCTCATAGAAATTTATTGCAGGTCCTCAAGAGAGTCTGAGTATCTTAACGGAATCAAAGGCCTCTTTTTATAAATGGATCTCATTTTTATTTTTACATGTGTGAGTGAATTTCCAGCTCATAAAAGTGAAGACCTCCTCTTCAAAGTTCACACACACGCTCACTAAAGCACAAAATCGCAGTTTCATTCCCCTCAGGAATGAAAGGCTCAGACTCCTGCCTTTCCTGTCCTTCATCACTCACTGCCATCTCTCAAGCTCTGTTGATGAACATCAGTCCTGATCTCTGACCTTTCTGCTAAGGCTTTCTTGGGACTGTTGCCTCTGCTGTGCTTAGTCCTGCCAAGCTGCAGGGCTCTTTCCTGCTGTGAGTTGGACTGAATGCACTAGCTGGGTTCTTAAACTGGGTCCAGTTCAGAGCCATCTCTTTGTACACAGAAAAGATTTTCAACCTTGAATAATTGAAGGAAGACCTGACTCAGTGTGAGTAGGGACTGAGGAAGGCTTCCCAGAGTGGGAATAAGGAGAGGGTCAGGATGAGAGCCTTGGGTAGCAATTCAGTAGCAATGAACAGATGTTTGCCTTTAGGACCCAATGGTTTCAGTCTCTCCAGGGTTCATCATTGCGTCTTACTCAGTTTCTGCCGTGCCCATTATCTTTGAAAGACACATCTATCTGAGAAAGCTCCTCTACTCCTCAATCCTCATTTTTCTTCTCAGGCGTGGGCATCCTCCCTTAAACTTCAAGCACCTCTCCTCAGACCTCAGTTTCCTAACTAAGATTATTTATTGATAGCCACTTTCTTTTCTTTTTCTTTTTCCCTTTTGGCTCCATGGCTCATCAATTAACTGGAGAGGGTATTGATCGGTAATTGTGTCAGGTTTCCCAAAGCTTTCTGGGAAATGCGGCTGCTGCTGCTGCTTCAGATGATTGCATATGCTCTGTCTTTGATTCACAGAGCACAGCTAGGGAGTATTCTCACTCAATGTGACTTAAACGAGCAATGAGCTCACAATTTACCCTTAGGAGGGTATTATTTGCAGCTCTCACTGGATGGGTGTTTGACATTAAAAAGAAAACAGAAGAAGCCAGAACCTAACAATTAGTTCCCACTGAGCCAAATGGAAACTTTAAATTGGGCATCTATGGCAGTCTGACATATGTTAGTTTATAGCACTAGGCTACCTGGTTGGAAGGATATTTGTGTCTGGCAAACTAAACTTACTGTAGTAGCATGATTTGTACTGCAGTCTGATTTCGCCCTTCTCCTTCTAAAGACTCAGTAAATTAAGTTCATGTTGGTGGCACTCTATGCTATAACACTGCTGCTGTAATTCCTACTGGATCTTCCAGTGCTAGGACAGCTCCTAAATTTGGAAATTATTTGCTTAAAGACATGAGCTATTGATTAATAAGGGATTCTTTTCTGAGTCTTCATCTGCTTTTCTACATGATGGATAATTCTGCACTACCAAGCCTGTAATTCCCAAGCCTGGGATTGGGAAGAGGGTGTTGGCCTGTTCAAAGTGTACATGTGCAGGTGCTCACCTCCTTTTCCATGCTGAACCCCTCGATTGCAGTTAAGGAGAAAACGTGACACTGCCTTTGCTTCTAGGAAGATTTATGTGGCCTTACAGCCCACAATACATCTCTGGCCTGAAAGACATACTATCCATCTCACTGACAAATGCCAGTGTGTGTTTCAAAGCAGTGGAGGGTGGGTGGGTAACAGAGATGGCAACATTGACCTATAGCAAATAGCCTGAGAAAGAGCTGCTTTATATATCTGAATATGGTGGATATTTCACCAGTGCCTCACTTGCATTTTACAGCGATCAGCTCCCTCTTGCTCGCTACTACGTCAAGAAGTACAGTTGCTGGGCTGGGTGTTGCATTGAGCTCCTCAGTGGTGCTCCACAGAGGGCTGGGCTGCCCAAACAGTAACGGGAGGTCTGCGACATTGAGGAGTCATGATGGCTAGTCAATAAGGATGTCCATTCCCCTGGACAGTCTGGAGGTCCTGCTGTCTCTGGCTGGTAGGTCATGTGATGCTGCAGAAGGGGGATAAGGAGAAGATGCAATTTTTTGAGTGCCAGTATTCTGGCAGATAGAATAGGAATTGCTCTGTGTGCTCCTACATAGCCTGCCTTCTGCCAACAAGAGAGCTTCTTGAAGTCTCTCCTCACCCATGTTCCTTGCTAAACATGCCCTGAATTTCCCCAAAGTTGATCACAAATTGTTCCTACTGACTTAGGATGAGACTTTGCTACCTAGTCCTGTGTCTAAGATCAAGCTTCTTGCTCTTCAAAAAGCCACTTTACCAAGAGGGACTGGTCAAGCTTAACAGACTTGGATCTTTAACCCCTTACATAAAACTTCAGGGAGCATTTGCTTGAAATAGGCTGCTGTCACTACTTGTGTGACATTTCCACCCTGAAGGGTAAGAAAGAGGAAAGGGAAAGGGCTGGTGGGGGTGCTGGAAGGGTTTTGAGGGTTTCATCCACAGTAAAAGCAGAGGCTGATGTGGGATGTAGATATTTTATTCACATTAACCCAAACCGGGTCTCTGTTCCCCTGTGTTTCTGGTATTGCCTCCTAGGGCTGTTGAACGGAAGGTAAGTTCTTTGCTCAAGTCCGGGCCTAATTTCGTACTTCAATGGGAGTAATAAAAAGCTTGTCAGATGAAGCTTGTTTTCATAACACCCCCTGCAAGCATATGTCCAGCACACATGCAGACACACACACAAACATAAAGGCTTTCTCATTATCCTGGCTTTGTACTATCCAACTTCCACCACTGGTTTTTTCTCACTGTTTGTACATTGACCTGTATTCAATGCAGCATCCCTGCATGTGTTGTGTTTCTCACAGTAACTGTTGTACACGTGTACCCATATGGATTATGCATGCACCAGATCTTCACAATTCCCTTGTTGCGCCTGGCACAAGTTCAAATGAGTTGAATTGGAAAGCAATGGCTTTTTCCCCTCTCATCACTACATGTAAATCTTCATCAAGTTGGTGACTTTCCAGCATAACATATCCACTGTTTGTGTTTTGTGTTTTGCTTTGTTAATCTATTAGCTCAACAGATAATAAATCAGTCTTAGACAGAATTAGCACATTGATGATGCCATTCTGCCTCAGAGAGCACCTTTTTTTTTTTGAGGTGACTAGTATTTCTTTCCATGAAGAGTTAGCATGTGAATTTTCTAGCCACCAGCAGACCATCTTCTGTAATGCCACACACAGAGCATCTTCACCAGCCTGTCAGCTGCTGCTTCTGACTGCTTCTCTTGTGCTACAGACTTGCACACTGCTCTGGGAAAGCTTCTCAGCCCAAAGATGCCACCTCCTTCTTTGTGAACTGCTCCAAAATCACCAATCCCATAGGACAAGTGGTTATTGTGGGAGATGAACCAACACAGTGGGTTAGAGATGTTAAGGGTGCCAACTGAACGCAGAGTATCCTTATGAGGTGGGTTTGATTTAGGCTGTTCTGACTGTGAAAGTCAACCCTGGGTTTTCAGACCTGATGCCATGTTCAGCCACTATTTCCCAAAGTTCAGAGCTGCTGTCAGTGGGTTGAAAGGTGGTTTGAACAAAGGGCTGCATTCCAACAAATAAGATACAGAAGGGTCAAAATCAGTCCATGTGAAAATTTAGTCCCTAATTTTAAGACAAAAGCAGAATTACATCAAGAAGCTAAGCTGCAGGAGCAGCTATATTCCTTCATAGCATTTTTGTATATATGCTGAAATGCATTCCTTCCCCATCAATCACAGTAAAGAGCATATTTGCTTAAAGTAGTTGTGAATGAAAGAGATGTGATGAAATCGCCGTCAATGGTCAGGCTGGGAATTCATCAAGATGTCTACTGATCCTCTTAAAAAAGTATCATTGCCTGTTGAATTGTGGAGCCTAATGGAAGGAAAATTAGTCGACAAAGTCAGTTTTATTTTCCCAGAGTTATAGAATTCATCATATTTCCAATTCGCTGCTAAACAAAGCTATGAGCCTACCTTTTGTTCAATTTGAGGCATTTAATGACTTCATAAAAAAAACAGGCTGTTGAAATTTATATCCATAAGTTGTCATTTTTGCCGTATTTTCAATTTTCCTGTGAAGTTATTAAAACATTATGTGATCGTAATATATTTATGGGGAGGGGGAAATGAGGTGTAACTCTGACTGAGGCACAATGATTTGATAAGAACTGTAAAGCATCAAGTGCCACTAACTTGTACAGAGGAAGATATGCATGTGTGTCTATACACTGAGTGGAGTTTTGAGTACATATATTCCATACTTGTTGCATGGAGTTTCAATTCTCCCAACCCACATAAATATTAATGAGACTCAAAGGTATCAAACTGCTCAACAAGTTGAACTTAGACTCACTCCTGCCTTTGAACTGCCTTGCCTTTTTCTTTTGGATACTGCATGACAGAGGATAGGAGTTTTGGAGAAAACTTGATGGCAGTGTTTTGCTCCTAACAAGCACAGAGACTGTTATTATTCCCTATGCCTTTATTCACAGGGGAGAAAAAAAGAAAACTATTAATGGACATAAGCAGTTTTCTAGGTTTATGTTCTGCTGTCTTCTGTTAGGTTATATTGCACCTTCCCTGGGTATCTGAACTTCTGGCCTGTTTGTCAGCTGGGTGCAGAGCCAAACTTACCTTTGTAAGTAGGATGCTGAGCACATTGACTGTAACAGCTCTGGATGGGGATTTTCTTTCTGCTGCATATCTGCACAGTGTTTTGTGCAGAGTTCCTCGCCAAGGACTCCTATAGCTGTGGCACCAAAGACAGACTTACAATTTAGAGAGACCATTGCTCTTGGTTTTTAGACTTTCTCTACATGGAAAGAAGTCACTGAATACGGACAGCAGGCAGGTCTGAAAGAGGACTGTATTGAAACAAAAAGGGACCCCTGATTTTCTGACCAAAAATTCAGTCCTGTTTTCACCCTAGTGTGGCACTGTTTTGAACATATTAATCATTTTAGGGAAAAGTTGAATCTGGTATAAATCAGAGTAACCCATTGTCTTGAGCTGTGCTACTCCAGTCTCCAGTGGTCGAGAAATGGTCCAATCAAACCGATGGCATGTCAATATGAGTGATAGGAGGCGTATGTTTCTGTGTGCTAAAAGCAGCACAACACATTGCAAGGGATAGGAAACTGGAGCGGTTCCGACAGAGTCACATATGGCTTCACATATATAATGTGTAAATTCATCAGTCAAAAATATTGAAACACTTCATAAGGGTAAAGCTCTGCTCCTACAAGGGCTGTGATCCCACAGACTTAAGGGGAGCAGAGTGGAATCAGTGCCAAGTGCTTGCAAAATCCTCCCACAATAGTGTTTTCCAGGGTGGTCTCATGTGAGCAACTTTGATCTTGGGAGACCAGGATTCATATCTGGCTTTAGTCATATCCAGCTGAGTGATTTCCCCCATTTTCTTCTGTCATATGCATAATATATTTGACCATCCTGAATCAGGAGAAGCTGTCCATGCTCAAGCAGACCTGTGATAGCAAAGGAGGTTGCAAGACAAGTGCCTCATCCTTCATCTGATAGAAGATGAGGAGAGGGGGCTTCATCATAGCTATATGGGTTGATAGACTACAGCGTCCTGCCAGTCAGGAGAGAGGTCTTTAGACAGGGTGCTCCAAAGCTGATGTAAGGGATGGCAAAGGTTGTTGAAAGTGAGCACAGAGAAGTGCAGGCAGACTTAAGCCTCTGTGCCAGAACAAGGCCACTTCAGGTCAGGAATGAAGAGCCTTGGCAGAGCTGTGTGGGGAATCCAGCAAGGTATCTGCCCTCAGGATTCCTGTCCCCAATCCGCGCTAATATTTGGCTCTTTCAGGGTTGCTACATCCACTTATGAAAAAGAAGATAAAAAAAAAAAAAAAAAAAAGTGCAGGAATTTTTCCCTGCTAGGTGTATCCCAGCACCATTAAACCTCATGTCTGCACATCCAAACAGCTCTTCAGCACCAAGAAATGAGTGTCTGGGCCCACTGAAAGCATATGTTTGTCTTTCTGGGACCAGCACATACCCTGTGCTTTGCAAGGCTTATTTTGATTGCTAATTTTGGGTTGACAGGATGCATGGGGCTCCAGAGTGTAGCTCACTGCATAGACTGTGCTGAACTGACAGGACAGATATGTGGGGCCATTTGCTGGCACATGGAAGGAACAACGAAAAACATTAGCTACATTAGAACTATTTAAGATAACCCTGAGAGTCCTTCTTACAGACAGCTTTGCTCCTGCTGACTCTAACTGCATAATGCTAGAGCAGAAAGCCAGGCCCAGCATGGCTGGTAGGAGAGGGGTTTAATTATTTTCATTCTCCATTTTCATTTCAGCCTTCCTAGTAATTTGCGTTGCCTTTGTTACCAGAACAAGGGAGACAAAAGGTATTTGCCTTGTAGATTCCTTTAAAAAGCAGGTCTTGTGCTAGTGAAAGCAGCCTGCTTGACAAGTTGCTAAAACCAAAACCCACAAATCCACGTAGGTTCAGCACGGAGCACAGACCCAGGGTGACTCTTCTGGAGCACGACCCTCAAAGGGCAAGAAAGGAATGCAGTCCTTTGGACCAGTCCTTAATCTATTTGATGGAGTTGCTAACAGCAAGGTCTATGCAAGCCTCAGGCATGTATTATTTGCTGTTCTAGACCATTCCCTGGCAGGAGCTGAGCTGGATCACTAACCTCTTCTCCCTGGATCACCAAAGATGCTTTTGATGGAGTTCGCTCATGGTGACAGCCACAGTGGCTGATTTGGAGGGAGGAGTTGTAGAATGAATAACTCTGTTCTGTTACTGAGCTTTGGTACTTGATAAAACTGCATCTTGTGTGTTGAAAAGGAGAGCAAATCACTAGCACTAATGGAAGGGTGGATTGTTTGAGACAGTTCCAGACACCCAGGAGACCATCGTATTTTCCTGTTGGAGTTAAAATGATGGGTGTTGTTCAAGACTACACACATGGGAATGCTCCTTATTTTCATTTCCAGCTCAGACAGCTTGTGCCCACCATTTTCTCCTTGGGAAATTACACTCTTTTCTGTGCCTGCTTGTCATAAAATAAGAGCCGGATTGCACAGCGTAGCTTTTGTTCCAAACTGCTTGTGAACTTAAGAGTAGCAACTCCAAAGCACTGTGGTACATCTATGTCCACAACCAGAAATCTGTGTGTCCTTTCTGCCTGTCCTCTGGGCTTGGTTTAAACAAACAAACAGATTAAATAATCTGTTGGGCAGGGGTTAAATAAAAAAAGAGGCTACTTTCCAGAAAACCATATTAACAAGGAATTCTTCCTTCAAAGATATTGGAGTACAGCAGTCACCAGGCTTTTCTCAGAGATACAACCACATCTGGGGCGGGAGAAAAATAGGTAGGTCTTTGTCAAAATTGGGACATAGGAGGCTGAGCATTTGGAGTAAGAGGTCATATAAGAATCCATACGCATGTAGGTGAATTTTCCTGTACCAGAAAAAAAAGAGGAGCTCCATCAGAACTGTTCAGAGGTGGATCTCTTTTGTTAGAAAATACTAGAGTTTTAATGCAGAGATTACAGAATTAGTCTGTTGCTGGAGACAAAATATGGCTCTATACATTAAAAATATTGAATATGGCTGGCTACAGCGTGGATACACACAGCTGATATAGTCAGAATACATTCATTATTCGGGAAACACAGGCAGATTTTGTGCTTTGCTGCAATTTGCTGATGCTCTGCTTTTCATTCCATTTGAACCTGTTTCCCTTCATGTTAAATATTATTTGAGTAGATTTGGCTTTGGTGTTTATAATGCCCGTAGCAGAGTTTGGAGGTCACTGCAGCAGAGCAACTGGTGAAGACAGCAAAATTCCAGCAGCAATTGAACTGCTTCCATGAACTGTTCTTCGTAGTGTCCTCTGGACATCTGCTGTGCTTCCTTAATGGGGACTGTTGGCTTTGCTTTTCAGGAAACGAGCAAAATATTCTCAAGAGTTCAAAAATACTCTGAAGTCCTGGTTAAGTCAGATCTAAATACAGATCTAAACACAAGCAACAAAAGAGTTTGTAATAATTTGCAGCTCTTAACATAGTGCATACATACACCAGCAAAGAGGAAACTCTACTGATTATTGACTGACATTCCCTTTGCACTTCTTAAACAGCATGAGTTTCACATAACCTTAAATCATCTCAGTCCAAGGTGACAATGAGGAGGAAAAAGTGTTGGCAAAGGGAAAGTGAGAGAGGAAGCTGGAAGGCTGTGGTGAGCAGGAGGTTTCTGTAGTGTGGTGGAGCAGCTGTCTGCAGCACAGGCAAGGGCAAAAACTGGCTCTAGCTTGACTGCAAAAGGCACAGCCTCTTCTGAGCAAAGAAGCATGGCAACACCAGGGCGAAAAAGTCTTCCTTGGTGAGGCCCCAGCAACAGCAGGTCAATGTGTAAAGATGCTGTGTCCAACAGCAGCCACAGACCAGCTATGCCACAGCCATGCCAGATGAGACCAGCCAAGACCTTTGTGTCTCTTGATACAAGGGAAATGTCGCAAGACCACAGCACAGTGATTTTGCCCAGCATTTCCGGACATAATCTGAGCCAGGCAAGGGGTGGTTTCTGGGGAAAGGACATTATTAACAGTGCTTTCCAGAAGTTTCCAGCAGCTCTCCGAGCAAGAAAGTTGGTCTTTCACAGGCATTTTCTGCTTGAAAACGTTAGAGGTTTTTTCCTACACTGCGCTGCAGGCTCCTGCATGTTATGTTGTCATACTTGGCAGGAGGATGAGGGGTAAGGAAGTGTTAAGTTATAATGTAAATTGAGTTTATTGCTGTCTGGCAGAATATTTTGGCAGCCTTTTGTGACAAAGCCTCTGCCACAAACACTTTTTTGTGTTTGGAACCAGGTCAAACCGTTAATCTGAGTGTCTGCAGGGACATGTACAATACTACAGCAGCTCCTACTGTCAGAAGATGGATGCATCCCTGGCTTCCCACTGAACGTGGTCACTTCTGACAATGTTAGAGTTGATAGGTTTTGCTAGTGAGAAAGGTTACTGGGGCAGGAGGAAATGACTGATTCGAAAGGGTCTGTGTTAAACAGCTGTTCAAACCATAATGTTTCCAGTTTCTCAGTGTTTCAGGACAAGCACCACATCTTTTCTTGTGCCCATCAAAACTGTAGCACAGGTAATTACTAATCTGCCAATCTGCTAATTTCAAAGCTATGGAGTAAATCTATCACAGTCTGGCCCTGAGTAGTTTCTGTTTGAGACTCCTGTTCCCATAAGTCAAGTTTTGTGTCACAGACCATCACAGAAAGCCCTAATGAGGTGATACCCACAGGGCACAAGGGGAGGTTGGCCAGTGGGTCTAGCAAGAGGAAAGATTCATCCCATGTGCCCTCCTAGAAGTGCCTTCCAGTTCAGCGTGTCTCTAGTATCATGTGAAAACATCCATTAGGTTATAACAAGTGTGTCTGTCATGATCTATTCTCCATCACTTCAGCTGAGGAAGGGAGAGAAGGATGGTAGGGAACTGCACTTCTTTTTTTCTTTCTCTGGTCCCATGATAGTACCAGTTAAAATTAATGGGGCTATTGTGCGAGTGCAAGCGTCGGAGAGGATTTATTTGACAGAGCTGCACATAGAAGGGCTAACTATAGGCCTAAATTGGCTTCCTACTCAAATGTTTTCTTGGAAAGCTTTGAAATGCTAAGCATTTGTAGTTTGTTTGTTTTTTTTTTAATTCACATTGATCATTGGCTGTACCAATTAACACAATTACTTTCTCCAAAATAAAACATCCTATCAGATCTGTATCATATGCTAGTCCTCTCAGAAAAACAATTTGGGCAGAGCAGACTGAAGAAGTGGATTACCCAAAGAAAACATTTCTGTTAAAAGAAATTATCAAAAGAAATGATACATTGCCTGCATGCAGTCATAATCCATTTCCTTTTCAATAGGAACTAAATATATTTAATCACTGGGCTGTCATATTAACTATCTATTATTTTTATTTTAAAAACATGAAGGAAACAAATGTTAAAATCTAGGGAATTGGCTCAATATTGATATTTTCTCTTGGGATACAGGTAGGATTTGAAGTTTCAGCAACTTTGGAAGATGGGGGTTCTGCCATGCATTCACATCTGATTTTTCCAGTTAATTTCAGTGATCAGAGAAGTTTATGGGCAGTGTTAGTTTCCCAGTTCTGCATCCAAAGGATACATTGGAAAACAGAGACATGATCTGAGTGTAACCTCCCTCTGATCTATAAGCTATATTAATGACTGTGGGTGGTGGGGATTTTCATACATGGCTCCAAATATTTTTTTTCCTCTAAAGTGTTAATCCTTTACTTGGAACCCACATATAAAGGACTTGGCTTTTCAGGACCAGGCCAGTGGATGCCTCAGCAGATCTGCTGGTGGGAATTTGTTACCATCAAACCCAAAATGAGAGCATAATTCTGCATTTGCCTGAGGGCCAAACCTTTTTCACAGTTCCAATTGGCATCTAAATACCTCCACTTTGATCTTCCCTGCTTCATGCATTCTACTCTTTTATCCTCAGAAGAGGTTCAGCCAGATTTGCAGTGGAGATTACACCTGACTTCTTTGTACCTCTACTTGCATGAGCATCAAAACCCACCATCTCCCACCTGTTCCCTCTTGCAGAGTGGTGGAGGCCATCCTGGGGAGGTGTCCCATCCTGCCCATGTGAGATGGTGCCCTCAAGGCAAACTCAGAGACAGCAGCGAAACAAAAGTGAGGAGGGAGTACACCTCTAGCTTCAATCTCCATCCAGCATTTCCCAGGCTCTGGAGGGCTCTAATGATGTTGCACATTGGCATGTTCCACCATGATGCCACACACTTCTGAATGCCTCTCCAGCACAATAGGCAAGGTGTGCTCCTATCTCTGCATCTAACGCAATGCAATGGACCTTCTCGGCCAGAGATGTCCCCTCCTGCTGCTCCTCTTCCACTGACAGCGAAGGGCTGGCTTCTCCCCAGGCTTTGCCAGACACCACGTCTTGTTGCAACTTCTCCTGGACATGTCCCTGTTTGATGTGGTTACCCCTGTGCCCAGCTGAGGAAGCCCAGAAACATTTTTCAGGCCAGCACAGTGGTTTTCAGCCCAGAAGGCCACATCAGGTCAAGGGAAACACAGATGTTGGCAAAACGATGAAAAAAATTAATAAATAATATAATTCCCTACCCCTCTCTCTAGCTCTTCCTCAAAACACTAATTAAAAAAGAAAAATTCTGGGGTTTATATATTCTTTTTACCGCTTTTAAAACATTAAATAAAGCTGAAAAAATGAAGTGAAATATTACTTTGCATGTCAACTTTTCTATTCACCAAAGCTGCTATGAGAAGGAAGGGGATTGGGATGTATCTCCCAAACCTGTTTTATAAGTATATCTTTACTACTGTCAGTGAGCTGAAATACCCTTTTTTTCACATTGATTTTTAAAGATCATCTGAGCAATCCATACCCTGAGTTTTGGCATGGGACGTAAAAAGATGGGTCTGAAGCACAGAGGAGTTTGACTTCTGTCAAACATGCATTTGCCTCTGAAGAGAGACAGAACAGACACAGAAAAGAGATGGACTTTGTGCTGTGGGGCATTTGCAAGCAGATGAGTGGTGCCAGACCTAGAGGACAGAAAATTAGGGCATGCATTTGGCAAAAGGACTGCAACACAGAAAACAAATGGCACTGGTTCAGCTGGAAATGTCTGGGGCTGTGAGGAGTCCCAGGCTGCTGTGTGAATCCTCCAGCAGCCACCACCTCCAGGGGCTGGGAGCTGGGATCTTTAAAAGAATCAAAGCGAATTAGGGGTCAAAATCACTGGAAATCTGGTGTGAAGCAGACACCTTTGGGGCTGCTTGCAGGCTATACAAGATCTAGACTTAATGGCTAGGAAATCCCCAGAGCACTGACCAGACTGTTGCTGTGTTTGAGATGTGCTCTCCCTCAGGTGTAAGTTGCAAAAGTGCATGTCAGCAGCAGGTATGAACGCCATGCTCAATACCTGCATCACACCATGAGAGAGAGAGAGTTTAAAAGTAGGTCACAGCTCACTGTAATGTAAATTCTTTCCTCTCAGGTGCATAAAAGTGCTCTTTCATGTGCTACTGAGGCAGAAGCAGCAATTCCTGAGCATGTTGAGCATCCATGATCCATCTTCCGCAGTACCTGCTCTGGGGACTTTGGAAAGCCAGATGCTGCTGCCTTCACTGCACGCCACCAGGTGTGGCAGCAGAGGGAGGATAGCAGCAGATGCCACATGTCACGGCATACAGAGCTTGGCTGACAGTTGGTGGCATCAGATATCTTAGCTTTCAGGTCTTAGGATGCCTTTCCATGCTTCTTAGCACTGCTGTGATGTCCTGCAGCTCACAGAACAACCCTGTGCTGCTTTTACTTTCTGTGTCCTGGCTTCACTTTTATCCCTCTGCCCTCATCAGGTGCTTCCTGGCTCGAGCACACGTGTTTTCCCATGGGAAAATGCACTTTTTCTTAGCAACAAAGGCAAGGCCTGAGATAAACCATCTCACTCAGTACAGCAAGATTAGCACAGAGGTTGAGAGAAAATAAATGTGTGGTCATCACCTAGTGTCAGAAGCTTCAAGCAGATAGGAAGTTGAGTGCTCAGTTCACCATTTTTCTAGATGAGAGGTGAAAAAGCCAGAAGAAATTCCAGCTATCCCTTACTTGAAGAAATGATTTCTTCACATCATCCCTTCATACCTGCAGTGAATGGATGATAAGACTGGGAGCTTTCCCTTCATCTCTAGATTGAAAACCCACCAGCTTGCTTTGAATATCACCAGGGCCACTGCTCTTGATGGTTCCCAATTTTCTGCCCTGAGAATATGGAAATTTGACCATCACCTACATTGCTTCCCTGTACAATTACAGCCAAGGGCTGAAGCAAGCAGACCGTGAATGAGAGATGGAGTCATGAAAGCTCACCAGAAGAGGAGGCAAATTTGCCTGTTCTCCACATGATGAAAGAATGGAGCCAGTGTGAACATTTTCCATTGAAACTGGCTTTCTGAAACAAACAGTTAGCACCTAAATAATTCTATTCACAGGAAATATCTGCTTCTCATGGAAAATGTCAGTTTTTCACATAGAGAAATATATAAAAATGTCATATGTCAAAATATATCAAAGATATTTTGGCTGAACTAAAACTGAGGTGGGGTTGTTTGCAAAAATTCAAGCAGGGAGAAGTTAGACTTCTCTGACGCCACTGCTGAATAATACCTAGCTCTCCTACAGCAGGCTTCACCCACAGTGCATGTATCCTCTCCTTTCTATACACAGGAAAAAAGCTGAGATATCTGAGTGATAAAATTAGGGTAGAAACAGGGCCTTGAGTATTCTGGATAAAGTTGTTATCATTCAATTGCCTCTCTGAGAGCCTTTAGCCCCAGTGAGATCAGCTGGCATCTCTTTCTCACTCTACAGACAATCAGCACTGTGGGCATCAGGATTATCTCACTGAAGAAACACTTTTATTGGGCACACTGCTCATAGTAAATCTAGGAAGTGTTGCCCTTTTTTTCCCAGGTATAGTCACACATTGATCATTCACCAGCTGCTGGTGCCTGTGTGTGTTAGCGTGGGGGCAGACAGAGAGCTTTAAATGGGAGCCCCTGAATGATGCTACACCACAGAGGTTTCTTCTCTCCCCCTCCATGCCAGCCCTGCAGGGCAGGGCTGTGCTTACCACCACCCCCAACCTCAGCCCCCTCCAAGGTGGCCTTGGAGATGAGTACCAACAGGAAGGATGCTCTGGGTTTCTCCAGGAAACCTGCCAAATTGCACAGGATGAATACAGTTTGGAAAAATCTGTTTACCACGATGCATTCATATAGCTGGAAGAATGGAGCTGCTATTTCAAACAAGCCTTCTTGTAAATGTAAAGGGGCATCTCAAAATGCATTTCAAACACAGAAATGAAGGGCTCTGCTCTGGTTCATTTTCACCTGTGATGTGTCATCTCTTAACTGTCCCCAATTTACCAGACACCAGCAGGAAATTTAGTTTGTGAACGCAACTCCTGCAGTTGCATATGCCAGTTAGTCACACAATGGCCAACAGGACTGCTTTAAATACATTGGAGTATAATTTTGACCCTGACTGATACCAAAAACAAAAACTGACCTGGATATCATCTTGACCATCATTGTGCGCAGGATTTTCATTTTGAGGCAGGGTGAGTTATGACACAGTAGGTTCATCACAGCTATATAAATCCTCTCCAAAGCAGTGAATTGTTTCCATCCTTCATATGCAAAGGAAACAAACTTACACTGAAGTCCCAGTAGTTTGTCCAGGGTTCCGCTCTTGATATGTCTGCTGTATAACACCTGACAAGAGCTTCCCAAGTGGCTGCCTACCCAAAAAAAGAGAGAAGACATCAGCAAGGACATACCGACAGCTCCCCAGATGGGTACTTGGATGCAGCCCTAAAGATTAGAGCAATAGCATCATCCATAGTTGACTAGAATTTCTCTTTTACAGGCAATAAATATTGGGTTATTTATTTTGCATCAAGACTGCCTTCTCCTTTCCTCTCCTTTCTTTTTTTCTTTCTGTATGGTAAGGAAAGAGCATATGATGAGTGTGGTATATTATAACTGAATATTAATCTCTTCTATTCAGTCAGTGCATGCATTCATTTATATGCATGATTTGCTAGTTTTGTTTGAATACACATACACATTTAACAGTGAGGTTTATTACGAAAAATGCCATCAAATTAACTCTTTTAAAAGATGCCAATATTATTGGCAAGAATTGCATTTTATTTTCTTTGTAAATGTGCTGCTTTCTTAGACATTAATTTCTTTGGAAACCCAGTACTTTCTCCAAATACAAAGACACTGGTGATGAGCAACTGTCATTCCCACATTAAAAAGCAAAACCAAGCCTTGATCTTTCTACAGCAGATTAGGGAGTGAGATAAAAATGAGATGAAAGCCTCAAATGTCTGTTCCACTAGGTTCGAGGCATTCTTTTTGTTTTAGTTCCGCACTCTGCCTCTTTAATTCCCGCTGGCTCAAATGCCAATTTTCTGCTATGTTGGCATGACTGCCGAAGAATTGCTTCTGTTAATAAACTGCACAAAATAGCTGAGCAATTAGGCAATTAAACTGTTTTAAATTTAATTTAAAACCCTGGCATTTTGCTAGGAGTACTTTTTTTTCTTTAATCCCATCTTTTTCATGTGGTGGGAGGTAAAGGGCAAGTTGGAAGGGTGGGAAGGCAGCATGGTGATGAGGGAAGAGTCTGGTGTGATCGGAGTTTACTCAGGCTCCCACTGCAGATAAGCACAAGGGCTGTCCGCTTTGGGGAGCACATTTCAGCCCTTGCCCCTTATTAAAACAAGTAATTTTTTCCCAAACATTTAACACACAAACAAGCTTAATCTGATTTCTGTCCTGATCCCAGATGGGTATAAGGGCTTGTAAGCAAATGATTTTAAGAGCTGCCTACCTGCTCTTGGCTGCTAATTCAAAATAAAAAGGAGTGGTTGAGAAAACACAGGAATTACTATGCCTGGGGGTGAGCAACCTGTTCTGCTCACTACCATGTGTTCCCATTGCATTCAAGGGCACTTCTCCAAGTTACCTGGACCATAGGAAAGTTTGTCCTTTGAGCTTATTTGACCTGTACCTACAGAGATGCCTTTTTTACTACCGATCAGGTTTGCATTTTGATAAATGCTCTCTCGCCGACTTGCCATCAATGATGGCACGGGGATTTACACTTGCCTGGGAAAGGCCCAAGAGGAGAATGGTAAGAGGACTTCTTCCATCATGCCATGGCTGCAGTCCCAAGCCCATCATTGGCTGCCTTGCTTTGCTGCCAGCCAAAACCCCTCCTGGGCCACTCATACAGTATGGGCCAAGCTCTGGCAGCCCACACCCATCTTGCTACATCCCTCCCCAACCCAGCCCTATTCCCCTGGGCCACCATCCAAAATCTGTGCATGTTACTTTGTTCCGATCTGCAGTCCCAACCCATCCCGTTCATGGACCCAAGCAAAGTTCTTCCAATAACCATAAATCTTCAACTACCCATCAACATCCTATTCCTGTGCACTGCAACCACTCTTCCACCCTCACTGCTTCACACCGTGCACCTCAGCTGACCCACAATTCTACCCCTCCTGTTTTTCAGAGCAATCTATCTTCTTCATTTCTCAATGCATTAAATCTCTTTTTTTACTGTAATGACTGGAAGAAACAACACATTCTCCTTAGTGCCCTGCTAAAACTTTCCCCTAATAAAAATTCACCATGTTTTTCCAAGCCTTTTTGAACTACCTACATTTGGATGAATGATGCCACAGCTAAGCAAAATATAGCACAATGTTGTATACCCTGCAGTGCTGACTGTCTCCTCAAGGAAAGCTTATACTTCCATGGTCACATAATAGCTATTTTTAGTGAACCAGTCATTCTCGTTATTTTTCTAGTCTTTAAAATTAAAAATAATGGAAAAGAATTAAAAGGATTCTTCTAAAGGTTACAGTAGTCACATACTGTTTGCAGCATTCTAACTGAAACTTCCCCCTCTGAGCTAATTTGGGGATGTCAACATTAACAATATTCACGTCATCAATGCAATCAGGCTCACATCATTTCTATTTAATACACTGTTGGGACCAATCCTTTGGTAGCTGGGGAAATGTACTATAAGTTAATCCATTATTTCTGGTACAATTCTATACTTAATCGAGATCTCCTGTTCTGCACAATGAACTCACTTGCTAAACTGCGAACAGACAAGCCAGTCCCAGGAAGTTCCTCGATGCAGACCTGAATATCTCTGCACCTCTGTGCTGCAGAGCAACTGTGAGCAACACAGGCTATGCCAGGGTGTTAATAGAGATACAAGGGCTGGAAGTGCTGGATGACTTCGAGAAGTGAGATGTGCCATGGAAACAGGCTACTTGTGGCAGTGTTTGAGAGTGATGCAGAAAATTGGGGCAGCAGTGAGACTTTCATTTTCTGCTTTGTGGACATCTCAGAGCACCATTTTAAAACTTTTTTTGTCTCCATGTGTTAGCATACATTGCAATATTAATTTCTGTCCTCTCCTCCCTCCTGACATTGACTTTCCACCACTAGCCCTTTGGCTGTCCAGTCCATTTTGACAGCAGGGTCTTCAAAACAGCATCTCTCTATCTGTGCTTATACAGTGACCAGCATGAAGGGAAACTGATTTTTTTGCTGGACCTTTAGCTGCTACTGTAATGCACATAATAATATTACATCCTTAAACTACATGTCCTGTTTCAATGCATCTGACAACCTTCTTAGAAAAAAAGAGGTATGTATTATGCATATGTGAACAAGCTCTAACATCAAGTGGACAGCACATAATTCCAGATCATCTTCTGAGTGTCACAAAAAACTGAACTGTCACAGGCATGACATAGGGAAGGATAATTAAGATAATGGGTTGGTCAGTATGTTTGTACATCACATAGCATCCATCAACAGAATTACTGCTCAAGGCAGACCCCAGATCACTCCTTAAGCCTCCTTGCTAGCAACCTGCAGATGGGACTTCAGAATAAGAGAGTCTAGGCTTTACCATTGTACATATAACAAGATTTTCAGGCACTATAACTCTTAGCAGAGAAGCATCAACTTTCCTGATCCTACAAGCGTCACACCAAAATCTTTGTATGGCCAACACCACAGGCAGAGAGCCATGCTCTGGCAGTGTCTCACAGGTGGGAGGTGACAACTGTTCCCCATGAGGTACCAGCACCTTGCTGGGTTGGACTGGACACACAGCTGCACCCTCGGGCATGCTGATGATGCCATCTTCAGTGATTAGTACTGTTTTATTTCTACCAAGGTTCAGGATTATCCAGCAGGGCCTTTCTTTTGGTCAGAGGACTCAGCTCTGATGTGGTTCAAGAGCCACATGTTGGCCATGAACTACACATTGGACACTTCTGCTTTGTTTTGTAACATAGTGACTAAAGGAGGTCCCAGGTAGTTGTTTATTGTAGTTCCTACAAGTACCAGCAGAAGTTGTATTGAAATGTAGGAGAAACACATATGCAAATAATACATAGACTCTGATTCAGTCATGATGACTTTGCCAATAAATATACAATCACTTTATAATACATTACATTTGTATATTTTAAACGACCTAATTGATAGGAGCATGAAAGCATTAAATTACCATATAGCAAGACAACTACACCACACTAGACATCTATTAACATACTACATGTCAATCAGTGTTTTACCAATTAATGACTACCTAATTATCTTGCTATAATGAGCTTGTTAAATGCCAATTAAATGGCAAGATGTTTCAATGCATTAATAAGAATGTAATTACACAGTTATTGGTGACTTAATTTTCACACCATTAACTAGTAACCTATCCTTATTGAGTTTAATAAGTATATTCTTTTAACTTCCCATTGATCCTGAATCGGGATACAATCACTGGTCGGTTAAGACTGAATGAGATGGCTATAATTATCAGGATCATTATTGGAAAAGTTTCATGCCTCCAATGTTATAAATAAGCAATAACTGAAGAATGCACTGGAGGAAAAGCGAACTGAAAGTGTAACTACACTCTGTGCACACACAGAATAACCTGGGATAGAGAATCTTCTTCTTCCAGACAAGAAATGTACCATTGATAAGAGACCAGCTTCTGAACCTGGAAACTGCAGTTTGTTTGGACAGCAGAAGGTCAAATTTCCCATATCAAACTTTTCTACCAGTGTGCTCTAACTGAAAGAAACCATGAGGAAGGCTGAGTCCTCACCTGGCGTACCCTCACCAGGTGAGGACACCTCAGCACACCCCAGGAGCTGGCAGGCTGGCATAATGCTCACCCTGCTTGCTCTGTATCGCTCCTGGGGAAATGGTTTCTGCTGCCTTTTGGCATAGCTGGGAAGGATGAGGTGCAACCAGAAGCACACATTGTGCTCCTGCATGGAGAAGGGCAGTAGAGCCTGGTAGGACCAGTACTCTGCTGGGACTCAGGAGACTGTGGAGTCATTCCCAGCTCCACTTCATACTTACTCTGAAATTTGGACAAGTGACTTAATCCATCATATCCTCCCATTTTCTGTGACTTGTGAGAGTAAAATGATCAGCAATCATACTGAGGTATCCAAATCCTCCAGGTCAGGGGCTACACAAACACTGGTGTCAACACCAGCTCCCCACAGAGCAGGTATTAGAGCAAGTTAAAGCTGTCCACAGGAAGCTGAACTGAGATCTTGTCTTCAATCATTAGGGTGTAATAGCTTGTATAAAAGAAAATAGCCATTCTTCCACCCCAAATCTTTTATTTATGAAAAGGAAACAAATCACCTAGTGCATTTCCACACCAGGAAAAGCTATTTAACCAAGCGAGCATGCGTGAGCCATGGCAAATGCACAAATAGTTCTGAGTTAATCTCTTCCTTCTCCCTCTCACCCCAGTTCTGCAAAAGATTGGGCTTATACCATATCTACTGTATTTAAAATGAAGAAAGAGATTGACTGTCAGTTACTGAATTAGACACTGTACTGAGATATGTGTATAACTAACTCAGCCATCAGTCTCAGTGACTTAACCAGCCACTCCGCATTAACCTTAGTAAGTGCTGCAGATCCCAGTGCAGCCCAGCACGTGCCTTGCGTCCCCAGCTGTATGTGCACTGCGTGTCTCCAGTGGAATTTTGCCAGTATCTCCCAGACACTAGGAGACAAGAAGACGCTTGGTGGTCCATCATGGCTTGGCAGAGCACTGCAGCCTGCATGTTTAAATGTTTTTCTGAACTGGGGCCAGTGGAACTACCTCATCTTTTGTAAGGATGTAACCTAGTCCTCCTCTAACATTTTTTCTTTCTCTTTTTATCTATCTTTCTGACTCCTTCAGTATTTTATTAAGAGAACTGGGGAGGTCCACTGAATTCCTCTGCCTCCTGGGATGTATCTAACAGGAACGTGTTGTTCCTGTCTTGGACAAGTAAGATGGGCAAATGCATACACAGACATCGCAGTAACAGCATCTCCTATTGATCTCTACTGATCTAGGCACGTCGCAGATGTGCTTTGTTGGTTTAAAGAGTTGTTTTCAGTGGATACGTGTCAGGTTCCTTCCCTCCCTCATTTTCATCTCCTTATAAGAGAGACAGTTTTGTGTGAAAACACAGAGGTGCTCTCCTTTTCCTCACCAAAACAAAAATAAGGAAAAAAAAAAGAGAGAAACTCTCCAACCCCTATGCAGCACTTTTGGGTTTTGCCCCAAAAGAAATATGAAATTACACTGAGCAAGTATGGTAATAATCAGCACTGACTGGAGTAATGATGTGTCTCCTGCACTGAAGCTCCTGACAGCGAAATCATGACCTGCTCCCCACAGGTATCAAAGTCACTAATTACCCATCATGCACTCAGGATCGGCATTCATTAGAGGAACTGACACTGTTATTCAGTCGCAGGGAGTCTCTTTCAAGTCCCTGCACTTTTCCTTTTGATAGAAAGAGACTGTATCAGCACAGGTGCCATGTTTGCCTCCTGTCATTGGGCGCCATGCTGCACCTCTCTGGCTTCTGTGCTGCATGGCACGTGAGACTCGAAGCCGAGGATGTGGCAAGAACAGCTGAAGGATTGGCTCTTGGTGGTGCTTGGAAAACTTTTAGTAACAGAGCATGGAAGAACACATTTCTAAGCTCTGCTGTTGCTGCTGCCCACCTGGTTGAGCAAAGCCAAAGGGTCTAAATCTCTTCTCATCAACATCCCAAGTGCTGCCATCTACATCCAGTTGTTTCCTTTGCCTCTCAGATGAACAGACCACCTAAAGAAAATGGGTTATTCCAGCTGTTTTTTCAGGGCTAGGCTAATCAAGATAGTTCTGTTCTAATTGCATACATAGGCTAATGAGATGACAGGTAGGGTCCATGTTACTAAATTCACATCCAAAGGTCCTTGATGTCTGCACAGACCAGATTTGCCTGGAGCCCTATTTCAGACCCATCTGTGACGGGATTTATACTTCTGCCTCGTATCCATTTCTCCATTATAGCCTTTCTCCTTATCTTCCAAATTTTTTTTTTTCTAGGTTGCTATTTGCTTTTACCCTGTGTCTTTGGAACTGAAAATGTTAGTTAAAAATTAAGAATAATTATTTTATCGGCATATTATCTCTACAGTGGCACTCACCAGAAGAAAATAATAAGGAGTCAGCTGGTAATGTTAAACAATTTATAGGTTACCTAGGTCTGAGAGACACTAGAGCCCTTCTTTACACTGAAACATCCAGCACTGATCACTGTTATAGCCAGAGTATCTTGCTTGGGTGAACCATTAGTGTATTGTAGCATAGAAATACCTATAGTGGCTATAAAACACATTTATATATCTATAAAACCAGGATGCTTTGGTCTACTGAAAGCACTTAGATATTTTGATAAAGGACAACATATAGAAGCTGGATGTATGGTGAAAAGAAAGAAGACATGCTCGTGTTTTGAGATCAGTGTTTATTTTCAGCTGTCTGCGAGGAAAGCCCGTCACTTTGATGATTATCTGAATGTATGTGGAACATTTGTAAAAAGCTGAGAGAATTCCATTATGTATAAGCTGCTTTAAAAAGTGGCTCACTTAAGGTTATTACATTGCTGCTTTGGGTTGTTTTTGTTTAATTCAAACTCTGCAGTGGGTGAGACTCAATTTCAGTTTAAACAATCACTTCAGTGCCTTATCTTTCTCATCATCTTCTGTACCTACAAAATTTTCAGTGTGGGATTCAGATAAATAAATACATGATTACACACACCCTCCCTCATCATTTTCTCCATGACATTCTGTTTTTTGTGAATAAAGAAAATGTCTTTCAGGGTGGTTTTTCTCCTTCTTCTTTTAAGTGAATGTTTTCCAAAGGACCTGTCTGTCCAGAACAGATTAACTCTCTTGCCTTAGTATGAGGCCAAAGCATAATTTTTACTGTCAGAAGTTCAGTTTTGAATCCACAGAAGCTTCAGTTCAGCAATCTAAGAGTAAACTTATAAAGAGGCTTCTCTAACCTGCTCCATCTGAAGAAAGAATTAAAATATTTACCCATTGACCCAAGAAGGTGCTTCAAACCCTATTGATGAAATGAACAAGATAATGTGGACTGTGATTTTGCCCCACACTCTTGCCCATAAGAAAATGCATATCTGGGAGCTTTTGAATTAGCTGTGCCTCAGTCCAAGTCCCCAGTGAAAAGGCTGCATGATGTTTCCAAATGTACCGAATACAAACTCTGAGCATCCAAAGGAAATACTGCAGCAACATCCTCTTTGGAAAAACCTTTCCACCAGAAGAATCAGTTAAACCCTTTCACTTAAAAGGACTCCCGACCACATAACACCACATCAACAGTAATCAAAGAAGTGAACAAAGAAAAAAGCTTTCAGAATTAATGTTATTTAAAAGTACTGAAAACAGAGCATGAAAAGACATGAAAAAAAAACCCAGTCTTCCCCTCAGGAGAGCCTTCATGGGGGAACCTACTTCTGGGAATATGTTTCTTTCATCATTCTATTTTCATATTCATATTCTTAGGGTTTCCTAAGTCCATGTTAGAAGAATGTGACATTTTCTGTAGATTTCTTTCAAACAGCAGCTCTCCTATCAGTCCTGTGAACTCGCCCTTTCCACTTAGGGCAAAGTGAGTGCCTAGCAATTAAAATTCAGCCCAAGCCACCCAGATTTAGGTCCTTTGCAATGTCATGGCAAAAGTTTCCAGCCACTGTGGTGTGTATCTTTCCTCTCTTCATGATACATCTTTCCATTTGGGGGTGGCAAATGGCTGGGGTCTGTGAAACAACAAAAAATTGTTCTCTCAGGCATGTTCTTCATTCCCCAAATTAAAGGGGAAGTGCAAAAGTTTAATTGTGCTTCCCTCTGCGTCCCTCCTTGCAGAGCGGTGGATTGGGGTAAATTGTGAATGCACTTTAATTCTGCCTCTTATAAGCTTATCACAAGTCTAGTAGCTCATTACGCCCTCTGTTTTTTCTCCTGAGATGCTATAGAAATACAACAGTGTAACTAACACTTCTCCTCATTTAGAACCGCAGGTGGTGGGAGTACGTGTGATTTCATTGTCTTCACTTGGTAATTACAGGTCTGTTCCTATTCCCACTGTCTCAGCAGGGCGCTTGTATAGTACACGTAGTTAAGTCCTGTCAGGTGCTTGCAAGGTGGATTAACATGGAATATTGTATCATTGCAGAACGGTAGCCGCTCTGGTGTGCCTGTGACCGCTGCGTGTAGAAGGGATGCTGGCACACAGGCCAGTCTAAGTGCTTGTTTTGACACAATGACAGTGTAAAGCCTGGCTCAGCCAGAAATCATCCTAGGAGGGTGAGGACAGCTGGGATTCAGGTTGTCTGCCTTGCAGAGCATGTCTCCATATCCATGAACACAGTGCCACTGCAGAGAGAGCAAAATGCACTGAGCCCCAGCTATTGCTGACCCCCCAGGATGCACACAGCAATTCATGGCACTAACTTCACGCACACTGTATCTTTGTTCCTTTCCCCAGCTAAAGATGTCTGAGAATGTGAGATGTGATGAGCTATGGTGCAATGGCAGCAAGATTGATGCAGCCTGTGATTTAATGCATGTGGCAGGTCCATTTGAAAATGTAAATATTATTATCCTTTGATTTCAGCTTCTGATTTCTCCAGACATTTATGGTTGATAAGCCAGGGTCCCTTCAGGTTCTGCCACTTTTCATCAGTGCAGAAATCAATGTGTAGTAGGAAGGCACATTGCATATACATCCAATGAATGTGCCTGTATGTTAACTGTATGTTAATATAACACATTCATGCTATACTTTGAAAAACACAGTAGCCGGAGCCAACTCTGCTGACAGAGCAGATCCTTTCTGAACTTCTCTTTGAGTTCCCTTTTTGTCTTTGAATCAGGATATTTGCATGGAGGCTGGAAGCCCTATCTTCCTCCTATTAAAGCACTCGTGATCTTTGCCTTTCCTCCATTGGAATAGGCTTGTGAGTTCAAGGACTGAGTTCAGCCGAGTTCACAAGCATATGCTTGAATTGATAGGATTAAATCTTGTGTAAGGCAATGAACCTTGGAGCATGCGTTTATCCTTAAGCACAGGCTTAGATGCTCTGCTGAGTAAGGGCTGCAGTATGTTTGAAGCAACCCAAAGCCCTTCTTCCCTGGAGTCCTCCTACTCCACTGCTGTCTCCTGGTTAAATGAAGCCAAAGGTTGCCTGTGCAGCACATGGAGGAATGTCAGGCTGCAGAGGTGTAGACGCCCTGATGTCTCCAAGGCACTGCCATAGGTGCACAAAGCTATTCCAAGACATGTGGAAATGATGAGGACTTCGTCTTCAATTCTTGTGTGAAAGCGGGAGAAAACCCAGAGCTGTATAGGCTAAAATAGGATCCCCAAAAGCATATGTTTCCAACAAGATGCTCACAGGAAAGGCTGATCATTTGGGGTGCCTAGGGGCTGTCATCTTTGTATTATTACATTGAATGTGACAGATGGTCAAAAGTCAGAATCCAAGGTACAGATACCTCTGTTCATTGGGAGCATGTGAAATTTGAACCCCTCCACATGTTTTGGATGCCACTGGTCCCATACACTATTTAATGTTCAGGAGCTGCATAAGAAAGAAAGAACAGCTATGGTATTTACCTGCCATTCCCTAAATGCCTAAAAAGCAATCAAAACCAGAGGTGATTCATGGAAAATTGACACATTAGCTGTGGTGGAAGTTTGTTTGTTTGTCTTTTGTAATAGCTTACTCTTCTGTCTCTATAAATCCAGTTGCCTCAATGATCTTTGGCATCAGTCCGTATTAGCTCAGTAGTAGCTTCAACAGGGATCTCAAAAGCTTACTGTTTCCAAACAATGGCTTAAAATCCAGTGACAGTTGTCCTGCCTCTTTCCATCTGAAAGATTACTAGTTAGAAAGATGCCTGGATGATAATCTCACCACAACAGATCCCCAAGAGGTCATGGACCATGAGACTGAACTCTACTTTTCCTGCTGGATTTCTTGGCCCATGGCAGGGCATGTGCATGATGCTTGTGAGAGCTGCAGTCAGCTCAAGCACTTCACTTTCAGTGCTCACCAGTCCCTCCTCCCATTTAAAGGCAGCTGAATACCTAAAGATGCATTTTGGCCCTCCACCTGCCTTCTGTTTGCAATGCAAGAGCAAAATGAAAAGACCCATTTTTCTCCAGGGGAATGTAGGAAATGCTGTATATAATAGAAATCACACTCCAAAGTGTTCTCTCCATCAATAAGTAGGTCCAGCATGTCCCAGCCCACCTCATAGTCCCCTCCTTCTGATTTTTCATTTTTCTTCAATATTTTCTATATTTTTGCTGTATATTTGCTTATAAATATTACCATTTAAGAAGGGAACACTTGGGGGATATTCACCTGAGGTCTGAAATGATATTTTTTTGTATTATGAGTATGGACAAGGATGCACAAGGCATCAGCAGAATGTTGCAACATGGATTATAGATTGCCGCTCAGCAGTTGGTGGGTTGGCTATTTCTTTTAATTGCTGATACTGTATTTTCAGACAGTGCTGATCTTATGACAAATTTTTTGCCTACTTTTCTGCAATTAAGCAATTTAGCTGACAGTTTTAAAAGTTTTTTCATAAAATAAATACTTCATTGTACAGATACACGTATGCCTGTACAGGTATCAATATGCATATACACACACACAAGCTCGCACACATACAAAGACATGCATGTATATCTTACAGCAGTTCTGACAAGGGAGCTTTTTTTCCACATAACTTTAAAGCATTTCTTGTACTAACTGAATACCCCAGAATTTTGCTTTCACAGACGGTTCTTGTTTGTGAGGAGGTATTTTCCAATATTTTCTTTTAGTTGAAAAGCCCAAATATCCAGTGAAAAGCTGTTTCAGTGAAAACTTTATGTGTGTGCACCATTTTGAACCTCAGTGTGCTTGTCCCAATTTCAGCTCCTGAACTCTGAATAAACTGGGCTCACCTCCAAGAGTTACAGCTTTAAGGAATATAGGTAATTGCACCATTACCCTTTTTATTTGTTTATTTTTTTTCCTTCAGCCTGTTCTGTTAGTTTATCATACATGTGGTCTAATTAAAGTTTCCTGCAGGACATTTCATCCAGAATAAATAATGACATTGCTCAGAAGGGCTCTAGTTACTTTTTTTTTTCCTTCCAACTGTGCTGAAAGGAAGGTTGCTGTCTAAAAAAACTGTGCCTGGGCGGAAGAGACAGTTTTATAATTGCATTTCCAGTCTTCTTTGTATTCTTTTGTGTTATATGCTTGTACAAGGAGAAACTGGACAGGCCTGCTGGATAGCAGCCAGGCAGAATTGTCAGAGAGAGAGAGAGAGAGAGAGCGCAGACTGAAAATGAAATAGCAAGCGGGGAGAGAAATAAAAAATATCAGGAGGATCTCTCAGAACAATGACTTAAGAAAGTGAAAGTGGAGGAGAAAATAGCAATTTCATTCTGTGTCAACTTCTGAGGTTTGAAAATTGTCTTTTGCTTTCTGTTTTGGGGTTTTTTTTCCCAATTGTGACAGAGAAAACTCAAAGCATGGGGGACGTGTTTCAGAAATGGAACTGGGACAAAACATTTGTTTTCTGACTAAAACCTGAGCCCTGAGAAACCCAGGTGCATGCTGAAGAAAGAGATGGCTGGGGCTTGAAAGTTGAGGCTCTGGCAGTCTCAAAGTCATATTCCTACTCCGGGTGAGAGCAGCATTTCTTGGTTTGAGATTTCTACAAATTAATTCATTTATTAATTAATCAGTAAATACATATTCTATATTGCTGTGAACCAGGCAGAGACAGAATCAGCATACCCAAATCTAGGGACAGTACCTTGACCTTCATGCTGCTGAGTGTGAAGGGCTCTTCTGATTTTCCTTCTTCTCATTTTTCCTAAGTCCCTGCATGTTTCAATTTCCCAGGCTGACGTACTAGAAAGTCGGTAGCAAGCAAGTTAGCCCTGCTTTGAACAGGGGTGGGACTAGGTGACCTCCAGAGATCCCACCCAACCTGACTTTTTCTGTGATTCTGTTAAAGTCAATCATGAAAGCATCCATCTATGAGTACTAGCTAGCTGTACTCTTTGTTCCAGAAAGCCCACAAGTCATGGTCAGCCAGCCTTTGAAACTGGTAAACAAAGAAAAGAAAGAATAAAAGGGAGGCAAAAAAACCCCTTCAAGCCTTGGATGCGATTATTTGTGCAGGGGCAGATTGAGAACAACTGGAATGAAAGGAAAAAAGTAAATGTAGGTCTGTGAAAAGCTGAATGGTGAGCATGTCTCTTCCGCACTTTCCTTGAAGGCACAGCATGTAGATGTACTTTATTCATAATGACAATATGGTGTGATTCATAGCAATTGCTTCTTCCCAGTAAATTATTCTAAGATGCGTTGTTGTGCCACGTTGCAATGGCACAAACGAATGATGTTAAAATACTGAGCAGACAAAATGATAACACCTGTTACAGAGCCACTTATAAACCAGAGTGCATGGAGGCATTTGTACCTGTCTCCATTGCACATTGTGAGTTACACATCTTAGGATGGTTTATGAAGGAGAAGGCAATTTCTGTTATTTTGTATTAAAACATTTCTCAGTGTTCCCTTAATTTACAGACATTCTCTCTCCGTTTACTTGACATCAGCTCCTGCTCTCTGGCAGACAGTATGGGCAAGAATTCACAACTGGCTCAGCACTCAGATTTCCTACCCAGGTCAGGTCTGGGAGGAACAGAGTAATAATATCTCCACGTGTATCTCAGTATTTTTAATCCTGCCCCACAGTAGCACATAATTACCCAGACTGAAGAGGAACAGGGAGCTGTACCCCTTTCTAATGCACAGTGGTGCAGCCGAGGCTACAAGCTGTCATGAGCAGTAAGGGCATTACCTTGTAAGGGCAACAATGTTCTGAATGTCCACTGATTTGCACAGGTGCTCAACACCTATATGGAAGTCAGGCAGGTCAATGCCCTTGTGGGTCTGCCTCTAAAAACCTAATCCAATGCTTCCTTGTGCCAGTGGAGGAGTGGCACTGGCTACGGTTGTCCCTGGGGAGGGCACTGTGCCTTCCACAGGTTCTCACCAACATAGTCTCAAAAGACTGATGTTGTTCACTGCAGAGCAGCCAAAACTCAGCCCATGGCAGCCTGTGGCTTTCCTTGAGGGATCGCCAGACAACACTGGCTCCCAGCCCCTGGCTCCCAGGCACCCAACCATCCAGTGAGAGCAGTGCTGTTGGGAGGTCCTCTCCTGCCACACCGTTTTCACAGACGTGGGTAGAGCACAGTGCTGTCACCACAGAAAAGCACTGGAGGGTTAACCCCTTACACTGCACTGTGAACACCTACCTTCAAAGGCAAAGCCAGGAGCACAGTCATACTTTTTTTTTGGGGGGGTGAGGGGAGGAGGGAGCGGTGGGAAGGCAGAACAGCTTTTCTCTAATTTCTAGGGAAAATGGTTTCTTTGCCTGGACAGACATCTCCTGTCAGCCATGTCCGATGGAAATGGAGCCCTAGCCCAACCAGCTTTACTGGGCTTTCTGGGCCAGTTTCTAACCTTGCAAGTGTGACACTAAGCTTAATTTCTTCTTTTCATTTTTCTCTCTTCCTTGTTCTTTTTCCTTGATGCAGTGTGTTGGCTTTATTAAGATGTTACCTACAGGATTCTCTCCTAATGCTCAGAAGTGCCTCTTCCATCCAGAGGCAGCTGGAGAAATTGCTCCTCTAAGCACCAGACACTTAATTAACAATGAGTCGAACTCTTCAGTTTGCTTGCTTTCTCACTCATTCGTTCTCTTTCGCGCTGTCTAGTGCAGCGAGAAAGCATGTAGCAAGGTCTTGACCAAATACTTTGAACTGCAATCATCTTGGGATACCCAAGGAAGTTAATTGCCAGCTTTGTTTCTCTCTTCCTTACCCCTTCTTCCCTCTGATGACAAGGGGATGAAATGGATACTCAGCATATCTTCCCGTAGACAGAAAGGCCCAGATTTCCCTCTCTCTTTCCCCGCTAAGGAGTCCCATGTGAAATATATTCTGTGCCCTCCGATGACAGCACTGATGACTCTCCTCTTAACTAGTCTAGTCCCTCTGGGAAGTGCTGGGGAAGTAATTTGGCTCCCACCAAACTTTGAAGTTCAGGTCATTGCAGAATGGTTTGTCAGCGCGGAGACAGACAGCAGGGCCCCTGGGTTAGGTACCTGGCTTTGCCATGGAAAAAGACCAGACAAGAAGCTTTTAAAAGCCCAATATTATTGTGCTCTGTCCCTGCGCTGTCTGCTCACCATGGCTGTGAGCTGCAGCGTCGGTACCATGCCGTGGGCATGTAGGGCAGACCTGTGCATTGCCCTGGGGGCAAGGGAAATGCATATACCATCCTGGAAGACCACCACTGCTTCTTATATTGTAATAATTTCTGCTTTAAGACACAGACATTACTGTTTATCATGAAACTTGGCCCACTTTCCCGATTACCAGCAGGCAGTAAGGGGTTCCTCATTTTTATGGAAGGTGAAGGGTAATTCCATAATGAAGTGGGCATTAGCTGTGACAACTGCTGCCTGAGGGATTCCTGTCCTGTTCAGCAACATCCATCTCTGGTTTGAGAGCTGTGGAGCAAGCGGACGAGGTATCATGAAGACCTGTCCAGGTAACAGCTCAAGGAGGTCCCCAGGGATGGCAGACTGCTGGGAGGGCAGGCAGTGAGCCCTTCCCTATGCAATCCTGCAGTGGCTGAGCAAGGAATGCCTCCACACCAGCCCTTGAGAGGGGTTTTTGCCCCAGGAGGAAAGCAGTGAGGAGGGGATCTGAAGAGCAATGCTGAAGGAAGATGTGGAAGGGGGAGAGGGAAAAGGCAGAAGAAAACAGGCTTTCATTGAGAGCTGTGAAGGTCCAGTCTGGCCAGTACAAGGGTGGTGAACAGTCCTGAAACTTTCTTATATCTCTTTCTGCATCTTTTCCTAAATACTGTATGGCTATCAGCAGTAACAGCTTCCTCCCATCCATGTGTGCATGGGATGCTGCCTATGTACCAGGTTGCAACAGTTTGTGTGGGGTTAGCGTCCATATTACAGAGACCAGAAAGTCCTAGTACAGCTCCTTCAACATCACTTCTGAACCAGACTCACTGTGTCCTAGGTCCTGAAGCCCCCAGAAAGCTTTGGCTGTTTCCAAAGATGTAGCAAGCCTGCTCTGTGACCTAAAGAGTGAGGTCTTGAAGAGACATTTCAGCTTCATTGTGGACTCTTCCTACAAAGCTGGATAAGAGGACAGGTCCAGCTCTGTAACCCAGAAAGCTAAGACCCTGTTTGCCAACACATTCTGCCTCTTTTTTTTTACCTGCAGATCACTGTACAGCAGAGAAAAGCCTAGTTAAACCAAGCCCTTGACATGTTTAAAGCTCTGTGCAAATATTAGCTATTCATTGATCAAAAATCCCTTCTCTGTACAGAGCAAGTAAATGTTGCTGGGCCTGATTCAGTCTTACAGTGCAACACAGCCTCACTGGTCCCAGGTGGGAGCAGGTCAAACAACAGCAAGCACACAATTGCACCAGCTCAGAGGAGACAGGTTTTGCAGCATCCATTTCAGCATTTCTACTGCTTAAAAAAGCTGTTGGCACAGTGTTGCTTTAGACTCATGTGCCTAAGATTATTTTGCCCATAGCACTCTAATTTCCCTGTAATCCAGTATCCAATATCTGCCTCCTCCAGCCCTGTTCAAGACTTGATCCTTTCCTCTCTTAACCTTGCCACAGACACCACCTGACCTTACAAACTGGTTTCTTGGACTCCAATTATCTCTCTTTTTTCTTTGTTTTTTGACTGTGCCCTTGCCTTGCCCTTTGGACTGGCACACCTCTGCCTCTCCTTGGCTCGTACCCAGGGGAGTTGATTCCTGCCTTAGTATCCCTCACTCCATGCCTTGGGTCTATAACTTACTTCAGCCTGGTCAAGCTCATTTACGCAAGGCATTTTGCAGAAGGGTCCTTTAGCATCTCAGCTATGCAGTAAAGCTGGAGTATTTGGACAGGGTCCTGGGACCCAAGTGGTCCCTTCCCTGGAGGTGCCTGATACCAGTGGTGGAGCCCCGAGCTCAGCTGGGGAGGAATGCACTCACAGCCCCCCTCCTCATATACTGCATGCATTGCTCTGAAAATGTTTGAGAGCCATTTTCTGAGAAAGCTCCCACGCTTTTTTTTTTACTATATGCATGGAAGATTCACATACCCTTAAGTTAGTGTCCTGGATCTGCTCCTGCCTCCCTGACCGGGGTAGGTCTGCTTTTGTTTTAGGATCCTGCTTTTATCATCATCTTCTGTTCCTCCCTGAGGCTGTTACACAACATGTGGCTGTAATCCCACAGTGTTATCCCTGCTGGAGGGAACCTTGTGTATTATCAAGTGTGAATTTGCAAGCTCTTCAGTCCTGGTAGGCTGGGCTGTCTGTACAGCAAGAAGGGCTGAGGGACATTTCACCACCAAGCTTACGTAAACAGCACAGCCTTTGACTTACATGATTTCTCAACAGCAGTACACTTTATACACAGATCTCTTTTGGACTCTACATTACAAATGCTTTATTGATGCCAGCTGTATCAACAGCTGGGTTCCTCATCTGCAATAGTTTTGTATAGCCTGAAGTCTTTAGGTTTGCCTTCATGGACCAGACATCATTAGCAGTGAGAATCCTTCAAATGTTGGCTTGGCTAATTTGTCTGTCAGTGGGGTCTGTGTTGCAATTTAATATGAAGCTGAGAATGTGAAAGTGAGTGACTGTTGCATTATCCCATAGGGATGGCCTTGGTGCTAGTTCTGGAAGAAGGGGCTTTGCTTTTCAAGATAACTGAAGGTCAGCAGGCCACCAAGCTCATAATGAAGACAGGACTGTATCACATCCTCTTCTGAGAGGCCATCTGTGTTGAAAGTTTGGAAAATCACTTGTTGGTTGGCTGCTCCTTTGTTATGTGTAGGCTGGGCTGTGGGAATTTATCAGGCTCTGAAGCAAACTCATGGTTTTCTAGTGTCTGAGCACAAGACACTCCCTTCTCTGCAGAAAATTAAGGTGGCCATGAGCACTGGCCAAGAAAAATTTGCATCAGTGGGTGCTGCAGCTTTGGTTCAGCATTTTATCTCATTTACTCAGCCTCCAGCAGAGCTAGGCAGATACTGCAAAAAAAAACAGGAAAACAAATCTCCCCTCCAGCATCTGCTTATATGCAGAAGTAAATTCATTTTATGCTTCTCCATTGTTGAAAGCTCAGAGTGAAAGACCAGTGGTGCTGCTGGCTTGGCCATATGTCTGGGGCTGGGGTCTGAGGGCTCTCCCCAGTCCTGCCACAGGTTTCTTGCTTTGCCTCGAATAAGACAAATAAACTATTTCTGTCTCAGCTTTTAAGCTGTAAAATGGGAATACAACTTCTCTATCCCCCTGGGGATATCTTCTCCCAGCCAGCATGGGAGCTGGTTACTGTGGCCATCTGCAACATGTGCTAGATGTGCCCAGCCATCCTGGCATGAAGAGAGGCACCCACAGTGAAGAACACTTCCCCCAGTGTCTGTTGAGACAAGTGCTAGGACATGGCTGTGTTGTTTGCAAAACTGCTTCTCCATGCCATCCACAGACCCACTGAAACTGAAGCAATGAAGATGTTCAGCAAAAGCATGACGACTCATTTACTGTCCTGGCTACTCTGATGTTAAAACAACAAGACTTGCATCTTGGCATTCACTTTAAGACTTCTTGAACCAAAATTAACTTTTCTTGTCTTTATTTATTTTTTGCTTCTCCTGATATTGTGTGTGTTTATTATCAAAATAATTAAGTGCATGAAATGCAGAAAAGTAAGGGGAAAGGGTTTGTTGCAGGGAGTTCCCCCTCAAAGCTTCCATCTCTTCCTACAGACTCTACATAAAAGCCTCTTGAGGAAAATAAAAGAATAACAAGCCAGGCCACTAAAGTGGGGAACAATCAGGAATCAAGTAGGATGAAAAGTGGAAAAAATAGTAATAATAAAAACAAGAATTAAAATGATATTTCAGCAGTACTGGTGCTGAACAGACCACAGTTTTTAAGCCAAAAGTGTGGTTTGCAGATGGTAATAAAAATAATTTACTTCAAGACTCTTCCTTATTCTTCCACCCTTTGCTCCCACCCACAGAATCTCACAGGATCCTTTGACACAAAAGCAAATTTTATCATGTTGGTTTTATCCTCCGCAGTTTTATCCAGCAGTTTTAAGGCTTGGGCTGTGGACTTCATGAATGGGTGGAGAGTTTGGCTGAGGACTAGGCTCTACAGGGATCCTCGTTTCCTTCCATTCTCTTCACAAAGACTTGTTGGAAAACTCTATATTTTGAAATATGATACTTCAGCTCATGCAACACAGTATGGTAATTCTCAGGTCTCTACCTCTTGTCCTCTGATACTAGTGGATAGGATGGTTTTGGTCTAGCTAGAGGTCTGACTCTTGGTCCAACCAGAGGAAGAGAAGTGGTTTTTTTTACAAGGATTACTCATTTCAAACAGATCAGCCTTTTTAATCCTCCCCTTTGTGCCTGCCACAAGTTGCATCCACTGGGGCCAGACTGGGAAACACATTTCACATCCTCACAGGGAGAGTGTTTCTTTGCCCCAGCTGCTACCAGCATCCCTCTCATGGGGTGCTAGGGCTCTCGCACCAAGCCTGCAGACCAGAAGGGTCAAGGCTCTCAAACACAATGCAGGAATGGGATTTTGAAGGAAATGCTTTGAAGAAGGGCTTTGTGAAGTAGCATAGTCCCCTGCTTCTCTGCTGCTGGAGTGTGTTTCTAAAGCAGGAACAGCAAAGTCTAAATTTTTGGATTAATCATTGTTAGGGCTTAAAAACTGTGCATCTGGGGGACTGGCAACTGCTGGCATGGATCGGTCAGATTTTTGCTATGCTTTGGCCCAAGAAGTCAGCCAATAATCTGTCTCTTGGAAACTGTTTCTTTTGGAGATTTTGATAATGGAGCCAGGTGTTTCTTTGACAAGTGATTTTATTTCTTTACAAAGCACATTTGAAATCCCAGTTCCCAGAGCATGGTCAGCATTGAGAAGTTTCCTTGCTTACAGCTCCCAGAACTGCCTTTTCCAGAAAACCCATTGCCCGAAAGAGAATCTTCACCTGCTATTTCACACTCCACATGGGATCCACTCATTTTTTGCTTCTCCCCAACATGCCCCACTGCCAAATCTCCCGCCAAGGCTTTGCAAGCTCAATCAGTCACCCAAGAAATGACTCAGTCAAGCTGTGGCTTGTACCAGGCCATACCTTATGGAGTGCCTTCTACTGTTCCAGGTCTCTTGCTGACTATGCTAGAACTTTAAGCAAGATCTCTGGTGACACATCTACTGGTAGCCACCATTCAACATGGCATATAATGACTCAGCTAAGTGTTGCAACACAAAGCCAATGCGTTTATTTGAAAAGATAAATTATAAATAGTTTGGTTTTCTTTAAATATCTGATCTGCTCTAGTCATTATACTTAATGCATCGCTGCGCTAGAAAACGCCAGCACTTACTGACATGTGGGCATGCTGTCTTTGTCTTGCATGTAGCATTTGGGGTCTGGGGGAATCTCATCTCTGCCTGGGAGGAAAATGCCTTGTTATAAAGGCCAAGCTCCAAGTGGGATGGGAAGGGAAGAGAGAGGTGGGTGGAAGGGGGACTTACCCTCTTCCTTCTTCCTGACTTAATTCAGCAGAGCATGTCCAGGGAGTGAGGCTTGGATTTCACAGCTCAATGGCAAACACTGTAAATCTGGCAGCGTTTCTGCTTCTGATGCACTCAGGTGGAGCTAGCAACACATGCTGCTCTTTGGGGCTGCTGTTTTTTAAATTTCTCTCCCTCAAGTGCTCCCTGGGCCCCCTTTTCCATAATTTAAGTTGTTTCTTCAGGAGCCCCAGCCCCATGCAACTGAAGCAATGTACCTAAGGGGGTGGCAGAGCAGAGGGCTCATCCCCTTGGCTGCCTTGGTGGCTTGAATGTGATGAGATGTGGAGGGACAGGAGATCCCAGCTGCTATGTGACCCAGGCATGGGGCTATTCAGCTATGCAGAGTTTTCAGTCCTCCCTTTCAGTCCTCCACTGCAAAAACTAAAAGAAGAACAGTAAAATTTGAAAATGCACTGACTTTCTTACTTAGCTGAAATCCCAATCAGTATAGGCTTGCCAGTTCCTTGCTACAGAAAAATACCCAACTGGCTTGGCTGTGTTCACACCATAACCAGTAATTTGGTACAGACAGAGGATAGCTGTGTCACCCTCAAAACAAATTTTTTTGGCAGGACCCTTAAATGCTTTTGCTTGGTATTTTGCCTTTAAAACAGAAAGAGGATTAAAAAAAGTACTTTTCCCTGGGGCGCCATCAGATGCTAATAAAATCTTTAATTAATTCAGATTCGGATGGGCTCACATTTCTCTCGCTAGCTCACAACTTCAATCAAGTTTTTTTTCTTTTTGTGATGCTGCTTTCATGCCACTTTTCACTGCATTTCTGATTTATCTGGAATTGTGCTATATGGGCATATTGGCAGGAAAGGCTGGGACAAAAGAAGACTAGGATGAGAGAAATCATTAGCACAGGATGTATTTTCTGGGTTTTTTTCTTTTCCGGAAGAAAACCCAAAAGGTCCTATTGCTGTTATGAATCCCCCAGGAACTCTTCAAATTACAGACAATTTGCTTGATTGGACTGCACTGGTCTTAAGCATTAGAGAGAGAGAAATCATTCTTAACAAATGTTAAATCAAATAAGATAGACAGAAATCTTGATAATGTGAAATGAATTCTGTAAAATTAAGACATCTGCTGAATGCTCACTCCATAATAAAGGAATAATCTCCCTGAAATGGGGCCTGTCTCATTATCAGTTTGATGACTGGTGTGAATGATCTTATCTAATACTGGTTAACTGAGAAGAAGTGATACATTTCCTTTTCTGGCCCCAGTAAGAAAGGCTTCCATCTGCCTAATTGTCAGTCCTTCCAGGGTCAATCTCCCCACTCACTTGCCACCTTTTGAGTAAAAGATTTACTGTACAGGGTACAGAAATTGTTCCAGAATTGTCAGAGAGAAGCCTTTCAGATGCCTTCCTCCAAATGTAGCAGAAGGAATTTTCCCTGGAGCTTCAGAGCCTCTTGTCTAAAGACGGAGGCAGGGAGGAGATGTATTCCAGCCCAAGGAGAGGCTGCACAACCAAAGACCTCCTCCCTAGTGCTCCCAGCCCAGCTCTTCTTGCCAGGGGCTCCCTGTGAGACGGTGAGCAGAGCAGGCTGCTGGCCAGGATGGACACTGCATGCAAAGTCAAGGAGGGCATTTAGGAAAGGCTGATTTAATTTAGAGACTTTAATTTCCCTTGCTACCTCAGTTCCTTGCTGGAATGATCTTAGAGGATAACCTCACCTGGAGTCTCTTCTCCTACTCTATGCTCTTAAATTGTTGATCAATAAGCCCAGGAAGGGAAAAACAACCATGCACTTGAATTTCCTTAAAATATACATGTAGACATGTACAGCAGCTAGGGATTGAATTCAGTGCTAGGAAGATTGAGGAGCATTTACAACTGCTTCCCTCCCATGACACATGTCTGTGCCCCCCACTCCTGAGTTGCCTCTGCAGGAACACATCCATGATGCTGCACTTCTGCAAGGAATTGTAGTCTTTCTCTCTCTTTTTCTTTGAGGCTCTTGGCAAAATTTCTCTATGGGAAAGAGAGATTTAATTGAAAGAGAGATGCCATTCTCCCCCAATGCTTTAGGGATCATGCCTCTGAATGCACCTTCACCTGATTTGCTGTGAATTACCATGAGGTAATCTACCCTGCATGTATCTTGCAATCTTGCTGCAGATCACAGAACACTACCTACAGCACAAACAAAGTGCCATGCCCTAGGGCAATATTATAATTGAATAGATATAACCAATTATTATCTGTCTGATGTGCAGCATGGAACTGCAGCACTCCCTATCATATTCCAGCAGACCAAAGCCAGGGACTCTTTCTAAAGCATCCATACAACCAGGGAATGTAAGCAAAAGGCTCTCAAAATAGTAATAATAACACAACATATCTCTAGGGCTGACAAGTGTGTTGAGTACTGCAGTTTCACCCATAATCTGTCATAAAGTTAGACAGTTCTATCAATGGGGAAATAAAGAGTCAGGATAATAAAAGGTGAGTGCTGAATAGCAACCCTTCAGCTCCCTCCAGGCATTATTAGGATAATTGATTTTGGAACCTTAATAAGGATATTGATTAGCTTTAAGGAATTGAAACTCAGGGTGAGGGAGGAAGCAGGGGAGGAGTGAGCCGTTGCTCTTGGCTACGGACTCGTGGTGGGAGCAGGAACCCTGTTATGAAGAGTTGATCAGCTGTGCCCAGGGATTAACTTTTATCTTTGACATGAATTAGGAAAGTGGTTTCTGCAAGTGTGCCATCCATATGTTGAGGACCCAAGAAATTACAGAGCAAGAGGGCTTCAAACGCCATAAGGCTTGTGCTGTTTGTAACCTCACAGGCAGTTTCCATTTAATGATTCAGCATTTCAAAGTAGGCAGAGCCATGGTTCGACCACAGCTGGTCTTGGGGGGGAAAGTTCCATGCAGCAAGGAACTGATTAGACCAGGAGTGTAATCAGCTCCCTGAACTTGCAGTGAGGTTTCACTGATCAGTGAATTTCCAGGCTAAAAGAAAACTCTCATAAATATGGAATTTCACTTTCTTTCTTTTCAAGATCAAGTGATTCACATGGTTATTTTTTTTCCTTCAAAAATTTAAAGCACTGAATTGCTGATACATGTTGGAAGAAGACAATTGTTTCCAGCCATGGAGTGAACAAAGTAATGGGCATCATGTTGACTCTTCCAGTAAAATAATAGCCTTGAGTAATGCCAGGCCATGTGGCAAAATAAGAGTGAGCTTGCATTTTAGATACTGCTGTGACTTGACAGAAGTGTCAGGTGGTTTCTCAGGGTCTTATTTTGATTGATTTAAAGATGAACCTGGACCTGAACGTGGCTGCTGGCCAGGTTTTCCATATCATACCTTGAACTTGCAAGTTGTTACACTCAATGCTCTACACAAACACATGTACACGTTTAAAGGAGTTTCATATAACTGGAGGGGATGTGTCATGAAATAAATTTAGAGGTAGAAGCTCCCATGGCCAGCTTGTGTCTCAAAATCATCTAAATCCTTGTGCACATCAGAATTTGAATGTCTTATTTGATGGGTCTTTGGTCATTGCAAGATAATGATTTTTGAGTGTGAAGCTTTCGGTAGTTTCTTATTGATGCATAGTTAGTTTATATGGTCCCACTGGAGCACCCAATGACCCTAACAGAAACACTACCACACAAAAAAAGACCTCCTATTAAATTCAGGTACATCTTGACCAATGACCTTACTGGGAAGTGCCTAACACGTCATGAAATGCAAAGACAGCAAACAGCTGCAGCCAAATCTGCCTGTTTCTGAATGAAGATATTATATTTCCACCTTTTAGCCAAACATCACCTGGCCACCCAAGGTAGCCACCCAAACACTTGCTATGCAAGATGAACAGACCAAAGAGGTCTGTTAATGGGAGTTATGCTCCAACTTCAATCTTTTGGAAAGTCATTCCAGGATTTTCAGCATTTCCTCCTAGTACTCCATCTTCAAATGCCCAGCACAGCTGTGGGAGACCCTTGTGCTCTCTGACCATTCTCAGGGAGTGAGATCTGAGTGTTTTTCCTGCTCCACCATTCCCTTTATGCTTCAGAAACAAGGGAGATGCTTTTGTCATGTTGCTGCATGTGGCCATGGAGAGCATCACTAGGGCAGTAGGGGCTTATGACACACAGCTTGACTGTTTCACCTCAGCTCCTGAACGTCAGTCACGTCCATGCAGCACGCACAAAGAGTAACTGATGTCCACATTTTTTTTCTTCCCTCAGCTTGTCTTATATCTTGGCCCCCAAAAGTAGATAGTGAGTGGAATATTTGGAAGAATGAGGCAATGGATAAAGATTATAATAGACAGGTAATTATAATAAAGAAAGAATTATTAGATAACTGGATAGATAACTGGATGGATAGATGTGGATAGAGATCTGATAGGGTTTTTTTCTCTTTTGCAAAAGCCTTAAAATAAAGGAACTCTTGCACATACATAAATCATCTAGCTCCAGGATAGGAGCAAAGACAAGTTCCCATAGCAACAAGATCTATGCTGTAAAGCTGCACTGCCCTTTGTTATGTATCTTTGTGATATTTCTCTCAGACATGTCATTGGCAATTACCCACAGAAGGAGAGCTCAAATTGTTCAGGAGCCCAGCAGATCCACCTTACACTATTTTCTGTAATTAATGAGATTATTGAATTTCCACGCTAATAAAGCGTGGCAAGGAGTCTGAAAACAACTCCTCTCTGAGCCAATTTAGGGTGATTCCTTGGTGCTGCACCCCCCCACCTCTCTGCACACACACCTCTGCACAGACCTTGGTGCGGAAGAAAAAAATAGCGTGAGCCTTCTGTAAAGCTCTCCTGCGCTGCTATGAGTCAGCTTGCCAGAGCAGCATTGACGTTTCTGTGTTGCCAGGAGGTGAAACCCTGTGTAAATGTTCCTAAAAGCAGTTTTCAAGCTATTCATCTTTGATAACATTGTTTCTTTATGAATGCTTGAGCTTCACTTAGCTGCCTATGCATCACTTTTTGACACGTCTCCATCTATTCTTCTGCTGCCTGCATGCAGAAAGCTCTCTTTTATATAAAGAAGAGGCACTTGCTTGAGTCAATCCCCTCTGAAGCTTTTTTTCCAATGAAGTTTCCTTTCCAGGTGGGCTCTACCTTGCCCTGGATGCCAGCAGATTACACCCTCTTGCAGTGGGGCAGGAAAGGAGTAGGACATGATGGCACTGGAGGCTCATGCTGCACTGGGAGACCCAGCTCGGGTCCTTCGCAAATCAGGATGTCATTTGTGCATTGAGTGGAAATGATTTTCTACATGCTGTTCGGCTCTTGAGGGACACAGAGAGACAGGGCTTTCCCCTCCTCTGTCCCCTTTCCCCAGCCTTTCTCTGTTCTTACTTTTTATCTTTAATTATTTTTTAATATCTGAGGAGAAAGAAATATCTGGCAGGAGGCAATTTTAGAGTAAGTACCCAGGAGAGGACTCCAATAAAAAAAAAAACCGCAGTGGGGTCTGGTTCTTGTGTTATTGAGTGCATGGAGAAGGATGACCTTTGCCTTGTGCCTCCTGCGGAAAGAAGGGTCAGCATCCCCACGAGGCCACTGGACAAGCATCCACTTGTAAACACTTTAAGATCTTCTAATGCTACATTGATAGATAGTGAGAGGAAACACAGAGGACTTGTGCCAGCATATTGGAGAGTATTGAAGAGTCATTACCTCATTTTGCAGCTGTTTTTGCTGCAGTAATGCCATTGTGGGTCTTTTAGAGATGCTTCCTGCTATTCATCTCCTTCAAAGGTTTCTAACTTGCATCTGCCTCCTCGGCTCCTGGAAGCATTTTGAAATTCTCCCACAACATGTGCTTTCTTGAGGCAGAATATTGCTAGGATCACTGTGCAAAGTCCTTTCCCTGCCTGTTCCCTTCCTTGCAATAACAATAATTTATTGGGAAGGTGTTTGCCAGGCCCTCAACATCATGTGGGAGGTGCAGGGAGACGAGGCCCCAAGGACTTGACATTCTCCGTAGACGGCAGCAGTTCAGGCAGAAAGTGCAATGGACGGCTGGGGGATGATCCGTCTTTGAGCGGAGCAACTTATCTTTCCACAGTGAGTCGGCAGTGGCAGTTCCCCACCACTCTCCCTCCAGATGAGTTACCGTGTTGGGCTTTCAGAGAGCAGTTTCACAAAGAAATATTTTGCCTGTTTTGCTGTGGAGCAATCCCATCTTCTAAATGTGCTCGACACCGTCTCATAGAGCACTGTGGGGCTGAGCAATGCAGCCAGCATGTCTTGATCCTGCCTTATGGGTAACAATTTTTCTCCTCCTGCCTTAGCAGTTCTCCTTGTAGAGAAAACAATAATGTCTTTTTTTTTTTTTTAAGTGCTCTGAGTTCTAACAGAGGAAAGCCCTGAAATGGCATTTACACCCACCTTTTATTTTACTAGCCTAATTTCTCTCTTGCTTCTGTTCAGATTTCTTTCTATCCCTTTCTCTCTGCCTACCCACCTATCCACCTATCCACCTATCCACCTATCGAGGCTGTCTAATCTCTACATGGTAATTCTCTCCACGTTTCCAAGACAGAAGTGGTTATGTTCTCCTGTTCAAATGTGTTCTCTGTTCAAACTCAATTTCAAACCTGTTGTTGTTTCTCACAGGATTTCCAGCTACCTGCACTCATGATAATGATCAGATAAATATCTATGCTCAACATTTCACCATTCCTCTTCCTTCAGTTTGCCAACTAATTAAAGAACATCCTTTTTCCACATGAAAATATATTGAAAAGCTCAGCTAGTAACCTAGCCAGCAGCAAACTGCTATATCTATAGTTTGGCTAAGCCTGCTTTTCCTGAATTATTGGCAAGTATCAGGATCAGAAGAACCAATGCTACTTTCTTTAAAGCTTAGCGGAAATGTCAAATTCAGCTGCTTAAGAGCTGCATAATGTTGAATTTCTGCTGATATGACACAATATCCTGGGAAATTGCGTAAAACATCTTAGAAATATAGTGCACAGCTTCCAAAATGAGTACCCATTCACAGGGAACATCATCACGATGAATTGGCAAGTCACATACTTAAGTTCACTGAAAGCAGATCTTTTTAAGTCTTCTTTCTGATTTCTAAGATTAATTGTTATCTTGTCACACATACATGCCTTTGTCAAACATAAGCATAAACAACCCTGCAGTGCGGCTTGCAGACCCCAAGGCAATGCTCTCCTGGCTGAGGAAAACAACATTTTCCTGACCATCTCACTGCAATTCTAGGCTTAATACAGCCGTGTTAGGAGGAAATTGTTCACAGCAAGAAGAGTTTAGAGTTTGACTATAGATTTAAGGCAGGTTAAGTATCAATCACATCCCAAAGAGGAAAATGAGAGCACTAGTTTCTCCAGCCCACAATGAAATCTACTTCATAACCCACCCCAGGGCATCAGCTCTGTGGGAAAGAGGGGTGTTGTTCAGCACTAAGGATCACCTCAATTTTGTGCCTTCAGAATTAGTTTCTGTATTCATCATATTCTTCCCAGGTGAGGCCTGGGAGGGCAGTTTGATCTGCCAGGCTTGGAGACGACAACAGCCTTCTCAGCTCTGACTCAGCCTCACTGCCATCCTCTGCCCCTGCGCCCATGAGGGAAGAGATTCTGCTGCAATTCACTAGTGCTCACTCTAAGTCAAGGCATATTAAGCCTAATGGGTCTAGTGTGAATCCTGGGAACATGGACAGGATGGCAAGGAGGCTGTCGGTGCACAGCAACTTCCACCATGTACAAACTCCCAATTGCTGAGGCTGTGGCTGAAACCAGACCACAAGGCTGGTGCAGAGAACCATAGTTTCATGCTGCCCATGCTCCAAGAGCTCTGCAGATACACCAGCACCACGCCCAGAATGCCAAAACCGCTCATCCTCAGCACTGAAGTCCTCAGAGCCCAGCAGAACTTCTCCCTTAGCTGCTGGCTTTCCATTAGATCCCTATTTTAAAATAATGTGCAAAACAATGAAACAAGGAATCCCTAAAGGGCCCATTGCCAGGGCTGAGTTGATACGATAGGAAAAATCATTCTGTCCAGGAACTGATTTTTATCTCCTTTCCCTGGAAATTCCATTCTATTGGCCACTGTTGGGACAGGATGCTGGGTTAAGCGGACCTGTGGTCTGATCAGTACAACAGACATTATGTTAAATGAAGCATAAATAAAAATTAAAACAAATCCTTTAACATGAGAGTAGTTTGCTCTTGAGACCAAACTGGAGAGGAGCTCAGACCTAGCAGCTGCCCCTCCTGTCTTGCTCCACACAGAGACCATTGCTGGACAAATGATGGAAATTGTGCTTTGGCCAGCATTGTCTCTTTTTAGCTTTGCTTCCAGTCTGGCTTAAAACCAAGCATGGAAAACTACATCATTCTTTGCAAAAGAAAACATACCCCAGGGATTCATTTAGGATTAATTTAAACTTTCTAGATCAGCAGTGTTTGTTTTGATATTCATTGTTATTTTATGGACAACCTATTAAGTCATTTCAATTAGAAAAATTGATCGAAATGAAAATTAATTTGGAGAAGAAAAATAAAAATGTGTTATTCCCAATGGTATTTTCAATGTTAGGAGTCATACCCTCCCCTTTCCTTTCCTCCAAAACAAAATTTGGGCAAAAATTGGCATAATTCAGGAATGCATTTCAGTCTTGACAAGGCTCTGTTCACTAATTTTAAGTGGTTTTGTCAAAGTTCTTCCAAACCGTTCCACCTTCAATTTACCTTTGGCCTTTCCTGTTTTACCCCCTCCTTTGGCTCCTGTAAACTATTACTTCAAAAAGAAAACACATACAGATGACAATTTCCTATGAACCTTTATGTTCAGACCTTCTATTAACCTTTCCCTTTGTACATAAAAGCACCAATAAAATAGAATCTCCCCCCTGGAATCCTGCAGAGATTTGTTCCTTTTTTGACCTAATATACAGGTTTTAGCCCAACTGTGTTTCACTTACTGTTTACCTTAATTTTCTCTTCTCTCTTCTCACCAGGCTGGTCAGAAAAATCCTGAAAATTCATCCAAATTATAAACATTTTTGGCATATTTTGCCAATTGTCTGTTAGTGTGTTTAGGCTGTTGTGTGCGGAGAAGGAAGCAAGAGCCTGTGAAAGAGACTGCAGTGAAATATTAGGCTGATAAGTGATAATGTTCCCCCCAGGTACTGCAAGTGTAGAGATATTCTTACACACGATGTTTCCTGCTTCTTGTTAATAAACTTAGTTTCCTGCTGAGCCTCGCCGAGTGTCTCTAATATAGCATCTTCTCAGCGAGGAACCTTATGGTGCAGTTTTCATGGGTAATCGGTTGGGCTGCGGCCGCAGACTCTGAAGGCAGGTGGGTTCCCCTCTGGCCAAGCAGGTTTTTAAGCAGGAAGGGGAGAGAAGCTGTGCTAATGCACTGTCAGGGAAGGACGCGGCTGGGAAGCAGGTCCCACTGGCTGGTGTGCGTTTGCTTCAGCAAAGAGGCATGGTGGACAGATGGGAATGAGCTGGATAAATTATCCTGCTATCAGAAGTCAGCATTTGTGAAAAAGTGAGAAACCAAATGTAAAAGCCCCAATCATTCCCCTTGTCACTGCTCTCAGGTGCCCTTTTCCTAAAGAGTCAGTCCATCACCCCCTTGGCCAGGGTTAGGCTCATGGTAAAGAGACCTTGTTCCGTAACCTGCCATGTGACAGTGTTTACATGCATTAAAAGTATTTCAGGAAAAATCTTGCTGGATGTGACATCCATAAACACCCACAACCCTGCAAAAATAACAAGCATGTTGAATATTTGAAAGCCAAGAAACCCTAATATTCATGGATTTTTACTGCTTGACACACCACCAAACAATGAAGGGAGCAAACTTTTACTAATAAGTGGAGCAGGCAAAGGGTGTCTTTAATGTCTGGGTTTGATAGTTTTGCCATATAGTCAAGATGCAGTTCAAACATTGCTACAGCAATCTGCCATGCTTTTGTGTTAACAAAGAAATTCAAGGTGTGCCGTCAAGTGTGGCATCATTCATCATCATTGTCATTATCATCCCATTCCTCTCTTCATGATGACATAGGAATAATGCAAAACTTTCAAAACTTTTAGGGGTTTGTTGCAACCCACGGCACAGAAGAGTGAGAATCTCTGTTCTTGGATGCGCATTAGAAAATACTCATTGAATTGCAAATATTTTTCAACAAGGAACCCACAAATTGCTTGTTTCTTCATTTTCTCTGCTTGTAATTCATCTTTTGCAGCTGGCTATCTATAGACTATTTCTGCTCTCTGATGGCCTGGCTAAATAAAGGTATATTGGGAGAACAGCTAACTCAATACTGCACTGTATCCCACCTAAACCTGATTGTGAAATGAATGTATGAGTTGGGCTAAAATACATGAAGCTTTGGGGAGATTTGCAAATAACATCCAGATATTTCCAAATAGCAAATAATTTGATCCTGAGAATTGAAATAAGCCAAATTCAGCCCTTTCGTTTTCAAACAGAATCGTGCATCATAGAATGCGAGCAGGAGTCTGTTTATTTGATGATGGGTTTTTTTCTTTCCTAACCCAACTGGCTATAATCGTTTGCATCCCACAGGCTTTTTTTCCCCCCTCTACTCCTTCTCTTTCCTGATCCAGCATGGGTTAGAGCAGCTTTCTAAAATGTAAAATGCTTTTTAGCTGTAATTCTTTCCTTACAATTTCATATTTTAGAGATTAAACCAGCATGTCCAATATGATTTCATCCCGAAGTCTGATTGCCACATTTCTATTCCCAGCATGTTGAAAGACATGCCCCATGGTAACTGTGAGCTTTTTATTCTGGACACCTAGTCTTTGATCTTCATAGCACAAAGCATGGAGTGCTGCTCAGATAAGTTCATGGAAAAACTGCTGAGCAGGACAGAGCATGTGGGGAAACGTGAGCCGTTATGGTGACAGCTCTGCTATGCGGCCACCAGCTTTCTCCTGCTCGGCAGCTACTGGCAGAGGGGAAGGGCTCTGTCAATTTGCACAAGGACAAGGGCAGGCAAGTCCCCACAATGTATCTGTTACCTAGCCAGGCACTTCTATTCCATAGCCTGAGGTTTCAGAGGCGGAAAGGGAGCAGACACTGAGGCCACTGCTTCCAGCAGAAAAGTACATGGTGAGCATCAACTTTTTGGTGCATTCACAGTCTCTGCTCCCACCCTTGCCCTCCTGTCTGTGTGAGATCCCTGAGGATCAAGACCTTTGAAAAATAGCCCTGAAAGAAGATAGAACTCAAGTATTTTGGACACCAGCCTTCAGGCAGCAGTCATCTTGCTGCCTGACCCTAGGGAAGTGGATAAATCTACTCCATGCCTAAGTGCCCAATCCATATAATGGTGTGGTATTGCCTCATCTCCCTTCAGGGGTATTGTAGTGATAGTGTCTATTAATGACCATTGAGTTCCCAGATACCATGGTAAGGGAAAGCCTGCCCACTAAAAGGCAGAGTTAGGGAGCACAGTGAATACTGACACTTTTATTTCAGTTCAGACATATCATGTTAAACACCAGGAGGGCAGGCTGGACATACATGGGCAGCACACTCATGAATATAAATTTCAAGTAGGATGTTTATGCAGGTGAAATAAAACCTCTGATAAAATTATGCATCTGGTCTTGTCCTTCCACAGTATCAGCATAGTGCTTAAGGATGCACTGGTCTCTTAGATGACAAAGAATTGGGAGCAGGACCTATGCACATGGGGAGCTTAATGCCCTGAAGTGCTGATTTTTTATGTGAACCTTCTAGAGGACCACCAAAAGAATGAGCAAAGTCCTTCAGGACATCTACAGCACTCCAGCAGTTTCCCTTCAAGCAGGTCTTCATGCACAACTTCTTCCAGGATGAGCTTGACCTTGACAGAGAAACTTTTTGCTAAGCAAACACTGTCATTGCTTGGAAGATGACAGAGAGGTCTATTACACTTGCATGAGCTTTAATCTGAGTATACAAACCACTTCGATTTACATCCCTTGCTCTGCTTAACCACAGCTAAGTACCCTTTAGTGGTGAGGCTGGTATCCCTTCATGTATTTGGTATCATCTTCTCTCTCCCTCCTCCCTTTCTGCTATGTCTTTGTTGATACCTAGTCCTAGGAGGAGACAGCACAACTGTAAACACATTTATTACACACTTCAATCCCACACTTTCTCTCCTCATATCTCCTTTTACTGCATGGCACCTGTGTTTTGTTTTCATTTCCTTGGAACAAGCAGTAAAGCCTTAATTTCATTCAAGGAACAGGGATGAGAGCTCATTTCACTGAGCTCCAGGTTTTCTGGCAGAAGCCATGGAGGGAATGCAGGCAGCCTGGGTGGGTGCGATACCATCACCCCACGCCGGTGGGGGAAGATCCCATATGAATTTTTATCTGCTGGTGGATATGGTGTAGTTTTCACCATCAGAAAAGTTGCCCGTCAGTTTTGGATGGCATTTATGAAGTGATCCTCTAGTTCTGGGGTGTTCAGCTGCAGTTTGCGTGCCCTGGAGTGGGGACTGGAGGGTCCAAAGACTTCTGCTGGAAACGTAGTCAGGATCCCCAAAGTAAAAATGGCTGAAAATCACTGTCTAGTTGAATCACAGATTACGGGCTTGATAGAGGAAAGAAATCCCTTGGTCATTCAAGTCCCTATAATAAAGCACTTGAATCTCTAAGAAAGGGTTATTCGTTAACAATTAGAGTCACTGTATCTAGTAAAAAAAAAAAAAAATGCTAATCTCCCACGTGGAAACTGTGGGCTTTTATTTTCAGTCATATTTCTGTCTTGCTTGGCAAACAAAAGAGCAGCATTTCAGAGCAACCTGATGGCTTCTGTGAAGAGAAAGTCCTGGAGACTTTGACGTACAAAGAAAGGCCCAGCAAGAAAAAATAGCCATAATCTAAATTCCAGGAAACTAAGTGGGAATAGGGTAGTAATAGCTGTGATTCAGCTTTGCAGAGAAAGGAAAGGGTAGACTCTGAAGCCATCACTGTTCCCATATCAAGAGCAGAGGCAGCCTCAGCCTAGCACAGGTCTTCACTGTGAAGATAGGGTATCTGGGTGTAACGGTATAACAGCTTTGACGTATTGGCATACAGCATGGATGTCTTCATGGTCTCTTCTAGCCATAATTTTGATAGCCAAACAATTATTAGCCAAAAAGTTAGTACCTCTAAAATACTTTTTTTTAAACTGTGGTGACAAAAATCTCATTTCCAGTCAGAAGTCAGCTTCAAGAACAAAATCTAACCATGCTTTGTGCTCTAGAAAAGACCTTTCATAGTTAATCTCCTCCTACTCCTGAATGCAGTGATTCAAACGTGTTGCTACAGGCAAGGAGTTTTATATGAGGAGCCAGTCCTCGCTGAAGGCTGGAGCTCACCACACTTGCTGCAGAAGCAGCCCAGCACAGCATGTACAGTACGCCATACACTCTTTCCCCAAAACCTTCACACAGCATTTTCTTGGGGAAGGTTTCCACAGGGATGGAAAAGTTACAACGAAAATTACCTTTGTTCACTTTGTGGGAGAGCAGATTGGCACAGAGGACAAAAAGAGCTTTCTTACAAAACACCATCTGATAACCTGGTGTTTCAGATGGTGTCAAAGGCTTTACCTCCTCTGCAGTAACAGCAACCTCCCCGAGGGCTGTGCTCGGCTCAGGAGTATGTGGTCCATGGTGTACATGTCCTTCAAGCTGCTTCTGAGGGCTTGTGGCTGTTCGGCCCAATGGGTATGCTCCTTGGTCTGCTCACAGTTTCCTCCAACGCCCTCTTGAAAGCACATCAAAGCTTTCATCCCCATGTTCTTACATACGCCTAGTGCCACATGAGATCATGTGTCTCCTGACAAGTGGAATTACTCTGGGGACTTTTTTGGCTTAAGAAGATATGCAGTAATAAGGTTAAGATATATACGCATCCTATAGGGAAGGACCCGGAGCTGCATAAAGGGTGAACATGGTCACCCTGAAGGGCAAGCACGGTGACTCCAAGCAACGAGAGCTGTCACCCTGTTCAAAATTACTTCCCAGGCTCCAACTAGGAACCAAATTTAAATGAAATGTGAGACTGAGGGGCTGTGCTACTATTGCAAAAATGCATGAGAGATTTCTACCACCCTGTTGCAAACTCACACCTTGATCATCTTTGACTTTTAATGGCCAGCAATTCATATAACCTATTTTGTTTTAAACATTTCTCCATTGCCTTTTAAATGGTGGTATTTACACTGGACTCATGAGCTCCAAACGTACTTAATTAGCTGCGTGTCCTCACAACATCTCCAGTACTAACGGGACGGCATCGGGGTATGTTTCAGTATTTTTAAAGGCTGCAGGCTATCACCTAGGGCAAGTGACACTGAATGCCAGAAATATACTCCACCACACTCAAGCAGCTTTTCAGTACCTCTTCCAGTTTCCTGGCAACGAGGCCAGCAAGAAGACCTAAAAGTCTTTCTTAACAAGCTCTGTTTGTCCAGAATACGCACTTATCACTGCATTGCAAACAGCAAATGATCTCCCAGGCCAGCTGATTGTTAATAGAGGGAAATGCAATGGAGAAGCATATTTCAGGAGGAACTATCCCTGCAAATTTGTTAGGCAATCAAATATTTGTCAGTGCAGGGGGCTGTGGATTAGAGAAGGACACAGATGCAAATTATGAATTTGAAAGCTTTGTATTTTGCTATTCCCTTGGGCTTTTCTAACATGCTCCAGGGTTGTTTCTGTGGGGTTTTCCTGGGCCACTGTATGGTTATAGGAGAGATGCTGTGTCCTCTGCTCTCCCCCACCAGGCCAGTTTGCTGAATCCCACTGAGTTTGGGGTGTAGCACAAGAACGCAGCAAGTGAGGAACTTGTGCATTATTAAAGACATACATGTAAGAGCAAGGAAGCAGCCTCAGGATTTAAAGTGCATGTGAGTGTTAACTCCTTTATTTCTTTCTTTATTTTTTCAGAGCTGACTTACACAGCTAATTAGCTTCTTTTCCTCCTTTTTTTTTTTTTTTTTCAGAAGCCCAACTGCCATATTTTTTTTCCTGGCAAATGGATGTGTTGAAAGACAGTCTTCCTCCACAGAGATAGATTTTTTTCACTACATCCATCTAGCCATGATACACTCCAGGTGATATATGTAGCTCTGTCCCCAAACAATCATTTCCTTTTATGGCTCTGAAGGGACAAAACCAGGTGACATGCTGAGAAAGTTAAATGCTGAAAGTTTCCAAGAAATGCTGGAAAAGTTGTGCCAACAATCAGAGATGTACAGAAGTAGAAAACAGAGGGGCAGAGAGTGGCATATGACCATCTGCCAGTATTGGAAAAGAATAAACACCAAGGAGAAATAATAGGAAATTTTTCAGATGCTGTGAGAGGGCACAAGTGCCAGCAGCACGCTGAAATAAACAGAGGCACATGTTGGCTGAGGAGTGGGACATGCTTCTGACCAGCAGCCCAAATCCTGAATTCCCTGATCACCATTCCCCCAGGCAGGACTGTTGAAGTGTACAGCGCTGGAAGTCAGAAAGGATTAAAGCTACTAGGATTTACCCATATAAGAATATATAATATTTGGACAGCAGACAGAGATGTATTAGAGAGAGTTGGCTTGTACTGCTTTTGCACTGCTTAGCACTGGAATAACTCCTTTCACTTTAATGCACTTATTCCCATTGATTTATGCAGGCATGGGAAGAGTCTAGCCTACAAAGCTCAAATAGATCTTTTAGACCATATCGTTCTGCCAGGAAAAGTGGCAGAATCCCTTATATCTATAGGAATATATATGTGTGCTTGTCGATGTGTATTTAATTTTTCCATTTAAGAATATTCATATCATCCTTCTTCGGTACCCTCTTCGAAAGGAATAGCACTTTGAGGTGTTCTCTGTTGACTAAGAGTGCGTTGGTGTCAAGATTAGGTACAGATGACTAACTTTTAGATGTATCAAGTACAGCAAGGCAAAGTCTTCCTGTGGTTACACACTTAAGTTTTCTTTCCTGAAAAACTTACCCAGCTGCCTAGTGGTTGTGAAAATAGCCAGCAGATAAAAGCAGGAGTATTCTGCTAAGTGAAGGTGATACAATGCAGAGCCCTTTGTTAGTGACTGAGGCAAGCAGAAGATATTTCCCCCATTTTCTGTTGTTTCCACTAGCTCTCTGTAATTCTAGGTGTTGACTATACTCTGCAGGTGCTCATTTCTTTCCCCTGGCTATAAAGGCGGCCAGGCTGGGGAGGCATTTCTCAGCTGCTTGCATACAATTTTAAAAATTAAAATAGGAGGAAGAAACACACTTAATAAGATTTGGTCAGAACAAGCAGGGAAAAGAGAGCCAAAATCTCCCTCATCTCGGATGTGGATTTATTTTTCCTTGAAAAAAAAAAAGAGCAGGATGTTCTGAGGAAGTTTATACCCCAAAACTTAAGCCTGGACAGTCCTTGAACAGCAAGTGATGGCAGAGTCAAGATCCAAAGGCAGCTGCATTTTGAGCTTGTCTCAGTACTTTGGAAACATCTGCATTCTTTATCAACATCCATAACCAGTAAAAAGATGAAGTAGTATTTCTGCAGCTGCGGTAGATTGATCTAACTAGCAGATATTTAATTTTATTTCAAGTTTTGGCTACCTCTCATGCAGGGCAATGGGGGATGTTACAGATGGCTAACATGCAAAAGATACTCAGGGATTTTGGGGTGATGAGAACTGAGTTTTTCATGTTGCACAAGTTCAGAGACAGTAAAGAGACTGAGACAAAGAAAGTCCCTTACATAGATATCCATCTGCAGCGGGAACCTAACCCTGGTGTTCACTGGTAAAGGCTAAAGAACAAGGCTGTTGTCGTTGTATGTGTGGAACAGAGAAATTCTTGAGCATTTACTCCAGATAAAATGAGAACAAACCCAAATATTGTGTCTAAACTTGAACTTGGACTATGAATGATTACTGTGATCAGAAAATACATGATTGAGCATTAGAGTCTGCTTTATTTTCATGTAGTCAGGTTTTGGCTGTCTATGCTGAAATACTAATAAGAGGGTTTGATCCCATGCTATTTCTTGCCTTGAGGTCAGGGAGACAGCCATACCACATGCTAAGCTCTTCTAAGCCATCAACCTTTTGAAGTTTGCCCATGCTGATTTACTCTCAGTCCCCAAAAAGCTAGAAACGCCACAGTACCTGGCACTCCAGTGATCCCATTGATAAAGATAATCATTTTTTATTTTATGAATGCATTTATTTAGGTGTCGGCTAACACAAAGACAGGACAACCATCTCTATATTGTAGATTGCTTTGACAAGACTTTAAAGGACTTTTACAAGCTCTCCAAAGACCAATTGTAATGAAAGTTACAGTCCAATTCAGTATGAGATTTCTCCACCAGCCAGAAAAATAAGCAGTGCCCAGTTTATCAGACAGAAAGAAGGCTCCTTTTATTAGCAATTAGCTGGCACTGTTCCTCTATTTTTCAGGGCAGGATGGCTTAAACTATTGTGGGCACATCCTTCAAGAGGGAGAAACCTAGCATAGGACCAAACATATGCAGAGTTCCTGTGCCTAAGTGTGCAAGTCTGATCAATGGCTGTGTAGACTGCTAATGAGCCATCTCATTAGCTGCATGCAGGAATATTTACCCGTGAGTCAGGCGCCATTGTGGTAACCGCATGCCAAAGCACAGCAGCAGGTTGGCAAGCTCTGAACCATCCTGACATCTACCAGTTGTAAACTTGCCCCCTTAATGCTGTTGCATTAACACAGCAGCATGTCATCATGGTGTGATATTAACCTGAATCATTTCCTCCTCCACCACGGACCTCAGCCACCTTGCAGTATGTGAAAACACAGCTCTTTGCAGCTCTTTGCTCCTGCGTGTGCTGCTCTGTCTCTCCTCCCAAGTCCTTGTTGCAACTCTGTGGCTTTTGGTCCTGGGAACACAATTATGCTGGGAGTGAGAGAGTTCCCCCAGCCTAACTCTGATACTTGGAGAAGATACACGTGTGCTTATTTTCAGAGGTTCACTACTCTAATGGTGAATCAGGTCTGGTGTAGACTCTGGTGCACTGCAACTCCTGATATGACTTGGCAAAGTAATACAGAAGAGCCCATGCCTCCCATTGATTGAATTGCAGTCTGACCTCTCCTGCCTCTTCTCTGGCAAGACTTTTTTTTCATCTTTTTCTGCTCAGTATTATCCTCCTCTGATAGCCCCCGTTCCAGTCTGCCAGCAGTATTTATTACCTTTTCCACAGAATGGCTGTTTTCAGTTTTCTTACATTTCCAATTATACTGCACAGTTGCCATTGATCTGTTTTCTGTTAGCATGAAAATCAGAGCTGTGATCTATATAATTCAAGACTCTACCTTCATTAACCTTCCTTTTGTTTTTAAGGCAGACTATTTAAATTGATCTTTATTAAATAAAATTACAAGAGCTATCAATCCTCATGCTTCATGGTGTAAGTTGATCAGTGGCTAACTCAGGAAGAAATTGCCAGAGGACCTCTTTGTTAAGATACTGTACAATTAGATGTGTTTCAGCAGTTTAATTCCTTCCAAGGAGTATATGGCCACCATCAGGGACAGTATTCTGCACTTACTGGATCACTGGTTAATTTTGATGTAGAAAAAGAGAGCAACTGGATTGGATGGACTCTTCTTGCTACAGCAGCTCATCTCTTAGCTGCCACAATGGCTAACGCCTCAGTGCTGATGTATTTCCAGGGCCAGATCCTCCAGTGACACACATCAGCCCAGATCCGTTGATCTGGTGTGATACAAAGATCCTCAGCTGGTGTAATTCAGCACAGCTTCACCAGTTTGAGTGGTGACCTCCTGTTATTTTGCCATCTCCTGTTGCCAAATAGAGATGGGAGTGTGAACAATGAGATTCTTTATGAAAGGCACCATTCTCATCCCATTTCTCCAATTGTAGACTGCAGCTATTGACTGTCATAGTGATACTTCGGTTTTACACCAAATCAGAATCCTGTACCATCCTGGGAAACAAAAAACCTTAAGCTACAGGATGTCTGCATTCTGTAAGACACCTCCTCCCTTGCTGTGGTTGTATGTATCCTATCTTCTTAAACTGACTTTTCACATTGTCTAAACATATTTAGACACAAGATTTCACAATTACAGGAAAGTTGCTTTCAACATCCTCCTACTCTCATTCAGATCCATTCTCTTTTGCTCTCATGTTCTTATCATATTTAAGAATTCTGCGTAAATGAGCATTAATGAACCAATTTTAAATTATTTTTCTATGAGCAATTTCAGCTGCAAGTTGCTTGATTATGTGAATCCAAATGATGGAGGTGGGGGGGAGGGAGAGCATAAAATGTGTTTTTGCTGCAGTAACCCGTGACCAATTTAAGTGCTGGAGCAAAGGTAAATGTGGAAGGGTTGAGCTGCCACCTGAATGCTGCGGGCACAGCACTGGATGGAGAGGAGGTGGTGCAGGACTGTAAAAGTCAGGGAAATGCACATGATCACACAGAGGCAGGGGAAGTAAAACTCTCTTCCTCTCTTTCTCTCTCTCTATTTAAGCTCATCTCCCTGGGCTACCTCTGCAGGACATGGTATTGGTATCTGCAAGCCCATCTCCCTCCTTTGGATGGGGAAAGCAGCTAGCACAATCACTAGCTGGCAGAGAAACAAGCATTAGGTGGTTTGTGGGATGGGTGCCAGCATGGAGGAAGAGGTGGGGGCACAGGGAGGTTGGGTGGATTTGTGTCACCACACACAAGGTACATCAATCCAGGGTTCGAAGAGAATTAATAGCCATGCCTGCAAGGCACAGTAGCATGTAGGGACTAAGATGGTATCTTAAAACCTTGTGTGCAGCAGCTGCGCACACTAATATATAGTTTTCCAATGCCAGGTACATTCTATATTTTAGCTCTATAAATTTCAAAATTAATCCAGAAATGAGTTATTCTGAATCACAATAAAATGTGAGTACCTTCTGACAGCTTTGTTCTTTTCTTTCTTCCTGAGGCATGAGCAGAGAGGCTGGTCTGCTGCAGAAACTAATAACCACAAGTTAAACCACAAGAGTTCAAAGGGCTTGGTCCACCCCTTGTGGAAGTTGATAGGAGTTTTCAGAAACCAAATGGGGTCCAATCCACAGCAGGTGAATGGCTGCAAGGGACAGAGAAGCCTGAATGAGGCTGAATCATGGCTCCAAATATCTTTGAGAAGGAAGATCTCAGTCTCTTTCCAAGTTTGGGGTGGTTTCCCTTTTGTCTTCCAGCCTGAGGGCAGGGTTTAGTAGAGTGGTCATTGCTGACTTTGGGCTTTGATCACTCTGCAAGAGAGGGCTGTCTGGTGGTTGCAGAAAAGCCACTGGTTTCAAAACTCCTGGGTTTTTTTCCCCCCAGCTCTGCTATTGACTTTCTCTCTGACCTTGGGCACATCAATTCTTCCACTGAAGTAAGTGGGAACTCAATTGCATTTTATGTTTCTTTATGAGTCAGATTCCCTTTCTGCAAAATGAGGATCATAACACTTAACTACCTCTCAGAAGTGCTCTGAGGCCTAACAACAAATTAATGTTTAAGATCCTTGGATTTTTTTAAAAAAAAAAAACCTTTACAGATATGTGAATTTCAGTGAAAAATGTCAATTTGTTGAAACTGAAAAGTTCTGCAGATGAGGATTGTTTTCAATGCATTTCTTGGCTTGGGAAAAAAAAGAGATTTAAAACATCATTTTGAAATGGTTGAAATGCCCTGTTTCAACATTTTGGAAGTGAAACATTTTTGGTTTTCATTTTGAAATGACTTTCCATTTATTTTTTTCATTATACTGTGTGCTATAAATATGACACAAAATCAAGGCAAATTGAGGCATGACATCTCTGTTTGTTAAAAGTGAACTGTTTTGAATTACCTGAAAGGACATTACTTTTTTTTTTCTTTAATTTCCTCGGCAGAGAACTCTGACATCTCCTGGATTTACTCTGACTAAGCATCTGGCCCAATTTCAAAATCCACTGGGAAATGGGATTTTTATCCTCCCCAGAACCTGTGAGGGCATGAAGGCTCTGCGACACTGCCCCAAATGTCACATGGGGCTGCTATCCTGAGGAACTATTCTGCTAAAGTGAAAACATCATATCAGAGAGGTGCAAGGCCTTGGAAAGAAGGTGAAAGGCATGATCTGAAGATGTCCAGTTATATGTAGCTGTGGCCACTGGACACTGATTTACATAAAACTGCAGGTATTTAAGCATTGGAGCAGGCTAACTTCAATGGCTGCAGAGTCTCCATCATGGGAAACTTTAAAATTATGCAAGACATTTGTAGGAAAGGCATAAGTAAAGCTGACCCTGCACTGAGCAGGCTGAGGGACAGATGAACACCTGAGGTCTCCTTCAGCCCTGCAGGTTGATGGCATCATTTGCTTGGGCAATCTGGTGCTGATACCAGGAGGTCCCCTGGGAAGGCAGAGGGACTACAGCAAGGAGAAAGGCAGGAAAAGAGAGGGAAAACTGAGCTTTAAAAGGGCACATATGAGCAAGAGGGAATGAAAGAGAAGCAGAAGGGAAGCTGACTGGGACCACAAGGCATATCATCCAAGGGAGGAAGCAGGAGAACTCCAGAAGGATCCAAACAAAACAAATCTTGTATGTAAAACTAAACTCAGCTGAAACATTTGCCCATAATGACCCTCGTGCATTGGATGAATAATAATTTTTAAAAGAAATCAACCATTGTGAGTTATACTTCTCACGATGAAAGTTTCTTCTCATGTCCTTTGCTGTCCACCCAAGCTACAGCATCCCAGTCCTCATTTGCATCCTAAGCATAGTTTTAATTTGGGCCCACCTTCTGTGTTTGTTTGTTTTTTCTCCTGTTCCAGCAGCACAACTGCCCCAACCATTCACCAGGCAGGATCAAACCAGGTCTGTGACTGTGTCCCTTAGTTGAAAGATCTCCCGGGCAGAACATGGGGATGTTCATCACAGCGAGTGGCCAATCCAGCAGAGTTCAGTGGAGTTGGACAAGGACCAAGCTGCGAATTATGCCTCATCTTTTGTGAGGCCAGCTGCCAAACGTCTTAATACCAAGCAGCCCACTTTATCCTCTATTGCAGGGGATGCAAAATGTTGCCTGAGAGATGTGGCATGAGGTAGAAAAGGTGCAGCTCCAGCCCTCCTGTCTCAGCCTCTCTCCATTTGTTCAAACACCTTAGTAATGTCGTATCAAACATGGCACACAAGTGCTGTGGCCAGAGACATATGACAAGGGTCTCCCTCCAGTGTAAAGTTCACTGGGCACCTGCAAACTGATTTTAGCTAGCTGAAATGTATCCTGCTGTTGCACAGTGGAGTCTTCTAATGCCTACATAGAACCAGTGCTGTAGTCAGCAGGCCAGCAAGCCTGCATCACCACTGCCCCCTCATCTCAGAGACAGGGCATCTCAGTGGCCTGTGAGCCCCATGACCTTTCTTACTAGGATTCTCCTGGAGATCAGATTAAAGGGAGCAGGGTGATCTGAGCTCTATCTCTGCTGACACCCTGAATTCCCACTATTTATCAGCTTCTCTTTAAAGGGATTTCAGATTGCATTTCCATATCTAGCATATGGAGACTTTCATTTATTTGACAGGTTGATTCTTTTATCAGACATTTATAAGGATTTACAATACTAATGAACTCCGCATGCAGTACTGGATTTCACACAGAAAAAGTGCTGGCAAAAGGACAAGCAGTCCTCAGAGCAGTTTTCCCTTCTCTTTCCCATCCCACCTCTCCTATGCTTTACAGAGGCAGGTCAGTATGACAAAGGCTGTGATAACACTAACGCCCCTTCCAAGCATTTTCTGCTGGGATCAGTGATGATGGATGCAAGCTCCTTAAAAGAGCTAACTACATGAGGCTCTTCTCTCCTTGTGGTTGTACTCAGAGGGATGGGGATACAGGCAGCAAGAAAGCCCCTGCCAGTAGGGTGAGCAGCAATATACAAAAGAATAAGAGAAAGGCACTGAACCCTGCAGGGGATCTGCAGAGAGGAGACAGACACTGGCTTTGCTTTAGACTGAGAGTTGCAAAATAAAATCCTCCAGGACAGAGCCCACAGGGCAGGGATTTCTCCTTTTTGACAGCCTACAGTGAACGAAGCACAAAATAGCCTGCTGTCTCTGCAGACAGCAAGGATATTTGAAGATGTCAAACTGTAATACAGAGGATGCACAAGAGGAATGGAGACACAGCTAACTACCTTCCAGACTTTTGATTTCTTGTTCCAAGCGGGAGATCCTGAAATCATGCAAGTTTTTCTTGTGTTCCTGCTGGAATAAGAAATACAGCTTCTTTCTGCTTTGGGATGGCAGATGGAAATAAAGCTTATTTAGTCTTCATTATCTGCCCTCTTTTCAGATTCAAAGGTGCTTGGATTCAAACTCTGCATATTTTCAGTCCTAGCAAAGGGCAGGAGAATAGCAGTGGACACAGCCAGGCATAAAATAAAGTTTCCTATTTCCAAACTACATGTAGAACCAGTTTCTCAGATTCTTTTGGGGGTTCATAAGGTTATTTCTGCTTCATAGTTGATGATTTGCCTAATATAACTCCAGTCTCATACCGAGATTTACTTGCTGATTTGACTTTGATTTGACAGTTGCATTTGGTAGCCTACAACAATCAATAACAAGTTAGCTTTGGTAATATAATTTCTTGATTTTTAGTTTGAGTTGGTTAAGTGCATTTATAGAATCTGTAAAGCATCCAAAGGCCCACTAGGCTCAGTCAGGATCATGGGAATATCTCTTTAAGGAGAGGCTGACCTAAAACTCTGCCCTGCTCCCTGCCTAATGGACCACCTGGGGAGAAGAGGGTGCTGCTCCCTGGCATCTGACCCTACCACAGTCCTGCCCTTTCCACGTTCATGAGCGTGTTCCTACTTATCTTTGTGCAGACACCCAGTGAACTGGTTGAGGAGAATCAAGTCACGAGAAAAGAAATAAAGAAACACTTTTGTGCCATTTTAGCTCACCAAACTGTCTCAGTGCATCAGGTGTGCTGGTTCCAGGGGCAGAGCAGCAGCAAAGCTGGGCAGATTTAGAGAAACAGCCACAAGATTATGCCAGCAGGAAAAGCTCCTCCAGGATAATTACAATGCAAATTCAAAGTGGTTTGATGAAACTGCACTAACCCTTTATTTGTATTTTCTCATTAAACATTAAAAGGGACTTCAGCTGGTTTACTATCACATGATACCACCACTTGCATTGTGAATGGCCACATCTACTTGGGGCTTAATGAGGTTTAATTAGTTTGTAGCCACACCTTACTTCCCTGGTATTAATTTTCCTGCAGATGCCTGCATAGCCCTTAGTCTCTCATTCAGCTTGAAGGGGCAAAAGATACTTTAGATTAACACTTAAGAGTCTCAGCAAATTGAGGTCAGGTAAGGAGGTGAGATTATATAGTGAGTGCTTAGCCACAGCATCCACTAGAACAAGTACTAACTTAGCAGAGCAACTAGTAAGTGGATTGCAGAGAAGGGTCTCATCTCTGGCCCACACAGGGCAGAGCAAGACAGAGGGGGTAACTGATGCTGCCTGCACAGAGACCCTTTTGGTACTGCAAGCTGAGGATATTTTTGCTCTTGCAAGAGCATGGTCTTAGCTTCCTGCTCTGTCCATGCACTGCTAAACAGACATGAAAGGAAAGAGGGAACAGGGGAAAATTTCAGGTTGTTTGAGAGGGAGCAGCACTGAAAAGGCCATTAAGAGTTTGGTTTAAACCCACTAGCATCTAGAGACTCACAGCTAAGTGCCAACCATCCAATATGGAAGCACAGTTGGATAATGTTAAGGGTGATGGCTAGCTGCGAACAGATCCTGGGTGCCTGTTATTTTTCTGTGAATTTCCATGCTTTTTGGAGAGCTTAAATCAGAACTTTAATGGGCTTTTGATGTTGTTTTAGTTTGGTGAATAGTTTCCCGTTGTATCTGCTTATTCAGTGAAATAGCGAGGAAGCGCTGTTACAGTGGAAGATGACAAGAGACTATAGAAGCCTATCTCAGCTGCATTTGCACAGCAGAAGCCTTTAAAAATCACTGTGCTATGAACGAGAAATTTCCATATTTCACGGCTATTTTTGCCGGATGCCTAAAGTTGATGATACAGCAAAAAAAATTTGAATGAAGGGAGAAGGGAAAAAAAGTCCTTCTGCTGTGCCTTTCTTCCTAACAATTTACATCTCAGCCATGTTGCTTGGCAAAGTCAACAAAGCAAAGTACGTTGTGGCTGTAAAATGATAAGCATATGGGCTACACTGAGGACATTTTCTCCCGAGTATTTGGGTAGGGAAATGGGGATTCATTTTGAAGTAGAATGTTAGCCTTTTTTTTTCTTTTTTTTTTTTTTTTTTTCTTCCCCTCCTTTGCTGCTTCAGTCTACCCAAAAGCTTATCAGGGCAGCTATGTCTTTTGGGAGAAGGAGGTCAGAGGAACTCAGGAACATCGATTAGCAATGTGCGTTCCCACTCAGGCATGTGGCAACAGAGAAATTAACCCTCCTGATAGCCATCATCCCCTATACACTCCTCATTTATTGAGGCCTTCAGAAATCTACCAGGCTCTGTAGTTTATGGTGTAAGAAAGCATGCACAAAACAAGCCAAAAATGGGGAAGTGCAATCCTGCTAAGTGCCACTTGGTGAGTGTGTGGGACATGGCACTAGACTGAGGAAGGTAAAAATAAGCAAAGGAAAACAGAAACTGAACTTCAAGGAAAGTTTCCTGCTGCATTAGTCCATTGTGTTTCCACAGAGGCTGCTCAGGACTCTGGGATGTTCTGTCCTTCTGTGATGCTGTGCCCAAAATTATTGGTTGATTTTCAAAGGTCCTAGGGTACGTTTTTTGCTTCTGTATTGTTTATACTAATTATCATCTGTGATCATTTCTTAAACACCTTCCACAAGTTTGGCAGTCTTTGTCCCACTATGGAAGACATAGCATGTACTGAAATGCTCAAATAAAAGCGCATGTTCGTCTGCAATTAGCTCAGTTCATATGGCATCACTACAGAAGACAGGTTTGGGGTACTTTTTCCGAGGAAGGATTTGAAAAGACTTTTTGGACTGGGACTAGGAAATCAGCTCATGGATGATGGAAAAATATCCCATCCCTGCCCAGTACCAATGTAGACTCTCACTGTGGAGGATGTTTTGAGCCTGCTCTGTGACTACCTGGCCATTTGGCACGTAGCCCAGCACCCCAAGGGCCTTGCTTGAGCAACACAGAGAGCAAACGCCACTCAGGAAGTTCTTTTTAACCCAGATGTAGTGAAGTATCTTCTCCTTGACCTACCTTCAATGGCCATGAAGGGGTTGAGGTTTTTCCCTTGGATCAGCAGACCAAATAAAAGCAGAGACTTGCAGTTATCTTTCACTAAAGGATTAAAGTTTCTCTGGGTTGACGTTATTACAGTGACCACAGGCAGCTCCAGACTGGCTAAGGGGCTGCCAGTGGGGACATAGGTTTAAACTGCAGGTTGAGACATCAAATTAAGGAAAGCTGTTTCATCCAAAACTTTGGACTCTGGGGCTCAGGCATGCCTCATGCACCCCATGGAGGAACCAAGCTGGAGGCCACAACACAGGGCTGGCGGTCAGAAAATCAGCCAACTCCTCCCAAGTCACTGAACATCTCTATTACGCACTCTCTCCATCTATAAAATAAGGATTATAACACTTGTCTCAGATGGGTGTGTGAGGATCTGTGGCTGTAATAAACCTTGCAGCTGTTGGCTGGAATACACCATACCAACACTCACTGTTGTTACTAGGGAATAATTCTTTGCATATGACCAAAACAAACTGAAGGAGATTTTGGAGGGTAGCTGCATGCTGTATAAGTTACAGTGATGTTGGCTCAGGATAAGCAAATGGTTTGAATAAGTCAATCCTCTACTGTAGGTTGAAATTCAGATAAAGACCATTTGATTGTTTTTTAATAGTGGGAAGATCATACAATATTTTTCTTCATATGCTTTTGGTTCTGGGAGCAGTGAAAGAGCATTAGAAGTACTCAAAACACTGGAAAAGCAAAGAGAACAGCTAACATTAATCTGACCCTCAACAGAACAATGTGAACGAAGGCCACTTTCATCAGATTTCCACTATGTTCATAGGAGAACTGGGAGCAATTCTGGAAATCAAATCCAAAATATGAGATCTGTTGCAGATTGCATCTGCTGAAATATCTGCAGAAGTTAGCTACTCCTCCTGTAGACTGAGGTGGAGTTTGTGGAAACAGCTAAAACTTTCCGACAAGTAAAACTTTCCTGGCTTTGACTCTGTTTGGGTCAAAATTTGGGGGATTACTGGACTTTCCGCAGACTAATAGCAAAAGTCAAGGGATGTAAACCCACATGAAATGTGACTGCAAATTACCCTTCATAGGGTTGTACCCTAACACAGATGTGTCTAACGCTAGAAGAGAATCCAAACCCAGTGAAGCCACTGAATCTTTCCTTTCCCTTCACTATTCCTGTTTTGATTCAAAGCTCTCCCTAGGCTAAAAGAGGAAAAATTTAAAATTAGGTCAGAGCTCTGTACTCTCATTAGAGACATTGAGGTCACTATGGTTGTTACCAGAATAAAGTCCTTGGCTGTAATCAGGACACATTGCATACTCAGAGAGGAGCTGGTCCCCTGTGCTACAGTAAGGATTCACTGGCCCCAGAATGGCTGTGGTGTAAGGTTTAATCAGGTTACCTAGGTTTTCTCTCTTGATTTCACAGCCTCCATTCAGCGCACCAGATTATAAACTTTCAACATGTAATTGAACCTGACTCAAGGAGCCAATTGTATTACAGTGAGCTTTAAAAGGGGGAATGGCAAGGGCTAAAGTTTTCATTCAACGAATGCAATTTCTATGCGCAGAAATCAATTCAATTGACATCAGTTGAGCTTTAATGCTGAATTAAAGAGCTGCCAGGTTTCCCCCATGGGGCTTTTACAGTCCGGGTTTTATGAATTCATTAAAATGCACACACAAACTTTTAGGGAAATAGCATTACACTGTAATAAGAGCTACAAATCGACCATATTCCTCTGAGAGAGAAGTCTAATTTGAGTTGCCTAGTTGGCAAAATTGTTTTCCATCACTTTGCATTTATTAGCAGAGGGTGTCATATTTTCCCTTGTTTCCATTTTGCTTTCTTGTTGTTTGCTTAGCAAGGGAGAGCATCATGTTTAGAAATATCAAGGGGAGATGGAGTCTTTCAAAAGCAGGTACCCACTTGGGAAGTTGTAGCATTGTAAGGCTCTTTGAGGCAAACCATGCTTCAGGACAAGCCAGGATGGTTGGGCTGGAAGTCTGAAAGACTCGGTGGACACTTCTAGAACTGCAGGATTGATGTTCTCTGCCAACTGGAAGTTGGAGTCCCTCAGCCTAGGATGGAGGAAATAAGCAGGACATCTGCAAAGACATCTGTGCTGAAGGAGAACCCAGCTTCAGTAAGAGCTGAAACTAGATCTAAGGCCAGTGGAGAAATGAGAGAGCCAGACATTTTAGAAGAATATTTGGAGTTTCAGTGCCCTTCCCCTCCATTAATCTCACAAACTCACTGAAAAAAAGTAGCCTTGCAGCAGCCTACATCTTCTACCTTCTCCGCATTAACTGCAGGCACAATTAGACTAACAAATATTGGTTTCCTCTGAGATACTGACAATGGCTGGGAAGCTGCAGGGGCAGCCACAGAAACCATTCCCATGGAAAGGATATTTGAAGATGTCAGCATCATCGGGATGCCTCTGTGTCTGAGGAGTTGTGCTCCTCCTATCACACACATTGCAGCACTCTTTCTGATAATGAGTGTTCACAGGGTTTCGTTAAGTGTGCTCTCTAATTGGATTGATGACCCCGGTGATTGGAGGTCTTGACCTATCCATAAAACAAGTGGGACTCAGAAAGCACATTTTCCTCATCCTGCTGTTTTCCTAGCATGACTTGGCTCCAGCTTTTGACAGATGAGGGAGTCTCTAGGGCTAATTCAGCTCCTGTGGTGAAGGCACAGTTGATGTCATTTGGGATGGTGATTTTTGCAACAGGGGCACACATGCCTGTGCAAGGAGACTCTACAGACAAATCTGACAGGCAGCCAACCCTCTGTCAAGTGGTAATAGATAACAGTCACTGCCAACTCCCATTTCCAGGCTAACTTAGTGATGTGGAATGACTCCATATGCTCTAAACAGATCTGATCTCCCACTCCGATGGGTCAGGAGGACCTAGAGAAGCAGCAGAAAGGGGCACAAAGGGAATCACCCAGGAAATGGCCCTTTGCTCCTGAGGTTGAAGATATTCCAGTGCTTCCTCCTTTGCTGGATGCACACATGGGACACCCACGACTCCCTCCAAGCAAACAAACTAAATCGCACCTCTATCCCTAGTGATGGCATACAAATTATACAGAGTAGCTTAAAGAGACATGTTAGAAAACAGATTTACATAAAAGGCATATGCATCTGTTGGCTTTCTTTGCTTGGTTCTCTAGATGTCAAAGTAGCCAACAGATCATAGTGTTACAGCAGCGGGGTGGGCAGTGTAGGAAGGAATTATTTGTGCTATTTCCTCAGTGTTTTGCACAGACTGTTTCTTGTAGCTATTCATGAAGGGTTGTGAAGAGGAACCTAGGAGAAGATTAGTTCAAAGATTATATCAGTGCATTTTGTTGGACAGCTGTTACTTTTAAATAGCAGATATTTTCCTTTTTTTCAAATGCATCTCTTTTTTTTCCCAATAGAGGTTTACATACAACCAGGGGAAAAAAATATGCTACAGATTTGCTGATGAGGCAGCTAAGATATTAGCGGTGGGTTGTGGGGGTCCTCTCCTCCTTCTTTTTTTCTTTTCAGTGGATCATGCTGAGTCTTTCTAGATGAAAAGAAGACAAGCTATCATCTCTTCACACTTGGAGAACTCACAGGAGAAAAGGAGGAGCAAGAGATAACTAGACCAAGCGCTTTTACAATGAACATTGGTGGACTGCAAGCCAAGAAGGAAGCGCATCCTTTAACCATATCCCCAAACACTGTGAATATCCAGGTGGAGAGTTCCGCCCAAGCTGTCTGGAGACCCATCAGCAGCAGGACTGGGACCCTTCTTTTTAACCTGTAAATTGACACAAATGGGCAAATTACAGACGCAGCAGGAGGGATTATGCCTGAGGCAGGCAAGATGTGATTCATGCAGAAAAAGCAGTGAGAAGGGGAAAGCTCAGTGCCTCCATTCCTTGCCCAATCCTGTTTCCCAGGTCAAGAAGCAAAACTCTTTGGAAAGCATAGTTGCCTCAGCAGGGTGCAAACCATGCTTCTGGCCAAGTCCTGCAGGCAGTGGCAGAAGCCACGTGCTGAATCAGCTTTCCTGAGGCCACCTGGCTCACACGCCCGAAGCTGCCAACTCCAAATGTAAGGCTTTAAAGCTAGAAAATCTTAGACACTTGACAGTGTGCCTGTATATGCAGAAAATGCCTGTGACAGATAGACTGCTAGATAGATCTTAATAAGACCTGTTCTTAAAACCAAATGTTCCAAGAACCTGGTCCAAAAGAGAAAAATCCTGTGGGTCTAAGAAAAATATAAAAAAAAAAAAATAGTCCTGTTGGTACTAACTCCTTCCCATTAAAAGACATTTGGAAACAAAGCCGAGAAGACAGTTTGAAATGTGCAAATATTAATTCTGCAGGTTATTGCAACTCTCCATTTATTTGATCCCCTCATTTATACTCCCACAGACATCCCCCTCTAGACCTCCTTGTGTCGGCACTGGACCATGGTAATTCATTTCCTGGGAGACTTTCTCTGGCTGTAGCAGAAGGAGAAGAAATGAGCAGGTTGAAAAATCCAGCAGCATCCTGGCTATCAAAAGTGCTGTGGAAAAGGGTCGCGATTCCTGACCAGCAGCATCAAGGTTTATATATTCTTGTTCCGGAGTGTAGCTGTTACAGCCATTCCCACCCTCCTACTTCACCCTCCCACCCTGCCCTAGGAAGAGCGGCGGCCCGGGGGAGCGCGGGGAGCGCTGTGGAGTGGCTCACTCGTGGGGTGCGAGTGACACCCTGTGGCCACCTCTCCCCGGATCGTCAGCGCTTGCAAAGAGTAAGGGGTGGGAGAGAGATGATTTCACACACACGCACACACACACCCACACACACCCACCCCCTGCCCCAGGAGACTTCGCTCCTCTCAGGGTCTACAAAGTGGTGGTTCTTCCAATGAGGAGGAGAAAGAAGAGCCAACGCTTGGCTCAGATGGCAAATGGCTCTCTGAGCCTCCCCTGAGCTTCAGTCAAACCTGAGGAAGTGGAACTAGAGGTTTTATGTCTCCATGTGGCTAATGCCTTTTGACCTGCTGCTCTCCTGTCTGTGTTTTTACCTGGCACTGCACATCTCATCATTAACTGATGTGAGAAACCTGGAGAAGAAGGGGCTGAGGGGAGACCTTATCGCTCTCTACAACTACCTGAAAGGAGGTTGTAGTGAGGTGGGTGTTGGTTTCTTCTCCCAAGTCACTAGTGATAGGACGAGAGGAAATGGCCTCAAGCTGCATCAGGGCAGGTTTAGATTGGATAGTAGGAAAAATTTCTTTACTGAAAGAGTTGTTTGGCATTGGAACAGGCTGCCCAGAGAGGTGGTGGAGTCACTGTCCCTGGAGGTGTTCAAAAAATGTGTAGACATGGCACTTCGGGACACGGTTTAGGAGGCATGGTGGTGTTGGGCTGACGGTTGGACTTGATGATCCTAGAGGTCTTTTCTAACCTTAACGATTCTATGATTCTATTCTATGATTTCAGGATCTTTCAATACCACTGGCCTGAGGAATGCAGGAAAGTATTTACATTCAAGGATATTTTTGCTTGTGAGATTGTGAGTTGTGCTCAGATAGCTGTGGAGGGTTGAATGGTCTGGGCAAAGGCTGGGGAATCACCTTGAACTTGTCTAAGCCAATGCAAAGTGTGGCAGAAAACTAGTTATCTTTTAATCCAAACTCAGACTCTCAGAGCTGTTCAGGCTATCTTATTTTAGCTCATTACACACAGTGAAACCAGCAGAATGTAGATCCAAGACCATTAATGCAAAGTGCTCCCAGGCTCACCAACAGCCAGAGCTGTATGCATTCAAAGTTTGGATGGAGGTCTGCCTCAGCTCAGACCCAAGCCCCAGCTTGGCAATTGTTTCTCATCGTGGAAAACTGTATACTTGGTTTTGGGTTTTTTAAATTTTTTCGTGATGTCATGAAGTAATGAAGATGTCTTATTCCCAACACATAGAGGGAATCATCCAATTCACCACTCCTTAATTCTGAGGGTGCAGAACATTCTGGTTTGCTGTTAAGAGCAGGGAGGAAAAATATCTCTCACAGGGGGAAGAAAAACCCCAGACTGCAATCACATAGTTGCTGTATTACTTGTCTGGATCAAGTATTGTTTTGTTCAAAATGTCAAATTCTGGGTGTCTGTGTTTCAGCAATCCAGAGAGGAGTTAGCTTGAAAATCATCCTTCTGTCACTGAATTTCCAAATTACAGGGAAAAAAAAAGCAAGTGAAAGGAGCTCTGCCATTAGGTTTGCCAACTCCTTCCATTTCAGCAGCAGGCCAACAGTTTTCACATTAATTCACTGCCCCCAGCCCAATTAGGTGTTTATGATTTTAGGTTTTCCGGCAGTAGGAGGGAGGGAGAAAGTGATTAATCTCTTTATTAGGGATAGGTGGGAGGAGAGATTTCAGGGTACATCCATTCTACTGAATCCCCAAACTTTGGGGTACCTGCCCCTCCTGACACTCTCACAGCATTCCTCTCAATTGAATAATTTTAGATCTTTGCATACCTGCTAATATCCTCTGCAGAAGAAGGTGGGGGGAAAGTAGATTGCAAATTTGCATTCATTTGCATACATTTGCATACATTTCAGCACATTCCCTCAGATGTACATGCCCTTCCGTTAGGAAGTGATTGTCCACCAAACTCCAATGTGAAAACATCACCACCATCCTGTATTCATCCATGAACGAGGCATGCAGAGGCAAGATGGGAGATTCACAAATATTTATGGGCTCAACAGTCCATCTCCACAGCACATCTCAGTAAGCGAGCAGGTCAGCCTAAAATACAGCTTATGAAATAATTTCATATCTCTGTATTCTTACCTGTCCTAAAACACATATTAAAGGCCTGCCGCAAGTAGTCTCTCACTAGCACTTGCCATTCTGCTTCTACTGGATGGCTGTCTGCAGACCTGTCTGAACAGTATGATGTGTTCCCCAAACTACTGCAACTACAATCCTCCTTCCACAAGTGTGAAAACATGAACTAATGAACCACCAGATTGTAAGTTCCAGCAACCACATATAAACCCAACTAGCCGAGAAATCACAGAGGCTTTGGTTCTGCCAGGCATTTGCCAATGCAAAAAGCTAATTCAAACATTCTCCAACTTGAGGGAGGTTATTATGACAAATGCCACTTTCATGGTCCAATCTGAAGTTCAGTGGTGGCCCTGGAGGACAATGGATCAGGTTCTTATTTTCCCAGGAATCAGAAGACTCAGCCTTTACTGAAAATCAAAACACAACAGAAAATAAAACAGCCCACCTGCACCACATCCTTCTAACCCTTCAGGTTGTGAAAATAATCTTCCTAATGCAAATAGCTTCAGTAATTAGGATTGTTGAATATACAGTACTAAGGAATATGCAGTTCATATTTTTTTCAGTGAGAACATATTAAATTATGCCTTTTGATATCTCTTTTCGAAATATGGATTATCAAATTTTTATGTGCTGGATGTGTGTGCTGACTCTGTCCATACATAGCAAATGCACTTAAAATACTAACATTTCCTCGTAACAGCTTGATTGATGAGATTTTGCTTAAAAAAGGGGGGAGGAGAGGGAAATCAGATAAAAGAAGATGGCTTGGGGAGTTTTGATAGGAATATTTGTGCGTCCCAATTCACCCAGCTTTCAAATGACCCAGAAAATGATTGAACCCCTCCTGAGCAATCAAGGAATTGTGGGCCAGACCTTCACCTGCTGTAAAGTGCCTTAAGTTGCAGCTACTTGAATAAAACCACTGCTTTACAGTCCCAAAATGCAGCAATATGGGAAAGCCTCTGCTCTGTCAAGTGTGCAGACTGTTTGGGGTGGTCATTCCTCCAGCACCTCTGTCCCTCAGTGCACCAGGTCTCAGGCTGACCCTGTGCTGAATTTTAGCGAGTAATGAGCAGAGGAGACGGGACATCCACCCAGGATGTTATTCTTCACAGAGAACTACTGTCCTTAAACACAACTGTCCCACAACTGTCAGGTTTCCTTCTCTCTATAGGAAGGACTAAATATGAGAGTTCAGCCTTGCAAAACTGAGGTCTCCTGTCCTAGACTTGCTCTGGCTGCTAAGCAGGTGGTTCATTTAGAGGGAAGTGGAGCTCCAGTAATTCCCTTCATGCTGCAGCCTCAGATCCATCATCCTTCAACTTTTAACAGCCAGAGGGAGGCAGGCATATCTGTACTTCAGAACAGGGGCTGGAAGATTAGTTAAGCCAACCCATATATAAATCCAGCACCATCAGGTCTTTCCCTGCAGCTATATACTGTCTCCACGTGATTTTAGGCAACATTTTCCAATCTACTTTCTGATAACACCACCATCTAGTAGCACTTAGGACACTATCCCAATATTAACACACACACAAAACCCCTCTTCCTGCAATCAAATATTTCCTTCCACCAAGAGAGCTACCAGGTTGTGGGCACATCTGTTGGCTTGTTCATACTTTAATGTCATCCAAGTAGTAAGAGCAACAGGAAAAAGAAAACAAAACACAGAAAACCCTCCAGTGGGGTTGGTGCTGCTGTGTGTGCCTATGGTAACTACTGTGAGCATTAAGATGAAGCACTTCAAGCATGAATAATAATAAAAAAATATTCTGGAAGATAGATTAAAGAACCCCAGCACTTTGTAATAGTATTTGTAATGCAGATAAAGCATTTGCACTCTAATTTCCAACACCACCAACAAAATAAGTAAATGTGCTTGGATTGCATTTTTTTTTCAAAAACTGTTCCAAAAATTATTCATACTGAAGGAAAACAACTTAAACTGGATTTAGAAACACAATGCAAGTGGGAAAGTTACTCACTGTTATCAGCATGACAAGTGCAACCTGCTCCTTTGATAAATGGTGCTTGAAGAAAGACACAAAGCTCATCTGCTTTGTGTTTTAAGTTTAATTAAGTAGCGAATTAATATTTGCAAAGTGCTTTGAGATCCTTCATCAGACAGTGCTCATACAAGTGCAAAGTGCTTTCAGCATGAAACGCATTTCCAGGAGTTGTACTAACCTATTCATGTCTTTCTGACAGCCTGATCTGTAGCCTGAAGTGGTCAGGGAAAAGATCCCCGCTGACTTCAAGGTGTATCAGATCAAGCCTGCAGGACATGAGTCTTGATTTAGTAGGCAAGTCCCACAGAAGAGAGCTGAAATACTTCCACACTTAGAGTTAGGCACGTATTAAAGTGGCTTGCTTTAGAGAGTATATTTTTATATGCATGCTATTCATTGATTCATAGAGCTTAGGGCCAGAAAAGGCCATTAGCACAGCTCGGCAGACCTCCTGTTTATTTCAGGCCATTACATTTCACCCAAGAACCCTGTGCTGAGTGTAACAACCTGTGTCTGCTAAAACAGATCTTCCAGAAAGTGCCTCCAGGCTTGTTTTAAGGCCAGGTGGATATAAGGAGTCTACCACTTTCTTTGAACTGGTGCTTAATCAACCTCACTGTTTAAAATATGAACCTTATTTCCTTATTCTTCATTTGAATTTATCTGGCTTCGGCTCCTAGCCATTTGTTCCTGCTATGCCTTTCTACCCTGGACGAAAGAGCCCTTTAGCAGACAGAGAAAATTTTCTGCAGCAGCATTTGCTAAGGCACCATTACAAAGGCTACTTTCATGCTTGGGGGTGGAAGATCACTGCTTGGGACAAGAAAGAAATTGAAAGAATTAACGTTATTCTAATAAGATCCAAATACGGTAAGTCTGGTACAGAGACATCTGTGCTCCAAAGATCCTATCGCTTAGAAAGACAAAAACAGTCAAGTGAGGGAAGAGTAAGGCCAGGGTCATGACTGCCACTGGAAAAGCATCCTCTTAGCTCTGTTTTGTTGCCACTTATTTGCATTGAGAGGGCTGGAGGTGTACAAAAACTTCCTTTTCTGGCCAGTTACAGCCTGTGCCTTGGCAACACTTCGTTCCTAGGAGGAGCAGCAGAACAAGGACTGATTCACTGCAACAAACGTGGAACCCAGCCGGGCCAAAATCCCACCATATTTCCATGCCAGCATAGAAGGTTTGGGAGATGTGGAAAACTCTGGGCCCAGCTTCGCAATATTGCTCATGCTATGGGAACATGTAGTCAAAGTAGACAGGGACTGCATTTGGCCCATCACACTGGCAGGCAGATGAAGCACAGTGATGGGGACCTGCTGGAAGTTAGGAGCTGGATACAAACCCAAACCTCTAAACTAAACACGTTTAGAAAGCCATATGCCGCCAACCCAGGCAGTAAGGAGAAACCGTCTGTTTGCTCAGAGCCCAGTGCAACTCCCACGCATGGCAACGGAGATGGAGCTAGATGGGGCCCCTGGAAAGCATCTCTTGTTTCTTATTTTATTATTATCTCTAGGCTGTCTTCATAAAGCCTCCAGTTCAAAAAGGTGAAGAATTTGTGAATAGACAGGGGACACTCCCCCTGCATAAACATCCAGCGTTTCCACGTCCAGGATGCCTAACTGCTCTGTGATGGCTCTGCCAGCACTTCCAAACCGCAGCAAGTGAATATCATTAGCAGCATCTCCCAGCCCCAGCGCAAGGGCTTCATTTGCTTTACTGTTGGCTTGGTAACAGCTGCTGTTACTGTTCAAGGTGGCAGGAGGGCAAAAAAGTGCTTATTGCTTTAGAGCTCTTCAGGAAAGCCTTGTAGCGTCTTTGGCAGGGTTTAATAGCAGCCAGGCACTCCCTGGAGCAATGTCCAGCAATGCTCTCGGGTTGCGTTCTTTGGTGTTGTAGCAGTGCCCCTGCTGCCTCTGTACAATGCCAAGGGCCAGGGGGCAGAGCCCAGGGCCAGGCTGTAGTACCGGGAGAACCAAAAGAGCAGCTGGGAACAGCCACCAGACACAGAGAAATCCTGACATATTAATTGTACGTAATGGGGCAATGATGTGCAGCTCTGCCCCATCCTGACTTGGGAACAGAGAAGGCAAAGCAAGCATTGCTCCAGCAGTTCCTGAGGCAGAGTCTTACGGGTTTTTCACATTCGGTGGGACAGGTGATAGGAGGCCCATCCAAAATGCCACTTCCCTCCCTCTCTCAGTGCATCAGCCAAGAGAGATGTCTGGAAGGAAAACTGGGATCTATGTTCAGATTTCACCAAGAGCTCTGTGTAATGCAGCATGTAATGCAATTACCGCCCACTTTTAATATGCTTTAATACGGGGGATGCAGGCTGCAAGAAATCCAGGTGTAGATCCTATTTTTACTTTGGTTTGGATTTCTTTCTACCTATAGTTGTCAATGGTGTAATGGGAGGTGGTATAATAGCACCCTGCTGCAGAGAACCAGGACTGCTCAGTTGTGCATCAGCCCACAGCACTATCAACTGACATGAGAGAAATGTGATGGGAGCTGACGCTTTTTGATGGGGAAGAGCTGGGCAGACCGTAGTCCAGAGGAACTTTGTGACCTGGCAATGGGGTGACAATCACAAAATGCAAGTGTCCACAGCTGTCATGACATGAATCTCAGCAGCAGATCAGGATGAAGGACAGTTTAGGACACACTACCTGGGAAATGTGACATTAAAACCACAACAGCAACAAAATCAAGACATTTAACAAGGTTTATCCCCAGGTTCCTCATGGAGAAAGAGGTGGGGCAGAGCTCACTGCCTTTGAACTCCTAAACCATCAGGAGCTAAGACAAACCTTTGAGGAGGAGCCCTCTGCTCAGAATGCATGTAGGATATGAGTGGGGAGAAATTCAATAACAAGCACATAAGGATTCAAGAGTTGCCACCGAACATCACCTTTCTGCCCATGATGGTAGGAGAAGATGAAGCTGTGGCTTCAGGCGCAGCTTGAAGTCTTGAACCTCAGCCTTGCAAAACCATATTAGGTTCAGCAGACACAAATGTTTTGGGGAGAGAGACAGGGTTTTTTTCTGGGTGAGGGGTTTTTTTTTGTGCCTTTACTGTTTTGCTTCTGTCTGATTATAATCAGGACATCCCCAAGTTTTCTAGACTATTATTTTTAATTCTCTTCTCTCTCTCCTCCAACTCTCTGGCTCCCTTGACCTGCTACCATAATGCACTCGCAGGGAAAAGCAATTGTGGGAACTCTCAGTCTTTCTGCATTGTGAAGGACAGGACTATCTCTGGGCTGCCATTCATTCCATCAGCCACAGCTCAGGGAAAGCACAATTTGCTGCAAGACGATAGCAGCACACTGACACTTAGCAGGATGGGAACGTGCTCCAGCCTGACAAGGAACAATCACACATTGCATTAAAGAAAGAAAGGGGACAGGGAGGAGAAAGGAAAAGAGGTAGAGAAGAGAAAGGGAAGAAAAGAAAAAAAGGAATGGTTAGCTATTCAGGAGATGCCCTGTAATTTGAGTGTCAGTACTAAAATGTTAGGTCAGATGTTTTGATTGAATGTCAGTAGGAATTGTATGCTGGGGAGTCATGCTTCCCACTTTACTGACAGGGCAAACTAATGGGAAAATATTCCAAAGTGACTGATTTTGGTGTCAAGACTCTTTTACTGATGCCTCGAACAAGAACAGGAAATGCCACTGAATGAATAAATATATTTTTTCCTCATGTATTTAAATAAATATATTAAAAATTTCTAAGTAAACTCAAACTCAGCTGAAAGAATAGCTGAGTCCTTGCAGCCCACCAGCAAGAGCTGGCAAGTCCATAATAGAAGCAAGTCTCTTTTTTTTCTTTTTTTTTTTTTTTTAACTCTCCCAGTGAGATCAACTTGATGATCTTCCCTCTACAGCCTATGTCTCTTTGGAAGAACAGCACTGTTAATTTGCTCTCTCACATGACTGGATGTAATACAGTTCTATAACCTTTTAACATTTTGCTGCTTGCATGGCATACCTGTGTCTTACTTATTGCTCATCAAATTATGCAGAGAACTCAGAGCCCTGCTAAGATGTTTTAAATATGTCTGCATCAAAAATACGCTTCTGTAATCCAGGCAGCACAAAATCATTATCACAGCCTCATCTGCATATTAGGATTCATTCTCTCAGCCTCAGAATGCAGCACTGAAATAGCCAAGCATAAAAGAGATGGAGAACTTTCCTCAGGTGGTGTCTCGTGATCATCAGTTTCTAATTTACATATTTTTTTCCCTCAGAATCTCCATCTATTTATTTATTTATTGCTTTCCAGTATACAGAGTAATTAATATTATCTCCTCCACAGACAGGGAAAAAAAAAGAAAAAGAAAGGTATGTTGCCCAAGCACATTCACCAAGTCGTCTTCATTATGAGCTTTTGTGGATGGGGACAGTTGTGGAGCAGGAAGACTGTGGTTTAGGTTTTGGCCAAGGACTTCTGAGTGCTGGACACTGCTCCATATGCACTGGGTGACCTTGAGCAAATTCATCATACTTTCAAGACAGCTTGAATGCCATCGACTTTCAGTGGGACGTACTCCTCAATCAGGGCAATGGGAGCTGGGCTCCTAAATGCAGATGGCTTGTTTGGAAGTCTTTACCTTTCATCTTTCTGCGTTTTCACCTCTAACCCTAAGACTGTGTTAATTTGACCTGGGTTGTGTGTTATTCAAGGTGGAGACTGTTTTTCTCATTGTATGCCTGTATGGTGCTTAGGATGACAGGCTTTCCATTAGGACCAGTAAGTTTCCCTGTATACGTAAAAGTAGGAGGTATGGAAGCCTCAGTGTTTCATAGCTGGAAGCAAAAGCTAGTATTTTCTCAACCTGCTGGTGGTTTTCAGTGTCTCTACATATGGGTGGCCAACCTGAGAAAATTTAAGGTGACCTGATTTAGAGAGACTAGATTCTCAGCACTTTCAGCAAAGCTGAATGCCAAAAAATCACTACTGGTGATTGAAAATGTAAGCCAAAGCTCTTTACTTGCAAATCTCCAGTTCAATTCTGGCTCAGGCAAGCAGGCACTGGAAGTTGTTCCTGTCTGACAGTTGCATCGGTGGCATCTGGAAAATGAGCTGCTACGTTTCAGCTTAATTTCTAGTGAATACATTACTAAAAACCCATTCAGTGGATACATCCTGGTACCTACCAACTGCAATTGCCTATGAATCATCAGGGATGCGTTTGTACAAACGATGCTACCACAAAAACAAAAGGTAGTGATTGCATCATTCTATCCTCAGCACACAGACACTAAATCATAAAAACCATTTTGTTTCTTGAGGCCAAGAGCACAGAAGGAAAGGAAAAAGGCCCAAATTTTGGAATCTAGAGCTAGATAGGTTTGTCTAGCCTATAAGCTGCTCCTGAAATATTGCTGTGAGATGCTTTGTGGACTGACAAAGGTAATGGCCTCAAAGATCAAGGACAGCAAATTAATTACAATGTCAAACTTAAAGTGGAACAAAAGCAAGTGGAGGCAGAGCCAACTGTGAGCCCAATGAACCTCTCTAAAGTAGGAATTTTGCAGCAATTAATAGGACTCTACCCTGATAAAGGTTACCCTGTCACTGCTAACAGTATGTGATTTTTACCCTATACCCATATCTATATTGTTTGTCAGGAATGAACTTTAATATGATTATGCTGTCAGAACTCATCACTACAGTGACCACACACGTGGTACAGAAGATGCAGTGAAAAGATCTGCTTTGATTTTCTCCTCTGAGGTGCCAAACTAGTTTCAAACATGCTTTGGAGCCATTGGCACCAAGACAAGTCCCACAACACCATGGCAGGACCATCTTCAGGAACCTTCTCTCAGAATGGGAAGGAGAGGTGCAAAGACAGGCTGGTAAGATGTGAGGTACACAGATTCTGTTTCCAGCTCTGCTAACAGCTTTTGATAACTGTGTCAGGCTGTCTGGGTCATGATATTTCTAATTGTGCAGTTTCATGTGTGAAAATGCCCACACAACTGGATTCTCAGCTTGGCCAAAAAACTGCAGTGGTGGAGCATAGTGAGGTGGGGGATCCCTATCAAGCCTACACCTGGGTTGCGGTGTGCAATTTAGTTATAAAATGATGCTTATACATTTGGAGTCATAAATGTGCATGTGCATGAATGAAACTTGTACCTTTGTCTTCACTGTCCCCGTGTCTTCACTTCCTTTTTCACCCCCCTCTCCCTACACACATTTAGAAAATGGATAAGATTTTTAGCTACCTCACCAGATTACCTTTGAGAATGAATTAATGTCTCTAAAGAGCTCTGTGATTCTTGGATGGAAGGTGCCATAGGCACAGAAATTATAATTAAACTACTAAACAGTGCAGTTGGATTTACTCAAAGTGCTGCCAATGACTGTGTGCTGTGCTTTCAAGCAGAGCAACACAAACACCCTTCCAACCAAAGGGACAGACATGACCCATATTCATGCCCTCAAGGCTGTTTGGAAAAAGAGCAACCAGCAAACTTCATCAAGCTTAGCAGGCTGCTCAAGGAAACAGAAGACTCCTCAGCAGTTCTTCGGGGCAATGAGCCCACTGAAAGCCACCTCCCATGACCCATCACAACAATATTAAGTGGCACTGAATATTGATGTTTTATTCAGCACAGGGGACTGAACTTAGTCCTTACTCTGATCCATAATGGAAAAGCTCAGTGAGGCCATTTTATCTTGTAAAGGGATTCCTGGTAGGCTGGCTCTGTTCTACCTCCCAGCCATGATCTTTCAGGAGGATCCTCTTCCATGAGGTCTCCTCCAGCAGGCTGGACGAAACATGCCACTTGCAAGTGTTCATATTGCATCCTGACTACTAGCCCTCCAAAATAATTTTGGCTGCTATGGAAAGGTGCAGTCACAAATGTTTGTAGCCCTGATCTACCATCCCCAAATAATAGGAAGAGTATGTATGAGGTCAAGTGGCCACCAAAGCATTAAGCAAACCATCTTCCTGGCGTTCTTTCTACAGTCAGTTACCCATGATTCTGAGCACATTCTTATGACCTGAACTAATACTTGGATCTACAGAGAGGGAAAGCCTGAAAATACTTTAGTGTGAGCACTTTAACATGAGGAAAGTGCATTACAACCCAGCCTGCTTCAGCCCAAGGTGAACACAGTAAGGTGAATAGCCACAGTGATGGTCATGGCATTGGCATGATAAGCCTGCTCTGATGCTCACTCCTTCTCCTCTACTATAGCCAGACTCCTACGAACTGTTCCTATCTCCTCCTCCAGGTAATCTTAGCTCCTACAGGGAGGGGAGGACCAGTATTGGGTGCTCAGCACTTCCTGGCACTGAGGCTTTGTGGGACACAGGGATACAGAAACAATGGGAGCCTCCGAAGGATTCATGCATTGCAATGGTACCACAGGGTGGAGGAAGTGATAACATCTGGAGGACACTTATTTATTATTTATTATTTGTTGATGATCAGAGGACTGGGGCACCTCTCCTATGAAGACAGGCTGAGAGAGTTGGGGTTGTTCAGCCTGGAGAAGAGAAGGCTCCTGGGAGACCTTATAGCAGCCTTCCAGTACCTGAAAGGAGCCTACAAGAAAGTTGGAGAGGGACTCTTTACAAGGGCATGTAGGGATAAGACAAGGGGTGATGGCTTTAAACTGAAAAAGGGTAGATTTAGATTAGCTATAAGAATGAAATTCTTCACTATGAGGGTGGTGAGGCGCTGGAACAAGTTGCCCAGGGAAGTTATGGATGCCCCATCCTTGGTAGTGTTCAAGGCTGGGTTGGATGGGGCTTTGAGCACATGGTCTAGGGGAAGGTGCTCCTGCCCATGGCAGGGGGTTTGGAACTAGATGATCTTTAAGGTCACTTCCAACCCAACCATTCAATAATTCTATGATTCTATGATTAACCATTCTGTAATCACAATACATGCAGTTACAGTTTGACAAGACACTGCCAATGTGAACAACATCTGGCAGTATACTGGGGTCTTCAAAATGAGTACAGTTTTATTTCCATTATTATTTGCTTCTGCTGAGAGTGGCAGTAAACTGTAGTTAATAAAGGAAAGCCAGCTTTTATGGGCTAGGAAGACAGTAAATATATGCAAAATGGTTTGTTGAATCTAGCAGTGGGGTGCCATAAGAGGCTTCATAAAGCAAGGATAGAGTTCAGCATCATTCTTCTAGGGCTGGGAGTGATGCAGAATAAATCTCTCTTGAGTCTACTTACTGACTGGCCCAGTTCAGATAGTGTATACACAGTCAGTGCTTCTTCCTCTGCAGAGTTTCTGTTAATCACTGTTAATGCCAGTCATCAGATCACTAATCATTTGAAACAAGAAGCTGCAGATATTAAGAAAGAGATTCAGAATGAGATAAATAGCACAGATCTCTCCAGGGTTAGAAAGAAGGTCTGAGCCCACCTGCCACTGAGGCTGTCTGGTACAGCATGAGGCTGTTTACCTTCCTAATATTTATTATGATGGGAGCTATTCTAGCCTGGCACAGAGAAGGAGGCAGGAACCTTGAGAAACCTTCACATGGACTCAAGGCCACAGGGATGGATGTGGCCAGACCCTGACCATGTCACTCTGCAGCAGATGGGAAGAGCACAATAAACCTATCTGATGGCTATGCCCCACCAGACTCAAAGTCCACATGTTTTGTAGCAGTTTGATTATTGAGCTGCAGGTGCCCATAGCCATACACTGCATCACTTGAGCAGCCCTGATGGGAAGCCAAGATTTCTTAAGTCCCACATCACTCTTCTAGCCCAACCTGATTCTTTCTGTTGACTACATAAACCTGAGAGCTGAAGCAACACCATTTTCTCTTGCCATTAGAGAGGGTTTTAGAGCAGGTGCACAGGCAGAAACTGTCGTTCTGCTAATGGCCAGTTGTGTCTCAGTTTATCACTTGCAGTCCTGGAAACATGACCTGAATTGTCTAAAACAATCCATTTCTCTGCTCAGAGCAAAGGCAATGAAAAGGTTATGCCACTGCGGTGCAAATTTTCCTTGTAAATCAGATCCAGAAGTCAATGCCTGGCAGCCACCTTCTCTGACGTATTTCAGATCCTGAACCAAGGGCATGTGCCTGCAGATGTCAGTATGGATTTACATGGCAGTTTGGAATGCGGGTCTCTGGCTGAATTTGCATGTACTACCAATGTCAGCTTCATTTCATCTGATGCTGGCATTCAGTGTCCTTGGCATTTTACGATACAGGATCTGCCATCTGAACACAGGCTCACCTTGGAGGTGTTGGAGGGGGGTAGACAGCAGTACAATTGTGGTACCCAGTGACTCTTAAAGGCAGGACTTCACAACTACAAAACTGGATGTGCAGGGAAGGAAAGGGGGAGGAGGGAGAATAGACTCATGGCTTGATCTTGCCCGGAGCTGATTTCAACAGACTCCATGGGAGTTAGGACTATTTCATACTTAACAGTGGGTGTTCAGGTAACTGTGAGATTGAATCTTACAGGAGACCGTGACTTGCCAAAGGGGAAGTCAAATAACGTCAAAGCAATCAAAGGAATTCTTCAGGAATTACTGAGTGAATTTCTCTGGCTCAAACAGGACCTTAGGCTAGATTAATTACAATTGGCACATCTAGATCTAAAATCTGCAAATATCGCAAATCATGCCTATTCCTATTTTGTTCTTGCTTCCAAGATGTTACCTTGAAATCCTGATCTGGCTGAAGTAAAATGAGGAACAAAGAAAAAAGGAGGAGTGCTGCCAGGTGTTGTGTCTTTAGAAGAAGGGCTGCCTAGAGACGGGATGTGAATGTCTTTGGAGCAGATGAGTGAGGGCTAAGTCCTGCCTTCATTCAGTGAGTAAATTCAGTGTAAATAAGACTAGAGATACCTGTGCAAAGAGACTCTGCCCAGATAAATTCCTTACCACAGCTCAGAGACCCAACACAACCACTCGTGGGGCTGGTTCCAGACCAGCCTCTGCAACACACCACCATCATATAACCAAATGCTTACCTCACTGATCACAGAACAACTGTGTCCCACTGGGTCTTACCATCAGATTACATCCCAAGCATAAGGCAGTTGTGAAATCCTGCAGCACTGCAAACACTCATGTTGCTAGTGAGGAAGGACAAGGTGTGCCCATCACCACTTCTCAAGCAAAAGCACAACTCAGATCTTGCCTTCAAGACCACTTTTCAGAATAGCCCTACCTTTTTAAGTTCTATCAGAGCTGAGGAATCTTCATTGTTATTCTAAGGATCTCTTTGGGTTGTGCTGGTAAATGCTTCGTTGGATTGGCAATGATTCAATAAATTGTTTAATCTTTCTCAATCGATTCATAGAGAAAGGAATGAGACAGTTGATTTATTTTTTATCTCCCTTTTCTCTAAGCTTCTTTAAGAATGAGTTCCTTCCTCTCTTCCCTCTTCGAGCACTCACATGCACTCACATGCACACACTCACCCAGGACCTCAATGCCAGCTTCCCCTGGTACAGACCAGGTGTTGTATCACTGCTGGTGGATAACATCTCTGAACAAAAATATTTGGAAGACTGTGACCCTTTATAGAGCAAACAAGTAATTTGCTTTTGTTTTGGGTAAAGTGCAAGCCAATAAGCTGCTATGTTAACTTTATGCGCTAGAGTTCCTCCATATCCTCCCCAACTGCCTACCAAAAAAAAACCCCAAAACTTGCAAAGCATTTGCATAATATGAACCAGGGTTGCTTCTCCAGATGGCTAAACCAGTCTTGCATGTTTCTTTTTAAAAATTCCCAACTGTTCCTGTCCATTTCCTAACTCCACACTGCAGCACAGCATGTAAACTTCAACCTCTCTGGAGATGCAGCTTAGCTGTATATTGAGTGTGGTTTACGCACACTTATAGGAGCATCTGCAGTGAACAAGGTGTTACCAGCCTGTAGTGTCTTGATGAAGCTAATATCTACAGCTTGTATGTCTGCAGCTTACTGTGAACATTTTTTTCAATTAAATCCTTATGCAGGCAAATAAGAAAATTTGCATCTTTATTTCAAGAGCAGAAGGCTCAAGCAAGCCCTCTAAAGCCTTGCTTAGGAGCCTGATGAAGTGGTCTGATTTCCAGGAGGGGCTGAGTACCTGGCATATCTGCTGCAAAATCAAGGGCTGGAAATCATACTCTTCAGATAAAGTATGGTTCTTATTAGACCTATGGAGACGTCTCTTCAGCCTGTCAGTGCAACAGTGATGCCAAGTTTGCACTCCAAGACAGGGTATAAATCTTCCATCTGCCAAAATTCAGTAGTATTGGATCAGAGTTTAAGTTTAGCTTTCTTCCAGAATATACACACAAACGTAACATCAGTAGGTAAATGAAACAGCCTGATGGGAAAATACTCATCATAATTTACCCTTCTAGGAGAGCAAAGAAAGAATTTTCCTTCAGTCTGAGCTATTAGAAAATTGGCTTAATGAAACTACTAATTAAGCTCATCTTCTTTCTCTGAATCATCAGCTATGTTGTAATTGCTACCAGACAAAAGGTTCCCATAGTTTATCTGGTGTGGCCAGAGAAAGGATATTGTGAATTATTGTTGTTATTTCATGACAACCCCTATCCTCCATCCTGTTTGACCCCTGCCCTCCTCAGTTCAACTTATGGCTTTAAAGAGTAAGTCCTGTCTTAAAGTTGTTTTCTAAATGGGAAATATATATGATATAGGTAAAATAAGATATACAAATACTAGGAACTATTCTTATTAGAAGTACCAGATCCATCACTATAGACGTTATTCCAGTTTACTTACACTATATGTCCTCTTAATAATCTCCCTCAGGTAGAACTAGCAATGATTCCCTAAGTCCCCCTCTTAGAGACACGTAGGATATTTATGATGAATGAGCTTCCAAAAGCTCAGATATTTAAATTGCAGCTACCATGGTTAGTGATGATTAAGATGCTCTTGTTTTTACAGTTTTTCTTAAATAAAGTGTAAACACATCCTGTCCAATGCTGTTGAACAGTGAGACACATGGGAATGCTAGTGGAATTGCTAAGAAAGATACTGAAACTGGCCAGGCACAGAATAAATACATATGGTCACACATATACACACCTATGCATGTAGCTGTGCTTGTATATATGAAAAAATTGCATGCTTACACATATATAGATATATAGGCATGTACATATAGATATATATGTATTCCTTCTGTCAGGCTTTGACTGCAAGTAGGCTTAATGTCTAGGGATTTCCACTAAAACACCGGCTTGATTTCCCACCAGGAAACATGGGGAAATTAAATCAACCTGTCTGGGTACTCGGTGAATATAATTCCCCATTCACAATTGATGAATCAAACAGATATGCCTAACCAAACAGTACTTGCAGAGAAGTCACAAGAGAGAAGGAAGAGGAACAGAATAACAGGCAAGAAGAAAGCCCAGTTCACAAATAACCCTTTTCTAACATACCCCTACACACACAAAGGGCCATCTAGGTTTGCTCCTCCTGTAATTGCACCACACAGAAGTTTATGGAGCTATATGGGTGTTTTAGGGTAGCCTATTGCACTGCAGGTTGAAGCAGAAGATGTCTTCACATCTATACCTGGGAATCCAGGTGCTCTGCCCATCAGCCTCTCCTTTTAGCTGCTTCCCCATGACTTCCACTCCTCAGGAGGCACAGCATATAGGATCCCATGACAATGCTTATCATAAATCCCGGAAGTTTATTAAAAGCTGTGTTTTTCCTCATTCCTTGACTCACAACTTCTGTTCCCTGTCCGCAAGCTACAGGATCACAAGAAGATTCCCCAGGCTTTTCACAATGCAATTTTATATTCTGTATTTCCTTGACTGTACAATATAGTTGATTTTAGCAGAAATTGCCCCAAGTGTTGCAGACCATGAAATGTGAATTTTCCCCGTGAAGTGACTTTCTATTCAATCTCCTCACTTCTTACCAGATATCAAGGCAATATTTTCATCCTTCTTGTTTTCTGCCCCTCAAGTGCTCTCCAGATGCAGCTGATCTTTTCTCCTGGCCTTCAGTCCACCAGACAAATATCTATATATATTTACACACACATCCATATATGTATACACAGCTGTAAGAATTAGCAAATAACTAAACAAACAAACAGAAAAACCTGTTACACGCTACAACTGCTTCATGAATTTATAACATATGGTGGCAAAGCACTATAAAAACTGTAAACTATAAAGAGGGTTACACAGTCCCATTCATTTATCATGTTACAATGAGTAATTTGTGCACTAGGCAGTCAAGAGAAAACCCACACAGTTGGAGAGTGCATATGTATTTCTGAGGCTCACACTAGAGAGCCTTTTATAAAACATACACATGATTTGAATTCCAAAGTGAAAGCACTGAGAGGCAACGCACAGGCTAATATTGTTATAATGGTATACGCAGAGCTTAGAAAGAAAGGGCACTAGCTGACATCCTTTAATGATATGAGGGCTTTCAAACATTCTGGACTTCTATACAGTTCAGCCCCTGTCCATTTAGAAGTTGAGCTCCAGACTACAGCTACAAAATTTCTCCTTAGTGCTGTTACAGAAATAGCAAGATGGTGCCTAAAGAAGAAACCATGACTGGGTGCTCCTTCTGCTGATTTTGATCAGGTTTCACTCTTTTTTGACTCCCTTCACATGTCTGGTGGGGGTCATGTTGAACCACATTCCCAGGTGGGTCCAGGTATTCATGGTCCAAGCTGTGTTTTACACTCAAATCCACATATTATGCAGTGACAAAACAAGAACAGTGAATTTAAGCACTATATTTCTGTAGAGGGTTTTTGACCAGTGTAGTGTCTCACATAGCGTATCATTAAATCACCTAGATTCTCCAGATAGCACAGAGCCCCGTAATTCACATCTACCTGTTCCTGATTTGACATTTCATTTTTTTTTTCCAGTTGGCAAAGAGCTTTTATGAAACATATAGCACATGCTACATGCTCTGTCCTGGAAATGGATTAGCTTTCCCAGTGGGGAAAGTGAATGATGTAGGCTGCATCCTGGTTGTCATGTCCCAATGCAAACGGTTAAGATCATCTTTTTGTCTCAGCAAATGCCCCGTGGAAGCTTGAGCTGGGTTTAGGCCCTAGGGTCATTGCTAAGCAGTTTCTCTTTCATCCTTTTTAGCACCAGCAGATGCAGCTTGAAACATGTATACAAGATGCCGCTTTACAGCATCCCTTATTCACTGGTACCTTGGAGACTCCAGTTCATTGAAAGTAATAAAACCAGATCATCAAAAAGAATTCTTTTGAACAGGCTTTGGACTCTGCTGTGCTACTTGGTTACGGATATTCATCTTCCTGGAAACTGTGCTGTTTGATACAGCATACCGGCATGAAAGCATCAGCTGCCTCCCTGGTGCATTAACCCCTCGAGTGTTGAAATCATGATTCTTGAATAGCAAAATAGCTATTGCTTATAATTGCTTGAGGCAAGAAGCAGATTTTATTCTCCCAGATGCACGGAGGCTGCACACTGGGGTTGGAGGGTTTCCCTATCCTCATCCTAATCCAGTGATGCAATGGGCCATGTACAAAAGGGAAGAGAGAGGGAGCAAAGAGAAGAAGCCTCTGTTGGTTACAGCTACAGGCAGGCTGTAAGGTGACTCCTGTATCAAAGGGTGCCGTAGCACTTAATCCAAACTGAAAACACAGATGTGCTGAAAACAGAGCCATTCTTATACTTGGGGTTTTAACCTTCTGTTAACCTTACATATCTCGTGATCCTATGTATCTTATAGAGCCCTGATGTCAAGGCTTTAACCCAAACCCCTTTGATTTGGCTGGGGGAGAGTTGGCACTGTTGTCAGAGTTGCCAGAGTTCTGCTGCTTTTTCATCACATCCAAACCCTCCTTTCTTTCATCTGTCTCAGCTAGAAAGAAGACAGGGTCAACACTGGCACCATGAGCATAGGTCTACAGTCCCTGAGTTTCATTTCTCTGAATGGGGAAAAGAGCAAGGTCAGTGCAACTGGGCTAATTCCTCCTGAGCTTCCTGTTTGAGAGACTGACATACTTTATCACATACTATTTTCATCTGTGTTTGCAGTGCAGGGAGGATCGTAGTCTGAACTTCTGCTTTGGCCTCCATAGCGCTGCTGTGTGCCTCTGCCTTGAGCTCTCTTTGTTTTGTTCTAGCTTCATACTGGGGCAGCAAACCCAGCTTGTTTGCAAAATTCCTCCATTAGCACATATGCTAGCTCCAAGATTGCCCCTTGAACTACAGCTTGTCAGCTCCTGGGGAGAAGCAGCAGAAGAGGGCCACTCTATCCATCTGACCGCTTCCTTATTCTCTCTTTCCAGAGCCCCCCCCATTACTGGCCAGTACCAGAAACCCAGGTTAGACAGTTACTTGACATAATGTTGTACAGCCACTCTTGTGCTCTGTCTCTCATATTGCACTGGTGAAACTCCTGTGCTTACTAAGGATAGGTGAAGAGAGCTTTACCTTCCTAACTCACTCCTTATTTCATACCACTTCCCTTGTGAGCTCTGCTGGCAGGAAAACATATGGTGCCTTTTTACTCATGGCTTGCAAATAGATTCAAAAAAGAGAACATTTAAGCATCCCCTTTGAGTCTCCCTCTGTGTTCCATGCCTATGCCTGAGACATGTCTGCCCTGCTGCACCCATGTCACCAGAGAGGCTGCCTCAGGCTTCAGATCCAGATCACACACCAGCAGTTGCCTTCGCAGCATCCAGAATAGGATCTACCAGGGACAATGCAAGAAGGAAAATGGCTGAAATTTCAGATCAGCTGAGAATAAATCAATGCAGGATCCCCAGGAGGTTGTTTTTACAGAACCGCTCTGCACTAGAACAGCAAGCAGAGGAGCAGGAGAGTAGTAGCTGTCATTGATCACACCTGATTACTTATTAAAGTTTTAAGGAAAGATGTTGGAGGAGAAAAACAGAAGGAGCACCTTTTATGACTAGACTAGAAGGGTTTGGGGGAAAAGGGAGAGGACAATAGCTCAAAATGGACTCCTACAATGTTCCCTTATGTTATGGCCCCATGTTTTTTCTCTAGATTTCATTACTAGTTCATGTATTCTGAGGCTAAGGTGAAACTGTCACTTGAGAGGGGTCTGAGTAGAGACAAGATGCAGGCAATAATACGCACACAACCATTACATGAACAGATATTACAAAAAGATACCTTTTAATTGAAGTGCATTTATGTCTGCACATCTCTGTACAGACACATGCCTCTGTGTATGTGTCTGAGGACAGGCAGTTCTCTCTCTGCATGTATGAACATGTGTTTGTGCATATACATAAATCTGACATTAGAAGATATAGGTTTTTCTTCATGTGGCAGTTTCAGTATAGTAACTGCATGTATGTGCAGGGGTGCATTCACGTCCATAGGCCAGCATGCCTCCACCCATATGCATGTCTGAACATAGCTCCCTCAAAAGTAGTGGTTTGTATGCAGAGAGCCTAAAGCAAATGGGTCCTCTACAGAACAGCTCGTAAGCTACTGTGGTGCTAGTTAAGAAAGCAACAGCTTTTCATAAAACCTAAAATAAGCCCTACATCAAAAACAGTACAAAACAACTCTAAACCCCCAGGCTATTGCAGGATTATACAGTTGTGAAATACATTATCCAGCCTTTAAAGTCATCTTTGACTATCTGCCTGGGGTCATTCAGACAGCCCAGGCTCTCAGCTACATAATACAAAAAAAAGTTGAGTTTGCAGATGTTCCCAGGAAGGCAGTACATTGAGGTCTAAGTTCTTCCTGCAGAGAGAGGCCGATGGGATTATATCTGAATTCCTCTTTTTTGGAATAACAAAGGCTCAGCAGAGAATCAGCTCCAACACAAACTACTGTTAGAGGGAGATCTACTGTGTTCGGTGGCAGGAAGAGAAAAAATGAAGAGTTACAGACTCCTGTGAATGAGCCATTGCATCAGAGGCCTAGAAGAAGATAGGCTATTCCTTAGCAATAAAGAAGCAAGATACAATAATTTCCAATAGCAGTCTTTAGATGGATTTGCAGGTAGAGTTTTGTATTTTATCCACACCAGGCACACCAACTTCAGCCTCCAGTTGCTGTTTCTGGTTAGCCAGTCAAGCTTCTAATTGGATCTCCTGTTGGACATTATCTCCGAGACACACCAGGGCTGAGAGAAGGGGCCAGGCTGCTACCTTGCCAATACAGCCAAGCCATCAGGCATCATCCTCCAGTGAGATCCAGACAGAGAGGGGGCTATGTGCAAAAATTCATCCAGAGCACCATGTAGCCATCAGTCCACAGTGAGCTGTTTATGCCTCCATCCCAGGGCAGCAGAAGACCCAGCCAAACTTGCACGGCCCTCCCATATTGGCCTGTCTGCTTTGTTCTTACATATGGGTAGTCTTGGCTGTCCATCCCCAGCCCGATCTCTTTTATTCTCTCCAACAAGCCCAGGAGAGGATCTCCAGGGAAAACAAAGCGGTGTGAATTATCTTGTCAGTAGCTTAACCAAAGGAGAAGCCAAACCAAAGCTGCCAGCCCAGCTAATTCCAGCTTCACTTCACCAGGCAGCTGGATATTTCAGGTGCAAGAAAATAAAAGTGTCCTGTGAGGCTCAGCAACCAGTCTTTGGTTGACATTAGAAATGCTCAGACCAGGAGGTCCGTGTGTTGTGGGGAAAGGAGGTTTGGCCAGTGGATACATTTTATGAGAAATCCCAAATTCAGAGAATGAAGATGTTGAGCTGTCCCCAGCATCCAGCCAGGATCCTCCAAGCTGCAAGAGTATGCATGAGATGAAGAGAGGATGTTTTTCTATGGACAGTAATGATAATTCCAGGGGATTTTTTTGCTCACCCCAATGACTTAGATGGCCTTTTTCTTCTGTTGGTTGCAACAGACGTTTGCCTACTCCTTTGTTTGCTTACCAGCTGCCACAATGATGCATTTTATGATTCTTACTGGGGTAAACTGCAACAACTGTTTTCTGTGTTCTACATAAGAGCAACAAACACTGAAAGGAGCTCAAAATCAAATTTCCATGAAAGCAAAGACCAACCTAGTTTCAAACAGGTGGCTACACTCCTGTGCAACAGGCCAGTGCCAGAATGCCTCACCCAGTCAGTCCCAGCAAGGGTTTCCCTGCAACGTCTCCTTCACCTTGCACCACTACTAACCTGAAGACCAATTTCCTTAACATGGGAACTAAAGAGAGCAATTACTGCTTCTTAAGAAGTGATGAAGTCCCTGGCCTTGTACGTGTCTGCTGGTGCTTATGTGTCACTGTTGTTCCTTATGGGGTACATCTGTGAAGTGTAGCTGGGGTACAGCTGTGCAGTCAATTTAGCCTTCTGTTGCTAGAGATTTACAGCAGAAAAACCCATAGTCTGTGCTTACCAAGGAGCAATGGGGATTGTCCTGTGAGCCCTGTGTTTCTGGAGCTGGAGATGCTTGTGTTCCCACGACTATGCCTATAAGTGTGTACAGCTGACTGCAACAGTGTCCCTGTTCTTGTGACCTTGTGTTCGGTCTAACCAATGAGCCAGCTAATAAGTTTGTGTTAACATAAGCAGAGGCAGCGGCAGTGGCAGTCAGAAGAAAAGACATCAGAAATCAAACCTGAGAAAAGGAATTAGGGGAAGAGAATTCATTAAGTTCCTCTTTGCAATGACACATGCTTTCCAGTCACTTTTTTAAATGACATTTTACCTGCTATTAGTTTACTGTGAGCATCTTTAGCACTGCCTTCCTTCCCCACAGCCAGTTCCCTCAAGAACAAAATTAAATTTAAGCTACTAAAGTCGGACCTTTCTGAAGTAAAAAGAATCTTTAAAAATGGATTTTTTTAAAGGTCATTTTGAACTTTATCTGAGCACACACGGAGACAGAGGCCATTCAGCTAAATAATGCCATCTGACCACCTCCTGTCACCATTACTAGGATAAGAACATCATTTATGTGATGGGGAGAGGGGAAGACTTTCCACTCATTCCTTTTGTTCCTCACCTAATTTTTGGAGATTTTAATGCTGTTCATCTTTATAGCTGCCCCTCGACTTCCCATTTCCCTTGATAACCCATAGGAAAGGTCATGAACTTACATTGAAATGGTACATCCTGATTTTGACCCAAAACAGGACAGACTGAACTCCTTGTTCCCATGAGATCAAGCTGCATTCTCCAGGGCTCTACCTGCTCCTCAGCCTTAGCACATCCTGCCATGTTGGCAGTCCCTTGACAGGATGGTGTCAGAGAAGTCCATCCTCCTCCTTGGGTCTCTTTTCCTCTTCCAGTAATCTAGCTTTACAAATTAAATAAAATATAACCTATTATGATGTATCTAAGCACATGCTTAACTTCAAGCACAAGAACAATCTAGTCAACCTCATGAGCCTCTTTTGTGGGTTTATGCATCTCTCTGTGTGGGTGTAGTCTGTGAGACCAAAACCCTGCTCCAAAGGAAGCTCAGGGAAGTACAGTATTTATCCCAGCAGAGTCCCTATCTGCCAGAGAAACCTTCACCACTGACCTGAAGCATCTAGAATTAATTATCTTAACATTATCTTCAACATTATCTTAACAGTAAAGGCATGCATGGGGAGATGGCTTTGTACTGCCAGCCTCCAGTCTGAACAAACAGGGCCTCTTAAAACTATCCATTTCCAGATGCACCAGATTCACCTTCGGCCATTAGTCGAAGGTAAAGGGGGTTGCACACTGCTTGCTGTATGATGAGCCATGTGGCAGAGCTCAGTGCTGTGAAAACACTGCATGTTATTTACTGTATCCAGCTCTCTCCAATCATGCCTTAAACAGGGCCATATTTATCGAATAGACACTTAAAAATGTCCCATGACATGCTTTGTGTGAATGGGGACTCTCCTCAAATGAAATTTCAGCACCCCATCTCTTCCTGCAATGGCACCCATGTCCCAGTTCACAGCTGCCCAGTCTCCTTGAACAAGCTTCCCTTTAACAACATTCAAATAATTAATTTTCCAAGTGCTGTGGGAATCCCAAAGGTTTGGAAAAAGTACCTATTACAAATGACAAAACATAACATTATTATAGGTAGCCTGCCTACTTGATGTCATCTGTGTTCTATGCCACTCCTTTAATTAGGCTGTCTTTCAGATCCTATACATAACAGAAAAAGATCCTGATGCTAGCACTTTCCAGGTGCTCTAAAAATTAAAACAGCCGAGTCCTTACAGCATAAAAAAGACTGCTTTCTATACCCTAAAACCTTCATGTTCAGAGGAAGTGCTTTTAATATTGTTATTTAGTTGGACAGACGTTCAGAAGGAGGCTACTCCCAGCCACTCAGTGCAATTCAGTAAATGTTCCCCTGAAACCTAACAACACAGTGCCCTCTGCTGCATTTTTCTCTGACATATTAAAAGGAGAAAAAAAAAAAAAACCAAACCCAAAGCCTGCCGTGCTTTGCAGCCTATACTCTGTCTCAAATTGAGATAAGCAGATGGTTTGTTAGTACTTATCAATGACTCAGTAATGTTCAAGGTAATACGTAAAACATTTTAGCCAGAAAGAAGTCAAAATAACAAAATGGATTCAATATGAGGGAGAGCAAAAGCAATTGAAAAATCAGGTAGGGAGCAGAGAAGTGCTAGCAGCTCCACGCCTTAGCCTGGCTGTCCCTCCTCTCCAAGCAGAGCTCCAAACCCAATTACTTAAGTTAAATAACTAGTTGCTATAGTCTCATTGCTTTGTCCCTCCCACCACCCTCACCCCCATCCACCATATCCTCCTGTGACAAAACGCTTACGTGAACAAAAACCAAGGACATGCAAGATTGGCAAGACCAAAGACCATGCTATCTGCAGAGATGTACATCTACACAGATGCTGTGTTATCTGCATCAAATGGAGCTGGCTGCAAGCAGCACCACCTCAGGAGAGAACGACGGGCTGGGAAGAAGTAATTTCTGTCATCCTACTCTTCATTTTGACTGCAGTGCTAAGTGTTGACATTCCAGAGGACAGGGATCTTTGTGGATTACTGCAGAAGAGAAGGACAAACACAAGACAGCCTTGGGAAACTTCAAGGCCAATGACAGCACTTCAGCAATTCTTACTTTGAGCTACTATCACTTTGGGCTCAGTTAATTAAAATCAATAAATGCATTTGCTTTGATTTGGATTTTAGGCCTTCACTGAACAGTACTAAGACTTTCCTTCACAGATTCACCCATGATAAAGTCAATAATTTAAAATTAGCTAGACATACTGTGAATATTGTCTTGGCAATGCAAGGTAGCTCTGAACACGGGGACTACAAGGAGCGCACAGGCATTAGGATTTTAAAGCAGCACCCTGCTGCTGCTGTGGCTGCAGAACAAAAACATTTCAGATACTCCAGAAGACTATGTTCAGACCCGATCAAACACCAGTGTTTGTGAATGTGTCATTCTGTTTTCTGGGTTACCCTGCTAGAAAAATAGGGACCACCTGCAAACTGAATCAAGTCAATCAGACGACAATCTCTAAAGAGCCTGCTGTTGAGTCTTGCCACCAAAGTGTACAAAAATCATCAGATTGACTCTAAAATTGTGCCATTAAGGAATGTTTCATTCTTTGCACAGTCGGTCTGATACTTGAGACTGTCAGACCCATGTTTCCAAGCCATTGTTTGCAATAGAAGCTGAAAAACAAGGTAGAGTTTCTCTCCCCATCACTGTTTTAAGCGAAACACAAAAACTGAGAGACGTCTTGAAATGCAAAGGTTTGACAATAGTCTGGGTTTGTGTCTGGGTTATCCTGTTATCTAGCAAGGCCATGAAACCTATACCAGCACAAATACTGGTTTATTTGACCGTTCCCTGAAATTCGAGCATCATCCATCTCTAAACCTTTAGAAAATGCAGGTCTGTTATGTTTTCTCCTTTCCACAATACCTTCTCTGGTGCTTCCTGTATCTTTCTGGGTCCTAGCCAGGCCTGGAAGCACCAAAAACCACAAGAAAGATTGCTCCTTGAGATCACCACCCAGGAGCAGGAAATATTATGAGCCTCTTGGGCGGTCCTGTTTTTACTGATGGAACCACCCTACTTAGCAGATGTGAAACCTTGAATGGATCCAGAAATTCAGCCAACAGCTTATCCTCATCAGCATCAGCCACTATTAAGAATCAACTCACTCCACTGAAGCAGTGAAAATCCTAAAAGGTTGGCTTCTTTTGACATATGCAGTTAGCAACACTATTCCGATCAGCGGAGAGCACAGTATGTGTGAACCATAAGGCACAAAGGGCAGAGCTCTCAACTCCAAGGATTCAAAGATGTCCAGCCTGCTTGTCTGCAGAATGGAAGAAAAAACTAAGAGGGCAACTACAAACTGGGTGGGAGTCTGGATGCACAGAAAGACCTCTCTCTGATGCAGCTACCCCGAGGGTGAAAAACTGGGAGAATCCCTGCTCTGTTCAGCACAGTATTTAATTACCTAAAGGAAAAACCACGTAAATAGACTTTAAGAGACACACTTGATAATAAATCTATGACAAAAGGCAATGTAGAAATCTGTGCTTTTGAATTTATTATCTGACCTCCCTGCTGAGCATTCCTGTGCAGCTGCAGGATAAAATAAATTGGTCTAGCTAAAGAAACTGTAGGAAACATTTGAATATTCCCTGTTCTGAAATATTAACCTGTGATGCTTCTGACCGTCTCTCTCTCAAGTGGAGAACAGCACAGTCACAGTGGACAGATCAAGACACTAGGAATTTCACTGGAAATGAGGAATGTAAAGGGGAGTAGACCCCAGGCCAAGACCCCTGCATAACAAGTGCAAAAGAGTTGTCTTCCATAAGCTGACTAGAATTAAAAAAACCCCAACCTTCATTAAAATACTCTCCTGGGAAATGTGCCGCATATGACTACTTAAAGGAACTGGTTTTGCTTAGAAATACAGCCAAGTTCCCATATTTCTAAAAGATTAAAGACTTTTTTATCCTTTATCTCTACATTTCTTTTCTTTTCCTTTTTCTTTTAAAAAGCCCTCGTAAGAAACTTAGCATGGAAAGGTGACTTCGGTGCATGGGAGACAGACACCATGCTGTTTGTTAAAGCAGACAAATAAAGGGCTCATCCTGTAAAGTAGCTAAGCACCAACACTTTCTGTTAGCTCCAGAAAAGCTTCTGGCTTGCAGCACTTAACACAATTGAACTGTGGAGGCCATTATTCTGCAGGTTTAGATCCAGCCTGAGTTTCTCTGACTTCATTAAAGCTTCACCTGGGCAAAGAGAGACCCCGGTCTGCATGAATCCTTGGAGCCTGACAGCTTCATTGCTTTCCCTCTCACTACAGCCACCTGAGGAAGAAGACCTTGAACTCTCTATACTACTGTTTATTGTAAAATACATATAACATCATCAACAAACCTTGTGCCCTACACCTATGGGAGGAGACATTCCCTGAGCCTAAATGTTGGCAATCTAATTATGATGCGTTCAGAAAACCTCATGCTCACCTTAGCACTTTATAATAATGATATTAATCAAAATTAAACACCATTCAAGGGACACTAACCATACACTTTAGACTAAAAGTGTGATGGGTAAGATTAGATGAGACACATTCAGCAGACTCCCAGGAACAAATTTTGAAACAGAGGACCACCAACACCACATCTGTAGAAAAGCAGATATACAGCCATCTCTCATTTGCAGGCACAAACAAGCAGATGGTTTGCAAAACCAGGAAAGCGAACTTAAAGCACCCACTCTGTCTTTTATGACTGCACAAGCATGAGTGTTGCACGGAAAAAATACATGTGTACATCATTAACAGATGCAGGTCCTAACTCTTCCACTTTGATTATTTCTTTTTAACCACCTTGTTTCTGATGCCGTTTCAAAAGGAGCACAATGGCTTCTCACTATTTATTCAAGATCTTGAAGAAAAATTATTCCTGGTGGGTCTTGAGCTCCCCCCATTGACTTCTCAATAGCAGCTAGCATCAAGGCCTCATTTCAATGCTCTGCCACTGTCCAGACAAGCTTTTCTGGGTGGGATGTTGAGTCTTTACAACAATGAAGATGTGATTGCCCTCTGCTGTGTGTATGCTCACTGTATTTTAGCACTACCACTGCTAACAGAAGTTATTGCTACGCCCAGACCTTCCTGGAGAGTGCTGCTATTCAGCTGAAGAGGTTATTTTCCTCTTTCTTCAGTGAAGGAAGAATAATAATTCCTCCTAAGGCCTTCCCGCTCCCTCTCTGGCCAAAGTCTCTTATGATCTGAAAGACTCTCCCAGTCTCAGACTTGGAGCACAGGGTTATTACATACTCTGTATTATGTGGACCATCAGCACTCCAACTAGTTGATGGTAATATACTTAATGGTGCCAAAATCTGTGAATGTGCCAAAAGGCTTTTGACATCATTTGCCATGAACACTAATCCATAAACTCTGAGCTGCAGGCCATCAGCATCCCACCCAAATGACTGGCTATCAAATCAGGTTTTCAACAGCCTCCAGCATGGCTCAGTCTCCATTAACTCTCCATTGTTAGTGTTGACAAAGGGTGTAACCATGCTCATGGCTAAGGACTTCAGCTGTCTCCTGGCTTATGACTGATTTCTGCAGTAATGCAGGGACAGCCAGTTGTTATTTATTCTGAAGAAATCACCAGCCTATTTTTTTCTTCCTTCTATCCATTAAATGCTTGTGGCTTTGGGGAGATCTGAAGTTCCTTCTCCAAAACAGGAAATGCAGTTCTAAAATGCAGCACCCTTATTCTTCTCATGGTTCAGGCAGGATAAGTTCCCAGAAGGTCAGGGAAGGCACTGGATGTGAGAATGTGAGAAAGAATTAGGCTACAGTTTAAGGCTTTTGTCACCTTCTTGATCTTTAAGACACATTCTCTACTCTTTCTTAGCTGTGTTAGAACATTCTGGATATACAAAAGAGGCAGCAACCTTAGGGAATACCACTTCATAGACAGATCTGCAATGGCATATAACGCTGGAGATAGGTCATGCTCCTTCCTTTCCTGGGCTGTGACATGAGGACTGAGTCATGGAACAAAGAGATGTGGCTGGGAGGGAGCTCTCTGGCTATTCGTCACTGTTAAATCGACTTCCTTCAGTAGCATCAAGGCTCACAGCTATTTGAATGTACCTGAGGAATGGGAGAAAGCCCAGGGACACATGAATTTGTTCCCTGGTTCTACCAGCCATTTGCTCCTTCCTCCAAATAGCCTCTTGCAAACAACTTCATTTAGACGTGATTCCAACATCTGTCTGCATCAATTTGCCTTTTGGAGCCTTTTTTACAGCAGAGACTGTTACTCCATGTTTTTCAGAATGGTGTGTAGCTTTACACTTCAAAATATGGAATCAGACCTTTACAATGCTAAGAGCCCTCTAGTCCTGTGCAAGAGCTGTGGAAATGATGCATATTCTATCCTATTCTATTCTATTCTATTCTATTCTATTCCATTCTATTCTATTCTATTCTATTCTATTCATAAACCTCCCCTACCAGTTTCTACCTCAATGCCTTCCGATGGTACCTTATGCTACATCATTAAGGACTGTTTTAAATGTTTTGGTTTTTACTAATCCTCAGACCAAAGTGAGTAATGCATAGGAGAGGACTGTCTTAATGAAACCAGTTGCTTTTATTCTACCTGTTTATATTAGAGAAAGCAGACCGAGGCCTTTCATGTGGAAGGTGGGGAAGTTTACTATCATCCTATAAGCTCTTTGTATAGCTGCTGACTGTCCTGCAGGGAGCCACAGTTCAAGCATGCTTAAATCTTTATTAAACAAGTCTTTCACACTCCTATGTTTAAAACAGTTCCCTGTTTCTTTCCACAAGCCACTTGCCCCTTCCTCAAAATCTCTTCTTGCAAGCCATTTCATTCAGAAATGTTTACAATACTTCTACTGTTTCAAATATTTCAACATAGTGTCCTAGTGAGTGGAATGGTTCCCCAAGGAGCTCTAGTTAACCCCTTAGATCTACCCCCAGCATACCCGAATAATAAGATCTTGAGAGCTGAATATGATCTGGTATTCTGAGGAGGAAAAAACCCCACAGAACAGAAGACAGATTCAGGGCCTACACCATTAACAAGAATCAGAGCTACCATAAGCCACTGAGGTGCACAGGCAGGATACTAATGTGGTGGTCCTTTCCTCTCTAGAACTGAGCAGTCATCTTCCATCTTCTTTCTCCAGAGTTCAATCCCTTCCTTTTCTCTCCACCATCAACAGTGACTTGACCTTACCTCCCTGCTCTCTCCTCCACTCCAGCTTTGAGGAAAGCAAAGCTAAGCAAGATACTGGCATTATAGTGCTTCTAGATCACGCATTTGTGTTCCGAGTTCACATTGTCTCCCTCTCCATTCTTCTTAGAATCATAGAATCATAGAATAGTTTGGGTTGGAACATACCTTTAAAGGTCACTTAGTCCAACCCCCCTGCAGTGAGCAGGGGCATCTTCAGCTAGATCAGGTTGCTCAGAGCCCCGCCTTACCTGACCTGGAATGCTTCCAGGGATGGGGCATCCACCACTTCTCTGGGCAACCTGTTCCAGTGTTTCACCACCCTCATTGTAAAAAAAATTCTTCCTTATATCTAGTCTTAATCTACCCTCCTTTAGTTTAAAACCACTACCCCATTCTTGCTCTGTCTAAGGTAACAGTGATAATAATAACCAACAGCAGAGAGAGCACAGAAGGGGAAAAGACTCTCCAGTGACATAATTTACCTTGGACATTCATTCCTCATGGGACATGGCACATTGCCATCAGTGTTGACTGTTTCAACAGAAAAAGATATTTTGAATATTTATTACATTCTCTGACATTTCTGGAGCTGCCGGATGCCAAGTTCAATATGAAAACCCACCAACCTCCAGACAGTGACATGAACCCTTGAGCTTGCGATATTAATTCCTGTAAGAATAGAAACAGTAACTATGTTTCTCACCAGGTAAAAGGAGTCTGAGAAGGAGGGAGAACAATTACCCAAAGCTAGGAACCAAACAAGCAGTTTTGGCTGGACTATGAACAAAATCCAGTGCATACTTCTGGTCCCTGCATGTTATGTCAAACCTTAGTAGCTGCAGGTACTGTATCCACTTTCCCATGTGCTGATGCTGAAATAAAAGGCTGCAAAACTTAGATTTGTTTTTCTCTGTGGGGAGTATAGAAACACACTTTGTCTAGAACTCTTTCATCGCCAACATTCAAATAAATGTAATATCTATTTCTTCAAGCTTACTGGGCAGTGAACACCACACGTACACGTGATCAAAAAGGACTTAAGAAGTTAATTCAGTTGTCTCCCACCAGGCCCGTTTTCATCACTGTTAGCATTACAGCTTTTATATGTGATTATTTTTAGCATTAGTAAATAGCTGTAGGGCTGGTCTGTGGCAGGTGTGGGAGGGAGCACTGGACTTTATTACCTGCTTCATTACAAACTTCCTATTGAATCTTACTAAATCACCCTGTCTTTGTGCTTTCCTCACCTATGGAAAATAATTCCTGTCACTCAGAAGCTTGCAGGGTTTGTTTTAGTAAGAGTAGTGAAGTTCTTAGATATTAAATCAGGGCAACCCCTTATGATTGTTTACAGAAAGCTGTTGCTGCAATTGGTAAACAGTGGCTTGCTCTGCAGGGAGATGACCAGATTCTTGGGACATCAGCACACTGCCTGCCATTCCCCAGCCAAAAACCCACCAAAGCAGGGGAATAACCAGACAGGATTCCTCCTGTTCTATGCCCTGATCTAGGCTCTTTCTACTGTTCAGCCAGGACATCCCTCTCCACCTCTGTCATTCTTGGAAAGAGAATAATCAATCTCATCAGAGACATGGGTAATGATAAGCAGAACCAAATGCTTCAGCATCCCCTTCCTTTAACCCTGTAATCTGAAAGAAATGGCAGTTCCTTTCTGCTGTCCTGGCTAATGTGTTCTCAAGCCATAATCCATTTTATTATAGAAGCTCCACCTGTACCCCTGTTCTCCTTGTGCCTAAGAGACCCCAGCAGCAGGTGAAGGCAAATGGGGGAAAGCTGCCCTCCCTCTGCAGAAGGCTGCTTCCCCCCCCCCCCCCCGTCTTTGCCCTAATTTATAGGGCACCCGGGGGGGGCAAAACTGGGTATTTTTTCCACGCCGGGACACGGGGCGACCACCGCCACCGCGGGGCGGGCCGGTCCGTGAGGGGAGGGCGGGAAGCAGGGAAAAGCCAGTGACCCCTGAGCCAGCCCCGGCTCCCATCTGTCCCTTCCCATCGCTCCCCGCCGGAACTATCTGCCCTCCCCAGCCTCCGAGGGCGCCAGGGGACCCGCGGTGGCTGCCGGGCGGCCAGCCGAGGGCCGTCGCCATCGCGGGCGGAGACGAGCACTGCCCTCCCGCCGCCAGCCGCGCCGCGCCCTCTGCGCATGCGCCCTCTCGCCTGACTCCTCTAGGGTGTTTCCACACCTCCTCTCGGAGGGGAGGGGTGGCTTAAAAAAACGCAATTTCGTGCCTCTATATATCACCTTTAGGTAAGTAGTAGCGATTCTACCCGTAACACAAAGGTATTTTTATTACTTTACAATGCGTCATAGCGCGTCTGGCGGAAAGAGGGCGCAGGAAGCGCTCTGTGGCGTTTTCCTCCCCCTTCTCCGAGGATGGGTCGGCCCGGCTCCGGAAGGGGCGGGGTGAGGCTGAGGGTCAGTGCGGGCGTTGGGCGCGCGCCGCCGCCGTTGGGTGGGTCGGGCGCGCGCGGGCGGGCCGGGACGTTGTAGCCGGTCGCTCCCCGCCTCAGCCGCCGGCCCCGCCATGCCGCCGCCGGGCCAGACCCCGCTCCCGGACTGGGACGGCCTGAAGCTCCGCGTGCGGACCCTCATCGCCTCCCACCGCGTCATGATCTTCAGCAAGAGCTATTGCCCCTACTGCAATAAGGTGAGGCGGCGGCGGCGGGGGTCGCCTCGGCGCGCTCCCCCGCGGGCCCCCCCCACCTCCGGCCGGCGGCCGCCGGGACGGGGGGCTCCGGGAGCCGCTTCCCTCCTCTCGCCCTCCTGGCGAGCGCCGGGCGGGCGGGGTCCGTGAGGAGGAGGAGGAGGAGGAGGCAGGCCTGGCGCGGCTCCCGTGCGAGGCGAGAGGCATCTGCCCGGAGGGCGCCCGCTCGCACGGCCGGCGGCCCGCCCCGGGCGGGGGGAAGCGCGCAAGGGGAAGAGGGTTGGAGAGCAGACGTTGCGGGGATGCAGCTCCTTGTGGCGGCGCCCCTGGGATTTAGTCAGTGCAGGAGCAGCTCGGTATCCATCCCACCGAAGTTCAGTACCCGGTGCCACCCGTTGGAGACCCCATTATCAGGCTTGAAACGAGGCAAAGTTCATAACTGGCGTCCTTGGTAGTTCTTTCCCTTTGCCACGTGAGTGAAGCGGTCGATGAACGTGTGGGAAGTTCCGCACAATGTGATTGTTCCTCAGCTAAGCAGCTTTTGTATCTGTTACTTGAAGGTCAGGGTGCTGGTTGTATTGCTTTCTTACTGAAAGTTTGAGCACCACATTGGGGTCCAACTTAGATGAATTTGCATCCCTGGGGAGGGATAAGTTAAGTTTTCTCCTGTTTTTGAAATTTTAGGGAGAAAGTTGATTCTACAGTGCAAGTGTAAGTTCTAAATGCTAGCTGTAATGTGTGCTTTAAAAAAAAAGAAAAAAAACCTATTGATTGTGATGTTTAGAGAAAAATACCTGTCTAGCCCTGGGTTTGCGTCAATATCACAAGGAGCTGTAATTAGTGAGCCAGAGTCATTAAAGAAAAACAGGATCTTCATTAGAATTTTATAATACCCACACACTATAGTTGTAGCCCACACAGAATCTGGGTGTTTGTGATTCTTGGATGTTTACAAAGAGTGTGTTATGAAATGTTAGTTAAACCTCATAGTACCATATTTGATGTGGCCATGGTGGAAAAACCTAATTGGAACTGTGGGATTGAGTCTTGGTGTTCCTCAATGGAATTGACAATGAGGAAAACACTCAGAAGCTGCACTCCCACATGTAGGTTAGGTTTAATTCCAGTAGCTCTTGTGAGGGAGGGGGTATTATGGCCCTGTTGTAGAAAACTTAAATGAATATATCCTATCTCACTTGCAACTTAACTGAGGTTTTGGGAAAAGAAACTTCTGTGTATGAGAGGATAGGTAAAACCCATGCCTTCTCTCCAAGAATGTTTTGGCAGAAAGATAGTATAGCATAGTAGGCAGCTCAAATCCTTCTAAAATTTGCTTACTTATTAACTTACTCAATGGAAGTTTTGGCAAACTAAGTAATGATAGGGTTGGGGTCTTGCTCAAGTCTAGTCCAGTTGACAAAAATGTTATCTTCTGTTGAGGAGAAATCCTTTTGTTGAGGACTTCAGTGCTGTCCATTGAGAAATACTTAGTTGTGCCTGTCTGTATTGCTCTGTGTGCTTTTAGTGATTGTGATAGCTCAAGTGTTAATATGCATGGCACTCAGTCCAGTGTTTTTGAGATCATAAAATGGCACAGTAACTTTTTAAACCTTGCAACCTTTTCCTTCATCTGTTTCTGGTATTGCATTGGGGCTAGGCTTACACAAGGAGCTTAAGGGAAAAAAATAGACTTGATTGTAGTCCAGTAATTAAATTCCAGATTAATGTTCTTTCCTGCATTTGTTCAGAGCTTCTCCATTAGGCAAGGTTACTTGCTTCAGGGAAACAATCAGATATGAGGAATACTGTCTTTATTGTCTTGGAAAGGGGAAGAATGAATGTTGTGAGTAGGAGGACCCTCTCTCATGGCTTTTTCTAGGAGGGAGAGTTGAAAGACCCTATATGAATCTTTGAAGAAACAGGTGATAAACTTGGGAGGTGTGGGAGGAAAAGCTGATTGCTCCAGTATGCAGAGTTCCTTCGCTTACTTTCCTGTTTGGAACAGAAGAGAAAGGTAATATAATGAAGAAAACATGTAGAAAAGGTATATATTGTAGAGGAACAATTTAAAGAAGGAAGCTTATGAGAGAAGGAAGCCACACATTAGACATCAAGGGATAAAACAGAAATATCTGCAGCAGTATGAGTATTAACCCCTCCCACCGAAGACTTAGAAAATAGTGAAAGGAATGGGAGAACAAAGGGTAATGCACCACTCTTGCTAGCTGATCTAGTCTGTAGAATTAATGAAGTGGATATAATTTGAAAGTAGTTACAACTTGGGTATTTAGCCTGTAATCACATATTTTTGAGTTCTTAAAGACAGATATGAATAGTGTCCATTGTGTCTTTTACTGTGGTTGGTTGTTAGCAATGTGCTTTTGGTAGGATTAATTGAAAAACTGATGATGTTTAGCACTAGTGCAGAGAACACTTATGCTCTAAAAGGGCCTAATTTGAGGAGTGGGAAGAATGCTTTATTTCAAATGGATGTAACCATGCTGGAAGAAAATTAAGATTGTGCTTTTCTTTAGGAAAGCACGGCAAATAAATTCTCTAAATTAAGTAGTTGGTTCTGTTCAGTGTAGCTAGTAGTATGACTAGGCAATTGTGCAGTTCTTTTTCTGCAAATGCAATTTATTGTTCAATTGCTTTAGCAAGGCAGTAGTGGAGAGAGGGTGGTGGTAGAATGACTTCCTTGTCATAACTTGACTTGACTGTTCTTTAATTTCTTGCCACCCTGAAAAGATTAATATTAAAGTAAGATAGAAATGCATAAAGAAAACATAGGTTTTTAGCATGAAAAGTTGTCAAGTCTGAACACTGTGATATGTTGAAATTATTTTAAGAGCAACAACTGGGATTGCATAGAAGTTGCCGGTTATTCTAGCTATATGTTATGCTATTACCAATTATGTTCTGTATCCACAGGGGTTTTTGATCAACTCAGCTGTAGCTATTACAGAATGTTAGCTGATATGTGAAACAGCAGATATAGGACATACAATTATTACTGAACTTTACTGTATGAAGCTTATTTCAAACCTGCTTAGCTACTCTAGTGACAGAAAGCATCTCCAGGAAGAGTTTTCTAAAGTGTTAGACCAATTTTTCAGTTTCAGAGAAATTATCTACTGTTTAGTAATCTCTGGAAATTTTTCTAGTGTCTCTCTTTGAGAAACCTGGAAGGGTTTAGTAGGTAAATGAGGCCATTGCGTTGGTCGGAAGGGAAGTAAATGTTGTATCAGTGACATGCAACCTGGTATCCTGTCCCAGACACTTGTTGGAGAAATTACATTTTTAGGATTGGAGTATAAGGAAGGAAATTACCCAGTATGCTGCTGAAGTTCCCAGCACTGTGTGGCTCAGAAATTTCTTGACCTGGGTTTGTATTAGTTTTATTGAGTTAAGTTTTCCGTGGATCTTTCTTTCATTAGTTAGTCTAATACAATGCCAGGTGGCAGTAAGTTCTCTGGTTTATGTATTGTATGGAGGTTTACTTCCTCTTCATTTCAGAATTGTTTTCTGGTGAATACACTTGTTGCTGTTTGTGCCAGTGAGCATTTCTCAGAAATCATTTCCCGTTCTTCTTATCTAGATATTACTCATGATTAGTGTATGTTATCTTTCTACTCCTCCTAATCATTTTCTTTTCCAAACTGAAATAATCTATTATCTCTTGCCTGTATTGAAGATTTTGTAACTCTGATCACATATTTGTTACTTTTCTTTCTTTCTCTTTCATTAGCACAACACAAGCATGATCTATTCATAAGTATAAAGTGCAATAGCTACTCCTAATTAGGATGCTGACATTTGTCTGATTTTTTTTCTGTACTCCATATCTTCAGTGGAGAATAGAGGTTACCTAAATGCATTGTCTTAAATCTGTCCTTTCCTCAGTGTAATCCTTTCTTGTTCTACTGATGCTCTACTACTGTCCTGTCCTCCCCCTGCCAGCTGCTGTTGCAATGTTTTAGCAGTTTTTTAAAAGAACACTAATGAAAACTTGCCTGTTGCTCTGCTGCTTTGCTACAAACTGAAACAGCAGCCAAGTAGCTGATTTTGTGAAGTCTCTCCAGATTCTTAGCTTACCACTTCATAGTAGCAATCCTTTTAAGCTTTGCTTTTTAGATCTTTCATGGCATTCAGCTTGGGCTTTGTAACAGCAGTTGCAGAGTGGGAGGTCTGGAACAGTTGGCCTGCTGTTTCCCTTTTATTCAGTCCATAGCCATAGTCATTCCAGTAAGCAAGCCTGAAGGTAGTGGTGAGTTTAGGACAAAAGTTTGTAGGGCCACCTAGACAGTTAGAGGACTGGAGCATGGGATGTGTGAAGGAGATCAGTTTGTTCAACCTTGTGACGGCTAAGGAGGGATTTTAGTTGCTGTCTGCAGCTATCGAGTGGGAAGACAACCAGACTTAGAGTTGCAGAGTGAAAGGACAAGGGCCAATAAATACCGGTTGCAACAAGAGATACTCCAATGAGATAAAATGGAATTTCTTTACTGTGAGGGTAGTCAAACATTGGAACAGCCTAAAAACATTGTGGTACCTCTGTCCTTGTAGATGTTAACTGGAGTGGACTGTCTCAGCAACTTGATCAAACTTCACATTTGACCCTGCTTTGAGCAGGAATTTGGATCAGATGAACTCCAAAGGTCCCTTACAACTTAAATTGTTCTATAATTATAGACCTAAGGTAATCAGTTATACAAGCAGAGCTTATTTTTGTACGATTGGTACATGATGTGGTAAGAAACTTGCCACATAGTTGGTACAGAATGCAAAAGTTTTATATTGTCTGCATAAAGCTGAAACTCCAGTAGAAAGCACTGGAATACTCAGCCTTTGGCATAGTAACAGCACGGATCACAGCAACATTAAAAACATCTTATTCATCATGTATTTGACATCTTTAAGCTTATTAGATGTGACTCAACTTACTCTTAGTGAAGTGCTATCAATAAATTTGAGGTTCATCAGAAAGCTCGTTGTAAAACATTTCTTCTGAATTAGCAGCAACCTAGTGTGCTTCATTGTTCAGACTCCACGCTGGCAAGTGGATCCATAGCACAGACATTTGGTCCCTCTTGCTAGAGCTGTTTTCACATCAAGACAGTTATGATTAAAAGCAGATATTTTACCCATTGCCTTACAATATCTATTTGCAGTAAGTCTGCAAAGTATATTTCAAAGGAGTAAATACTGCCAGAAGTAATGCTACCTCCTGTGTCGTGAGGTATGTTGTTGTCCAACTGAAAGGACTGTTCACAATTTCAGTACTGCCAGTTTTACAAATAGGTGTTACAATAAAAAAAATCTCAGTTCTAAAATGCTATTTGATTTGAATCTGGTAATGGTACACTCTGTCTGTCCGGAACTGATGTTAGAAAAACACCCAGAATTCTGTCCAGGCTGGGGAGAATCTCCACTGAGTTGTCATTAGGATCTTTGTTTCTTTTATTTTTCTTTTTAAGACTAGGCTCGTATAGAGTTCTCTCTCTTTTTCTCTCCCCCACCCCTTTTTCATTTATTGCTGACTTCTGGATGCATGGACCATGTTTCTGGGACATGTTGCAGTGTTACTGTATCTGAGTTTATCTGTGGCAATGCAGAAGAAAAGCAGCCTTTTAATGACCAAGCATGTTTAGAATGCTTCTCCTGGTTAATGGAGAAGAATAGCAATTTAAAAGGTTAAAAAATGTAACTATTACATTCTGGTATTAACTGTCTCAATATTTCACAAGCAAGATATGACTGATTCAGTAAAACAATGTCAAACAAGTTAGAACCACGCCTGCATGATCCTGGAGGTTGAGGCAGATGTTGTTAAACAGCAAACCAAATATCAGAGCTGGAAAAAAATTCAAGAGATCATCTAGTCTTGTCCCCTGGGTTAGGATAGGAGAAATGGTAGTTGAAACACTTTTGAAATGTACTTTGAAGCCACTCACTGATGAAGATTGTCATCTACCTAGGCAATATGTTCCAATGTCTTGCTATTAGGAAAAGCTTTCCCTAAAGTCTAATCTCAAATCTCTTGATGCATTTAAAGATCATTAGTTCTCATTCCATCCACCACTACTTCTCTTCTTCCTTGAGATAGTCAATTGTTTATTTAAACACAGTTATTTCTTTCTCCTTCTTTTCTGTATGTTAAACCCAATGCATTGACTCCTTCCAGTAATTCTCTGCTTGTTCTAAAACTTTTCTGAAGTACAGCAACCAAAAGTGAAGGCAGGGCTGATAGGCATGAGCTCTCCCAGTGCTGAGTACACTTGGAGAGTATTACCCTTTCTGCAGCTTTTTATAATGCTTTTTTCTTTTTTGCATTTACTTGACAGTGTTTTGTTTTGCATGCTATCCTCTACTCCCTTTTTCCTTTCTTTCTTTAGTACTGTCAAGGAATCTGGCTGCTACTTTACCTCTCTTCCTGATGTTTTTCCATATGGCAGTTATTCTCATGGCTTTTGGTATCTGACAGGGATGAAGTCTGCAGCTAAGCAAATTGTATATAGAAACTTTTTCTTAAGGTAATGAAACTTGTATTGGAAGATTGCTGTGATGTAGGATGCTTAATCTGAATGCTGTTAAATAGCCTGCCTTTAAATGAGGAACATGCAAAACGTAGAAATAATGCCAAACCTTACTAAAGGCATGTAGAACTAGGCCCTCAAAGCATAACAACTGAGACTTAAAAGTTACCTGTGTATGTCCAACAATCAAGTTTTACCCTGAGCTGTGTGTCAGATCTTGTGAAAGTTTTGCACTGGCATTTTCTGTTGTAGGTGAAAGAACTCTTCCGCTCTATGCGTGTGGACTACTATGCTTTGGAACTTGATGTAACTGGTAAGTAGAAGAAAGAAAATCTATCACATGCTGCTTATTGTAACTAAAAATGGGTGACTGCTTGACTCTCTAAGCTGTCTTGAACTAATTGGAGGATATATAAACTGATTAAAATAAATCTTAATATATTCAGAGATAAAATCAATTAGACTTCAGTGTATATTTTAATACAGGATATGGTTTCAATATCACTGAAGGCTTTGACTCTTTCTGTATGAATCATCAACTGATAGAGGATGTGAGATCTGATTTCTCTCTGAGGAGTTCTGTCTTTTGGGGAAAAGCGTGTGGTATTTTTCTCCTACCTCAGGTTCTTTTGTGGCTTTAGATTTAACTGTTAATGTTTGACTTGGTATATGGGTGACCTTCATAGGGAAGGTTGCTGAGTCATTGGAAAGAAGGGTAAATTCCAGAACCTTGGCTGATGCTGGTTTGAGGTTTTTTTTTGAAGCCCAAACTGCTTTAGTTTTTAGTACGTTTAGTGCCTTATGCATATATGTCCATAATGCATGTAGTTTTTAATGTAGTTTTAAGAACAAGTAGTTTCTAACATAATTCTTAGTAAACTCTTAATTGCACTGTTGGTAAGCTATTGAATGAGTACTATCATAAATTTTTTTCTGTATAAAACTTAGTTTCCAACTTCAAAAAAGCATTAGAACTTTTTTTAAAGTGTTTGTGCTTAAGCAGTGTTTGGGAAAAATGTACTTATTTATTGGTCCATAGCATCTCTCCTTACTTATTTTTACTATTTATTAAAGTTGTGATACTGTGAACTAATTACAGCCCAAGGTATGCAAAGTACAATGCACAATGATTTTTTTTCTGGAATTACTCCTAATTAATAATGTGTTTTCCTTGCAATTGCTCTGATTACTGATACTAAATAGATATGGTCTTAAAGTAAAAAGTTTTTAGTCAGTGATTACTGTAAATTCTCATTCCCACATTTACTGCTGGACAACTGCTGAGAGATCCAAATTGAGCCTGTGTGTAGGTGCTGATGATTTGCATGACAGGTCAGGTCAGGCAATGATAACCTTAAAACTGGAAGGTTTACGACAGTGTGGTGGGTAAAAAAAGTCTGAAGGTAGCTTTAGGGTAATTAGAAGAGCGTATTCATTCTTCCCATCTCCATATTCTCATAATACAAAGCTGTTGGGCAAAACTAGGTGCACTTACGCAGAACATGCTCCAAAACCACACGATTCTCATGAAAGAAAAGCTGTCTGTATGATCTCCTGTGATATCTGGAAAAGAATTTTTGTATAGTACCAAGTGTGACACTGTCAGAAAGAGACTGATAAGAATCCAGGAAATACAGGGACCAAACTCTATTTCTTCAACTTTACTCCATTCTGTAGAATTATGGCTTAAGCACCAATATAAGCATGCTCTTTTGAGAAGTAGTTTCTGAAGACTTGCTTATGTTCAGGGAGTCTACAAATGTGATGCTTATAATAGAATTGTTTTTTTGGCAGGCCTACAATGTATTGCAGTCCAAGCCTTTAATACTTCAGGTTGTTTTAAAAGCTCCCTTCTTGAACATTGTTCTATAATGCACCCATTTCTCTTATTCTTAGCTGATGGACCCAGTATTCAGCAAGTGTTAGCAGAGCTAACTAATCAGAGGACAGTGCCTAATGTATTTGTGAATGGAACTCACATAGGCGGCTGTGATTCAACTTACCAGGTAACTTTTCTTTAAAAATCAGAAGTAGACTGAGTGAATTTGCTGTTTGATCATAATTAATTAAATTTTGTGTGACGTATTAGACTGGGTGATCTAGGTCAGAGAAGGCAAAGTCATTCATTGTTTGTTTGCTCAGAAATGTGTGGTAGTTTGAAATTTTTTCTCCTTCCCCCCCAGGCTTATCATGATGGATCACTGCAAAAACTTCTTGGGGATAGCAAAGATGTAGAACCCTATGATTATGACCTCATTATTATTGGTGGTGGCTCAGGTGGACTTGCATGTTCCAAGGTATGACCTGAAAATTGCATTAAAGAACAGGTTGTATATGACGCTTCTTCAAAAGTTAGTCTCTCTATTAATCACAATAGCATAAAAGTCTATATTTTGATGATTATTACTGTTCAACTTGTTAGTTAATGAATCAGTAGTGGTCTAGTAATATGCTCACTCAGGAGATCATGGTCTCTGTGGACCAGTTTCTAGCCAATGCCTGTTTAGGTCTCGATCCTAATAATAGGTTTTAGGTTCCTGGCTGAGGGTGGAATCGAAAGGTTTTCAAGTATCTCCTCTTTGTGTAGTACACAGGCACTTTAACACTTCCAAACAGTAATCTGGAAAACTTAAAGGCTACTGTTGAAGTAATTTTGACTGTTTAGTATTCAGGATTGCCAGTCATCCAAAATGAAGTGCTTTCAGATATTCTCTCAAGGAACTGCTTCACTCTTTAGTTCTTTCTAGCTGCTTTTTCAGAAATGGTAATAGAGGTTGTGTACCTCTTACACAATTAGTTGTTGTTCAGAGTGCCTCAGGACCCAAAGCGTGGATTCAGTTTTCTCTTCTACCTAAGGGATTTGAACACACGCTTCCCACCTCTCAGCCAGGTATCCCAACTGTCAGTTTATGGTGTGCGGATGGTGATGCTATTCTTGACAGCCTTAGCAATTGCTGTACAACAATACAGTTAAGCGTGCAATTTTCACTAGATAAATATAAGGCAGGCAGCAGAAGGTGACAATTGAATTCAGTTGGCCAGCTGGGCATTTTCAGAATGCTCCAGATCTTTTGTCACATTGCCTTCTGGGACATCAGTTATAAACTTGATGATAATGACCAGACTGTTCAGAGTGGGAGAGGTCAGCTATTCACAGAATACGAGGCAGCTGGGTAACTTGAAACCTTGTTTGAGCCAGGACTGCAGTAACTGTGCAGGAGTTCTTAAACAGATTTGAGGCACCTGAAGATTTGATCCAAGCCTTTGAAAGATCAAACAATGGGTAGCTTCAATCAAGTGCCCAGTAATTCCTTGGATAGAGTATCATACGATTATTCAGGTTGGAATGGACATTAGGAGGATGTCTAGTCCAAGCTCCTGCTCCAAGCAGGGTCAACTGTGAGGTCAGACAAGATTATGCAGGACCTCATCCATTTGGGTCCTGAAAATAGCCAGGGGTGGAGATGGCACAGCCTTTCCTGTTTTACTGCTTGAGTGTCCTCATGGTGTGAAAGTTTCTTATATCTGGTCTGAAACTCTCATTTCAACTTACGGCCATTGTCATTTGTCCCTCCGCTGCTTGCCAGTGTGAAGAGCCTGGTGCAGCTGTAGTAATGACCTCCTCATAGATATTGGAAAGTTGCTGTTTGGTCCCCTCCAAATCCACCTTTTCTCCAGGCTGAATATGTCAAGTTCCCTCACCCTTCTCATAGGGCGTGTGCTTCAGCCCCCTGAGCATGTTGGTGGTCCTCCATTGAACTGTCTCCAGTTTACTAACATCACTTTTTTTCATTCATGAACATGCCAAGTCAGTCCTGCCCTCCTGAAATAAAAGGAGAGCTAACAGCATAAGTGTTTCTTTGGGTGGGGTAGAAGAGGATCATAGGCTGATAAGCCCATCTAGTACCCTCTTCAGATCATGCTTTTTGATAGTGTAGGATGATATGGATGCAGCATTGAACGTAACCATCCATGCAAAGTTTGGAAGAAAGTAATAGATTTGGAGGCATTTGAATTTTTGTCTAGTGAAGGAGGTGGAAGAGCCATATATGGTAATGAGACTAACTAGCAAAAGAGCTTTCTATTAGTGCTAAGTATATCATGACAATAAATGAGCAGACAGGCTTTCTTGGTCAGGCAAAAGTTCACTAATGCTGACTTGTCTCTGTCTTTTGTAGGAAGCTGCTGCCTTGGGAAAGAAAGTAATGGTATTAGATTATGTTGTTCCAACGCCTCTCGGAACCTCATGGGGTAAGTTTCTATTAACTTATATTTTATGATGTTTGAGTGCCAGTGATACATACTGAGTTGTATGATATTTTGGATTTGTATTCGTAGAAATTGTGGCTGAATTCCTGTAATTCTGAGCACAGATAACAAAGGAGTTGTTTTTCTGGCATGCCTGCTTTTCTGGACAGTTACTTCCGGTTTGTGCATTGCTAACTCTCAGTTCTTTGTCAGATGTTGTTCTAGTTCTGTTCACTTTCAGATCGTGTCTGGATAGTGTGTGTGTCCATGTTCACATTCTCATGTTTTTAGGCATCTCATGTTGCGTTTTAGTTCCTCTAGTTCGATTTTGTGGACAACTGATCTAGGCTACCTCGAGAACAGTGTGACTATATGGCTATGCATGCCTCACCTTTCCATAATTAAAGACAGTTGCTGTCTGACCTTATTAATGCTATTGGCAGTTGAGAATGAGTCAGGAACTTCATTGGTCAAGTTTTGTTAAGTTGAGGTATGAATATGCTTTCATAGCTAAGATTTCAAACAAATACATATTTCAAATTCCACATAATAGGTGATACTAAAGTCTAGGAACTTGGGGCTTTTTGCCTTGCTTACTTGCAATCTGACTAAAATCTGAAGCACTTTGGAGTAGGTATCCTGGGTCTGTGTTTAAGATAACGCACTGTACCCTTCTTGGTTCAATGAGTTAAGTAACCTTTTAAACTGAATACAGGCTTGTGTTCATTGGATTTTAAAATGTCTCTTACAACAGAAATTTAGTCTTCCTTGTATGGCTATAGCAAACATCACCAACTGATATATGGGTGATTATACAAAGCACATGATAGGAAAAGCGTAAATATCCTGTTCATGCAGGTAATAAAATTGTTCTTTCCATCTTAGGACTTGGTGGCACATGTGTAAATGTAGGTTGCATTCCTAAGAAGCTAATGCATCAAGCAGCACTTCTGGGTCAGGCACTCCAAGATTCAAGAAAATACGGGTGGCAGTATGAAGAACAAGGTTAGTAAGAACACAGAGGACAGACCAAGACAGTGTACAGATGAGACTCTGAGCTTAATATCATTCTTGTACTTTGGACTTAATAAACTGGAGGCAGAGTTCAGTAGTTTTTCTTGGGTGAATCAGAAGGCATCCTCCTTCTTGAGTCATAGAAACCTTTAGGATTGAAAGGAAATTGTCTTTTATTCCCTGTATTATCTAAATTAAATGAAGGAACTTCTAGAATGAGCTTATTTCAGGTTTAACAAGTCAGGTAAATGTTAGCATAGTAGAACAAGACTTTAATATGTATTCTCATTACTGATGATCATGAAGTTTTCTTAGCATGATGTACAATAAATAAGACAAGTTTTTCTTTAAGGGTTCATTGCACTTTGATTTCTTTAAATATGAAATTAATGTCTTGTTTCAGTTAAACACAACTGGGAGATTATGGTAGAAGCAATTCAAAACTACATTGGTTCTTTAAACTGGGGCTATCGAGTATCCTTAAGAGAGAAGTCTGTGACATACCTCAATTCATATGGAGAATTCATTGAACCACACAAAATTAAGGTATGTGCTGTATTTAAAACATTTAGTTGGGAGGGAAAACTTAAGTTCTAAAACTGCCTTTTAAAATCCAACAGGAAGATGCTTCATCCTGACATTGCCAACTTAAAAACTCATTTGTGAAATAAGTTATTGATTCAAATTATTGTACTTTAGTACATGCCACAGTGTTTGCAAACGTAGTAACTGTTATGTAAGAGTAATGTGGATATCTGTAAACTTACAGCTTGCATGAATAGAGTAAGGTGGTCTCAGTTGTTAACTTCATGACTGAGGTCAGCAGCCTGGGGGGCAGAGGGGAAGAAAAGCTTTAGCTGTACTATTTTGCCACTTAGAAAAAATCTTCATGCTAAAGCATAAAAACTATTGAAATTAAATTTGGATTAAGCACTTGCATAACAGCGCTGCTAGAACCTTATGCTGTATCAGCATAAGAATTAAACTGTCAGTTTTGCAAGACAAAACATGTGCTGGCAATCTTGCTGTAAGCGATCATATTGTAGCAAGGTTAACTTAAAAGAACTGCATATTGAAGACAACTGCTTGGTTCAGTGGGTGTAATTGTCTGTCTTCAATATGAGTTTATGAAGGCTGAGCTACATGTGTTTCAAACCGAGAGACTAGCACTGAAAAGACAACTTACCTCATCTACCAACTGTTCTAGTGTCCAGGTACTTAAGTGTCCTTAGTCTATAAATGAAGTAGAACAGAAAGACTTTCAGCAAGAGGTTGGACTGGATGATCTCCTGAGATCCCTTTCAGCCTGAATTACCTGATGACTCGATAGGGAGGACGTCTCCCTTCATCTGTGTTGGTAAATAACTAAAGAGCAAGAATGAAGGTCAGATTTTGAGAGATGCATTGGCAAGATGAAATTTCCCAAGACCAAGGGCCTCTGAGGTCAAATTAGTTCTAATTCATTTAAGGTTGGGTCTTAGGCCCTCTGAAATCATGTAACCAGGTAATTTTTTTAATTTCTACATTAGCCTAAGAACTAGTTGATGTTATTCTGTCACTAGCATTGTGTTGGCCTTTTATTGGAAGTGGGGGGCAGGGGGGTGTCTTGATTTGTTGTGGCTTTTTATAACTTGAACATGACCTGCATGGCTTCCCTTAATGCATTAGTTTTTGTTTGAAACTGGTTGTTCTTGATTCTTAAACATATCCACAATATTTGAGGGGAGGATTACATAATTTTTTTATTTTATCTTGAAACCTGTTCCTATGATAAAGACTGTCTTAACTGTGTCTATATTAACAGGCAACTAATAGAAAAGGACAAGTGACCTATCACACAGCAGAGACTTTTGTCCTGGCAACAGGAGAAAGGCCTAGATATCTGGGTATCCCTGGAGATAAAGAATACTGTATTACAAGGTGAAGTGCAAAGGCATAATAGACTGAACTTTGTCTGCTCTAGTGTTTGTAAAGACAAACAGGCTTGTGTTGAAAGAACCTTGTAACTTACACTTCTTTTCTTTTTAGTGATGACCTCTTCTCTCTGCCTTACTGCCCTGGCAAAACTCTAGTTGTGGGTGCTTCCTATGTGGCTCTAGAGTGTGCAGGATTTCTTACTGGTCTAGGTCTAGATGTCACAGTAATGGTGCGTTCCATACTCCTTCGGGGCTTCGACCAAGAAATGGCAGAAAGAGTAGGTGCTCACATGGAAACACACGGTGTAAAGTTCATCCGGAAGTTTGTACCTGTTCAGGCAAGTGCTTTCTTTGTTTCTTCTCTCGACACAAAATTACTTTAAACAGCACACATAGAATGTGTGCTGTCTGGGAAGGCTTTGGCTCTGTACGGGAATAAATATTTTATGAGATTAAGCTTTTTTTACTGCTGAACGATACATTAGTAGGTCAAGGTTTGAAGTTACAATGTAAGTGAGCTGTGCTGCTTAAGGTTATTCTATGCTTACAAATATTTGTACAGGTTGATCAGCTGGAGGAAGGCATGCCTGGAAGACTGAAAGTGACAGCAAAGTCTACTGAGGGACCAGAAATCTTTGAAGAAGAATATAACACTGTAAGTTATTTCTGGATTTGAAATAACTGACTATAGCAATACATGAAAATGTATTAAAATACTTTAAAAGTTGTTCAGGAAAAAAGTAAAGAGAAATCTTGCTTGAAAAATTGTTCACATAAATTACTGGCAGAAAAAAGTACATCAAAATTCAATATTCATCTTCAGTTGAGCCCTGTCAGCAGAATGGGTGAAACTTTGTGCCTGGAATTTAGTTCATATGAACAGTGTTGTTGCTTCTATTTTTGTTCTGATATTAATGTTTTGCTGTTTGTTTGCATCTCTGAAACAAGTTGCACATAGAGGAGCCTGAACTGTTGGTGGCTCTTTCAAAAAATTTTTGGAACAGTCACTTCAATCATATGCTTTACATTTTTTCCAGAAAAAGACCAAACGAAGTGTTATGCTGATTATGCTTTTCTTGCATAAAATGATTGCATTTAATTTTGGGTCTTTTAGGTTTTGATAGCCATTGGTCGTGATGCATGTACCAGAAATATTGGTTTAGAGACAATTGGTGTCAAAATCAATGAGAAGTGAGTATTGCTCAACTCCCTTAAACCACTGAATGTGATGATTTTTTTTACCTCTTTAACAATACCTAATGACACTGCTTTTCTTTTTTTAAATCCTCACTCTTATCCCTAGCAATTATGTGAACCTTTAAAACATTTTCTCTCCTGGATTTGAGTACAGCTGTCCATTAACTTAATTTCTTTAATAAGTATTTCATAAAAACTATTCTGAATGAGTTAACACCTACTTGTTGGCCACTGTGCTTAAGGAATAAATTTAATATATTTGCTTAATTTACTTAGAAATGACAGTTTAATATTCTGTTAAATTAAATGTTTTATTCAGCTCATGTGGCGAGTTAATCTAGGGATCTAAAGAGGCAGCAAACTACTTGTTTCCTGCATATTCAGCTCTTTTTCTTGTTTCTCCCTGGTGTCAGTGCAAAACTGGTGCAAAGGAAGAGATAGGATTATGTTGTTCAGGACAAAGAAAAATTAAGATCAGGTTGCAGCAGCTAACACCTTACTAAGCCAACTTAAACACGTGAATGATATTGCAGCTCTTTTTCCTCCATAGGGGAAAATGTACATTGCAAGCTGTATAGTAATCAAGTAAAAGATCATAAGTCCAAAGATGTCTGAGTAACTTCATTGTCATCAGACATGCACTGTTGCTCAGGTCAGAACTGTCCCACTGAATACTGACTGCAGCTGTGTGTCAGTTGGTCGTAATTGATGCTCTGAAGAGTTTGCAGTTGAAGTAAAAAAGGCATAAGCATATTTAATAAAATGTGCTCAGTAGTTAGAGTAATATCTTTGTAGCAGAACTTCTCCCCTCTGTTTTTTGCTGAGCTCTGAGAAGGGTTATGACACTGAACTCTGTTCTCTTTTCTGTTTGTTTTAAAGGAATGGGAAAATACCTGTAAATGATGAAGAGCAAACTAATGTGCCTTATGTTTACGCTATTGGAGATATATTGGATGGAAAGCTTGAACTTACTCCAGTTGCCATTCAAGCAGGGAAACTGCTAGCCCGCAGGCTTTATGGTGGTAGTTCTACAAAGGTAAAGCTATAAGAATTCAACTTACTTCTATGCTTTTTGCCTCAAAATTGCAATAACACGAGTTGACTTGTCCACTTGACTGTGGGCACTGCAAGTGTTTTTCTTAAAAGTGCTAATACAATTTTCCTGTTATATACTGTATAGAACTTGCATAGTCTAAATATATTTTTTATTTTTTTTAGTGTGACTATATCAATGTACCAACGACAGTGTTTACTCCTTTAGAGTATGGCAGCTGTGGGTTAGCTGAAGAAAGAGCCATAGAAGAATACGGAAAGCAAAATTTGGAGGTGAGAGCACTTGAGACTCATTTAACTCAGAGTTTGAGAATGTTTGTCTTGGGCCTTGCTGCTTTACACTCAAGGCATAGTGTTAAAACAGGATTAGAAAGGTGAGCTAGATAGGTTTTCGATCATAGAAGTGTTGTCATCTGGCTGACAAGGTATTGGACTCCCAGAAATCCAGGAGTGGACTCGATTATGCTAGACTTTAGCGTCGCTGTTTGCATGCTACCAAGAAGCATTTTGAATTCAGGAGGCGAAACTCAGGTTGCAAAATCATAGATTTTTTTTTTTGTGAATTAAAGACTTATTGCTGAAGTATACCAAACTCCTGGGATGAACTATTTTCTGCTTGTTCACTGTACTTTAATTAGGAATTAATTTCTTCTGGCCTTTTCTTAATGGCAATAGGAGTATCAGGCATACTCTCCCTGTTTTATGGTAATTTCTGGCTTCTGCGCTTCTCTGAAGAGTTTCATTAAATCTGTTTGCATGCCTTGTGTTTAACCCCTTACATCTTTCGAATACACTTGGCATTATTTAGCTTCTGCTGTTAACTGTTTTGCAGAATAGGTTTAAACTTCTAGTAACTAGATATTAATTTTGTACTACTAAAGCACTTCTCTTTCTGGAAGTACGATCTTAAAATGCTGTGTCTTACAGCTGTTTCTGTTTTAATTGAGTATTTAGATCAGGGGTGTGTGGTTCGAGTCAAGTCTTCCTCTACTGACTTTGGAGGATGCACTGCTTGGGCCAGGGGGAACAAAAATCACTGTCTTGTCTAGTATATGTTGTGAAAATCTAGTGGGGTAAATGTCAAACCACCTATTTCTAAAGACATTAAAAATGAGAATTATGTCTGACTGAATTAATTCATCAAATTCTAATGCTCTTTTTCTTGTCATCCCTCCCAGGTGTATCACAGTTTGTTCTGGCCACTTGAATGGACAGTCCCAGGCAGAGATAATAATACTTGTTATGCAAAGATTATCTGCAGTAAACATGACAACGTAAGTAGCAAACTGGAATGGATATGCTGAGTATATTCTTGAAATGTTTTTTTAGACCAGCCAAAAGGCTAGTATCTTTTATTTGGCCTGCCTGAGGCCAGCTCTACCCATTCTGTTAATGTAAGTATTTGTTTTAAGAGGTCTAATCAATTTGGAGAGAGCTGATTGTTTTGTTTGGGGGTTTTTTTGGTATAACAGCTGTTTGAGCAAGTGGTAGCTTTATACATTATGAAACTTCATCCTGAGTTCCAATTTAAGGATAGACTTGTGAAGAAATTCGCCAAGATTTTTCTTTCAAGTAGGTTTTGAGTAACTGTACTATCTGGTTTCTTGCTTTAGGTTTCTGGACCTTGTGTTTTTTACCCTTTGCAAAGAGCGGAGTTTTGTATGTTTAGTAGTAACTTGGAAAATGTGTGGTTGGTCCTAGAAAACTTAGTGATGAGAAATGGGAATTTCTAGTGATCAGTAGGTTCTTGTTGCAAAAAATAAGTGCCAATGCTGTCCAGTGTTCTTCCCCCAAAATATCTGGGATACCAGACAAACAAAGGATGATTTTTGGTGTTTAAAATTACTTTGGAGAGAAGGACTGATATGATGAAATAGCATGGCATTTAAGCTAAGAGGGAGTAAGCTTACTCTTTTCCTTATTAGCCCTAACCCTTTCTCAGAGACTGCAGAAAGGCTCAAAGTTCTGCTTTTTATTTGGGCCTCATTGGAAATAATCCAAATGAAAGAAACACAGTGGAAGGAGGGACTTTATTTAGATTTCTCTATGAAAGGTTTTTTCCTAGGATGCTGGAGGAGAATGTAAGGTAAATAGTGTATTTAATAGGCTCGTATTATGAGGAATTTGTATCCTGTCTTGCAAATCATGGCCAGACTAGGGCTAGGATCTCTGAAGGTATGGGAACATCCTGGGAAAATGTTTTAAAACATTGTTTGTATCCCTTTTGATAAACCAATTAATGAACCAAATTGAAACAAACCACACCCATTTTTAACTTGTTTTTATAGCCTACTGCCATCACTCCAGATCTTGCTACAGAGACAGCTTGCTCAGAATTCAAGCCTATAATGTTTTCATTTTCCTTCTTGTTAATTGGTTGGGGAGGAAGGGAACAGCCAGTGAAGCTCTTCAGTATCAGATTTTTAACAAACAATATAAACAGGTCCTCTATTTGACCTAATTTCAATGTAGAAAAATAATTTTAAATCTGAACAAACTAAACATACTGTATACCTATAAAATCATAAAAACAGCTGACAAACCTAGAATCTGTTTGGGTTTTAGGCAGTATCTTTTGAATTAGTGCTGTGCAATGATTTTATAACTCATTAATTTTAAAACTTGTTTTGTTCTGCTGTAATGGACTGAAAAGAACTGCAGAACTACTTTCTTCAGAGTAGTTAATTTTTTGTTAAGGACTCTGCTATTGACCTGCTTGTGTAACGTAATTTTTAGTGTAGTGGGAGTTGCTTACTAGAGCTTTTGTTAAACTTTACCTAGTACTGACTCCTGTTTTGTTCTCACCTGTCTTAAAGAATCGTGTGATAGGATTTCATGTTCTTGGACCTAACGCTGGTGAAGTTACCCAAGGTTTTGCTGCTGCAATAAAATGTGGTCTCACCAAAGAATTACTTGATGAAACAATTGGTATCCATCCAACTTGTGGAGAGGTAAGGGAGGGGAAGGCACAGCTTGATTTAAACATGCTTTTGGAGATGATTACCTAGGTGCAAGGAAAGAATACTACATTGTACTTAGAGATTTATCTAGTATTTGCTTAACTTCTAACCATAAGATATTGACATATAATAGAAAATATGTTAATTGTACACTGCGACTTGTTTTCCATTGTAACAGTTCAAAGAAATCTAGTATTGTTACTTTACAAGAGGAGACCAATAGCCATGTGGATGATGATATGGAGCAACAGTAAATAAGCTGTTCTTTTGGTGTCTTCCAGGTGTTCACTACAATGGATATTACAAAATCTTCAGGACAAGACATCACTCAAAGGGGCTGCTGAGGTTAAACCTGCTGTTTTACATGTTTTCATGTTGTGCACACTTGGTTCTGTGGAAGCCATAATACATCCAACTGCTTTGCAGCAAAATAAACATTTGCATCAGTACCACTGTAAGTACTGCAGCTGGGAGTGGTGCCTTTGTGAGGCTTCCTCAGTGAATAGTGTTGCAAATGGAAACAGTAATACAGCAGGGAAATCTTGAACTGTAAATCCTGACTTTGCTTGGAATCAGCACTACTGTGCTTTTTTGATGTTATGGCTCGGAACCTTATTGTGAGGTGAGCTACGACTGATGGATGCCATGCAAGGTTGGGACATCTCTTTGTCCAGTCAGGTGACTGAACTCCTGAAGGAAATTCTTAAGTTGCACAAATTAAAGCTAACACTTCTAGGCTCCAGTGTCTTGTACAAATGCCTGAGATAGAAGACAAATATGTAATTGAATGATTCTTGTGAACAGTTTACAGTTGACTGATTTATCTTCTTTGATTTTTTTTTTACTTAATTGTATATTCAATTGAGGCAAGATGGCACAGATAGGATGCAGTGTTGAGCAGTGCAGTTCAAGCACTAGTCTCCCACCTCAACCAGTCTAAAACTTCAAAGTAACCTAAGACATCACTGTTGTTCACATTCATAGTTGTTTGACCTCAGGTGACATGTCTTTAAGATATAAATTTTGATTGTAGGCATCTTGTGTGTCAGGGTTGAAGAGCATAAATGCAAGACCGTGTCAATTTACTCTTGCTGTTTATTTAGTGCTGATAGTCTCAAATGTGGTTTCAGCTCTGTAATGTAAAACATCACAGAACCCAGAACTGTAAGTCTGTACTCTTATGTGGAGTATTGGAGTCTTTGGAGCAGCAGGGGCTGAGAGTAATCTGTCCCACTAATATAGTAGGTGCCTGCCCATGATGGTAATAAGCGTTGTATAGAATTTCTCTTTGAAGCATGTGTTGCAGCAGAGAACAATGATTTGGTGTGCTATCATGCTTTGTGTAGGGTTGTGTACAGTCAGTACTCTGAAGCTTTCTTCCACCCCTAGCATTCTGGTCTGGGGGAATTGTGCTCTTAGTTTTGTCCAAAGAGATGTTTTGAAAGACTATTCTGACCATTGTATGATAGTAAACAGTTTTTAACTATTTAATCTATGATGTACTATCGAATTTGAAGTTCAATAAACAACACATACAACACTTTGGCGTCTGACCTCATGGTTTGTTATTGCGTACTTGAGATTTTATTATGCTTCAATTATATTGTTTATCACATGCAATACTAAAACTAAAACTTCTGTGGGCTTATGCATGCTGTGACCTTTCAAATGCAGCAAGAAAACTTGTTTCTGCATCTGGGGGCTTGCTCAAGAAATCTAACGTGCTTCTATTTCAGTGTGGACAATTCTCTCTGTTCAAACTGAGAGAACAATTTTATACCACTTCTGTATACTCCAGAGCTCTGGGGAGTTACTTGTTCTGGTCTCTCATAGAAATAGTCGGTAGAGCCACCCGCTTGCTATGACTTCTGCAACAGTAATCTTGAGAGTGGCACTGCCAAAACCTTGTATGCCTGGAAGTTTGCCTCTTAATAGGTCAGATGTTACAGTTTGAAGTAAAGTATGCACATATAGTATTACATAGTAGAAGTGACCTTAATCTCTCAGTTGAAGTGGATGAACCAGAGACTCATCTGAGCTGTTTTTAAAAGTCAGGGGAGATTAGGGTGGACAGCTAGTAGCAGGTAATATGTTACAGACTTTGTACAACCTAAACAGCTGAAATGAAACTTTGTAAACAATAAAGCATTGAGAAAGCTTTATATCATGAGAAACTGACTGGTAATGGCAAAGTTTACCTTTTAGCAATGTTATAGAGGAAGTGAAGGAGGAAACAAATGAGGTCAATAAATAACTTCCTGAATTTACTATTAGTTAGCACTAATTGAGTTTTATTACAAATTCAGATTTGATTTGCATGTTCAAGTTAATTGATCAATAATTACCACTTGCATATCTGTAACAGCGTACTAATTGTGTATGTTCCATATGTCAAACTTGCCCAGGCTGTCAGCTCTAAGTGATATTTTGTAAGCATTGAACACTCTATCCAGTTAGTCTTTAAGCTTTAAACTCTCCAGTTAAAATATACAATAAGTAGCTAATAGCAAGAGCAATATTTTAAGTGAACATGTTGATTCTGTTTCAGTAGGCTCACATGTAAAGTAAAAGGTGCCATGACAACAAGACAGTTAAAAGCCAAAATTTTAAGCTTGACAGTAGATGTTAGAGGAAAAGGTAGAATCTGAGAAGTAAAAACCTGCAAGAGCCAACTAAATACTCCTGAATGTAGAGTCTGACATTGTTTTTCCTGTTGTTTTTTTGTTTGGTCTGTGACTGAGTTAAATAAGTAGAATGGCTTTCTGCTTCAGTCTTTTTTAAGGAATCTTAAGTAGTTTGTGCCTGGAGTCTAGCTGTTATGTGACCCTAAATGCTCAAGTTGTCAGTTCTCCCAAGTATCGGGGCTGTGTTGTCTCTCTCTCTCTCAAAAAGCCCTCTTTTGCCCAGCACCTGTCAAGCTTGTTGCATCTTAGTAATGTGTTATTTATAAAACTGAAAATTAAATTTTTAAAAATTGCAGGCCTGGTATAGTAGTCAAGTATGGGGAGAATGTCCTGATGTAGTTCTGAAGAGTCTTTGAGATGACTTTTGCCTGTTTCATTATGTTGCAATTTCTACAGTTTCTGCTGGTCTGCCCTCTGGCAGGAAGCTTATGGGAATCGGGAATCGGGTGCAATGAGGTGTGTAACAGCTGGGTTGTTAGCTTGATAAAAGCACTGTGAGAAGCAGACATCAGTTTACACAAGATGATTAAATGATCCTCGGTAGGCCAAGTTAGGCAGGTAGGAGGCACCAGCACTGTGTATTTGTTTGCTTGAATGACAAGATTAGACACTTAAAACTACAGGGAGAGCCTTTGATTGTTAAGCTATACATAAGTAGCATTTAAATGAATATCTGCTTATGTTTGTCTTCAGTTTTCAAACTTGCTTTGTCTAACTGGGTTTAGAATGCTTTAAAACAGTCTCCCCCTGTAGCTGACAAGGAAGAGATGCCTTGTCCTGAAACTCATTTGCTCCAAATCATTAGTGAGTTTGGGTAGTACAGACACTCAAGCAGTGGCATTAAAGGCAAAATGGTGTGTTTATGTTTCTGTTGTCTTAAATGTTGTTCACCAAATTCTGAAGGGGTGTTCTGTGTCCTTAAAATACTCTGATATTTATTCATATTGTAATACCAGAACCTTTTATAGGCTGCAGTTGAAAACACTTGGTTGCTTATTGAATCTACTCTTAGCTGAAGCAGTGTTTTGTCTGGATCACTGATAATTATGGAACTCGACTGTATCTGGACTGTAGCTATGGAACAGTATGTTTTTTAACTTATTAGTGAAATTTATCCTTTCCAGGTCTAGGAGTGGTTATGAGCATAGTTATTGTAAACATGGAAAACACTTAATCATCAAATTAGTGGATGGCTTTCCACATAGCATGAATTTTAATTATATTTTGAGTACTGTAATTTGTCTTGAGTAACACAAGTAACTAGTTGGTCTGTGCAAGAAGTGTGGGGGCAAGTCAGAGAAAAGGGGTAGCTGAATATTCTGTAATAAGCCTTGAAATGCTAGAAGATGACATGAAAGATTTTTCCTGTATAACTACTATTTAAAGCTTCAGATTCTCACTATTCCCCTTGAAGTGGCTTTTGACAAAGACTTGAAGTGTTTACCTGTTTTCAACACATCTCAAATACTGGAAGAAAACTGAGGAATAATTTTTTCACTCTAAACTGGAATTCCTATATGTTTAAATCTTGTGCTTGTCAAGCCTCCCCCAAATATTGGCAAGGGAAAAATTCCTGGATGTGCCTTAGAAGAGGTGGGAACAACAGAGGAAGGAAAGGTCAAGTTGTTTTAACTTAAAAACAAACAGTGGATTTAATGAAGCAAACCACTTTTTGGTGGGTTTGCAGCACTATATAATCTATTGTCAAGGTTGCAATTCAGGTAAATGAAGAGACAGGTTAAGAACTTCTTAAATGACCTTTTTTTAATTGACAGTACACTGTGTGTGTCCGTGAGAGTGTGATTGAACATCTTCACTTCCATTAAGGTATATGAGCTCACAATTTGGAGCTGAATTGCGTAGTTTCCTGTGCTGTCTCTAAAATATCCTTCAAGATAACTTCTTTGCATGGCAAAAACAGGAGCAGTCCTGTGCTCGGAAGTGTTATAATGACAAGATGTTTGGGAGGCAGCACTGATTGCTTGTTAACTGAAAGGCAGGATAGAAAATACCATTTGTTTATTTTGCAGAGCGAGTGTCGCTGGTTTGCTAGTTACTTGTACTTCCTTTTGGAACAGCAAATATGACTAAGTCATGTTTGTGCATTGTGGTGCTTGTTCTGCAAGGGGAGAAATTATAAAATTACCAAAATCAATTGTATATGTGTCTGCATATAGATGTATCTGGGTAGGGAAGAAAGAATGACTCTCTTATCTAGAGATTCAAGCAGACATAGCAGAGTTTGGAGGTTTTTTGAGCTAGAGTATATTCTACCAGCTTTTCTTTAAATAAGTTGCTACTCTTAGGATGCTTGCAGTCCAAACATTATGGTAGTGAAAATCTAAATTTTACCTTTGATTTCTAAATGGAAAAAGTTTAATTCAAAAAAAGGAATTTTTGGAAGATTTCATTTGTAATAAACAAGGTTTGTAATCAGTTTAGCAGTTTTGTTTTCTCTGCTGAAAGTACAAAAGTGCTATTTCTATAGTTAACTTGGTTAAAAATGACTTGTAGTCCCCTAGTTTTTTCTGAAATACAAGAGTAGGGGGGGTTCTGTATGTACAATATCCTATAAGGAATTCTGTCTTCAAAGAAATTCACTTTCCCACTGCACCCTGCCAGCAGAGTCCCCAGCTGTGATTGATTTGACTTGTCTGTTTTTACTGCTCTGAGTAGTGTGCCTGCTAGGTGTAGGTACATGTAAGTTGTATCCAAACGAACTGAGAACTGAGGTTTTGTGAGCCTAAGAGTGTCTGGGCAAGAAACTCCCTTTAAGTAGTACTTAGACTATTGTCATTTGCTTTCAACAGGCTGATAGTTGTGGGTAGATGCTGGCATGGTTCACCACCTTCTTGCCTTGTGAAATTATGACTCCTGGAAACCTGGCACTGACTTCCTTACATAATCTTCCCTTTGACATGCTCTGACATGGGGCTTGCACAGTTTGTGGGTGGAGAACAATTTAGAGTACTGATGGGGTCTGAACTAGTGCAGATAGTAATTGAGTGCAAGTCATGGGCTGGCACTGTGCACTGGCAGGGGAGGGAGCCCATGCTGGCAAAGGTCAGGCAGAAGAGGAAGGAATTGGTGGGGATGGGAACAATTGGTTTCGTCTGGGATTTTTCACCTACCTCTCTTCCTTCTCTTCCTTACCTCAAGCAGGTAGAAAAATTATGGTAAAGCCTCTACCACCTTGTGGTTAAAACCCTGTACTGGGGCTGTATCAGCCAGGTTTGTTGCCAGGTGATGTCTGCTTCCATCCCATCTTTTCTGGGTGTAGGTAGTGATACCAGCAAGTGAGAGGACTGGGAAGCAAAGATTTTACTATGCACTGTTCCTTCCCTTTGCAAGCAGAACTTCCCTCAGCCTGATACACTCTGTTCCTCTATCTATCTATCCCTGCCTCTCTCCCCCACAATAAGAGGCCCCATACTTTCCCTGGAGCAAACACCTCTACAAAACTTCCCTAATGGTCTTCCCCTTCCTCTGTCACTTTCCAGGCTTTGTTACAGCTGTCATCTCCCTATTGTATTTCTGTTGCTCTTGAATGTTGATTTTATTGACCTTTGACAATCCCCTCCCTCCTCTCAGCTGAGGGACAAACTTTAGAAGGATTATTCTTGAAAGTGATTAAAGGTGCTCCTTGATTGCCAGACTGGTATCTCTATAACACTCAAGGTCTCTGCTGGGCCAGGGAGGTAGAGGAAAAAAGCTTTGGAAACAGGCCAGCTGCTTCCCATGTTGGATGAAGCATTATTAAACAGCCCCTTCCCTTCAGGCACCGATTTGTCTCTTCCCTTTAGTAAAGAAGTTGAGTTTCTAAATTAGGAAGCTGAGATTCTGCTGTTGAGATGTTTGCATTTAATTTAGTTCACATTCTGCAGGGGCTTAAGTTCACCTCACTGATCCTGACAGGAAATGCACACTTTTAAAATGTGTTTGTGCTTATCTGGGCAGTGACAGCAAAGGTTAGAACTTTGCTCTGTCTTGCATCTGTGGTATGACTCTGTTGGTTACTTAACATCTCTGAGGATAAGCATATGTTGCATGAGTGAGAGGATTAGTTGTTTGCACGCCATTTTAAAGTTATAAAATGGGATGTGTTAAGAGCAGTGTCACTGACAGGATCTGTCTGCAGATCTCTTTCTGGGTGATCACCAGCAGTTGTGTTAGGTCTTGTTAGGGGCCTTGTGAGAAACTGAGTTCCTAGACTTCCCTATTGAAATTCTTATAAACAAGATGAGGTGGGTTAACCTTGGCTGGCCATCAGGTGCCCAGCAAGCTGCAGGACAGGGGAAGAAAATACAATGAAAAAGCTCATGAGTTGAGATAAGGACAGGGAGACCACTGACCAATTACTGTCACAGGCGAAACGGACTCTACTTGGGGAAAACTAATTTAACTTATTGCCAATTGATACCAGAGTAAGATAGTGAGAAATAAAAACAAAACTAAAACCACCTTTTTCCTGGCTAAACTTCACTCCCAACTCTGCTACCTCCTCCCCAGCGGCGCTGGGGAATAGGGGGTTGCGGTCTGGTCATGACACTTCATCTCCACTGCTCCTTCCTTGTGCTGTTTCCCTGCTCCAGCATGGGGTGCCTCCCAGGGGATACAGTTCTTCACAAACTTCTCCAACGTGGGTCCTTCTCACAGACACTTAGGTTTACACATTTGCCTCCAATCCCTTTTCTACTATCAAGTACAAGTAAGTAGTTAATGCTTTTGAGCTGGGATTTTATGGTTTGGCACTTTTCTTGTGGTCCTGCTACTGTCCACAAAATAGTAGGGCAGAGCTGTTACGTTTAGTATCGCACCATCTATGCATTGCTCCAGTATTTCAAGAGTCTGTACTGGTAATCAGAGATGAAACTATCTTTGTGATTCATCCTAGTGGCATATGATAGCAAGCATAGATTACTCCTAAAAATTGCAGAAGATTGTTGAGCCTTAAGTTATTTCCCTAGGAAGTAGGGAAGTAGGAAAGACAGTTGTATTTGTCAGACATTTTGAAATCAATATGCATCAAAATTCAAAAAGTTCTAAAGATAAAATGAGTTCCCGAGTAGAGTTTGGGCATACTTCCCCTGTGTTTGTTTTCTTCAGTATGCAAAAAAACCAAACAAATATGGGTTTCAGCACACTTCTTGTTACCACTAATTTTTTTAGTGATTTTTATGTATAACAAAATAAAACCTGAACTCTAAACCTAGCATAAACTGGATTAGTGGCTCATGCTTGTCCCTCCTGTTATAAATATCTGTTACATTGTTTCGTTTGGGGGCAGGGGGGTGTCTTTTTTTTTTGAGATTTGATAGCTGAAGGAAATGGAAGCAGGGAGGTGAAACCATAAGGCAAAGAATTGATTTAAATGCCGCTGTCCTCAAAAGCCTTTTGATTTGTGTCAGGAAGTCAGCAAGACAACAAGCAGTACAGAGGGGCCGTGTTTGTCTCTTTGGTCAACATTGTGGCCTTTTTCACAGTCTTAATGCAGGCAGCACTGCGGAATTGCCCATCACTGCCTCCTCTGGTGGAGGTGACTTGGTGGGCTAAGCTATGGAGTGCTCACCTTGCTGCTTTTTCGTTGCTTCTGTGCTGTAAGTAGATGATTAATACCCTGGAGATTAAAATCGTTTTTCCAGCTAGCCCTAAAAATAGTAACATACAGTTAAAAACTTAATGATTTTCAAAGTGAAATATAAAAATGTCAAGGTAATTCTTACACTAAATTGTTTTTTATTCTTGTGGTTTCCTAAGTCATCCTTTATTAGAGTGATGATACTTTAAATGTATTCATTAATTATTACAACATGAAAGATTATAACCTTTAATTTGAGGAGTTCTCACCTACCAGGAAAGAAGACTAAGTGATAGTCTAATAGTCTTTATCATTGATTTGTGTTACACAGTGGGCTAAGCAAAGAAGAAATATAATATGGAGCCCTCCTTCAGCCTCAGTTGTTGCTTTGTTTTTCTTAGGTAAGCTTAAGTAGCCATTAAAAATTTTCTTTCCTCCTAAGCTGTTTCTCTTCAGAGATTCAGCAGTCAATGCAGAGGGCAGAACTAGTCTGTTGGAAAAGTCTACAGCTTGTATTCTTGAACTGCAGAAGGCATCCTGAAGGAATGTTCTGCTCTCATACAGTCCGTAGCATTCATGTTTAAAGCTTTGTAGAATTAATGTAGAATAAGTAGTCGATGCTTCTGATTTATGAAGCCATAGGGCATCTCAGAAAAAAGCAGATTGCATGAAGGTGTCTAACTTGATTGCTAGATCATAACATCGGGTGCCAATTTTTTTTTGGATCTTAGCTTCACCTAAAGCAAAACAGAGGTGTTTACTGTCTTCCCAATTTCCAGACTATGCCTTGTCAAACTGTATGATTGCATGTACTGAAATGAATCTGCTATACAAGAGCAAAATGTATAAGCGAACTTAGGAAGGTATTTTTCCTTGGCTGCTATTAGAACAATAACAAGTCTGCATTAACACACACTGTAGTCCCAAACAGGGACAGGAAAAGGACTGAAAAATCCTGAAGTACAGAATTGGACTTCTACAAAAAAGTTTTTCTATCTATTTCTCCATTGTGTTTCTGTGAAGGTTTCTGTAACCTGTCAGACATGTTATCTCCCTCAAGATATCACAAAAGCAAAACTCCAATCTCCTTAAGTAAAACAAAAGTGGGACAAATTCTTGATATTTTACTGCTTTGTGAATGAATTGCCATAAAATGAGGCAAGTTTTTTAAAGCAAAGAATACATAGGCTATTTTTTATAATTAGGAAAATAGTAGGTTAAATGCTTATATATTGTTTTGTGCTCAGAAAGAACACAAACTTACTTGAAATGTGTTAACTTGTGAATTTTGATCTTTTGGTTTCTTAGATGAAAAGGAAATAGTTTTCAACAAGTACCAAATCAACATTGTGAGATACATAACCTCGGAAAAATAGGATGTACGTTTTACAACAAGATCATTTGCTTGAAGTAAAATCTCTTACAGTTACCTAGGATTGGTGGCAAGGTGGTGGGTGATTCCTTTTCTGTACTGTGTGCTTTGAAGATATGAGTCCTGTATGTAGCACTGTAGTATCCAGCCTTTAGGCACTGCGAAAATGATGCAAAATAGCTGCAGCATTTCTGATGAAAGTCTTCTCTAGGATTTTTTAGAACTAGTAATAGCTGTTTGGAGACAAATACTGTTAACCAGTCTTTCTGCTGTCTGTTCTGTTTCTGGTTTTATCCTAAAGGCTTTGCATATTTGTATTTCTTCCAAAGCAGAGGCCAACAAACTGAAAAAAAGAGGGAGAAACTTGAATTACTTCTGTGGTAAAGAGTACTGTTAATGTTTTGTCAGCTGATTCATCTAAGGTTTCTCAGAACATCGTTCTTTAAACTTCAGTTTAACTTACTTAGTTCATCATGTTGAAAAAATAATGGAAGCACGAGAGATGAAGAAAGGGGCTCCTTTTCTTGTCCACAGTCTGAAGGCAAAGAAAGCAGTAGAAGTGTATGAGAGTCATGATGAAATTTGCTGTACCACTGTGCCTGGTGTGCTTATCTGGGCTGACTGAAATTGACCTACTGTATATGTTTGGGATTCACATATTATTGTCTTTGTATGATCCTGGGGTGAAAACAACTCTAAAGTTTCACTGTGGCAATTAAAATTGCTACTGTAACAGCGCAGATAGGAAACATCCTGTTAGAAATGTTAGGCTATTCTGAACTCTTGGTGGGAGGTGGTGGATTTAACAGTATTTCTTAAGTAATAAATTTGCTCATAAAAACAAGCTTCTAATAAAGGTTGTAGCAAGCCTTTTTAGAAATGTATCTTTACAGAATCATGTTCCTACTTCAGTCGTTCTCTTGTCATGAATTAAATGCTTCACTGGATTCAGGTCCTTATCCACCCACACTTTTTCTAATTTTTGTCATAGTTTGTGGCCGTAGGTTTTGGTTTAATAAGGTATATGGAGTATGAAGAAATCTGTTCTCACAAAATCATGGTCACTTGTATTGATGCTTATTGTATTCAATCTAGTTAAAGATGATCTCATTACAACAAATCAGAGGCTTAAAGGTAAGTCTACATCTTGCATCTTGAGACAAATATCTTGGGCTGTTTATGCAGAAATGCATCATTTTATTGATGAGAATCGTAAAAGGGTGGGACACTCTGTTTTCATAAATCTTCCTCAGTTTTGTCTGGCTTTCCTAAAAGCTGTAAACCAGTTCTCATTTCAGATCAACCAGACGTGATAGTAGTCCTTATCTATCCCATAATGTAGTGATACAGTCTCCAAAAATACATTAAACAGACAATACTCAATCCTGGACCAAAGCTATCTTTTTTTTGGTATGTAGAAATGTCCAGGTTTAAAATCTATTAAAATATGATGAATTGAGTTTTATGTCTTTGGAAAGTCAGTGTTTCCAAATATTCAGGGAATTTGAGGGCTTGACTTGGAAATTCCTGAGATGTTATGATCTGAAGCACAGAATGAGTGTTTAAAATAGTTTTATGGCTTTTGGAGAGTTGTGGATTGGACTCTTGATATTTAGGGTATTTGGTTTCAAAGACCAAGTAATAATTCAGACACTTTTGTGCACTACAGCTATTTTTCGTGTGGTGATATCAGCATGTAACAGTGTACTCTGAGTCCTTTGCTGGAATTTGGAAAGATGGGATAAATTATTGATGAAGACAGAAGCAAGTTCTACTGCCATCACAAAAGGGTATCAGTAAGGCCTCTTAAACTGTGCTTTTAACATATTCCACTGTAGTTTGCACAGATATGATCTTACCAATGTTATTTTTAAATAAAACACAATTTTCAACACATGAACATCTGGTGTATGAGCATAGCTTATTGTCAGCATATTGAAACTTGCTGGTTTTTGTTGAATGTCACATCTGCTGTGAAAGCACAGGGAATACACTATTTCAGCTTGTTTCTGCCCATCAGAGTACCATCCTTTTCTGTGCCTATTCATCATAGCCTGGTCTTCCAAGGACCCTGAAATGAAAAACATATGTGCTAGAGTCCATGGGTTGCACTTTTTTATCTACCTCACATTTTTGAGGCAAGACTGACACTATTTTACTGAGCTACTGTTCTTTTAGATTGATCTGCTTTAATTCCAAATGTAACTGTAGCAGTGTCTGCTATCATATGCCAGATGACCACTTCAGCTGTAGTCAGCTTTTCAAGAGCATTTGGGCAGAGGGGCAGGTATTGGAACCAATGATCCTCCATCCATTCATCTTTAATTTTCAGAAATAAAGTTCCTGTGAGTCCATAAATACTTGAAACCAAAATGATGTATGATGTTGACTTACTATGAGTATGGATATTGCTAGAACCTCTCCTTCAGCTCCAGCTGCTAAGCAAGTCAGATTCTTCTCCTTTGTATATTAACATTTGCCCTTGCAAAAGTGCTGTTACAAAAGGGCATCCAGGATTCATTTTCTGGGACAATAGCAAGATACTATGCTTAGGCAGTGAAGGCATTGGGCTGCTCAACAAATTGAACTTAGTGTGCCCTAACTCAAATATGTTTGTATTTTTCAGTTATCTTCTCAACTACTTATAATAAGGTGTCAATGTTTTTAATTGCCTGTCATCTCCAAAGAATCTCTCCCATAAACTTTTGCCTCTCAGATGTCTGAGGAGACATGTTCCTGATAAACTTAGTCTTAGGTTGGCCCAGACTTTGCATTTGCTAATAAGCAGGAACATCTGGTTGTTACTGTCAAAATCAATGATAAAATTAGAAAAATGTCAAGACTATGATCTTGTTGTGATCATCAGCAGGAAAAAGTCTTGGGCATTTTAAAAACTTCTCTAGAGGTTTAAAAAGCCCTCTAGCTAAGAGCCAACTTCAGCTTCTAATTTTTTTTGTCATTATGAAAAATAATTTTTCCTTTATCCTGTGATTTGTCTGTTTTCTAATGGTGTTCTCAGGAAAATAATTGGATGGAAATATTCTTTGTCTTCCTTGGGATTTAATTTTAACTTGTGTGACTTGATATTTTTATTGAAAACAATAAAATCCTGGAATAAAAAGGGCTGTTTGCATGTGCCATAGACATACCTAGGCTGTCACACGTCTTCTTTTCCACCCAAATACTTCACTTTTGTTCATCTTTGAATCCTTGGATGAGGCAGTGAGATTACATCAAAGGACACCATGCAAATGTTTTACTGGTATTGGTGAGGAGATGAAATATTTTGTTGAATTTCAAGGGATAGGAAGTGATTCTTTAAGGAAAAATATTTATACAATGAACTTGTGAATTTCAGTGTTAAAGGAGGATTTTCTGAGGTGCCATGTACTCACTGCTCAGAGTTTAGAAATGCTGACACAAGGTCTGCTTTTCAACTCCTACAGTCAGATTTGGTGCTGAAGTTGTGGGAGATACCTCTACTTGATCTTTCTCAGCTAACAAGATGAAGATAATCTTGGCACTACTTCTGCTTTTAATTTGCATATGGGTTTTTACTAGACTTTGACCCCAATAAGTGTTTGGAGTCATACTGCCGACAAGGTCTACTGCCTTTCAAGAAGAATCTTACCATATTTGATAGTTAATACTAACACTGTGCATGTTAACTTTTGGGATTGTGTTGACAATATCCTCTGGTCTGACAGTATCTTTCATTTCTGAAACAGAAGAAAAAACCTACCTTGTCCAGATAAAATAAGTTTTTGGTGTACTACTTTTCTAGAACTGCTACTGTTTCAAATTTGGGAAAGAAAAATATTTCTTTGTGGAAAAAAGACTTATTCTAGGGCTGTGTTTCATTAAGTGTCAGCAGAGTAAAACAGTGTTTGGCTAAACAGCGATAATCGAAAGAAATGTAAATGTTTCACATGATATATATGGATAGAATCTGCAGTCTTGTAAGATTAATATAGTATGTAGCTACATGGCAAAGACTTGAATCTTCTCCTGCCCATGAATTCTAGCAGTAGTGTTCTTTGGTGGGAGTATGCAAGCAATACCAAAACTGCATCCTATCCACCATTTAATCATTACCACTGTTTTACCTACACAAAAGTTCAGTATAAAGAGGGGCCTCTCCCATTAAAAGACCTCCCTAGTAATTTGTGAATATTTGTGCTGATGCAAAGATGCAATGGACTTTTAATTCACAACAATGACAATAAAATCAAGTAGGGAGGCTTGTATCTTATTTGCAGTGTATCTTCTTGGCAGTAAAAAAAAGCTTCTCCCCTTCTGAAGCATATGTAACTCATAAAATCTGAAAATTGCTTTAAAGCACTGGCCTTGTACAGAGCTACACTGTGTAATTGGCTTTTTCAAGAAACCTCTGCATTGTATGCTTTAAGGTATGTACTAAGTGATTTAATAGTATATGTCATTTTTAATTACAGTGGAAGAGCATTCATAAGTCTAAAAATGCAAGTCATGTCCTCCTGGCATTACCGCTTCTAAAAGCATTTTTATGTAACCTGCAGGAACTAGCACAGTATTTTTTTACCCTCTAAGTGCATGATAATTTTACATTTTTGTGATATGCAGGATGAGTTCAGCACACGATTCAAGGTAAATTAGTCTTAACTGAGCTCTCAGAAAAACTGCTGCCAGTTTCTGAGCTTAAATGGTCTAAAATTAGCTCATGCAGCTCTACAATACATCACTGTCTTAGGAGAGTTCTAGTTCCCTCCACCAGCTTAATATTACCTAATGCAGTACAATCTCTACTAACAGGAGGGGAAAAAGCCATGTTGCTGTAATTGCCCCATCCATACCCCAGCTGCATCTGATTCCAGTAGCCAACTATAGCAAATAATTGATTTGGGGGGGGGGGGGGTGTGTGTTCCTGATCTTGAGTTCTCAGCAAATTATTAGAATTTTAAAATGACACAAGAACTTCTTTATAGGAGAAGGGGATTTGCTTTGAAGAAGTGTCATGTGCAATTTAATCTGCAGTCTTCTGTAATTGATGTTAGCTACCTTTGATGGTTATTTCGTTATTTTCTTTGCTGTGTCTGTGCTCTAGCCCTATGCAGTGAAAGAGTACTGACGCCTGACAAAGGAGAATCTGCTGTGCTGCTGTTCTCATTGCAGCATCCAAGTGTTTGAATAGTTTTATCCAGTTCTGGGTTTGTCAGTAATCCAGTCCACACAATGCAGGTGGAAAATCCAGCAGAGTAGTAGTGCTGGGAGCTGACAACAGGCTTGTGGACTTCATGGGAATTGCAAAACACTGAAACATCCTGTTCCAGAAAGGAGCCTAACACAGGTGCGGTTGGGTAAAGCTCTGAAGTTTTGGATGAGTAGTAGATTTGTCAAAGAAATTAAATGCCTGGGAAAGGTCCCAACCAACAAAGTATGCTCTTAGTGCCTATAGGAAGAAGCATGACTTCCAACAAAGTTGGAACTGGTCATCTTCAACTAGATTTGGTCTTTCATCATCTGCAACATATCTATCAATGTTTGAAAGTTTCCAATACTTTCCAGTACTTAAGAATGTATAAAGTATATGCTGCTATCCATTTAAGTGTGTGAGTTGGGACACACTTTCAGTATAAAGTGGAAGTGTATAGCTTCACTTGGAAATAACAAGGCCCATTCTTCAGTAGAGGACTAGCTGAATGGAAGCTTGCTAGCATAGGTTTAGGTAATCCTTTTTCTTTAATGAAACTTCAACTTTACATTATAATTTTCTCTTGCTATTTTTGTTTCATTTTTCATAGCTAAGACTAAAGCATTCCCTCTGCACCCAGACAAGATGCAACAGCTCCATCTCTGTCCGTGCTCCAGTCCACCATCAACCTTCTGTACCATCACCCCAGTGGAAAAATTCGCTTCAGATACTGTGGGACATCAGACCGTACACAGCAAGGTACTGGTTTTACTTTTGCCCTTTCACACTGCACCTTGTTCAAACGCTGCTTGTTCCAACTTCTGCCCTTAGTTTGCTGATGTGTCCTGTTCAGCTGTCTTTTTTGTACTTTCTTGACAGAGGAAAAGCTAGAAATATTGATTTCTAGCTGAAACCAGATTAGATGATCGTGTGGGTGTGTGCATATATGAACATAGGTAATAAGATATATCTATATTGGTGCCTTACAGATTTCGGTGACTTCTGGTTGCAATGTCAATATTGGTCCTCTTCCTTCTATAGAAAAAAAAAAACTAGAGAAGCCACAGAAAACCAAATGGAAAGAGACTTCTGAAGTTCATTTAGTGCATCTTCTTCATTTAAGGAACTATCCTGAAAATTATCTTACTTGATATATGGTTAGTTTTCAAAAGCCCCTGCTTCTGTTATTGATTTTATTTATGCACATATTGTGAGAAAGAAGTTAGAAAAAGTTTCTAAGGAGAAAGAAGTGCAAAGTTTGAAGACATAAGAAGCATGTGGCAGAACAAGAGAAAGAATTGGAATTTCCAGGCTGTTTGGTGATAACCTGTAAAGCATAGACTAGACATGCAAGAACCACTTCATCTTACCTGGGATGGGTAAGTATAAATATAAAGACAAAAAGGGTGAATGAGTGCTTGAATAGGAAAGTAAGAGCTGCTGGTTCTATGATGATGCTGCTTCTTGCTTGCTCTGTAAGCCCTTGTTACCTGAACCTGTTTATGACAAAGGAAGTGTCGAGAGTCTCAAATTAACTGAACACTTTAGCATCCCTTTGTTCTGAACCTCACATTATAGAAGAAGTTATTCTGTAAAAGCTGTGACTTGACTATAAAGGAAGCTGTGCTGTTGTAGCCTTATGTTTCCCTTCCTAATACTATTAAAAATACCCAAGCTTTTATGAGTTAATATAAGCTTTCACTTTGCTAACACCACTTATTCTGTTGGACTAAATAAGAAGCTACAAATACCAACTTGTAACTTCACTGAAGATGAGGGAAACTGAGAAGGAGAAAGTTTTGATAAAAGAATGGGAGTCAGAAAATTCATTTCCATTTTAATGAGATTTTAGTTGTGTTCTGAATATGCTTCAAGTTTAAATCCAACACTTAGAAAGCTTGTATTACAAACAGAGTTATATTTTCAGTGGAAGCATACATGTTTTGTCTCCTGAAGTACCCCATCTGTCAGGTAGCACCTTGATAGCTGACTTGTGTATGCAAAGAGGATTGAGTGTGTAAGTGTTTATTTACATTGCTGTGGGATTTAGAAGTGTCACTGAAAGGTCAGAGTCCCTCTGTATTGTAAAGAGAGCTTGTTTAAGGTTAAGTGAAGATGCATTAAATGAAGAAAACCAAAAAGTATCTGTAGAAATACTGCTAAACATAGTGCTGTATTTGCATGAGCTGTAGTCACAGGCATCCAGTAGTCTTATCTGGAGCAAATACTCAAGCAAACACTTATTAGTTTTATTTTAATTTTATTTCAAGACTAAGTTTATAACTTCTCTCATAATCAAGTCATAAGGGAGAAAATCAGATAGCTTGAGTTTCACTAAGAAAAAAAAAGCAATACTTATTTCTCTTCAGACCTTTTAAAATATTGTCTCTCCTAAGTAACGAAGAAACTACCATTTCGGATGATGACTGAATTTTAAAAGAGGTAGCATTCCAGATAGGCTGTGTTTTACTGTCTAATAAAATAATTCCAGTCTTGCTAAATTGTGGTTCCTGTATAATATAATAGTGACTCTTAGATATTTCATTTGCTTTGTAGTGGAGTCTATTAGCAAAGGCTATTCTAATGTATTTCTAAGGAATCACCAAGTGATACAGAGCAACAATTCTAGTATCTTTTTTGTATCTCAGAGAGGAAAAAATACAAAAAAGGACCACATTTAAGATATAAAAGGTAGACCAAATTGTTACAGCACTCACAGTTTGGACTACTGTTTCTGTTCTCTCTTTATGTCATAATAAGTTCTTATCTCCCTTTTCAACAGAAAACCTTACCACATTACTGCTCTAATTCTGGCCAGGGAAGCATTACTTCTACTGGTGTGCTCAATGAGTTGCAAAATTTCAGTTAAAGCATCAGCACAACAGTTAATAGATGTCATTCATCCATAATGCCAAGGATTAGTTTGGATTAGCACTCTATTGATGTTTGTCTCTGGTGATTGGGTGTGTTGGGCAGCCAGTGTGCAAACATTTTGAAGCACAGGAAACTGGGGATGGTAAGGTGACCTACTCTGTTGCTTGTGCCTGCATCTATGCATGGTGCTTCCCCTTTGTTTACAGTATCAAACCTATAGATCAAGATCTGAAGCACTTAGCAATAGGCTGTCTTTCAAAGTCCAGTTTTCACTTCAAAAAACTGTTATTCTGATCCCTTGGCAAGGCACATTCAGGAGTACCATGGAGCAGGTGGAGAAGAAACTAACGTGTTATGGAGTATGTGACGTGTCCAACTGCATCTTTCATTCCCAAGGAACCAAAGACATTCCACAGGTGCACATACTTCTTTTAATTAACCATCAGAGGTAAAGAAACCTCCATCTCCTTCCCAGAGGCTAAATTGCCAAAGTAAACCAGAGCAGGTTGGTCTGCTCTCTCTGGTTCTGATAGTTCTGTTCTCGTGGTTCTGATACATATCTGTGGATGGTAGAATCAAAGTCAAATCCCTTTTCCACTGATTCAGAGCAGAGACTGGAACCAGGAACTTGCAGAAAAAAAACTCATTACTGCATTTTACAGTAATGTAGACTGTGGATTTCTAAGTCTTTCCAGGTAGAATTATTTCTATTTTCTACTTTGTTGTAGAATACTTACATAGTTATCTGGGAGAATAAGATGGATTTTAGGTTAGACATTAGGAATTGGGAAGCCTGACTCCATTCTTCTTCTCTTATCTAGCTTTGTAATGTTAGTCTTTTCACTTGTATTCAAAAAGCTGAAAAGAACCCAAAATGCAAGTGTCTAGTCTCAAGTCACATATAGTATTGAAAACTGATTAGGTGGCTATCCCAAATCCTTGCTGAATATGGAGTTCTGGACTAATATTTTAATGAAAGATAGGCAGGAAAAGGTGAGTCTTAAAGAGTTTTGATGGCCTGTGTGTCTTTAGTGAATTTTAGTATGCTACTATTCTTCTGTGGTCAAGAAATTAAAATCTAATGTGAATCTAATGCGAAATCTGAGGCGAATACTAGTACCATTGCCTTAGGAGTAAAGAGGCAGAGAGTAAGTGAAAGCTGGTTTAGAGTAGGATTTCAGAGGTTGCTTTGCTGTTTTGACTCCTTCAGTAAATTAAGAACAAAGTATTATTAAAGTGTGGCTCTGTTATGATGCTCGATTAGTGAGATCTGTGTTTAGTTCTCAGTAACTACTATATCTGCTAGATTTATTAATAAAAAGTCAACCATGCAGATTCAGTCATGGATTGTTAAATCTGGCCAGTATAGCTTACAGTGCATTGGGCATCAAGTGAAAAATCCTGTTAGACAGATTTCATGCTGTACTCTTATAATGGCAGTTCTCACTGCAATTCATATTCTGCCCTCAGTAATAACTCTGCAGCACCAGAAGTCTCAGAGGGTATGCAAAGGTGTATTAGAGGGCAATGGAGTTTAGCTCTGTGTCTGAAAACTGCTTAAGAATTGTATTGATGGGATGTGAGAAAATACAAAATACAAACTGGATTCTGTAAGAGCTGTAATGCTGTTCATAAGAAAAGGTTATTAAATCATCTCTTTTCACTAAAATGAGTGTGTAGAAGTGGATTGCAAGTACAGGGCAGATCTATTTCATCGTTTGTCATTTCCTTTTAGTAGTGGTTTATTTTAAAATGTACTGCACAAGCCTCTGCCTATGAATTTCTTCTTCAGACAAGCCATTGATTTAAATATTTTCTCCCAGAAAATGGTGAAAGAACTACCTATGTAGCAATAGGAAAAAACCAGAATCATTCTTCTTTCTTTTATAGACAAGTACACATGCACTCATACACTCAGAGGTGTACTAATCCCTATTTAGTTGCCAGGGCTAGTGGGAGACTAGTGGTGGCCCAGGGCAAAGATTAAGGGACAAGTGCATTGAATGACTCATTGTGTTATCTAATGTAGTTTTGTGGGGTCTCTGTGGAGCCCTAAATAATTATCTGACCCTTCCCCCTGCTGGAGCCACTATTAAATCCAGAATCGATAAAGGAAGTTGCACCATAGCTTTGAATGAATAATGCAGTAATTTTGCAGCACTGTGTAGCTATTGAAAACCGACAGTTTGTTATGATTCAGTAGGTGAACAGACACTCATGCGTTGCATGTTGTTCTCACATGCTTGACTATGTGCACAGCTGAAGTTCACATAAGTTTACTACATCTTCATGATGAGATGAATGTTGGGAAGGTTATTACTCTGCTGACTTACACATGTCTCTGGATGAATGGGTGTGACCCTGTTGGGATTCTAAAGGTACTGGAAGTTGCATTGTGCAATCTGTGGGATCGTTGCATATGAAAAACATTTTATAATTTTCAGACCAAGAACTCAGACTGAACAGGCCTGATTTCTCCAGGCATCAGGAAATGTTTGCTTACTTGTACTGGATACTCCTGAGTTTTACGGTAGCAGCAATCTGGTATGTGAAGATGAAGAACTGAGTTATAGTCACAATTACAGACACTCCATTTCCCTGAAAAGTTTATGGAGAGAGCAAATCACAGCATCATAGGAAGAGCATGGGTATGCAGGAAATGAAGCGCCTGCCCAAAAGTTATACTGAAGTTTGTGGCAGAGCATAAAATTAAAACACTGATGTAGAACTGTGGAACTAACTAAAGTGAGACGCATGTTTTTCAACTAAATTAGCAGTCAGTAAAAGAGGTGGGCTTACCAAAACTTAAATGTTTCCTAGGAGCATACCAGCTATGTTGAAATTTGTTAGGAAAGATACTAAAGTCCAAGATGGATTTTTTGCTATTTTGTCCTCAGAAAGAAACTGGCCCAGTGGTGAAGATTTCATCTAGGATGTGTGAAGTGCAAGTTTACATTTTTGCTTTTCTTCCTTCAGAGTGGGTGCTTGAATCTGAGTTTCCCTCATCCCAAATAGTTGGGAATTTCGGCCTTTCTCTGTTTCCAGGCACTGGCCTCATCAGCTTTGCTTTTTAAAGGGACATACAAATATCTTTGGAGTCCCTTTTTCACAGATCGCTTTTGTTAGCAACTCACACTCATTTAAACGCATAAATGAAAGATTTGCATTGCCCATGCTGCTTGTACTAGAAGAAAATACCTATGTTTTGATGGCTAAAAATCATCTGTAATTAAGGCTAAATTTAGTCATGGCCAATTTATTAGACTTATTTTTTCTTGTGAGAAGATTTTCTGTTAGATTTTTCTTTCCCCCCCTCTGGTGCACTGATCATGGTAGTGTTGTGAATATATTATTGATGGTAATAATACATAACAATGCTTCATTCAAGGCATGAGAAGGCAGTAGTGTGAAACCAGAAAAACACATCAAGCCAAAAAGTGTTTCAGGCATTTACCCAGCCCTCTATTGTTTATCTGTGCTTTCTTGTGTGTTGTGTTGTTTTTGTTTACCTGCCTGGTTTGTTTTTTAAGCACTGAGTATGCCAGGACTTGCAGTTTGTCTGCTGAGTCCATTCCTACCCCGATACAGTACCTAGTAGACTGGGTGGTGATTTTTATGTGGCAAAATACCTAGCGTAATAATAGATCACTGAACTTCTTCCATTTGTGATTTATCTTGTATTTCTGGAAACGTACAGAGACTGTGGCATTCTCTAATGACTAAAACACGAGAATAGCTTTTCCCTGAGAAGGCATTCAAATATTTCACTCAAAAACAACAACAAAAATACACTTAGATTACATGGTTTCTGCAAAATGGAAAGTCTTAAGTTGTTAGGTAACCTTGTCCTCTAAAACTGACTATCTAAAGGATTCTTCTGAAGGTTTTGCTGAACATTTCAAGTTTACCAGATGATCAGCAGCCATGCTGCATGTTTGGATGAAGTAAGCAATGGGTGTTCCTGCTTAATATTTTCTAGGCAGATTCAAGGTCACTGTAATTGCAACCATGCAGTCATGTGAAGGCAGCCCTGAGCCTAAGCTGATAACTGTACCCTCTAAGTCTACCTTCTTCATTTGGATTCAATACCACGCTGACCGTAGCTATCTGGCCCCTTCAACTTGTCCACAAAAGGGCTGGTGACATGCAACACTGCAACGTACCTGATATGAAGAAGAAGGAATTACACCACCTAGCTGTCTGAAAACATTCAGAAATACTTTAATTGCAGCAGGAGTAAATTTACATCCAGGATTCTGAGAATACCACTTTAATAATGTTCCCAACCTCACAAAGGCTTGAAAAGCTACGGGCAGCTGCCAAATGCAGGTAATGAATGGTTGTTTAGCACTTTGGAAATGTACAAAGCAAAGCAAATGCTAAACACCAGTTACCTTCTGCTATCCAAGTCACAAGACTGTCTAGAGAACAGCCAGTGATAAATGTCCGCAATTATAGTATATAAATACCAACAGGAATTATTGAGGGTGGAACAAGGCAGGGCCACCTAGGAGTAATTAGATGAACTTAAGGAGAGGAGAAAACTTGTGTGAGACAGAACTTTTGAAACTCACATTTGACTGGAAAAATGCTGACTGTATAGGAAGAAATACTTTTGTATCAGCCTGTGACAGGTTAAATTCACTAGCTCTGGTATGGAAAGTATACCAAATCATTCATAGAGCCACTGCATCCAAGGGCCAAATTTAGTGCTTCTAATTGCAAATGCAGGCCACTTTTCTTTGATGTTTTTGCTCTTTGTAGTACTTTTTTTGTGTAAGTCACTTGAGCATCTGCAAGAAGTTTAGTGATGCATGAGATGGGGAATGGTTCAATATGTATGAATAGGTCCAACTACACTTCCAAGCCGGATTTTCTCCATGCACAACAGCATCAAAAGTTTGTTAACAAGCAAGTACATTACACTAATTTCTTTCATTTGTCCTCCTTGTTGCTTTATTAGCAATTCCAGGATAATTTGTTGTTTCAAACTAATTTTACCATCGTTTTGCTGGATTAGTGATAGAACCATTATAATAAATCAGCTAAGGACATTGAAACACTTGAGGTTTGATCTCCATTTGCACCTGGTGAGTGGATGTACAGAAGTGCTACAGGCTGTAGAAAAAAAAAATAGCAACATCTGAACAGAAGGCATCCCTTATCTTCATGAGTTCCCTTAATTATCTTGGCATAGAATTAAGTTGCCTTCCCTGCGGAAAAAAGTTTCTGCTCATTTATTCTTTGTTTTCTGAATACTACTGAAGTCATACCATTTATATAAATGTGGTGTTTTTTTCCCCAAAGAGCCTTGAAGTGTTTAAGCTTAACGTAGGATGAGAGACGGGTCAATGAGTTAGGAGATTATTCCTGGGGAGAGGGAAGAACTTTTTTTGTCTGTGACAACACAAATTCTGTAGAGTATTTTGTAAGAAAGCAGAAAAGCTAGAGAAGGAGGTGAGTGACAATGAAAAAGAGAACTGAATGAAGGGGTCACAATGAGAACAGAAGGGGAGAGAAGTAAGCTGATACATAAGGCTATAGAAACAAGGTGCAGGAGCTAAATTTTAAATGGAAGAAAATGGAAAGTTGGACACACAAACATATCTGCTCCTTGACAGGACAGTAAATTGGACACTGGCAAGCTGGTATAAAAGAGAGGCACTAAATCATCATATGCAGGATTACAATGGGGAAGCAACCAAAGTGCGGGTTGCTACCAAGGGTGTATAACCACAGGACCTGCAGAGGAAGAAGGCAGGTCTTGTGTTCAAATGGTCATATTCATGTTAGCAATTCAGTTATTTGTCTTTTATGAAGTCACTTTAGAGCCACCTGTAAGTCCTTTGAATATGATTAACAATTACTGTGACTATTTGCTTTTCCTTCCTGTGGACTGTGAAACTTTAATCAAAATTACTCTCAATATAATAAGTTTGCAAAAGCTGAATTCTTAATAGTTTTTTCCAACATTTTTACAATCTGATCAATCTTTAATAATGAGAGCCAGCTGGAAAAAAATACAAATTTCTATTCAGACAAAGCAATTTCATCAAAAATGAATCATTGTAAATGAATACATTGATTTAGATTAAATTTGATGGGAAAATATAAAAAAGAATAATTTTACCCTATTTCATTCTGATAACGTTGAAATATTTCGTATTGGCATTTTATTCCTTTCATTTCAACTTCTATGATATTTACATTACTTTGATATTCCTATACTACTGCATGTAAGTTTCAGTGATTCCAACTCAGTATGTTTTTTATTTGCACTGAAAATAAATGTCAAAATGTTGGAATTTCCCATGGGATAAGAATTCCACTTTCTGTTTACAATACAATGTGAAAAGAAATAATGTTCCACAGTAAGTCTGACCTTCGTGCTTCTCAGCTCTGGAATGCCAGTCAATCTAATATATGGATCAGGACTGTGTAATAAGATTTCTGAATGATTTATGCCAATCATCTTTTCATTATTTCCTCACCAATATTGGCAGTGGTAATTCCTTGTAGGCTAATGCATTTTTTCCATCCATCTAGATACAACTTATATGAAATAAGCTACAAAGGAGTCTCCTTGGAGCATGGTTTCCAGTTTTAAGAATTGTTCAGATATTTCATTTTTTTTGCTGAATTAGTTCCAATGCTGGTCAATGTGTGATTTGAATAATCTCTAGTATTATCATCGATATTTATTTTACGAAATGTTCTGCAGCGTTGATGAGTTTCAATCCATGTGAAAGTAATAGCAACTGTCCTTATGTGCTTGCTCATAAAATTAGATCTGAAAACAATCAATGAGATTGTGAAACTTTCTTTAAAACACCAGAATGACAGTTAAAAATATTAATAGGGATTTTTTTTTGACTAAGTACATAACCAATCTTCATGTGAAGAAAGATGGCTTCAGCTTGTATTGAGGAAGTAATTAACACATTAGCTGAAAGTTAACCTATTCAAATAGTGTTCTGGAAGGTAAAGGAAACTGAATACATTCTAAGTTTGTTCCTCAGAAATATGCCCATATAAAGATTTGATTTGATACTTTCCTGAAATAATAACAAGGTGTACAAACTTTTTCATCAGCTTGTTTGTTGGAAACTTATGCAAATCCTATGCAGAACCCTCTCTGAAACTTTATATAGGAGGTAAATTTCTTGATTAGAATGTTTAAATTTGGCTGTCTTAATTCAGGTCAGATTACCCTATCTTAAAGATGTAGGTTTTGGTCTCTTAATAAGCTGCCTTCTCTCAAAACACTGACGAGGAGTTCAGATAATAGCCTCAAATTTTCTTATGCATCATTAGTCCTGCTGGGTTCTCCTACATACGTGTTCTCCTGCTTATAGGATTTACTTGGAAACTAACCATGTGATAAATGTACACAGGCTTATACAAAGAAGAGATGGTAACCACAGCTTCCACAATATGCTTTATTACACTGTCTAAACCTAAACACCACACAGAGTAAATTATTTTGCTATCAACAGGATCTGCTGGTGATCTGAAAAACAAGCTTTTTATATTTAGTTTCTCAAATACAGATTTAAGATGCGTTTGCTGATGCCTGCTGAGGGGCATGTGCCTGGTGGAAGTTTCCAGAACACCTTGTGCATCCTACTCCACCAGAAATACTGCATGAAACCTGTTTGTAGAAACCCTGAGGGGCAAATGCTGATTAAAGACTCTGAAGTTCTGTCAGAAACAATGCAAAAAATCAGCATAAGTTTTTTGCTGTTTCTGTCATCTAATACAGAGTCAAACCTAAAAATGTTAAATTTATCTGGTTTTCTCTAATCAGAGTACTCTTACTTATTTCTGTCTGCAGGGTGGCTGGCCTGCCTTCCAAGAAAGAACAATTATTGCTCTGAAAAAAAAAGTTTCTGGCCTCTCCTTGGCACAGTTTTTGTGTTCTACTTTTTATTTATTTCAACTATTACAACCCAGAAAGTTATTCCACTGACCAGGGATACCACAGGAATTCTTTTGCTTTGAACAACTCCATCATCCTTTCTCCTCCTTGCTTCTTCCCTGGTGAGTGTCTGCTGGGATGAGCTGGTTCATGGTCATGGCTGGGTAAGAGTGGGTCCATTCTGCCTTAGAGGAAGGCCATTTGAGGATGGCCATTTTGTGAAAACCCGCTCCTGAAAAATTTATTTGCTAGATTAAAAGCATGTTACCTTAGATTTTCTGCTATCTGACAGACTGATCTCATAGCAAAAACACTGCAGGAAAGTGGGTTAGTAAAGATTTTGTGTTGTCAGCTTTTAATATCATCCTTAGTATTTTTTTATTTTTCTAAGCAGAATATGGTAATATATGTTGCTGTGTTTCAGATGTAATATTTGAAAATATTTTCAAGAAATCAAAAAAAAGTGCCATCTCAAAAAAACAACCTGCCCCTAAATTCAGGTCATGCACTTTGTTTCACATGGAACAGAATTTTGCAGCCAATATAAGCACGTTTACTTGTCTCGGGTTGTTTGCCAAACTAAACCATCCATTACATGACATGTCACTTGTATAGACAATCCATGTTTGAACTGGGGTTTCTAGATACCCCTTTGGGTTCTGTAAACAGAGACTTAACTGTTTGTTTCAACGTTGTTTTCTTTGTCAAGATGAGTTTAAACCCCATCCTCTGCTGGCAAGCTTCCCTCCTAATTGCAGCTAAGTACAATGACATCGGCAACACTAATGTGGCTGATAGTGGCAGCGTATGGCAAGCTCTGTGCAAGGCACAGAAGAAAAACCCCTGTCCTCTGGAACCTGCTGTATAAACAGATAAATGTATGTCAAGTATATAACTAGTGAGCCAGATCTTGCAGAGTAATCATTTGTGGCTTTTACAGAAAGAATCTGTCTTGTAGGGCTGATTGAATAAAAGGCAAGGGGGCGGGGGATGCACCTGATGAAGGCAAAACCAGAGGCACACGAGACAGACTGACAAGCATAAAGATGTGAACAGACAAAATGGCAGGAATTCTGAGGCAGAGCATGTGGATAAATATAATAAAAGATACCTAGCATACAGGCAGGGCAGAGACATAAAGGTCTGGATTTCCTGCCAAAGATGGGAGGAGGGGAGAAATATTTGGGTATGATTGCTGTCAGGTTGGTAGTTGGGCAGGGAGCGAGGGAGGGTTTAATTACGCTCTTTGCAGAGAATTGCAACTGTGGGATGGTGTTTGCTGGGGAAGTTGTAAAAAATGAAAACAGCCAAAGGACAGACAAACATTTTAGTCACAAATTTTTGAAGGAAAATTAGGAATTTAAAAAAAAAAATTGGTGGAGAAAAAAGGAATTGTGTGTTAACAGCAGTGTGGATATGCCAAAAGAACAAATCAGAAGTCCTGAGACTGCACTGAGATTGTGAGCCTCAATGACAGGATAAATGCTTTATTTTTCTCATGCAAGCTGCCAGAAATATTAATTACACTTAATTTATGGTTTTCATTTGAAGATATATTCCATAGTTCTCAAAAGACACTCCTATCTCCAAAAGCACATTCCGAAAGCTCCTATCCCCTCTGATAGGAGTAATTGTCCTCTTTTGTAACTTAGAAAAACATGTTTGGTCTCCTCTCATATCTGCCTTTGGTACATAAGTTTAGCGAATGCAGACATTACTGTGCTGTTTGTTTTCCAGCAAGGCGAGTTATGATTACAACATAGGGGATGAGCATCACGTTGATAAGATTTTTCTGCAAGTCACCATGAGGTAACGGGAAGTGTCTGTTCTAATGATCTTCACTGTTTAAATTTTTATTGTATTCAGCTGGGGTTTTTATAGCATTTGATTAAAGTTCACAGGAAAGATGAATTTAAGACTTCAGGTTTTTTAGATCTTCTACAGCTTGCCAGTCACTCTGCCAAAATTTTCCACTGTGTACTACTTATAGTTCTGTATGGTCTAAATTTAATTGACTAAAGATGAGAAGCATTATTACAGATCTGTCATTGCAGCTGCTCTTCATATGTTTCACTAGCTGGAATGAGCAGTCGCTGGGTTTGTTTCTGACCTAATTCACAATGATGTAAACCAGCAGTGATTTCACAGAAGAGGAAACAGATTTAGCTGGTGAGAAAGCAGAACTGCGCTCATTGCTGCTCCAGTAGCACTCATTTACAGGTGAGTGGAAGAGTAAAGTCTATTGTTAAAACACTAAATTTCAAGTATGTAGGAACAGAGGTACATTACATAAGCTCTTCAGCTGATATAACAACATAATTCATCTTTTTTTTTCACTGACTCTATTAAGACAATACTGAAAAAAATAGTCTGGGCTTTACAGGCTAGCATCCTTATAATACCTAATTTTCTTACCAGAAGCAAAGGTCTAAAAACCAAAAAATGGACAGAAGTGTATTTAACATACCAAGTTACAAGAACTGGTAATGTTAATTTGGTGTATGGAAATATTTTAATTCCAGTAGTCTCATTTTAGTGAATTCATGTAAATTAATTTATATGTTAATGTCTGGATTTGTGCATTGATTTATCAAGTACGTCGTCTTTATTAAATTCCCCTTACTGATAACAAACAATTACTACTTCAGGTAATTGATTTAAAACATGGTGTAGACCATTGCCAGCTGATACTGTGCCAAGAGTTATAGCATAAATTAATACAGACCAGAAGTTTGCGTGCCTTATTACTCCTCCACCATATCAATGTCTGAAATAAGACCATGGCATCCACCAGGACTTTAACAGGAATTTGTTTGGAATACAAATGTACAATACATTGCTGGCAGGACCAGGGTTTTTTATGCATATGATTTGTCTTAATAGCTGACTTTGAGAGAACAGAAGGCGCTATGATCTTAGCAGGAGCATGCAGGGAGAAGTTGAGACTGATCCTGTCTCTATTATACATTGACTGTAATGTGATGGATTGGGTCTGTCTCTAATCTGGGGCAATCTCAAAGTCTTCCTGTGAAATGCAAATTTGAGATTGAAATGAGGAGTCTTGTGTGCATAGCCATTAGCAGTCTTTGTAAGCCTGTAAGACAGGAAGTAAGAGGGACTGAGATACCTTAAAACAAAGCCCTTGTCAGAGCAGAAATGTCCAGCTCCTGTCAACACCAACAGTTAAATGACTGGGGAGCTTTTAAAACAATTGCTTGGCCTGGAGACAGGAGCTGTAAGCATCTTTGCTCTCCTACTTAAAGAAAACTCTGTGAATTCACTGGAGAAGGACAAGAACAAACACAGTACTTGTTAACAGACAAATGAATAATTGTCCTGTGCCCTCACAAATTGAAAGTGGTGGGTAGTGATTTACTGCTGAGGAAGAGACTTGTGGTATGACATGGCATGCTGCTTTTGCAAATCAGATATTCAATATTATTATATAAATATTATTAAACTAATCACTAAAAGGAAAGGGTCAAATTAAGGTTTGGAGTTTTCTTCCTTAATTACTTAGTTTCTTCTCTAGTTACTTCAGTAGCTTTTACCTGACCAAGGTCAGCAAAAAGTTTAGTTGTATTTATAGGGTTGTTTCATCTAAAATCATGAAATGTCTCCAACTTTCTCTCTTAATTTGGTCTTATTTTGCACAGTGTGTGCATCATATCTGCCTACTGGGTTGCTTCTCCTGCTTAGAGTACTTCCATTTGATAGAGATCCACATTAGAATTTGCAAATTAGGATTTTCAAATTTTAGTCCAAGTTCTGAAGACAAAGACTCAGACTTGCCTTCTAACGCAATTTGTATCTTGAGCCTCTGGCCTCAGTGCTTGCAGGAGGACAAACCAATTCTCAAACATTTCTTGCAATAAAGATTTCCAGTTCGCTTTAACTTTTTTGGCCTTTAAAAATGTGTTTTCTACTGTATTTTGTACTAATGATTTGTTGTTTTCTTTTCACAAGAGTGCTTGCAAAAGGCAAAGTTTAGCTAATAAACATGCAAATGTGTTCACAGGAAAGTTTGTGCCAGAAATTTTAATGTGTTGCTGTTCTGCTCCTGGTTGAGTAAACCATGGTGGTTGCTCTAACTTTCTTCCTCTTTTCAAATTTGGTTAACCCATGATGGAGCAGAAAAGAATTAGGTGAGAGGAAGGTCACCAGCCCAACATCTACAACTGGAAACATTAAAACGGAAGTCCCTCTGACTTCTTCCCAAACAGAAATCTACTCAACATGACTTTCGTTGTCTAATTTTAAATAGCCAATTGGAAGAAATTTGATTCATGAGTAATTAATAGTCTTTAAAAAAAATGTTGTTTTGGTAAAACTATGTGGGAGGGGTTTGGTGTGTGACAATTTTTTTCAGTTCTTTTGATTGCAAGAAATTAGTGAGCAAATCATGTAATAGTGAAGCTTTACTGAAACATGCTTCTCCATTTCAGGCTTAGTTATCTTATACTTGGCACTTCTCTCAGTAGTATCCTTCAATCTCTTTCTCTTGCTTTCTCTGTCTCTTTCTCTCCCTCCCCTTGGTCTTTGAAAAAAATCATACTTGTGACACAGAACACTTCTAGCATACAGTAGTCTCACTTTGATTTTTTTTTTCTTATTACTCAAAATCTAAAAGACATAGTTGTGTTACCCTCTTCCACTTACCTTCCACTGGCAACGTTCAGTATTGATTTAAAAGGCTAAAGATGTGGACTGTGCCCTCAGTCACACACTCACCCTTCCCTCTGCATTATGTGTGACGCAGCTTACTTAATCTGTGTAGGTGGTGCTTTAGGAGTCTACATCTGGCTCATGTACTGGGGCAAAACCATCCCTCATTTGTCCTGCTCTTCAGGACAAAGATTGAGAGCTCAAATTTAGTTCTTATGCATCTGTTATGCCAGAGACAGAAATAAAGCATACTTCAGAGCTAGTTCAGCTAGTCAACTGGGAAAATACCACAGGTCACATCAGCTCATATAATATCCTCTACTACAAACACAGACTTTCCCTTCATCCCTCAAAATAAAATGAGTCTTAGACTCTGTATTACCAAACATGAAATTATGCTGCGAAGAACTTGAACATTAGGTCTGTATTCCCTAAAGTATTTAAGAAATTTGGGTCAAATTCAACAGAACAATTCTAAATGCCTTTGGGAAGATCTAATCAGATTTTTATACTTCTGTAAAGCATCCTTTATTTCTGAGAAGGTACATGGCTATTGCTACATCTCTCAACAATAGCGTTTACAGCAAAAAATGTTCCATTTGTGTGTGATATGAAAACAATGCAGAAATCAAATTTTTTAAGAGCTATCGAGACTGCACAGCAGGCCAAACAGAAAGACATCATTGCTGTGACTGACCTACAGAGTATTTTTTAGTAAAGAAAATTGGTGTGCTGGTGCTTATTCCGTCAAAAGAAAAAGAACAAACAGAAAACAAGGCTGAAAACCCGTTTAGTAAATATGCAGATAAATGCCTCCCAAACCTGCCTCAAGCATCCACTTTTGCTACCTTGTGGGGCCATCTGTAGATCCAACTTGCTAAGAGATTTTCATTTAAGTATCAGTTGCTGTGGTAACAGCATGAAGAGCAGATCGAAAGGATGCCAGGACCAGATGGGTTTCTCTAAGAACTCCACACACGTGAATGATGGGTGACCCAATTCCAAAAGGTTATCAACACAGATTTGCGCTGCAGCTGACTTAACATTGCCTTCTCTAGGGGTCTGGACCTTGTTTCTGGTCCCCGGGGGTTCTCATGAATTAGCAGCCCTGGGGTTTCATCCGAAGCTCATGGACTTCCCGCAAAGGAAATGCTGGCGGATTAACAGAAGTGATACAGTTTCATACTCATGTTTATGCTGCCTTCTCATTGTCAAGGCTGGGCTGAGCTGAGCCTTGGGCTCTGTCAAAATGTTGAGTAATTATCACATGACAATCACACACTGCAGTTTCTCCCAGGCTTAATCTGATATCTGCACCATAGTTGCTTACAACCCACTTAAATTCCACCCATGTGTAGTTTAACCAATATAACTGATTAGATTCAATTTTCCATGGTCAGAGCTATGTTACGTACAAGGTTCATCAGCAAATATTTGATCTTTACTGAGATCTTTTTGGTTGGTTCTTTTGCATTTAAAACTGGCTTACTCAGTTCTTACGAATAGTTGAGTTAAAATCATAATAATGTTCTGGTGCTTACTGTTTAGTAGAATCATATTTCCCTTACTATTTTGGAAGGTTTGTGTTTCTGTTTGTTTTTTGTTTTCCCGAGAAATGTGTGAAGGGAGTGTGTGTGTCGTGGTTTAGACACAATTACATGGGCTGGGCCAGTCAGCGTTCCAACTTTATCTGGAAAGGGGATGGAAGACAACTCCTTAAACATTGCTTATTTCCCTTCCTCTCCTATTCCAAAATATGTTCCAGCATGTTGATTTGTTTAATCTTGATCCAATCTTGAATACATTGAGGGTTTTTAGAGAAATAATGCTATGTCAAAAATTTTGGCATATCTGGGAATACTCTTAAAACAAAGTCCTGCCTGTTCTGTGTAGTTGATGCGTGTCCCTTGCCCCCTGGCCTGGCAACAGCGTGTTAGCAGCTTCACAGCCAAGCAGTTGGGTAGATAAGAAGGTGTGGATCTTCACTTAGAGAGGTTAAAGTTTACTATTTTAAAAATACATTGTATATTTTATAAGAATACATCAGAAGTCTATTCACAGAACTGAGGAAAGTTCTCTTTTCCACTTTAAATTGCTGCATACTTAATACTTTGGGGTACTGTGTTAGGCAATTTATGCCTAGCTGTGCCTACATGAGTATGCCATATAAGTGTCAAGTTGTCCTCTGCTCTTCAAGCCTATTGCTTCATGGCCTCACCAGAAGGTGTTCAGCCCATGCAAATGGCAGGTGATTTTTGACTCCTAACTTCTTTTTTGTTTTTGTCCCTAGTCAGCAAGTACAGTTCTAAAAATGTCTCTGCAGGAGGCTGTGACAAAGTCTCCACATCAATTAGATGCTGTCAGCTTTGCCAACCACTTAAAGCAATTAGATCTGAGAACATGCTAGCTAAATTTACATGGAGCACATTCTTTCTTCCTGCCCCTTGCTTGCATATATGAGATTGTGTTGCAGCCGGAGATATACCACTAGCACAACGTAGGCAGAGAACACATTGTGCCTCCAGCAAGTGCTGTGGGCTGTTTGTGGAGGGCAGCCTCCCAGTTTCTCTGGTCAGGCTCAGCAGATTTGTCTGCCCGTGTCGCTGAAATGAACCACAGTTTGCTGGTCCTCATAAGAGACAGGCTGCGCTCATCCACAAAGAGAAGTTTCAGAAGTGATTAATTTCTGCATTTTTAGCTTGTGCTTTGAACATATACCTGAAGAGAAAATACTTGGCAATAGATAGAAAGCCAGAGAGGAGAGACCAAATGAAATGGCAGAGCTCTGAAAAATCCCTGGAAGCAAACAGGGAGGCTGGGGCATTTATGGGACAAGGTCAGTGTGTGAGCTGGTAGAATAGTCTATTTACATACTTCTGGCTTTGGACCTGATTTCATGTGAATGCAGCAGGTCTGGGAGATGTTCTTATGCAGGACTCAAAGCGTTATAATGTCCACATCTTATGATGGAAATGGTAAGAGTTCAGCTTAAGTTTAGTATTTCCAAAGAGTCAGAGCTCAAACTGTGATATTTGAGTTTTAGGCAGGATGTCAGCTTTGTGTTGGCTCAAGATGCCACATATTAGTGTTTGTCAGTAGGCTCAGATGTCTGTATATGTACAGCCACAGTGTTTAAGTCCCCATGGTAAAATGTTGCCTCATCTTCAACTGAGACCGGCTTTGCTTTTCTAAGGTTAATTTAGTTGTTGCTTGCTGAAGTTGCTCACTGCCTTGCAAATGAAATAAAATTACTAGGTGATGGATTCTTCCTGTGGCAATGTGGCAAAAAATTATTCCCTGGAGAGGAATCCACACACAGTGTCTGCATCACTTAAAGCACCATTCATGACCTATTTTGGGGAGCTGATGGGTCTTAGGTCTCCTGAGACTCATCTAGTCTGGGATGAGTTGTATTCACAGAAAATTACTAAATCAGCATTAAGATTGTTTCATAGATTGTCTTGATTCCTTGATCTTCCAGTGCAAGCTGTTCAGTAAAGCTCTGGGCTATTTAAGAGAATTTGCTGGCTGAGAGCCTTCTTGATAACACTCCTGTGCTTGTTTCCTGATTGCTTTTGAAGGTATCTTAGAAGCTTTTAAAAACAATCTTTATATCTTGCTGTGCAGTTAAAGCTCTAAGTTTCTCTCTAGCATGTACAGATGTTTCTTGGATATTTGCAACGGCTAAAAAATGGGAATGTGTAAAAAACCTTCCCACTATAAGCTAGTGGATCTTCCCTTTTCTTCAGCTTTTTGTCTGCTTCCATTGTCTGCAAAGCATACTGCACCATGCTGTTAATTAGCAGCACCTGAGCAAAATGTATCCAATGTAGAAAATTAGGATAATCTGAATTTCAACAAGATTCAGATCTAGCTTTTTGAATCACTTAATGCTGACCTTTTCACAATGTTATAGAGCACCTGCGAATTGGAATAAATGCCCAAATAAATAAATATGCAGAGTATATTCTATGTAAAAGGCAAAGAAGCAAGGCTTGTCATTTAGATCCAAATCTGAGCTGGAAAAAATCCTTCTAATTCTAATATCTATTTAAATGTTTTCTTGGGTTTGTCTTTTATTTTAAAAATATCTTTGTTGTTACTTTCCACCATTCTCAGAAGCGCTTGCTGTCCATACACAACAGCACTGGGCTATTTAGTGTGGAGGACCCAGGACAAATCACACTCCTTTCACTTTTGCACTGAATCAGCTGCTGAAAAAAAATAGCAGCATCATTTGGAGGAAAAATAAAGCAGGAAAGGATAAAGCAGGAATAGGGCAGGGTTCTTAGTCTGGAATCTTGATTTGGAGCTCTGCAAGCATATTCATATTTAGCAAGGGAGGCTTTAACCTTAATAGTGTCCCCTTTTACTATGTTCATAAAATATTACTCTTCTTATATCTTTACTACGTTCATCCATCTTTGAAAACCCACCTTAAAATACCAAAAGGGAGAAAAAGCTGATGTTGCTGGGGTCACTGACATTGACTCCTACCTGGAAGATTTCTCAGAAAGAGAATGTAACATATAAACAGCCATAATAAGGCAGACTAGAGGTCCATATAGCCTCTTATAGAGTCCAATATAGAGGAAATTAAAAGGACAGGAAAAGCATACCATGACAGTCTTACATCTTCATAGCATTGAAGTGGTGTTGCTGCTACTTGAGCTTTAACTAGGACCTCAGGTGGATTTTTCTGTCCTGAGTTTGCTTAATTGCTTTTTGAGTCTGTAAAAAATTTAGTTGAACTTGTACTGCTGTGAAATACAAGGAACTGAATTCTGAATGAGCTGCTGCATTCAGAAACATAAGAATCAGTTCAGAGGAAAGAAGAATTGATCCCAGCAGCTAAGCCTGACACCATGTGCTAAATATACTTAAGAAAAATCCTTTGCTGCATGTATCTGGAGTTGCTTAGTAGGCAGTGGAAAGAAAGAAGAAAGGAACCTTGTGTGAAATCCAGAGCCAGGGCACGAGTTTTGCAAGAACAGCTATTCTTCTGGCCAAAGACTGGAAGATTTCACATCCTGCTTTACTAAAGAGAGTTGCTTCCAAAGCAGAGATTGCCACCCATTAAAGAAAAGAGAACCTTTCTCATTACACACAAAAAATGCATCTATCAATTAGGCTGTGCTTAGCTGGCTTTTGAATAGGAATCTTCTATATGTGATGCAGGTTGGGTTTCTGAAGAGAATTTCCTTACAAATGCTAGACACAGTAGCACTGACTTATTTCTTCCCCATTCTCCTTCCAGCTAGCTCACTGGTACTCTGCTCTGTGTACATCCCACTCACTAAACACACAAAACTAAATTGGAAAAGTAAATGATGCTTTCGTTGTGAAAGTTCTCTGCTTGTTTCTGTATTTGCCATAGGTCTTGCATTTTCAAAAAGAATCCATATTTGAAGTTTTTCATTGAAACTTAAATTTTGATGAAGAGAAATTTTCATGTAAGAAAATGCCTTTTGATTGATCACAGTTATGAGGCTTCACTTCCTCATCACAGATCCTTTATTCAGCCTCTAATCTTTTTTTCTAAGGATTATGGGAGAATATTCTTACATGTATTTTTATAGTACCAGATACTAATAACTAAGATCTAGCAAAATAAAAGATTCAGAATACTTTTTCAGAATGAAGTTGTGGATGAAAGCAGTACACAATATGAAATAGGCATTTCGTCTGGAAAGTAGATGGCTTGTAAGCCTTGAGTCTTACCTTTGCATTTTTAGTGTGATTTTTTTTTTGTTTTCTGCCTATTCTGATATAAAAAGGCATGACACAACATATTCCTTAGACTGTTTAGCACAGCTGCTGGTCTCTCTTGTATACCATTTATGTCTCACCTAAATATCATATTTGAATTTCCCTTACTGATGGAAAAATATTTTTTCTGGTGAGACTTTCACCATCGTGAACCATTGTTTACTATGTGCACTGTGCAGGTGAGGATGTGTGAGCTGGAATCTCATGCTTCTGAGCGCAGGTGGGGGTGGGTTTCAAAGGCATTTAGGTTTTTTAATAAACATCCTTCTTATAGTAAAGTTGATTTTTAAACGTCCTGAAATCCTGTATTGCCACCACACAGCCTGATTGGCGTTCCATCAGAAACCCTCATCATCATGTTCCTAGACTCAGCTTGCAGCAGCAAAGAGTAAAATCAACTCAGGGATTACATTTTCTTCATCTGAAGGAATGATTGTGACAGACAATTTGAATAATCACTGGGGCCAAAGCTTACAGGTGACAGGGATTTGGAAACTCCTAAGTTTGGAATCTCCCTGTGTTCTTCTTTCATCAGCGTATGTTTGGAGACGCAGCCTGAGGAACAGGTTTGTATGAAACCATTTTGCATCGCTGTACAAAGTGCAGCAGTGTGTCATGCGTGTCTTCCTCCAGTCCTGTACCCACTAGGTCAGAAAGCACAAATGCTGATGAATCATGTTTGCTTTGGCAATCTCCTACTCGGGTTCCTTCTCAAAGCTCCTGTCTGAGCTGGGTGCCTTTTGACACACAGGTAGGACAGCTGGGATCTACCAGAGCTTCATCATGATTTTCTCTGCTCCTGCTGACATCTGCTGGTAGAACATTCTCAGCTTGTGCATTTGCAGAAGGTAGCTTAGATATACATCAAGTTTAATATGTGTACCTAAATGCAATGTAGAATTTGTGTAAATGTTTCTGTATTTGTTTGGGTTATTCTGTGAGCAAAGGGAGGTAGATTTGTAGCAGGAAGCCAGGGTTCTCGACAATATTGAAAGGAGAGCAGAATAAATCACTGCAGTGGGTTTTATAGGCAGCACTTCAGCTGAGCTATGAATAAGTGGGATTATACTATCGTTGCCTCGAAGGCTTTTTTTGTGGTTTTGTTTAGTTTGCTTGTCCTGCTTTCCTTAGACAAAGAATATTTGGTAGGAAGTGTCACACTATCAGAGGCTGCTGAAAGCCAGACTCACTAGAATCTGAGGAATCTGGGAATCTGAGATGGTACATTTTGTTTATAATCAATGCTTTTTGGCTTTGGCATGTCACAGGCTGTTGGTTTAGGAAACAAGGGTAAGGCATGCTTTTCTTTCTGTTAATAGCCTGTCTTATGTGTGGGTTTTTGTTGTTTTTTTTTTTTTTTTTTTAATTATTTTTTATTTTTTAGGTTCCTGACACTGAAAATGAATCCCCTGATAGAGAGACCTTCAGAATATCCTAAGCAAAGAACAAGAAGTTGTAAGTAGAGAAAGAGCCAAAAAGGGCTTTTTCTAGCCCTTTTAGCAGCCAGAGAATTCTATTTGGATAAGGCACAGACTTCATCAAAAAATTAAAATATGTGTCTAAGGAAGATATCCCTGTCCTTAGTGATAATAGGTTTACTTTGTTCTATGAATTCAGAAGCAAAATGCACTGTAACTATAATGATTTAGCTTCAGGGGCTTGAATTCTCTTCATGTGCCTTCAGCTGATTTGGCTTTACCCAAGGTTAAGTCCTCTGCTTGTCTATCTCTCATCTTTCCCGAGTAAACTTGTGCAAGGTACTGTATGTCTCAGTTAGTGTTTGTGATATTTTTGAGGAATGGAAAACATTTTCCTGCTGATATTAAAGCACCTGATTAAAGACCCAACATGGACATTGCCCAAATTCTCCACACCTTTCTCCTGTAAGACCTGAACTCACTGGGAATACTCATTGAAAGGGGAGGAAAATCAGAGCTGTGTTCAAAATGCTTTCTAAATGCGATACCCCCTCTGCTCAAGACCTTAACTCAGGCTTGCTCAGTTCTTCTGAACGCACACATCAGTATGCACACAATTAAGCACAAGAGACCAGTCGTGTGATAAGTTCTTATCGATCCTCTTCTGAAGCTCTGGAAAAAGAACAGAAAAAACTTCTAAGATAGAAAGCTCTTCAGTGGTGGGAAAAAAGACGTATTCTCCATCATTGCAAGGACTTGAGTTGGCAGGATATCCCCAGTGGTTTGTGCTTTTAATAAGTTCCTACCAGAGTCCTGAAGATGGTAGCTGAGATAGAGTACTGCTAAGCACAGCAGAAGGGGAGATAAGAAAGTTAAGCTCTCTGTATTCAGAGGTAAATTTGAAATAGTCAAGCACATTGATGGCCTGCTGAGAATTGGAGGTAAGACAGACCCCCGAATGTTGTAAGGCACATTTAGTGCCATGAGCAAGAACTGATCCTGTTGTGGAAAAATAGGATCATACAAGAACCAGAGTCCTGGAAGACAAATTAATATTGCAAGAAAAAGTTTGGTTCTGGTATATTTTCCTGTATTTGTACGTTTGGCTTTGCAACAAGCAGACATAAAAACTCAACACAGATTTGGATTTTTGAGGACATGTGAGATGTAAAGACTTCTTAGATTCTGTTTGGTCTCTTTTATAATAATAAGTAATTTAGATACAACTCTATAAAATATATTTTAGAGCTACATTACTAGCTATTAAGCAGGGTGTTGCTATGCTCACAGTGTCAGTTAGTTATACAATATATGCTTAAACTTGCCTTTTAATTATAGCTTAGAAGATTATATCCAGGAAGTTTACTAAACCAGGAAGTACTGGTTGCAGAAAGACACAAATTCCAAAACAAGTTAAGAGTTTCCTCAGTGACACAGGTACTTACTGTTGTAAATGTAGGTGTTTTTCAATGGAAGTGTTCTCAGTTTGCCACTGTTGCTCTCATGTAACAGACAAAAAAAACCCTGATGCACCTAGACTACAGTTGGATAATGAAGAAATGATATTGCTGAAGAAAGCTCATGAATGATGATAAACCAGAGAAACTCACCTTAAACTGCTACTTTACTAGGATGTCTCTCTTGGGATGAAGCCACATTGGAAAGGACTTTGAAAGTTTTGGTGTTATACCTCTTAAGAAGAATAGTGTTTGTATATGAATTTTTTTTGATATCCCAAAAGCAAGTCCTACAGATTTCCTGAAATTGTCTGTACCAACAGAGTACAGAAAAGAGGGGATTCCTGAGAAATTCTTGCAATAAGCAGAAGGTTCCTGTGATCCAGATGGACTATTCCATCCTTGGATAGGTATTTTCCACAACTGTTATCTACTCAGTATAACTTATAGGGAATGACACATTTGTCACTGTGCTGAGACTCTAATGACCCATAGCGGGATAAATTATGCTGTACTCTTGCACAATTGTTTCCTTGAAATATGTTTATTTTTCTGTGCATGCAGGCTAGGATTACAGGCTGGTTAAAGACATCAAGACTGTCTTGTGAGCACATCTGGCTATTCCTGCAGGTAAGGTCAGCTATTTCTGTCAAATTTACACATAAAATATTAAGCTTAAGGATTCATGTCCTCAGTGCAATTTGTAAGAAAATTAATGAATCGTCTCTTGATAGATATTTGAAAGGTGAACAAGAAAATTTTTATAATTAACTGCACTACTATACCTGTCTACACTGACTGGCCTCAAATCTAGGAAGGCTGTAGGCCTGGGAACATGGGCACTGACCAGTGTCATGTGATAGCAAAGTCTGAATGTTTGCCTATGTATTGGTTCCTTGTCCTCTTTCCCTGCCACAAATATTTACCTTGCTTTTCCTTCCTTTCATTTGTATGGGTAATTCCTTGCCATCTCCTTCCACTAGCTGATAGTTTCCCTGTTGTCCTGTTGCCCATAATGAATAATCCAAAAGCAGTATTGCAGTGATAGAGCTTTTTCCCAATGTAGCTTGATCCTGAGAGGATCAGGTACTCCACAGCAGGAGAATTTGAGCTTCCTCTCCGCTAACACTGTGACACTGACTTACCACAGTGTCATGTTACAGTACCTTGGAAAACAGCTTATAAAAAATGTAGCATTAAATAGGGCCACAGATTTATTTAAATTTAGTAACAACAAACATTTTCCTGCAATACAGATCTCCACGGTGGGTGCAGAGGATGCTGCTGTTAATGTGTCTAGCCACTTTTTGCTTTGCCAACCAAGAAAGATCAGTATTTTGTGAAGCTGTAGCAGTTGACACGACATAGCTGAGGGTACTAATTTCCCTGAAAGAGCAAGGGTTTGGCAGATGATTTTCCTGCAGCGCTGTTCAGCAGCCGGAAGGTGGAGCACAGGCTTTGCTGTTTTGTGTTGGTATGCTGACGGTTGGGTAGCCCTGATGCTGAACACTAATCTCGAGGTTTATAAGGTTCAGTGGAGATAAAGAAGGAGCAGATTGCAGATTAAAGTTGCGAAAGTACAATACTAGAAAGAGGAGTTTTTAAGATCACACTCAGCACTGAAGCTAGTAGGCCAGGAGTTCTCTTGGCACTGCTGGCAAAGCCTTGCACACCCAGGTGGCCGAGGTAAGAAATAGGAGAAAAGAGAAATGCAGGGAATTGAACTGAAGCAAAGGTCATGTAGCTGTATCTGCCACTGTTTCTGAAACTGTTTGGGGCAGTAATTAACTGGGAACACTAGGCTGTACAGATTTCAGCTTAAAATATATATATTTTCTATGTTCACAGCAAGGACCAGGCAAAATCCAGTAGAAAAGCTGGGTTTTAATACAAGGCAACACTTACTCATTTACATTTAGATAAATTAAGATCAAATCCATGGAAGTCCTCTCACAGAGTTACTGCAAGTTTATTCTGCTGTAATTGTGAGCAGAGTCATCTCCAGTCTCTGGACAAGCTGTGAAAGACTCAGTCTGAGCTTCATCGCATACAGGAGTCACAGTAGTACTTGGCAGCTTGCCAGAGGTTTTAGTTCTAGGTTGATAAACGCATAATCATGACATGATGAAACTTAGAATAACACTGCTTTGGTACCCACGAAGAACTTTTTTCCTTCCCTAAGCTAATGTCTGGCTTTGGTGCCGTCAGTGCACATCTCTGTTTAGGAGTGCATAGTAAAAGGGGCATTCAGATGTTTGGAAAACTCCATAATTGCCCTGAAATATCTGCTCTGAGATAGCATTGCTATTAGTTTATCAAGTATGCCACCAGGTTAGCACATTTATCCTCCCCAAATGAACTGAAATTTCTTATTTTGTAGTTTATAAAATTGCATCCTCTGGACGTACTCCCCAAAATACCCTGCAGGTAAAGGTCTGTGCTAACACACGTGGTTAGTAGCATGTCCTAAATAACCATGGACTTGGGCTCTTCCCCAGAGAAAGTGACTGTAGAGTCTTTCACTAACTACATGATGGCACTAACTCCTAAATATGTGTCCAGCATGTTACATGCTGCAACTGAGTTGTTCTCAGCTATTGGAATGAAAGTTAATAACGAGGTTGCTACAATAGCCAAGGGCTTTATCAATCAGAGGCATCACGAAAAGCCTTCCCCTCTGCCCTCATCCACCACGCTCAAGAATATATAGATATATATTGCACAACTCATCTTAAAACCTCCTGATAATTTACACAACACTTTTCCCTGTCAGAATTAGGCCCTCTTAAAAATTACTCATGCCCTAGAAACTGTCACCTTCCTCTCCCCCCCATATTTTTCAGGTGAAGAAGAGAATTAACATCCCATTTTCAGTTATCAGTGCCACAATGCTAGTCCTGACATTGCTGCTGGTGCTATAAAAGCAGGTCAATCTCCCTCAGGTTTGAGAGCCTAGCCTTTGGGAAGAGTAAGTAAAAGCACTCCTCTAAGTCAGGTAAGGTCCTTCCTTCTCAGTTCACTTTTAATTATAATTGCTACCATCTTCCTTTCTTTGTCAGGGCTGCAAATCCAGTTGGGGATCTGGTGAGCTGATCTCTGACAATATCAAATGTTCTCAGAACTCTTAATCGAAGGCAGCCCATGAAAGCACCCCGGGGAGCGCTTTATTCTCTGTGTTTAAAAGGACATGAAAGTACAATAGTTCTCTTTATATGGGTACAAAGCAGGCAACTGATCTTGTCAGTTTAATAAATAATACAATTGCTTCCATCAGACACTGTTAATAGACTCCTGTCTGGACTAATGTTGTACAGAATTGTACAAGTACAGAAATGTTATCTACTTCCATCTGCCCTGGATTAACCACCTCCCCCTTTATCACCTAGAGGCAAAGCCTTCCAGCAGTAGTCCCTGAAGGGCATCAGGTCCCCTGATCTTCATCTCTTTCTTCATTTTAATGTGTGTTCCTGAAAGAGACAAGTTAATTTCCTGATGCATCTGTTGTCTGGCTGGTTCCTAGCATTTGTACAGATTCAAAAAAGCCTGAGAATGTAAAATAGGCAGCAAGTTTGGTTTGGGTTTTTTTGTTTGTTTATTTTTTAATCATTCACTGTCTATGTGATCTCAAGATGCAAAATTTGGATAATGCTTTTCAAACATTGCCAAGGTGCAGGGAAGCTCGGATGCAGCTTTTTATCTGGGGCATTATGAACACAAGGACCAGACATCAGCAAAATTGATGCAAGGCTTTGGTTCAAGTAGCTCACAGCTCAGGGGTTTGAGATGATTCTGGTTCAGTGCCAGTGTAACCAGATCATGCCCTTCCATGGATTCCCCACTCAGCATTTTAAGTGGGTCCTGATTTTTTGCATTATCAGCACTGCTTTTTAGGTGAGCATTAGATGTGATAGAGACACAACAGTGTTCATTGAGAAAGTGCTGGTAGCATTAGCAGAGATGGATTTAAAATTTTCATTGCCTTGGTTTTGGTTTGTTTTCCCACTTCTTTTCTTTTCTCTGCCATGACATGAAGTGGTTCTGGGTTTTGCAGCTGACATATGTAATAAACAGGCAGGAACAGAATGTATTTGTCATTGGGAATAGGTTTCCAGGGTTTTCAGGACCAGAATGCTATGCTTTGAAGACAGTTAATTTTACAGCAGTTATGGATTTTACATTTTTACATCTTTCTGCCTATATATCTACCTAAATACATGTTTATATATGTAGGGGGGCTTATATATATAAAAACTTAAAAATATAGGTATGTTTATATATATATGTACACACATATGTGTAAATCTAGTCTTTGCAGCCAGAGTCACCACAGGTTGTTTCCCCAGATGATGAGACACTGGACATGCCTCTTTGAGTGTTGCTCAGCTCTCCAGCTTGGCCTATCAAAGGTGATATTGTGGTGAGTAAAAATCTGACTGATCCCATTCCTTGTGTTTGCAAGAAAAATACCTCTGATCTTAACGCTGGAATCAGTTATTCAATTGTTAGTAACATTTTGTTTATCTGTAATAACCTGAGTGAATAATGCAATAACCAAAGAGTAGAAAGAGCTATTGTTGACAAATTATTTAGATTCCCTATACCTCAGGTTTCCCTGCTGTAAAATGTAGGTAGTAATAGAAGTCAAAGGGGCATTAGGAGGATAAATGCATGATTTACATCGAGCTGCTCAGGTATTTCAGGTACTGGGACAATATATGAAGCCAAGAGATTTTTATCTAAGCAGAGAGATATTCTGGTTGAGCAATGAGGTCCTACAGCATCAGGAGAAGTCAACAGACCTGTGATTCTTTCGGATCATTGGGGAAAGCAATTTCCAGGAATTGAATGCTTCATCCTTTTTCCCTGGATCCCTGCGTGATCAAGTCTGTGCTTACACAGATATTGCTTTTGAATTGTTGCTGCATTGCTTGCAGAGAAAACACTCACACTGCTGCCCTCCTACTTAAAGATGAACTCAAATGCTTTTTATTTTAAATTCAAAACCTAATTGAAATCCAGATTCCTTGGCTAGTTTTAGATATAACTTCAGAAAGAAAAATCAGTCCTTTAAATAATAAAATGCTCATGTTGAAAATCAGTTTTCTTTACTCCCACATCCATTTTGTATTGAGGCAACTGTATTTGAAGGGTAAGACCCAATAATGCTTCTAAAGTCACAATCGGTATTTGAAAGGCAGCTCTGTGCTCTTCTTTGAGTGCTATTGATGCTTTCAGCTGTACCATGAAAGACCTAGAACTCTGATCTCTGGTTTTGGCAAGTCAAGTCATTCAATTCAATTTCGGAACCGTGCAGCTGTGAAGCTTTACAGTTTTTGATGTTTAAAAAGGTAGGGATTATTTCTGTTCTCTGTGATTCGTTGGCAACTGCTGCTTCTGTCAGCAAACCCAGGAAGAAACCTGTCTGTCTGATGTGCATGGACTGTTACTGATACCTGTGCAAACACCTGAGTAGATATTAAACATCTGGCTGGCATCTCTGAGATCAAAGCGTTCTCTGATGCTCTGCTGCCCTTTGAACAGCATTTAATTGGCCATGAGACCATGTTTTAGGATCTGGGACTGAGTTTTGCCTCCTCGGGTCACTAGGTGAATCCAATTTATGTCTGTAGGAAACTGGTCGGTGGCCACCTTTCTATTGGAAAGGGGGCTGTGTCATTATTCCCATTGCTCCAGTTCTCTTACCTGCAGAGAGTCGTGGTGAAGATGTGAGTTTGCAGTCCTTGCTCTTTCTTATGGGGGGTTTCTACAGGTTGATTGAAGCACATTAGGATGGTCTGTTCGGTGGGAATACCCCAAGTGTCCTCTGCAGACAAGATTTCAGGCAGGTCTGGCCAGCCTTGATCTTACAAGGCTTGTGCCAAACTCTTCAAACACCTGATTCCCTGGGGACCAGAGAATAGCTTACGAGTGATGGGTGCTGGGCTGGGCATGAAGCTGGGATTCAGGGTGAATGGACAAAGCTGGCCTTGGCAGCTACTCCTTACCACCTCCTCCCGCGACAGGAGGGGGTAATTATCTAGCAGCCTTTTGCCAACCAGCCTTGTGCTGGTTCTGTCGTGGAAGCCCCAACTGCACTGATAAAGAAGCATGGATTGGTCACTGACACAGCCTCTGCTGGCACTGATGCCAACCGGGCCAGGGCTGGCTCCAGTCCAGAGCCTAAGAGTCTCCTGAGCTTAGCACTGAGACCAGGCTAAGAGATGGGCCCTGAGCTTGGCATTCAGTGCCTTGCTAATGCAGAGGACTCACCTCCCATCCAGCTTGTGCCAGACGGGCACAACTGGTGTGTGGCTGTCAGCCCACCCCAACAGCTAACTGCAATGCCTTTCATTTCCAGCACTGTAAAACTAGCCTAGCCGATGAGCTCATGTTTGGGGGCTTCTCCCCAGGGGATTTTGATGCACAGTCCTTTATTTTCATTAGAAATGGAGACCAATTTGTTTAACTATTCCCCAAAACATGTGGAGATCTGGAGAGCTGGGATGTTGAACACAGGTTTTGTTCTGCAGTCAAAGCAGGCTCTTCCAGACACTGTTCCCCCTCTACTAAATAATACAGCATTACAAGCATGTCTCTGTTGGGTTGCTGTGCAGCACACATCTTGCTGCAAAGACAGCAAAGCCAAACTGCTGTTCACTGCACCAAAGGAGAAATACAGTGCAGACTTTGCTTGTGGGAGAGGGCAGAGCATTGTCCCTGATTGTTTCCACTCTCTAGTAGAGGAAAAGGATCTGGCATTGTAGAGAGGGGCATACCAAGTATTCTGTGCAGGAAAAACAGTGTATCTGCATGCTGACCACACATGATGGACTGACTGCTGCTAATCAAAATACTGTGTTGTGCATTGTTACTGAGTAGCTCTCTGTGACTCATGACAAGGACTCTATGCTGAGGGTATTTATTGACTATATGGTGCAAAAATCTGCTTAGGTACGTCATGGATAGGTCTGAGATCCAGGTCTCTTCCATGATTATTTCACAGCCTGGACAGATGTTGGATGGATGTGTGGCAGGGAGGTGGGGATGGTCAAAGCAACCTGAACTGACAGTGGATGTCAGGACACTGACAACACTCTGCACATGACGGGTGTGAGAAAGAAGAGGAGGAGGGAGGTGGGACACGGGCAGATGTGCACTATTCAAGGGAGAAAGCAAAGTCATCCTGCAGGATGTCACTTCTGAGCAAAGGATTCTGCTAAGGCTCAATTCAGCGGTATGGCGCACACCTGCTGTTTGCAGCGAAGTCTAAAGGCACCAAGGATATCAGTGCCTTGCAAGATTAAACTCTTTGATTCCAATCTCTTTAGCTAGAAAGCATGTTGTTTTATCTAATGCTTGTCTCTGTCTGTTTTAGGCTGTGGTGCCTGCTGAGAAGAGGTATACATAATGAAATGATTAAATCATGCGTTTTCAAATAATCAAAGTCATGCTGTTTCAGCTATGCAGAAATCCTGTAACTCTTACACGAGACATCTAGCCAGATTCAGAATTTCTTCTGGAATTTATATTTCTTAGAAGGACTCTGAATAAAAAAGAGAATCTGGTTAAGGCCAGTTCTGCTCTCCTGTATGCCCAGGGCCAGATATGATCACATTCATATTCTTCTTGTGTCGCTGCAGACAGAAAATAACTTTGCAATCTGATTTTATGCTCTAAAGAAAATCATTCACACTGTGACAGCACTTCAAAATATTTCAATCCTTATTCTGTATATGCTGCTGGCTATGACTGCAGTGCAGAAAAAAAATGCTTCACTGAATGAGTAGTTATGGGAAGGGGTAAAGTTTCCAAATCACTCCTTTCCATCTTGATTTTGTAACTAATCCCTCATGCCCGCTCTACCTCCAGTTTGAGATGTTTCTCCTGTAACTCTGCAGTACTTCAAGCTTTGGCATCCCTGACACATTTAATTGCTGAACACTGCTTAAATATTGTGCATTGTAAGGTCAGAAGGTGCTATGTAGGCTGCTACATATAGAATCACCTCCTGACTGTGGGAAATCTCCCTAGGGAAATGTACCCTGGAGCAGGTAGTGAAGGAAGTGAATCAGAAAGACCTTTATGGTCAGAGTCCAGAGACTCCTACCCATCCACCAATGTAAGGTCTCTTCTCAAAAGGATGCTGTCAAGGTTAATTGACCTAAAATGAAACCTTGTGTGCTTTTCTGAGTGATGGGCATGTGTGTGTTCCCATGTTTTGCTGTTTGGGGTCACTTGTAGGAGCATGTGAGAAAACAGCTGAAAACAAACAGGAATGTTCTTATCAAAGAGTACTCTGACCTCCCAAGGTCATGGAAGTGACAGTGAACTGATGGAGGTTAATAGGCTTACTTTAATGAAGGGACTGTATTTACAGGGGAAGTGGCATAGCAAATACAAGGAAGCTGCACCGTAAGACACTCTTACAGGTTAATTTTCCTAAGATCCTAAATACAGCCTCAGGGAGAACAGCAGTGAACAAGTCCCTCCCTCCCTCATAGTGCCACATTTAGGAAATTGAGTAACAATTGCAGTCTATCTAAGAAGGCAGAAAAATTTAATTGAATAGCAAAATATCAGATCTACATTTCAAACAGAGGAATTATATTCTTGGGCCAAGCAGAAGAGTTTAATTTTGACAAAAGGAGTTATAAGAACTCATCCGCTTTACCATAATGGAAACTGTCACCATCAGTCTCATTTTTATTATGGAAGCGCTGCTCCAAGAGACTTCAGATCCACATGTGCAACTCTCCATCTCAAAACTGAAACATCTCAGACCACATGACACTTGTCTTTTCGGAGAGCCACAATTCTGTACTGCAGCAAAAGAGCTAGAGACAATATGGCTGCACTACTCGGATGCCACCCTTGTTCTGCAGATCAGATGTTGAAAGCAATGTGGCGATAAGACAGAAGGCATTACTCCAACAGAATGCATTAATCAGGGGCATTGAAAATGGTAAACCTGAGTAGCTATAAGCAGACACCAGATGGAAGTTGAAGAAAAGGAAATAATCAAATTCTGCTTTAAGACAGACAGCTTAGATGTCTGCTTTCATTTGCATTCAACTTACAAAATTTATTTGCTAGTTTTACTCTAGATATGGATTTCCTTAGGTGACAAAGTTAAAAAAAAAAAAAAAAGGGCAACAAAAAACAAACAAAACCCCCTCAGCTTAGCAGCAGTGCAGAACAAACCCGGCATTCAAAAAGCAAAGAGAAATTTCTTCCCTCCAGATGAACAAATCTGGATGGTTATACTGATTGCCTTCAGCTTTAAAATGCTGCTGCAGAGCAAAGCTTGACACTCTTCTTTTTTGCTTTGTCCAGCATGGCTCTTTGGGACAGGACATAATGCTGCCATGGAAAAACCCACCTTGACAGAAGCATTTGACAGCTATTCACAGACCTCTTGTGCAAATTAAACCTTTTCCCAACTAGGAGTTAATGTCACCAGTGCCCATGTTCAACCTTTTCCTTGCAGAGTTCTGCCTCATTCGCTTGGCTGCTTTACCTCCTACTTGAACCTAAAACTTTAACCAGCAGCCAAGAGGGAGAGAAGAACTGTGTGGGGTTTAGTCTTCAGCACAATCTGTTTGAAAAATGTCGTTACTAAAAGGTGTAAAGCCTTTAGCAGTCAAGAGTAGAATGACTTTGTGTAAATAACAAATTATACCAGTCCATATTGATTTTTCTTGTCTGAGCAATTCCCAGATCAAAGGTGCTCTTTCTACAAGTCAAAAGGCAATATTTCGAACTGCACTGAACGCTGAAGAGCTAAAGCCCAAGTTTTTCTTCCTCTGCTCCATCATTGCTGCAAATAAAAGCATTACATTGAAGACATACCTTACCATTTTGTTGCTGATCCATAAAGCTTACTTTTTAAATAAGGAAAAAGCTTTCTAGCTCCATAAACCAGGCATGGCTAAGAAGAGCAATTGCACATTAAAGACATAGTTGGGTGCAGCATTTATCTTGCCAAGCATCCCAACTGCTCTGATGTATCACGCCCCCTGCTCCCACTCCCTTACCTACAGACTCAACTTCCAGGGGACAGGAGCCTAAAGGTCATGAAGTCTGTACTCTTCTCACCAAGTTCACTCTGCTTGAATCAGACAGTAGCAGAGTTGTACATACAACATTGACAAGAAACGCAGAGCACAGTGGAGAAAGAGATGAAAACACCCAAGCCCTTGGGATCGGATGAGCCCACTGCCAAATTGGTACCGCCGTTCTTTATGCACTGTTGGGCATTTAGATTTAATTCCCTCTCCTCCTCCTCCTCCTCCTCGAGGCTCGCCGAGGAGATCCTGCTTCCACCAAGTGATCAGTGATGTTGCTTGTTTGAAATCCGTTGGCAAAGCTGACAGCCTTCAGCTCTGCGCAGAGGTGCAGGCTGAGAGGAGACCTGGAGTAGGCCCCACAACAAACTTGCAGTAGCGTTGCCTTAAGTAACACTGTGCAGCCAAGACAATGGATTTTAGGAAATGAATGAATTTAACATTCATTCATAAGTGCGCTCTGAGAGGATTCTTAACATCTTTTTCACTAACAACAACAAAAATGGTATTTCAAAATACAGAAAAGATATCAAATACCAAAGGGACATCCTATTGAGGGAGATGAAATCAAGTTGATTTGACTCCAGAAATCAAAATTGAATACTTCAAATATTTCTCTCTGTACAATTGATATAATATTTTTTTATTTTTCAAAACAAAAACTACACTTAATTTTTCTTTTCCTTTTTTTTTAAAATAATTCAATATCTTGGTTATGAAGGTGAAGTGAGTGGTGCTGACTTTCCTTCTTGGACTTTCCTGAGGAAGCAAACTTATCAACAAAGAGGTGATGGTGACTAGACCTGGACTAACAAAGCTCTAATAAGGTGCAACAGGTTGCCCTAAGCTCCGTCAGAGCCCAGCCCACTTTTTTATCTGACCTTAACCTCACATCCCTGTACCAAAGCAGTGGCACAGAGCTCTGTGATTCCCAGGCTGCCATCAACAGCAGGGTAGTTGATCAGCCTCAAATGTCCAGGCCCCAGAGTAGAGTCATCCTGAAACACTTCAACAGGAAAGAAGCTCATTTTGAGCAATTCCTCTGTAAGAAGTACAGCTTAACAGAGGTGTGTGCTTCTCTCGTGTGTGGCATAAGACTTTTTGTGCCCCCAGTCTTCTCCTGTTCCAGATCTCCCAGCCTTTCTGCACCTGCATCTCTCCTTTGAGCTCCTTCCTTCCCAGCAGGAACTGGGAGGCTTTTTTCCTGATTCTTGTCAGTATGAGAGATGTCCTAGTTACCAGGCTAGATGTGAATACCAGACATTTTACATCTGCAGGAAAAAAGGTGCTGCGTGGTTATTTCCCCTGCCTCCGTTAAGCGTGTTGTGCCCTTTGTATTCAAACAGAGCACTTGATCTTTCTTATACAATTTATATCTCTCATTCTTTTCTCTTATATTCTTCCACAGCAAGGTCCCAAAAGTTATGTAATAAACATGGATGTTATGACATCCTCCACAATAACTCTAAATATCATACAGGAAACATCACCTAATAAATGATATAATTACTGCAAAGATGAAAACCAGCACTCCCGAAAACACACAGTGAGTTGCTCTTTATCTTGTACAAATTATTTCTGTTTTTTTCTTGGGTGCTTTGTTTTGTCTTGCTTTGCTTTTCAAGCTCTCCTTTTGCCTCATCACTTGTGATCATGTGCAAGAAATTTATATCTCCAGGCACAGAAATATAAAGTGCAGTCTTTCTGAGCTGCCACGGGAATGCAGGTCCACCCAGTTAATTTTTTCCCATTGTACTGGGTGGAGTGGCTCCGCAGACACACTTATACACACCCTTTCTTTTTTGGTACTGTTAATTATTATAAGCTACTCTTCAGGTTGGTAGCACAGCTTATTACTGTGGAAAATTGGCAGTTTCTCTCCTTCTGTGGTGACTCGTAAGTTATGAAAAGCTTTTTAGCTTGATTTATTCTGACTTCTGCCATGTCTTGCTGATTTATCTATTGTGCTCTAAAATAAGGCCAATTAATCCCAGCAGTTAAACCAGACAGACAGAAGGGCATGCATTTCCCTACCCAAAAGGTATTTTTGAAACAAAAAGACATGCTTTAAGCCAGTAAACGGTATCTTTTTCTTTGAACTAAGGACAGCACGTACAATTATCGTTGACTCTGTTGTCACGGGCACATCACATTATCACTCCACTTTGCTTTGTTATTACATTCAATCAAAGCAATCAAATACAAAGGAGAAGGCTGTTCTGTCAAGTGCTCCGAGGATGGGATTGCTGAATGCTGTATTTTAATAATCTGTCTTGTTCACATGAGCCGAGCCAGCCGCAGCCAAAGCAGAGAACAGTTGTTGGCCAACCAAAACACAGCTGTTGTAGCTCATTTTGAAGTCTACCAGCCTTTTCTGCTGTCCCTTTTCAAAGATTAAGCTTAATCTTCTGTAGGCGAGGCTTATGTCACCTTATTCAAGAACAGTTCCACTGACAGCCTTGGAGTTTTTTCCTCCTTGCCTCATCCTTTGTGGTTTTGGCAGGGAAAGAGCTTTAATAGAAATGTACCTAGGCAAAAAGCAAAACCGTGTAAAACCTGTGTGGTTCTGCACACAACCAGCAGCCAGGCCACAGCCATGCAAGTGGCTTGGGAGATCACAAGCTTTTTGAGAAAAGTGCAAGCTGATATTTTGGTATGCTATCAAAACCGGGTAAACCTGACCATTTTGTGTGCTTTGAGCCAATGAGCACATGCACAAAACAGAAGCGGGGTTTTAATCTGGGTTTTATTTCCATTTTTTTAGCTTTCTCTGAAACCCAAGTGAAATCAAAGTGTGGAAAAGGAGGCAGTTGTCTAATCTGTATGGATCAAAATTTCACAAAATACTAAGTGAGTTGCAGCAAAACGAAGCAGCTGAGTCTCACCAGCCTGCCTGCCTGCCTCTTTCCGTGGCTTCATCTGCATTGTGCAAAAGCCAAATCAGAGTTATAAGTAACTCCACTCCACTGCCAAGAAACTCATCGTGTTGGTTTATCCAGAAGGGCTTCTGGACCAAAGATAGCCTCTGGCGTGTGGGTTACGTTTCAGGTCTGCTTTTAGAAGAGGGCTGTTCCAAGAGAAGCTGAATGTCTGTCTTCAGGTCTGTGATTATTGTAAAAGCCTGGATTTGAGCTTTTTTTACTGCCTGCGTGTTCACAGCACTTTTCTAATGACCACTGCTTGCTGCCTCAGTTGAATAAGTTTCCCAGACTAACCGGGAAAAAGAGAAACCTTCCACCCTTGGTTCTTTTTCATTTTATAATTTTCTGTTCTTTCTCTAGACTTGCTCTTTTATCCTATTGTTTTGCTCTTGCCTGGATGTGCCCAGTGCCTTGCAATTAAAACAGAGTGGATCTATATAGTTCACAATCTAAGATCACGTGTTGCAAACCCTTGCTCATTAGAGCAATCCCACCGGAGTGAGTAAGGCTGCTTCACATTAGGTCTGCTTGCCTGGTAAAGTTTAGGAGGTTCTGACCTTAAGTTACATGTTTTAAAACATCAGCAAAATGTTCTCTGACTCACTGTTAATAGTGTAATTGCTAATAGGATGAATATCTAAAAAATAGATCCAAATATGTTTATATAACAATGAGAAAACTTTCATTCCCAAAAGGAAGGAGCAGTTGTACTTTAAGCATCACTTGTGTTTTGGCCTGGAGGTGTCTTACATGCTGGGCCAAAAAGTAATAATTAAAGGGACATGGTTGACATAAAACTAAACATATCGAAATTCCTTACCTGTGCTACTTGGCAATGTCCTAGGGTGTTCAGAGTGAAGAGCTTTTTTCAATAAGTTTGTTTTGCACCACTTAGGCTCCTTGTTCTTTCCGCAGTGCTCAGTTTTAAGTATAAAGTCCATTTTTTCTGCTTTCACTTCTAGTTTGTGTTCGATCACTCAGTGTTTCTGTGCTGTATGTGTTCTGAATTTAAAAGACATCTGCTTCACTTCAGCTGTATCCCCCACTGTCAGTCTTTGCTTCCTTCTGTTATATGCATGCTAAAATATTGTTGGCATGAATATGCAAGGAAAGTAAATGCAAAGCCAGCACCGAAGATAATTGCTGATCCTTTTAAAGTGTCCAAACCTCTCATGAGGTCTTTGATGCAGAGGCTGTTAAGCAAGACAGACTAATATTTGACTGTTCTCTTTGCAAGTAACAAGAACAAGTATCTGCAATTACTTTACAAAAACAACCACTGGTGAGAATTACGAATCAATACATGCAATGTGCTTCATATACTTTATTTTAATGAAACCCTGCTTTCACAGAACCTCCACAGCATTTGGAGGTTCAGCTGCCTTGTTAGATCCCTGGCATCAAAGCACGGTGACAAAGGAGTCAGCTGCCTCCTCCGCAGCTGGAATCACGTGGCAGATGCTGCAAGTGACCCTGCAAATTTTGCTGATTTATTTTATGTTTTTTCCCCTCAATGGATGCTGTTGCACGTAATTCACTGGAAATCACAACTCACTTGGTAGCCAAGTGTTTGCAAGTAAATTTGCAAGAGATCTGCATTTAAATGAAAAGAAAAAAAGTATAAAAATCATCATGCTGAGTCCACAGGCAGGCGTGACCCTCTTGCCAGTGTCAGATCGGGCCAGACAGGGGCCAAGCTGCATTAGCATGCAGGTTGTGCTATGCAGACATGCCCTGTCCAGATGTTGGCACCCTTCCACACCAAGAGCCTGGATGGAGAGGAGAGACTTAGGCTCCCACCCCTGCGTTTCTGTGCCCAACGGCTTCTGGCCTGGAGCCAACTTGCATCTGGCCAGCTAAAAGCTCAGCCGGAGGAATTTATATCCATCTGCACCCATGTCCCGTTCCTGCTCAGGGTGCAGTTTGAGGTTAAAGCTAAACCAATCCTTTTTCTAGGAACAATGCCCTGGGCAAGGCCTGTCTGATCTGGGAGATTTGATGTTCTCAAGAAAAAAAAAACCAAAAATAACCAACCTTCTTCAAAGACATGCCTTTCCCCCACTTATAGGGGTTATAACAAAAGGGTCTTGTGATCTTGCAATAGACTGCTCTGTCAGTGAACTTCTTGTAAAACGTCCAGAGAGGGGGGAATACAGCCAAAAAGCAAAATGCCAGTAGAAAGTGTAAGGTCAGCTTGAGTAATGGATATACTTGAGAAAACCACGTCCTGCTCGTAAGGATTGCTCAAGCTGAAATGGAGGATCTGCGCATCAGATTGGTTTCTGCCAAGGAACCATCCCTTTCTCTGCAACGGCAATAGGGAGGAGATGATAAAATCAAGGACAGTGCAAATGTCCTAAGATTCAAAAGACCATTGTGAAATAAATACTAGAAATATTAAGGCTGTGTAAATGTTCAGTTGGGTCAAAAGCCAACGGAAAGTGCTCTGCAAGAGCCAGGCCAGTCTGCCCGATGTGGCTGGCAGTCAGCAGGCTTTGTAATCAGCAAATTAATGACCTCCAGAGAAACACCCCCCACTAACAATGTACTTCTGACTGATTTCAGCCATACGTCATCTGATGCAGTTCCTCTCAGCTTGGTGTGATTGACGGGCAGGCACGCGTTACACGGGACATTTAGGGGAACTCGTTATAGCCACGGTGCTGACGAGTGGGTGGCTGGGAGAGGCTCCTGGCAGAGAGGCACTGCTGGGGGGGATAAACGTTCCTTCTTCCAAGGGGTGGGTGCTTTGCCGTAGCTGTCTTCTGCCTCTTTGGATGTTTTTTTTTCTTTTTTTTTTTTTAAATCTCTTTCAGCCTTGGTTTGTAATTCTTCGGGGTAACTAGTTTGCTGGTTTTTTCTTCCAGGCCTCAGTAATTGCTTGGCTTCTTTCCAGTTGATGCTCAAAGAGGGAAGTGTGCTCTTCTGTATTAGGGCTTTTATATATATTCCTTCCCTTCAATGAAATGAAGAGGGGGTTTGTCTGCCCTGCATTTTGGAGGGACAGCAGCGGGGAGCCTACAATGCCCAAGAGGTTCAAGGGTGAATTTAGACAAAATTACAGGCACATGCAGGGGATGTTTCCAGGAGTACGTGGCGCCTTTGTGGATCTGAGCAGACTTGGCAGCTTAGTGTGGCATCGGTACAGCTGCTGGGGGCTCGGTACCTCCAGATGCACGCAGGGGCTTGGTGGGAGAGGCTTCTGGTGTTCGTGGGCAGCTGGGGGCATTGGAGAGCACACTCTGCTCTTGGCTGCTCTTTAAAGAGCTGCATAACCTCTCCACAAATAGAGGTTGTCTTTGTACTAGAAATGGCATTATTCCCTACGTGAGTCAGCAACGTCCTGAGCAGGTTTGGACGTAAATACCCTGATATGATAGCCTGAGCTTGTTTTGCACCAGACCTGCTCCCTTGCTAGAGTGTGCATCCTAGGGAAAGTGCGGCTTTTGGGGGTTAGAGCATTCCCAGCATGGGGAGAAAGCTCAGTGCATCTCTGCAAAATGCTCCTGCTCTCGTGGTGAAGGTGTGCTTCCCAGGAAGATTTGCCTCATTTTTCTGAAATTCAGCCAGTTTCTCTGCAACATTTCATTGCTAATGTCCAAATACATCTTGAAGCAGGCTGGCCCCTGTGCTACAATAGAGAACAAAACCACTGTGAGAGTTTGTTTGGATTGAATTGTACATGCGCACAAGGGAGAACCTGCTAAAATGATAAAAACCCAGGCTATGTACCCATGCTCATGTTTTGCTGCGCTGATAATATAATATTTCCTGGAGCAAGTTGAAGCAAAGTGACAGGTTTACCCTTTACTCTGGAAGTGAACTTAAAATGAACTTAGACTGTAAGATGTGTAAGTAAAAGAAATGCAACGGAACAAAAAAAATTGGATTAGTAGTTAAAGGTATCTTGCAGGAGGAAAGTTGGCAGGAGTCTAGCTGATTTAACATTAACACCCAGAAAGCATAAGAGGCTGTAAGCTAATCATGAGAGATCATTAACTTCCACCTCCTTTCACCTATGGAAGATTATATACCTCCCATTCTTCTGTTTTCTGGTCCCTTTGAATATAATCAAATGTAACTCAGCTTTTCAATTCAGGGAAACCTTTTAATCCTGCCTGTGTATGAAACACTTCATACCATAGTGTGGCACTTTGTAGTAAATTAAATTAACTCTTCTGTATACTCCTGAACTGTGAGAGACCCTCAATAAATAAAATAAATCTGCGAATAAAGGTAATTTAGTAGAAGGCTGAATGTTTTCTATTCACCTCAGAGACATGGAGATCAGTGTTACTCTCACATGCCTGTGTAGGGACCTGTGTAGCTTCAGCCAGATGCCTGACTTCTCTGCAACTCTCTTTCTCCCTTTTCCTTCAGAGCAAAACCTGCTGTCTTCTGAAAACATCCTGGAGACAGCAACTGCAGCTTGCCTGGCTGCTCCAGGCAGTCCCACACCTCTTCCCATCCATGCACTGTGCTGCAGGAGGACTTCTCACCCTTTCCAGGCAATTTTGCAGGTCAGTAAAACAGCCAGAAAAACCCTCCACGTCCGTGATACTCACATGGGATGGGTGTTCAGTACAAGCCAAGAGCAGACTGCTTTTGATGGCAGCGTGCAAGCTTGCAGCACGGGGGTTTCCCCATGGGTTTCATTTTGGAGGGATCCTCTGTCACAACATGTGACAAAAAGTTTTGGAGCATGTGTTTGAAACCATTTGTCTTCCTGCAGCATGTGACTGCTGCTGCCCTAACAGGGTGCGGGACGGGTAGGGATCACCTGCCCACACCATCAAAAAAATTATATCTGTTCATCCTCAGAGACTGACCTTCAGCACTGAGCACATGGCTCTGCTGCACCACTAGCCTTCCAGGGAGGTGAGAGAGGGAGTCTGGTTTGTAAATAAACCTGGCTGACCCACAGAGAAGGTTCTCTAGATGGGGTTTAGGAGGGAGCACAGATTAACTTTTTGGAGTAAACTGCTAGGAATCAAGTTACCTCGATCCTGTGTTTTGCTCTGCCACTGGCTCATTCTTCCATCACAGGCAAGTCACTTCACCTTGATGCAAGGATTAGTGAGAACATGCCTCCAGGAGAAAAATCTGTCTCATGCCTTTCTCATAGTGGCTCTATTTGCTTTCTACTTTGTCCATGCTCAGTTGTTGTGGAGTTACGGCTTTCATGTTTGGAAGAGGATAGTGTGAGTTAGAAGTCCATGTTACAAGAGCCAAATGTGCCTCCAGAGGGTTTAAAATGGTAGTGAATGTGTAATAGGTTAAAGAGCGAGTTAAATGGAAAGGAACCTGTGGCTACTGGTAGGGCACAGATCTCCATGTTCTCACCTCATCAGCACATAGAAGCGTTTATGGGGCTCCTACAAAGCTTTCAAGATTCATTGTATGCTTGTCTGTGTACTTTTTGCCATAAAGAGTCATAAATGTGTTGTGTTCCCCATGGCATTAACTTGTCTGGCAATGTGCCTCTTCTGAATCAAGGATTTTTATAGTGGCATAGCTAAAACCCTTTTGGAGCTTGCCATGAAGCATCGAGTACCCCCTTTCCAATGCAGAAGTGTGTGGGGAAACTGCTGACGCCCCTGGGCCAGTGGGCTTTCCTCCTGCCTGTGCTAGCTTTGGGAAGTTCTGCTGAATGTGTGAGCAGAGCTCTGCATTCACAGCTGATTCCCTTTTGGTTTTACACAGGACTCATGCAATATTGTAAACTGGGAACAGAGCTTGTCAGTGAGCATGGCTTTGGGGGACTGCTGTTACTTTGACAAGATGCTTGGGGGGACTTTCTTTTGCACATCTTTTTGATGTGCTTGAATACAAGTCTGATCCCAAAGGGTATTGCCCTGCAAACATCCATCCCAGTGAGTCTTCAGGGTTCATGTTTGAAGTTACTTGGACAATTCACCTGTCTTGCTTAGGTAATAGCTATAATATTATCCTAGAATCTGGTTGAAGAATTTAAATTCAAAACCAAGGATGCTGTCATTATACTAATCTCTTTTTATGCAACTGTCAACCAGCCTGGAGGCTGGTGCACCCACTGTGCGCTCCTGTGCACCACTGCTTTCCATCATCTCCTTCTCTAACCTCAGTCCCCTACACAGCTCTGTCTACATCTTTATACAAACTATACCCACACCTTCATCCTCAAGTTTCTAATGCAGAGAAGCCACAGCACCTGTCTACTGACCCAGCAGTGTCCCCTGATGTTTTCCACTCCTGGCCTCTGTGTTGGAATGGGTAATAAAAATGCTGCTCATTTCATCTTTATTAAGCTTTTCAAAAGGGCTTGGAAAATGAGATGCTGTCTATCTGAGGGGGTCTCAGAATTCATAGGCTCAGTTAACTGCATGGATTAGAAACCACCTGGAGGGCTTTTTTTTGATCTGTCAAAATTTAAATTCAGCAGCCAGTGCTTCCTCTGCAAGGGAGGGTGAAATTACCACCTCTTGACTCCAAGGAAAAAGCTGCTTTCCCTGACTTCCTTACAATGCTTCAGGTGTTAGTGATTAACAGTATCAGCCTTCATTTCTGTCTTTGTCGCCGCAATACTAGATTTTGTGCATATGGTAAGTGATGCAGGTACACCACCTATTGTTAAAATAGACCAGCACTTCCAGCAACAATAATTCATTTCAGCTGCTTATAGTTTTGCCAAATTGCAACTATTTGGGTTGAAACTTCCCAAACAGAAAGTGTCTGCTTCATGCTGATTAATTTGCTTTGAATTTCAGCAAAAATGTTTCAGCTGTTTTTTAACCATGATTAAGGAGATGTATTATTGAATGTTGTTCTTACTGCTTACTGGGTTATGGTGGAGGTTTTTCTCCCTTTTGTAAAAGAAATGCTACCACACACATGTTGGACTTAAAGCTTGTCATGTCTTGGATGTGCTTTCTTGTGTCAGGCAGGGCTGTCCTGAGAGTCTGTGTGAAACAAATGGTAAAATCACAGCCCATTTCGTTGTCCTCTGTTACAGCCTGTCTCCTGGATAACTTGCTTTCCCTGCTCCTGTCCTCTCTCCCAGCACCCAAGCTGAGTAGCTCACTGTTGTCCCCTCTCTCCCTGTCTTCAACAAATCCACATGGGGTCTCATCTCCCCTTCCTCTCAGTGTGACAGGGCTGAACCCTTGCAAATCTGTCCTTGACCCCTGAACTGGGGGATAGTGATAGGAGAGCATCTCATGTGGTCAGATGTACCTTTTTGCCCTCCTTGAAGTTGGCAAATGGGCCAATTTTCGTTGATTGTATGAGTCTGGACAATCACATTTTGGACATTTCCCAGTTGTTACAACCCTTCTGGAGTCAGCCACCAAAACTGGGAGATGACATTGCCTTTCTCACTTTCTCAATATCTTCCCTGGCTGCCGGGTTCATTCTTGTCTCAGAGTACCGTTCTGGCACCTGTCTCTACCCAGGTGTGTGTAGAGGTCCTGGAAACTGGGGTAATTCAAATGATGATGTGGTACCAAGTCCTGTACTGTCAGAAATGGCACCTTCTGCATCTGGAGAGTGTTTGGACACTAATGTCCTGGGAAATGCTTGTGCTAAGTAGGTTTCTTCAGGTTTCTTCAGACTGATGATTGATTTTACAGCCAATATTCTTGAGGGCTGGTGGGTGAAAGGGCTTTTTGGACAAAGAGAAAAACAGATCTCTGAAGCTAGTTAAGGAAAGATTCCAACCACCCCCCCACCCCCCCATTTTGCACTTAATGTTATTTAAAGTTGGCAAGAAAGGCTTGGTACAGGAGAACATAGGTATTCACATCTGTTGCTGTAACTAAAGGGGGCTTTCTCTGAACGCAGCCCAGAAAGTCAGGTGCATGTACTTTCACTGCTGTTGGATCTTTCACCAAAGTACTGTTTTAAAAGCATTTGGTTCCCCAGCAGGATTTCCCACTCTGGTTTCCATGAGATTAATTGTTTCAAAAGCTGGAGTGGATGGAAAGTTTTGTTGGCTAAGTCTGTAGAGAAATAGCACTACTACTCTGTGCAGGAAAAGCTGATACTTTTAGCACTGCCATGTGTTTCTGTACAGTCTAATATTTCACTCAGCTGTTACATATTCTTACTTTATTCAGCCATTATTTAACACATTAAGGAAGCACATGAAGTGGTTTCACATTGCTATTGATTAGTACCTTTTCCTTTACAGTCTTCTCATAGTAATTTTTTAAGATTCACTGTCACATTCAGAAATGTCAACATGCAGTTGCAGATCAGACTTCTCTGAACTCAGGACAGCTGTTTGAGAGACTGCATTCAAAATGAGGAGATTTTGCTTTGTGTCATTCATTGCCATTCCTAGCCTTGGTCACAAAGGGTGGGATTTAGGATTAGGTTTCTCTCTGCTGTTCACTTGTCCTGACTGATTGCAAAATATATTTCAGAAACTTCAGCTGCGAATGGTTTTCTTTTCTTGGCTTCTGCACAGTCCAATTAAGATGTCATTGGAAAATGTTAACTAGTAAAGTATATCACTTCTTCAGCTAAAGCTGTAGCAACCACATAGCTATAAATTCCTGTGTAGTCAAACAGTGGCTCACGAGATCCATGGAGTCATGCCCACTTTGTCAAGCTTTGGAAATCTTGAGAGGAGGTCCTGGAAAGCCAGCATTAGCCTTGACTGCATGCTTGGCTGATTTAGCACCATGAATCTCTGTTGGGCTCTGCTGGAATAGTTTGGTTGGCTACAAACCAACTACCAGAGGAAACATAGCTAAGAGAGCAGAATAGGAGAGGACAGTAAAGCCATATATACTGCACTGCAGTGTGGATGAGAATGAACTGTCAGAATAACACAGCTTTGTTACATTTTTTCCCCAGTTCCTAATCTTTTCCTTGCATGGAGCCAGAGTTCATATTCTGGGCCAGCCATATTTCTAGATAATGTATAATCATGGTTCCCTCTCATTGATTATATTACTGCTCAGTTACAGCTGCTTTGCTGGGGAGCAGGAAGCTTTTCCAGATGGTCTGTGGACATCATTAAAAAGAGACATGAGCTTGGTGCTTTCAGCCCAGAGGGATTTAATCCCCCTTCAGCACAGGGCTGATGCACAGCAGCAGCCACTGGATCTTACCAGCTTCATGGTGCAAAGGGGAGCTCTGAACAGGGGGCCTCAGCCTCCACATACCGTGCAAGCTTGGATGAGGGCCATGTTGCAGTACTGTACTGATTTATATTTCATTCAGAGCATGTCCTCCTCTGCCACCCCTGTAATTTGAGCAGCACTTTTTTATTTCCTCATTAGTTATTAGATATTCTTGGTCTTGTGTTGATAAAACCAGGAGGCTAGGGGTGGCTTTACTCCCCCATCTCATGTTTGGGAGAACCCTCTGAAGGACTGGAGGACTGCAGTACTGAGTTGTTGGGCAGGGGCATTTCAGGACGTAAGCCACAGAGAGGCTGACTGAAGCACTTTGTTCAAGCTCCTCCACTCTGTTAGCTCCAGGATGCCAAATGGAAGTAAAACAGAGCGAGCTTCAGTAGAGTTCTCATTGCTTCAGGTTTTAAACATTGCAACATACTCCTGAGCTATCTTGTACCGTGTCTGGCTGGTGTTTTCTGAACATGTCCCCATTGAAAAAGATAATCATGTTTTGTTTAAATTCATTTCTGAAGTTTGAAAACCAATTTCTTTTTAAGACTGCCCAGTTCACTGAATTGAAGCTCTGCACAGTAGCATATTCAGTTTCTGCCGTAACCTGCTACTGCTGCTTTTAGCTGTAGCTTTAACCGCAGAAATAAGAGCCAAAAAGAAAAACCCCTACTATTTGCTTCATTTTTTTTTCTAATTTTTTTTCAGTGACACTGGGTGCACTGTTAGTTGGAGAGAAGGATTGGGGAAGGCATATGACTGTGCTTTCTTCCTCAGCTGAGAGAGGCATTTGAATTCTCTCTGGCTTTGCTGAAATCACAGTATTGCTGAGAACATCTGTAGAAAAGAATTAGCTTTTTCTCTCCCCCCTCACTGAGAGCAAACTTCAGAGAAGGTCAGGCTCATAGGTCTTTCTGTGGATTATTTTAGCTACACTGAAAAGAGTAGAGCCTGTCTCATTGCAACCAGCTGGAAATACAGCAACTGCTTAAAAAGTACAGGAGCTAGCTTCCATCAATATATAGATTTGGTAGCAGTCAGACTGTTCTTTGACATTTTCAGCAGTGCTAACATTACAAGCCAAGAGCTCTGTGAGAAGTCTGGCCATGCCCTGAGCAGTGCAGATCATCAGTAACTCAGCCAGACAGACTATCTGTGCTTAAATGGGAGGTCTCCTTGTAGGTCATACTGGTACCTCCTCCAGGGTCACCTGTGGTAGGGTGGACAGGCGTATTCTCACTGGGCTGCAACTGACGCAATGATCTTAAAGGTCTCTTCCAACCTAAATGATTCCATGATTCTAAAAGCACTTGGAAACTAAGAGTGGGACTCACAGACTTATGTTTCTGGGAGCACATGATGCAGAAACTCATAAATCATCACTCCATGGTTAATATCTGCAAGAAGAGGCTAAGACATTACTTGCAAACCTTTGATCTAAGTTGTTTGGCCCGCGGTCTGCAGGGCTACTTGGGCTGTTTCTCCTGAATTAATTGTGGTAGTAATAAGAGCTCCAGCTGCAAATCCAGTGCCCTGTCGCCTTCTGTCTACAATGGACTGTGCAACCACTGGACCAAAGTCCTTGTTTGAAAGATTTCTTTATAAAAGAGAGGAGCCAGCCGGCTGGGCTTTCTCTGCTGTGGCTCAGAGACTTGGAATGTGCTTTCTCTACTCCATAGTTAGTTGATTTGGTAACTTTCCAGGACTGAACTTCTTGCAAAAGACACCTCTGGATAGAGTTTCTGGAGGAGGCAGACACCATGCCTCCTAGATATGCCTCCTAGACATTCTGGGTAGGTGGCTGTCTGATTTTAGCAATGCTGAGGTTTACTAATGCAGACATAATTCACTTAGGGCACCCAGAGGATTGGAGAAAAGCCTTTATTATTTTTAGTCTAAATAAAAATAGTATTTCAGGCTTCCTAGAATAGTGAAAACACAGAGAGTCATGGACTATTGCTGGATAAAGAATATTTATATGCTTTTTCAGCCAGGGTTTCCATGAAATAGGAGCTGTTTAGATTGGATTTGACCAGCCCTGTCATGTCTAGGCATATGCAATTAGTTCTCTATGCTTAAAATTGCAGTAACAAACCTGGGTTTGACTTTGTGGCAGTATGTGCAGGGTACAGCCTCACAAATGGCATTTATGATTATGATTATTTTAATCATACCCCTTCAGTAAATAAGAAACTCTGTTGTAGTCATGAGGGAATGTTTCAGCAGTACTAAAGGGATTTAGGAACCTAAAGACTCATCTAAACGTGGTCAGTGAGGGCAGTACCTAAGTCACACGGGTTTCTTTGAAAACATTGCTCCATTCATTGTCTTCTTTCATTCTCCTCTTCCTCCAGGGCCAGGCTGCTTCAGTGTAAGGAGTCTCAGCAATGTCAGTATTTCTGGACGGCCTGGTTATGCTGTCAGGATATGGGGTGCTGAGGGGACAAGGGACAGACCTGCCCAACCTTCCCTGATGTGAGAGGGACAAGAACATACAGGACCTCTGTCCCTGCCTAAAACACAAGGTTTTAAGGAAAAAGGAAAGTTTCTCAGCATGCTTATTCTGTGGTCAAGGAGACTTTTATAGCACTGGTCTGACCACTGATGGCAATTTATGTTGTTATTTACAGAGTGTGTGGGGTTTTTTTCCCTTTCCCTGTGTATCTGGAGCCACTTCAGATGGATGTGTGCATAATAGCAGCAAAGTGAACGCTGCAGGGAAGAGAGCTCTCTCCAACACGCAATGCCCCGCCAGGCTGAGAAGTGGCTTCGTTTGGCCATGAGCACTTCTCACCACAGTACACCCCCTCACTCCACTCTCAGGGACAAATTTGCCTTTGCTGAGACCTAAGGAGTTGGAGAATGAAACACCCCAGATCACAATCTTGTGTCATTGCTGTTATACTAAGAAAGGGGACTTTCCAGCAAGGTACTTAAACTAGGGTCTCTCTCTCATGCTATGTCTTGGCTGCTGGCTGGTTGGATGTAGAAGATCGCAAGATCAGATCATTTGGTCCTGGGGTTCTGGTCATGAACAAACCAACATAAATAGATTGAAAAGTCCTGTTTTCTGGACTTCAAAGAAAATTCTGAGCTGTCTGTGCTACCTGTGCTGCTCCTAAGATACCAGGCTTGTCTGTGCTATTGAGTCACACGTTTCCAAGCAAATAAAGCCCAGCTTAGAATAATCTGTTTTATGCATTTTGTGAAGGTATAAAAGCACGCTGTTAACAAATTTATTTCTATCAAATGTATATATAGACTTCCTGGACGTGGTCCCTCAGCTGGGATAGAAATGAATACAGTCTCTGAGCAAATGCTTACAGCAGCCAAAGATCTGGCCTTTTCATTACAGGCTTCAAACTAACAATTCTGGGCTTGCAAATTATCACCAAAGGCGCTGTGCCTGTGTGGGCAAACACTCCCTCCCTCTTATTATCACCAGTGTCAGCCAAATGGTTTAAAGAGCACCGTGCTCAAATTGCCCTGAAATATGAAAAGATCTCCTGATGGCATCTCCAAGCCCCCATTTCCCCATTTTGGGAATCTTTTGAATGCAAACTGTGACCAAGCTCAAGGAGAGAATTTCTTGTTCTGACTTGCTGGAACCATGGAAGCATGGTCAGCACACGGTGCAGGTTTTTTGCCTATCTCATCTGCTACTGCTGGGGAGGTCCAATAGGACCTGAATGCAGAAAGAAGCTTGACAGATCAAGGACCGCAAGCACTGGCCTCCCAGATACTCTAGCAAGGTCACGACAAATTACCGTGAGGTTTTGTGTTACCCAGTAATGTAGATTCCCCACTGTGTTCCCCCCAGTTGTAGATGGTAGGAAACCAAGATGCAGGCTAGTTTTTCCTGTTCTAGAAGAGCTTCAGGGGAACAGGTAATAAAACTCAAATCATTGGGTCTTGATGCTTTGCAAAGTATTTGTGAGTTAGCCACTACAGCCAGATAAACCTCTTCCCTTCCTTAGCCTTTGCCTGCCTCACCCAAGGGACTTCTGTTGGGGGGAAAAGGCTTTCCTGGAGATCAAGGCAGGAACCCACCACAGGAGAGGAGGGCTGACACAAGCCTCTCCCATCCTCCACCCCAAATGCAAACAGTACTGCTGATAGCATGCTTGCAAAATACGTGTCTCTGCATCCATGTGCATGAAAACAGCTCTTCTCACCACCCAAAAGAGTAAAGAGTGTGTACAGTGAGTGGTTGTTTCATGAAGGGGTTTTGAAACAAACTTTGGACAGATGTTAGTCACTTCTCTTGGTGCACAGCTGGAAGGCATCACGATGTTACACCAATGACTGCAGTGAAAGGGAGCTTGGCGGTGTGCTCATGCAGCTTTTACTGGTTTTAGATGTTCATCAGTGTAAAAAAGCTGGCAGCTCCTCCACTGCCTGTTACTTGGCTTCAGTACCATGGGTATCTCGTTTGTGATGCTATGATACTCGAAATAAAGAGATGTGTGTGCATGCTCTGCTTTCCTAGAAGCTACTAGCAGCTCCCAGAGGCAGGCTGCCTGGCTGTTGTTTACATGGATGCTCTCTAGCGCTAGTGCCACCAGACTACCCAGTCAAAACATGATGGCATGCATGTGGCATTTCTGTTTACCAGGCTGAGCCCAGCCAGGGGAAGTACCACGTCCACAGAGAGGATGTCCCAGTCCTGGTGTGGATCTGGCCATCTTGAGAAGGGACTGTTTTCTTTCGGGAGGACTGGCCATGACTTCATTTTAATCCCAAACTCAAGCAGTAGGGCAGTGCTTGTAACTCCCCAGGGACTTAAATATTGCTGTGCTACACTGCGAGGTGACGCAGCATGGTGTAGGCTGCAGGCAGGCTTTTCTGTGTGTTCAAAAGATTGCAGGCTTAGGCCATTGAGAGCCCATCCTGCCTTGAGGGATTTGGGTATATAACTACAGGAGTATTTGTATTCCTTTTTCCCCACAACAGCATTTGGTGTTTTTTGTTGGGATTTGCATCACAAGATAAGAACGAGCGAATACTTGGTGGCCACTAATCCTAAGAAACCTGCAAAAGAAGGTAGTTTGGGTCCTATGAAAAGTCTGGCAATGTACCTGCTCTGAGTTAGGTATTTGTGAGCCAAGTAAAACCCTGTGGGCCCTGCCTCAGGAGTTTTTACCCTTCCCTTCAGACCCCTCATGAAGTTGCAGATATAGTTCTTCCTTGAAGGAGGCAACATCTTAAGGAATGAGTGAGAGAAATTCCCACGTCCAGAGGGAAACTTGAAACATATTTTTTTTGCAAGACCTATTTGTACTTGAAATGCTTAGGCTCCTTTTTGCCAGCCACCACAACCAGAGTGTTACAAAGAGCACCAAGGCACTGAGTACATGAGTCCCCGCTCTGTCCAAAGCCTTGCTTGCAGATCTCTGTGACACAGTAGAAAAACTACTTCTCTCCATTTCCTCTCTCGGAACTGTTTTTCCTTGCAATGCAGGAGAAGCTATGTATTGAGTCGTCAGAGCTGTGCACTGACATATGATGGGCAGGACCGGACTTTACATGGTTTTGCAGGGTTCACGTGAGCAGAAAGGTCATTAGCTGGCTCCCATCTCAGCCATGCAGCAACATTACAGCATCCCCTTCTCTTTGTATAACTGTGCATGTAGCTGTCATGGGGATGGCAGCTAGATCTGACCAGTTGTGGCCACTGCTTTAGGCGGCAGGGAGAGAGGCTGAGGCTTTCTGCTGTGAATGTGCAAGAAACAGCAGAGCATGAAGCAAACGCCGACTGCAGGAGTCTTGCACTCCTAGTGGGAGGCTTGACAGGTCCGCTGCTCTTGCTGTCGGAAGTAACTGCCATTCCCAACGCTGTGCTAAGATGAAGGGCAATTGGCTTTCCAGTGTGTATTTGTAAATCACATCCCTTCCCCATGCGAGCCTCTAAATCAGACATCAGCAGAGAACAAGCTCCCAGCTGGTAACAGCACATAAACTAATGAAATATAAATGCCTGGTACAAAAGGCAAACATGGTCCCTACTTGCCATCACTGAATAAAATGATTGATGGGAGTTTCCATGATACCGATGGCATTTCCAGTAGATGCAAGCATTGCAGGCAGAGAGTAGCCCTCAGAGCCTGTAATTTGGTTTGCTCCCATCACCACTGGTGCTTTTAAGAGAAAACAGCTGCTGGTTTTTTTTTTTGTTTTTTTTTTTTTTAAATTGTGGCAGCAAGAAAATTAAATGAATGATTTCTTGAAATCTATTTTGACAGAGGCCAGCATTTCATGATGAGAAGCAAGAGCCCAGTTTTTAGTTTCTTGGTCTCTAGGGAGATTTCCCAGGAGATCAGGAGATAATTGCAAAAGGATCTCTGGGAAGTGATTAGCGTTTTGTTCGGGAACAGAAAGTTCGGCAAGCTATGGAATTAGCCAGGCTACAATATTAACTACTCAGGACCAGCTGCTACTTGCGCTATCTTAACCCATAGTACTTTTTTTCTGACAAGGCATATTAAAGTGCTTATCTTTAGGTAACACACGCTGTCATACCCACCAAATCAGTGGGATTCCCCAGGGTTTGGAGTGTCTTTGGTAGCGGCTGCTTACTCCCTGCCCTGTCCACCTGAGACCAAGGGGATTTCTCAAGGCGTCGGTGCTACTTTGTATGAACAAGAGGCAAAATCTGGCCATAGATTTAAAAGATCCACCAAGTGTCTTGTTTTATTATATGTACTTCTAATTCTCCAGTTACCTCTCCAGAGGTATTTAATGTAAATTCTACCTTTTATCCAACCCGTTTCTCTTCACTGAGCCTGCAAACATTTACTCCGGCACTTAGTGAAAAGTCCACCCCAGCGTGATTCTCTGCTGCTTTGAACTACGGCTGTTGTAAATCTGTGCAAAGTGGGCATAAACACTAGTGTTTTGATGAAATAATATTTGAAAACCCACATTCTGCAGGTGAAAATGACTACAGGAGATGGTGGAAAATCCATGTACTGCTTGAGAAAGCAAGTATTCCAGCTTGGTGATATTAGCAGAATTGACCTTTCCTGGTTAATACAAAAACATGACAGAACCAGGTGCCCTGCTTGTCTTTCAGGGCAAAACGTATTGGGTCCCAGTTATGACAAGGATAGTTCAGATAAGGTGGTAGGAAAACCTTTCTAGGGCTTGTAGAGTGGGAAGGAATTGCTTGGCAAGATCACAGGGTGTCCATCTCTGGGAAACTTTCAGAAAAAGCTGCACCTACGTCTGCTCAAGGAGGGGATGAGCTGGGGCTTTGCAAGGTCCCCCTCAGCTGACACATTACAGTGATGCCATAAAATTTAAAACAAACACTGAGTATCAGGACAGACTGGGGCTTGTAGACATCCTGGAGACAGGGTGATGTCTAATGCAGTGCTTAGAAAAGAGAGAGGAGATTACACACAGTCATTTCTGTAAGTAGCTCCCCAGATGTTGGTATCTGCAGAAAGCCTGTACTGCATCAGTTTAATTTCCTACCTATCTGCCCAAGCCTTTGCTAGCTTGGTAAAATCTGGGGGCTCTGGCAGCAAACACAGTGTGCACTGGTGCCTGGCCACCAGCAGATGGAGGTCTCACCAGCATGAGGCCAGGGTAAACTATTTCCGTGGCATTCAGGCTCCAGAATTAAATAACTGGGTGCAAAAGCAAAATACCCCTTAAGGTCCTTTTCACAGTAGCTGGAAAAACAGGACTCGGGGAGGAGTTCAACAGATTCCTCAGCTTCCAGCTGAAACTAGCTGATGTTTAATTTCCATTCAACATGGTCATCAGACCAAAGCTTGGGGTTAATCTCACTCAGTGGCACCAAAGTCCTGGGAAACAGCAAGGCATTTGTGAGAAACCTGCTGAGAAGACAGTAACAAGCACTGCTAATGAGCAGGGAGGGAATCAAGCATGCACTGCACCAAAGGCACATCATCTTTCTGCAGGCAAAAAGCACTCCCTCTTCACCTACAAGCCAGACGCTGTTCCAGGCCTCAGCAGTAACAAATAATTTTCCTCCACGCTATATTATTAGTACCTTTTGATGGTTATTCTTGGTTATCAATATTGCCTTTACAGTCATAAATAGCTCTAGCCACGGTCTGAACCCCACGGTGTGAGGCACTGTGCAGACAGGGAACAGGGTGGCCCTTCCACGGGGAGTTCACAGCCTGGCAGGGAAGGAGCCATTGCCGGTCTTTAACAAATACTCATTTCTCAGTTCTTCGAATTAACCTGGCAAAGTGGCAGATTAAGAGAGCCAGGCTCAGTGCTTACCCACAGAAAACTGCCACACTCATTTCATATGTGCTGCTGAGTAGTTGTATTTTCATGTGTGCTTCATGCCTCAGTTATTCTCCAGTCACCAGTGGGGCTTGGGGAGGGAGAGAGGGGGCTTCTCCAATGCAAACTGGATCTGATGATTCCCTTAGAAATAGGCTTGGGATAATAATTTGGGAGTCTGAGAGCTTGAGCTTACTCCTCTGACTTTCTGTGCTTCTGGAGTGAAGCACCAGCCACCTTCATCTGCCTTACAGGCTAGGGTTGCTTTTTCTTTTCTGTATGGTGGGGCTGCAGGGAAAGGGAGATCGTATGAGACATCAGCATGTGGGACCAGGGAGGTTTCTCAGACACACAGAAATAGTCAACAGCAAAGCCCTGACCTCCCAGCAACTGGTGTCATTGCCACCCAACAGCTCTTGCCATCATCCCGCTTGAAAATGTGTTTCTCCTTCTGAAAAGGATGTTTTAGCATTTGAGCTGATCATATTTGCAACTGAGTCCAAGTAGGATTCCTATAAAATCTTCATGGCGTGCTTCCCCTTACCTCATCTAGCCCAGCAGATCCAAACAGCATGTTCACCTAGGACTGTTGGAAGACCAGCCTTGCATACCTGATGTGATCACAGATGGCCCTGGCCCTGCCCTCCGGGTATGAAATACTGATAGCAGTCAGCATGACTCAACAGGTCAGTGTCTGAGAGTCAACTGGGATGTTTTATTGCATTTTCTTTTAATGGAATGCCCAACTATGGGGGAAGTTTGGTCACTTGGCACTGGTTTTACTTCTTCTGCTGAACCCAGGGAAGCTGGACTAAAGGGGTGATTGTTTTCCTTAGCTCCTCTGAGACCCTTGGTCCAGATTTTCCAGTGTTTCAGTATTGGGAGATACAAATAGTGAAAAACTCACCCACTGTCTGAGTGCACCTTCCAGCTCCTGAAAAGCTACTGGAAGGGGACTCCCGCTTCACAGGCTGGATATACCTTCAATTTTTGAACCTCACTCTGTTCCCTTGAGATGTTCAAGGACAGCAGTGCCAGACATCCCTTTTGCTGTAGTGGACACCCAGAGAACCACTCTGGTCTCCTGTAATGCTGTCAAAACCCCTATGTCTTTATTCCCCTCTGAGGCTGTTGGAAGCCTCTTCAGAAACAAAAATAAAGGGTGGTCTAACTTCATAGTGCATACCCATTACAAGGGTAATGCCTGTAAGCAGATACCAAAGTGTATTCACACACACCAGTCCCCCCTCTCCACCAGGACTCAACCAGTCCCTTTGTCCCTGGGGTCTCTCAGCCCATCTTTGCGGGTAAGGCAGATCCCAGCTCTTTGCACACTCGCCAAGGGGGCCAAAATTGCTGCACCGCTTGCAACAAAGCATCTGCAGAGCCATTCCCAGCCAGCAGCCATCAACTCTCCCCTAGCACTGTCTGTCTCACTTCCCAGTGGCAAGGGTTACAGTCCCTCCCTGCACACATCTGACAGGCACAGGGCTCAGGAGTGGAAGTTATCTTTCCAGCTGCTTACTGCAGACACTGGTGTGTCTTTGCGAGGAGGTGTAAGTATATTAGAGTCTCAGCTGTGGTCTCATTTCTATTGCCCCCCTCTAGACCATCCAACAGGGACTTTGAAGAGCTGTGTAATTCCATGGTGATAGCTCAGCTTCGCCTGCAAGGCACTGCTTGGGTTCTTATTTTGTTCCAACTTCCTTCACTGTGCCCTAAACCAGGGCAGAATGAAGCCCAGCACGTGCACACACCCAGGCTTGCTTTGTCATTCTCAGTGGCTCCTCCTTGAGCTGTCCTCTTTTTCTTAAAGCTAAGTATTTTGGGGATGAAGAGAGAAGCCGTGATTGCCTGTTGTCAGCGGGAACCCAGCTCTCAGCCCGACTTTCTAATTAGGCAACTGGCCTTTGAGTAGATCTTGAGTGTTTTACAGAGGTGGGTCAACAACATTACTGCTGTTTCAAAACTGGGGCAACAGAAGCTCAGAGCTTGTTTTGCCTGCAATTACAGAGCCTAGAGGTTAGAGGACGTGGTAAGAGAGCTTTGCGCTCTTGCTTTCCAGAAACATGCAGAGATCAGTAGAAAATTATGTCCTCCTCCTATATAACTTTATTGCTTGAGTCAAAATCAGTCAGAAGCATTACTGCTTTCAGTTAAACTCTGCAGGGCCAGGGGGTTAGCCAAAAAAAGAAGAAGAAGGGGTGTATTTTCAGGCCACGGAACTTTGTGATGCTTACGAAGTCCTGAACGTGCTGAGAGAAGTCATCAGGAAACTCCCGAGCCCTGCCAGCACATCAGTAACTCCCTCTTCCCCTGCGAGGAGCTGTAAAGCCGTCGCGGGAGCCGGGTAGGGACGGGAGTGCTCCCGAGCGCTGCCGGGGAGCGGGCACAGCCCCGGGGGAGGACCCCCCCGCCCCGGGCTCCCCCTCCCGCCGCCACGGCCGCCCGGCGGGGCTGGATGGGGCGATGGCCGCCGGGCGCCAGCCCCGGCGCTGCGGGGCACCCGGGGTGGGGGGGGGGGGGCAAACTCCCCTCCGCGCGGCCGAGCCGCCCCGCGGTCACTTCCTGCCGGCGGCGCGGCGGTGGGCGGGGCGGTGGGCGGTGCCCGGGGCGGGGCGGGGGCGGGGGCGGGGCGGTGCCCGGGGCGGGGCGGGGCGGTGCCCGGGGCGGGGCGGGGCGGCGCCCGGGGCGGGGCGGGGCGGCGCCCGGGGCGGGGCGGGGCGGGCCCGGCGGGCGCTCGGCGGGCCCTGGCCGCGGGGCGCTGGGCTGCGCCGCCGAGCCGCGGCGGAGGATGCGGCGGAGCCGGGCGCCGCGGCTGGTGCTGGCCGCCTGCCTCGGCTCGTTCCTGCTGCTCGTCTTCTACTTCCAGAGCAGCCTCAACCCAGGTGGGTCCGCCGCGCCCCCGGCTCCGCGCCTCGGCGAGGGGCGCCCCCGCGGGACCCCCGGCCGGCCGTGGGGCGGATGGCGGGGGCAGGGGGCGGGCGGCGCCACGGAGCGGGTCCCCGGGGTGCCGGGCACCGGCGGTCAGCCCCTCGCTGGCTCCTAAAATCGCGTCGGTGTCGGTGTCCGTCGGTGAGAGCCGGTCTGGTCTGGAGGGGCCGGTCCACGGGGCAGTTTAAGTTCGGGCCAGCCGGTGGGCTCGCCCGGGGGTTGCCCATTTCCCGGCTGGGACTACTGAAGTTCGCTCTTGGGTTCGTTTGCAGTGTGCGACCGACTTAACCATCGCAGCGCTGCTGTTCTGGAGTGAAATTCGTGTTTCATTTTTAAAGCGAGTTTCTTTTGGGTGACCGTCCCGGTCGGCGTCCCTGCGTTCGGTGACAGCAGAGCATGAAATTGTGTACAGCTTCATTCAGTGCCCTCTCTGCTGGGGTTGGGACAGATAGAGGAGCCGCTCTGTTCCCCAAGCGCCCGTTTCACACCCACGGTCACTAAAAGTCCTGGGGAATCTGGTTGAATTGCTCAGGGGACTTCTTTAGTGTGTGCTCTTAGAAATAACTTCCACATCGGGAAACAATTCAGTAATAACAGAACTAAAATATAATCAGTTTTGTACTGGAGGGGTTCTTTATTTCCCTGTCTGCTTTCTGCTCTTTTGGGGAAATTATCTCCTCTTTCCTAAGAGACATTATTTGGTAATTCCTGTAGTTTTAACAATGTACTAATGTTTTCTGATTACAGCAGCAATCCATCAATGGGGCCTTTAAAGCTACATCTTAAAATTCAGAAGACTGAAATGTTAGTGGAATTTTATCAGTGTGGACTAAATGAAATGCGATTTTCCTTTTATAGGGGCTGCTCCATCACTTTAATGTGTTTTTTCCTAAAAATAAAAAAAAGGCAAAACTTGTTGGCTGAATAAGATTGAAGAGGAGTTAGGTTTCAGCAAGCATTTGTTATTTCTAGGAGAGCATGTGAAGTTTGTCAAATGAATTCAGTAATCCCAGAAGACCACAATCCGTATTGTATTCTTTAGTTAATTTTTTTTTTAAAAGAAATGATATATGCATTTATTTTCGTATTGGGACTGTTCAGTAAAAAGTGAAGCACTGAATCAGCCCTAGTCTCCAGGGCTCCTAACAGAGAGATGATCGCATTTTACATTGGATTTGCTAGTATTTCTAGATTTCTAGTATTTGACTGGAAAAATGTGGCTGTTTTCAGGACTCTGGTTTTCAAAAGGAGACTTCTGCATGTCTGAGTCAGCAGAACTTTCTGTGCTTACTTGACTTTAATCCCTTGCATGATCTCAACACAGTTTCACGCAGAGTTCCCATCAGGTCAGAGCAAACCAGGTGATGGTAATGGTGATGCCATCTCATGAAGGGTTTGGGGGATTTCAGGATCTGGAACGCTCCCTTGAGAGGTGCTGGCCAGCTGAGGCTTGGGAAATGCAACACCCTTAATAGGCCGCAGATCTATTGCCTTGATATGGGGCAAGTGTGATTTTCTGAAAGGTCCTGTAGATGGTGGTAAGTCTGGGGTAGGGATCCTGACCTGGTGGAAACCAGTGGTGTATTGTCACTCAGCGGAAGCCCATTCGTGAGGATGGTGAACACCCTCTGCAGATTTGCCCCTTAAGGTTCACAAAAGCGGTGAATTAAAGTGATATTCATGTCTTCTAAAATCTGGTTGTTTCTAGCCACATAGTTTTCTCTCTGGGTCCAGCCTCCATTTCTTTCCCTTATTATTTTTCATTTTACAGTTTTTCCTTTCCTCTTTAGTTTTGTGAAAAACTCACGCTAGCAGAGGAAAGGTCGTTGCCATATTCAGAAAAGAAGCAAGCTAAAAATTACTTCTTTTTTTTTTTTTTTATCCCAAAGGAAAGCAAACAGAGGCCAATTACTTGAATTTTGGAAGTCACTAGTTTCAATAAGAGGTAAACAATTTGCAGACAAAAATGTCATCTTTAAAGTGATGGTTGTCTTGTGGTTATTTGGAGTTCTAGTTTTCTGGTGTTATTTGGTTTCTATATAATAATGAAGAAAAAATGCTAGAAAAAGCAGCAGTGCTGTGAGTTTCCCCTGGGAGCAGTCAGATCCTTTTCTCCATCTTTAGCAGGATTCAGCAGGTCGTCTTTCCTGGGCCAGCCACAGCCCTTTACGTGTAACGTGCTGAATTAATCCTTGCTAATAGCACATAAAGATCGAACCATCCTGTGAGCAGGACAAGGAATACAAGATGGGAAGAAAGATGATATAACCAGAAACCTTTAAGTTTGCGAGTGCTAAGGGCTCACTCATCTCGGGGAGCAGGAATTAACTCCTCCGTTTGCGTTTCCCACTTTTAACTCCATCCGGGCAGTCGTGCGCTGGAGCGGTTTGCACTGAACTCCATGGCTGTGCTGAAATAAGGCTTTCTTGTTCTGCCCTAGGAACACCCACACACCAGCATGTGCTGAAATAACTCTGCTCCTAAATGCCGCCGAGTTGGTTATTTTGGTGCTGGGCTGAATTTGTTTGTACTGAAGTCAGTGGCAGAATCCCCCGTTGTATGACCTGGAGGCAGAAATGGGCTCGGGCGTGTTTGCCAACCTCACTGGCGCTCAGGAGAGGCGAGACAAGTCTCAGTGCTCCCCAGGGAGAGCATCCACATGTGGGTTTGTATGCTTGAGCATGCACTGACTTCATATCCCCACTTGTTTTATGTTGGCTTTCCTTGCCTCTAGCTGTACCGCTCTAGTGAGCGGTCGTGGGGGGCTGTAGCCCTTGTTCTCCCCTGGCTGTGGGGTGCAGCTGCACCCATGGACTGTCCTCTGCTCACTTCAAGTCAGTGATGACCTGTCTGTCCTGTTGGCCTTCAGCTGTCTCACTCCAGGCTCACAGACCCATAGCCCAGGGCAGAATACCTGCATCGCAGGAAGGTACTAAAGTGGTGCCGAGCACACTCTCAGGTGGAGTTTACAAAGGCTGCCATAGTGGGTGGTTATGGGGTTTGGCTGGAGCAGTCACCTTTCAGCATCTCCAGGCCCTCCTGCATCTGGACTGGTGATGTGGGCAGGTATGCTCAGCTCCTGGGCAAACCTCATGTGATCTCAGCTTGGTGCTGGCAGTGACGTGGTCCATCGGGGGACTTGGTTGTACCAGTGGCAACCCACAGCCATCCAGGAGATCCTGCCTGGCCTTGGAATGATTGTCATCCATCTTCTGAGTTGATCTTCCTCTGCTGTCTCCTCCAGGGATGGCGCATCGCTAGTGGTGGCTATGCTGACTTCTGCACACTGTACATTTTCTGCATAGAGAAGGTGGGAATAGGCAGTGGGGCTCTCAGACTGTTGTTTCATCTAACTCCAGTCGTAATGTGTCTAGACTGGCACAGCGGTAAATGCTGGAGGCTGCTGATCCTTGTCTACATCAAAGCTTTGGTCACTGCTGTTCTCAGGGGAACTGCACTGATTTTAGCAACAGTAGGGGAGCTGGGGATGACTATGCTAGTACAGATGCGGGGCAGAGAGAAGGGAGAACATCTGACAGAGGCAGAGGGAGGTGAGTGGCAGGTGGTAAGGTCCTGCATTCATCTGCATCTGCGGTTTCTGCAGACCTTAATTAAAAGTGCTGTGGGGCCACCCTAATGGTAGGTCTTTTAGGAAAACCGTGAGCAGGCAAAATGTACTGACATCCAGAGAGCTGGCAGTTTTCAGGCTGCTAGTGAGGGGCCACAGGGTTGCGCTCATGAACTTACAGTCTCCTAAGCAGTTAATAAGCAGCTCCTCCATCCCAAAATAACATATTTCCTAATAAGAGGCGATTGGTGCTATATGAAGCATTTTACACAACCTTCCCCCGCTCGAGACTTCTATCTCTGACTTCTGTTTCTCTTCTGACTTCTGTCTCTCTCTTTCTCTTCTATCTTATTTGAGAAAACATCCCCTTGCAATCACAGAAGTGTTTGGAGGAAGAGGCACCTTTGGGAGCCTGAGGCAAGAAGGGAGGGTGAGATCATTTAGTCTGATCCCAAGAGACCCTTGCGTAAGAGCGGGGCTATTCTGTTCTTGCCCCATTCTTCCTGTGTCCAGTCCAGTGACTTGTGCATGCTGGAGGTGACTGGGATGAACAAAGGCAGACCTTGCACAGCCAGCAGGACAGGGACTGCTCCGTGTTTCTAGTTAGTTCCAGCACTGAATCACCTTCTCCAGTAAGAAAGAAGGAAAAAATCCCTCAATCTGAAAATGCTGCTTTATTTCTGCTCTGGTTCTGTCTGACTGCAGCATCCGTTTATTACTTCTTAGGTCTTTTTAGCAGCACTTGCTTACCCCTGGCTGCTGCCCTCCCCATGTTCTTTCACAACCTGCTATCAGCATGAGTTGCTGGATTTCCATGGGACTTTGCAGGTTAGATGTACTCAGCCTTCGATCTGACTCTGTCACAACAAGAGATACCAGAGCCAGGATCGTAGTAGCACCAAGGTTGTGATACCACTCCAGAAAGGTTTGTGAGCAGGGAAGCAGCAAGATCCCTCTCTCCATCCTTATCTGTTCCTGCATAAACCAGTTGGATCTCCTCTGGGCACTGATAGAGCAAAGCCTCCTCCAGCTACTCCCAGAGTGGAGGTACCACTTCAGCAGCCTGAGAGAGGAGGACTGGGGTGTTATAGGAGGATGAGCAGAAATGCCAGAAGCCACATCACTGGCATGTAGCATATATCACTGACAGGAAACTGTGCCTCATCATTCTGGTGTGGTTAGCAGCCCTCTGATGTGCCAAGGTGGATATGGAAGACACCCATTGCCACCACTCTCTGCCAGCTTTGGGATGGTTTCTGTTGCCCAGCCCAGCACCTCCCAGCACCAGCAAGTCCTGGAGAGGCTCTTGCTACTCATCTTTGCAAATCTGGCCTTTCAAGTTATTTGAGCTATGTTTCCAAAGTCAGTGGTTGCTCTTGCGAACTGTCAGTCAGCTCTGACCTGTGCCTAAAGATTTGTCCCTTCAGGGGGAACAAAGTATTATAGAGGTTATAGAGTGATAGAGATTATAGAGATTATAAGTGATGTGACGGAGGTCCCACAGAGCACTAGGTCCTGAACCAACAAATGCACCTAGACCTCGCCTGAATGGAGAAACTTGCACGCTTAGATATAGCAGACCTTTAGAAACCAGGGATTTTTTTTCCAGAACAGGAAAGAGCCTATTTTAGACCTCAGTTCCTCCCCATTGTTTAAAGGTATTTTCAGGCTGAAATTCAGTCACTGCCTTGGGACGTGAGTGCTGTTCGGCCAGCGAAGGCTTTCTGAGACTGGGTCATGTTTGCAGCTGGCTGATGCATGTCCTCAGCCTTCCAGAAAACGAGGGCTATGCTGCCTTTGCCCTGACTAATGCTGCAAGTGTGGGCAGCGATGTGAAATCTAAGATGCCCTCTGAGATGGCGTTGGTTTTTCTGTTTTGTTTTGTTTTGTTTGCTTTTGTCGTGGGGCAGTTTTGCTTGACTCAGATTCATGGTCACAGTGCTGTGACACCCAGGATGCAGCCGCTGCCCTTCGGGGAGCCAGTGTTCAAAGTACGATGACGTTTGTCAGCTGAGGCATTGGGCAACATGGGCTGAAAAGTCCTCAGATCTGCCTGGTTTGAAGAAGACATGAAATGCTGTAGCTGTGACCTGTCGTGGTAGAAAAATCTGCCCAGTCCAATGCTGAGAGCAGGTCAGTAATGAAGCCCATCTGCTCCCGAGGGCCAGGCTTTTTATGAGGAATGCTTTCTTTAGTCCTTCTTGGCTTTCTACGGTTTCCTGAGGATCTCTGATACTTGTAAGAGGCTTGGGAAGGGGAAGGAGGGGACCGAGCATGCCAGGAGTTAACTCTGTGCCTGCAAGAGAGATTTCGCATCTCGGTGGCTCTGCGGGTGGATCCAGCCTTCGCTGGCCCCGCATCCCTCTGGCATTGCAGCCCGCCTGTTTCTCTCTGACAGAATGTTGCACCTGCGCTTCCTGCTTTGTCCTCACTCCTAAAACACCAACACTCCTATTTATCCTACAAAAAGGACTCTACAAAAACATCTTCTGGGAGCAGTAGGACCTTTGCTTGTGTTCGTGCAGGAAGGTCTTTCTGGTGATCATCAGTCAGGTCTGAGGCTGGGAGAAGAGAGCTCACGCAGTCGCCAGGGCACTCCTGGGGGTGTTGGGATTTATTACGTGCTGGATTTTCTTTCTTGGTCCTTGCTTCCCGCAGGCATCTGAATGGAGAGCATGACAAACCCTCCATCTTAATCCCAGTGCAAACACAGCTGTCTTTCCCAGGACTTGCTATCAGAAGCCAAGAAACTACAAAGGCATTAGGTGCTTAACTCCCATTACTCCCCCTCGGAGCTGAGTACCCAAAGAAGAGCTTAACTCCCCAAATACCTCTGTGGGGCCAAGCGGGGGATGTTTCACATTGAGACTTTGAGACACAGCTGGGCAAATGCCCAAAACTTTCCTTGTTAAAAGGCAGTTAATGACCATTAGTGGTCTGAGAGGGAGGGAACATCTCACCGAGTAGCTCCGGTGGCCTGGAAGGCCTGGGGTGAACATTGCCCTGCGTAGGTCCTGCCTTCGCTGCACAGCTTGCACTGATGCTGAGAACAGAGACAAATGGAGCTACTCTAAGAACTGCGGGTATTTTTTCCCCCCAGTAAAATAATCCATGAGTGGAGGGGCCTGAACCCCATATTCCCAGCCTCTGCTGTCCAGTTCAGACCAGTCTGCTCTCTCCTATACAGGTACCTGCATCTGCAGAGCTTGCACTGTTGTAAACTGGGACACCCTGTCTCTGTCTCCTGTCTGGACCTGCAGCTTTGGGACAGGCCTATATTCAACTACAAGCCCTCTGTGGTTTCTCCACTGTTTCACATGTATCTTCTAATTTTTCCCTTATTCAAACCCAACTGCCTCCTTGGCAGTAAAACCCTTCCAGTGGGGCTGGATGGTGGGAGGTATTGCTAAATCCACCCTACACACACTGCTGCCCTATGTGGATGTCCCTCTTCCCTGATGCTCATTGCCAGGCGCTGGGATCCTTGCTTCATTGCTGGCTGTCGAGGTTTATGCTGATCAGCCCAGTTTTTGCTCTGCTGCAGGTTTGCACCCCATGTAATTCCAGTAAATTATCCAGTAAAATTGGTTGTGGAGCTCTGATAAACAGGGATCAACCCCCAAATGTCTCCTCTGCAGCCTGGACTCGCTCTGTTCTCCATTTCCCAATTGCCTGTGGCTTCCACTGGGAAGCCAAAATCTCAGTCTGAGTCGAAGCCCTACATGGGTGAAGGTGGGAAGAAAGAGTTGCTCTGTATTCCCAGGAGCTGGGTGGCCACTGCTGAGCTAAACTCCTCTTTCTGCATGTCCTTCACAGGGGATCACCCTGTATAGGAGGTAGCACCAGGACCTCTAGTTTGATTTTTTTTTCTCGTATAGTTTTAATGAGCAGGGGACCAGAGCTGATGCTTCATTTATTGTGTTGGAAGGAGAGTGTGGTGCTCTGAGGGAGCACGCAGCGTGCGTGAGAACAGAGAAGGGAAGGGGAGCCAAAGGACACAGTGTGAGAAGTGGCTCTGTGCGACTCGGGTCCTGTGCAGAAGTGATGCCCAATATTCCCCAGTGCCAACTGCACCACAAGCCTCCTGCTGTCAGGAGATGCGGTGTGCTGGCTGGTCAGCAATCGGGGGCTGCAGTGGCACCAGCCAGGCACTGGGACATCTACAGACTTTGCAGGAGGCAGCACAGATGGTTTCAGCAGCCATCAGTGCCTGTTCCCCTCTGCATGGAGCCATGCAAGCCAAGGAAACCTCGTGGCCAGATGAACCTGCAGCAGCTAATATCCTCGACTGCCACCCCACCATTTAACAGCCCCCAAATTTCTGTTACCCTCTCACTGCACTGAATCTGACAGAGTACAGTATTGCCCTGAAGTGTGCTTTCCAGGGATGTTGTTGGACCTGTAGTCTGAGCCCCGCAGACAGGACAGCAATTGCAAAAAGCAAACACACCACACTGCCCTGTGCACACACACTCCTCTGCAGCTGGCAAATACATCTCAGTGTCAGCCCCAGGCATCGCTGTGACTTGCCTGGGCAGCTGCCTAAAAAATGGCTTTTTAGTATGAAAAGTTTATGAACGGCTGTGCAAGAGCACTGCATGGGATCTGGACCCCAGCCATGCCATCAGAGACGTGTCTTGAAGCTGGTGCTGTCCTGCTGACCCACCCAGCCTGGCAGGACCTGTGGATGTGGGGACATCTTTATGCTGGCTTGCTGGTGGACAGGTTAGTGTGAGGGGAGCTAAGCTCTCCCTCAATGTTTCTTTTGAATGCTATTAAGCAGGTTTCACTTTTCCCAGGCCCTTTGTAGCAGCCCTTACTGGGATAGCTGGGGTGAATATGTTTTCTGAAGATCCCTGACTTACAAGACTTTCCAGCTCCCACCTTTTGAAGGCTCAGAGGCAAAGATCTGCAGAAGCCTGGATTTTGTTTCTAGATAGACCAGGTCTTCCTTGCATTGGAGAAGGAATACAAAATCTGTTCAGCTTGCGCAAATCCATTCCCTTTAGCTTGCTGGGATGGCACTGAGCAGGTTTAGCTTTTGGGTATGGAGGCATCCAGCCTTCAGCCAGCTAGTGGGGAATTCCTGCAGCCTGGCTGTTCAGAACAGGCTGGCTGGCCTGGCTGTTCCTGTTTTCCCCATAGTGCCCCTGAATTCTTAATATTTGAGCTTTGATTAGATAAAACGGTTGTAAATTTATGGGCAGGCAGACTGATGGGAATTTGGCGGGGAAGAGCTGGGCATTAGTACTGCAGCAGCTCTGTCACCCTTGGGTTCGGCAGCTACATCCGCAGACAAGGTGGCTCATCACCATCTACCCGTGCAGAAAAGGCTGGTCGCATAGCCCACATCCTTTGGCAGCTCTATGCTGAGATGAAAATCACCATTTGGTATTAAAAATGGTCAAGGAACTGGCTTTGATGGTGTGAGTGCATGTGGATTCAGCGTCTGCCTACTTTTGCTGTCCCAGCTGCATACACTGCCATGTGCAGTCTCCTGTCCTTCCCTGCACAGCAGCAAGAGCTTCCTGCACCTACAGCTGGGCTCTCCGAGCACCAGCCGTTCCCAGCTCCATGGACAGCCCAGCCTGGCTCCTTCAAGCCTATTTGCCTCCCTCTCTGTTAGCGTGTCCTGCTTTCCTTCCATCTTATCAATGATCCTGATGCACTGGAGCGATGAAAGACAAATGCATTCAGTGTTCCCAGTGGTGCTGCTCTGCATGATTGCTGTCACTGAACCCTCATGGTGGTGTGTCACATTGTGAAGCTGTTTCCGCAGCTGGGAGATGCTGCAAACCACTCTGCCCCGGATCTGTGTCTGGTGTCATGCTCAGATGAGTCTCTTATGTGGTCATGTAAACAGACTGTGGCTGAGCACAGGTGCTGAGATCTGCTGTCCTGAAGAAGCACCTGATGCTGGTGAGACCCAGCTTTTTCATAATGGGACTTTATTTTCATAGACTCCCCCAGAGCATTATCCAGCTGGACTTGAAGCCGCTTTCTACCCAGAAAGTCTCTTCTGAAGGTGTCACTATCTCTGCAGTGGCTCAAGTGGCAGATAAGCAAGTCCCTAGTCTTGGCAGGCACTGGCACCTCTACCCATGGTGCATGTGCGTGGAGGAGATGTGCTGGTGAATGTTCTGGACCTGCACAGCAGTGCACGGGGCACATCGTAATCCATGAGTCCCCTCCCACTCCATGTCACCTCTGTGGTATGAAGGGACACAGAGGCCACGAGTCCTGGCGTCTTGTCACAACTTCTCTTTGTAACTGTCACTTGATTAATAGCCCTCCGTCTCCTGGCTGTTCTCCCAGCCCTTCCGGGGAGGGAGCTGCAGCAGTGGGTTTGACCCATCCCTCATCCCCCAGCATCCTCTACCAGGAGAGCTGCTCTCCCCGTAGATTTGCAGCCTCACCACTAACGTGAAACCTGATCCAAGCCTGCTCTCTGGCCAGATGTTGCTTCACTGACCTTGCAGGAAGATGGGTAATGTTGACATGAGCTTCAAAGGTGATGTTTATTTGGAGCTGCCAGGTGTGTGCGTGTCTGGGGCTGGCTCCCCTGTTCCAGAGGGCATTCTTCAAGGCAGGGACCTGGGAAATCAGCACAAACTAACTGGAGGTCAGAAGCTCCTCAGCAATTCCCCATCCCCATTCTTATTGTGATGCCCTGAAGCATGCGGCTCTGCCCTCCTCTCCCCAGGCCACAGGAAGCGTCTCTGCATGGTCACGTTTCTCCATGGCACGAGAAGGTGACAAGTTCAGTCCTGCACACATCTGCAGAGCCGGCCCATTCCATTTGGCAAAGGTGCAGAGGTAGCATATTCACAGCTGGGTCTTTTCCAAGTTTATTCCTGGCAGTATCGGAGAGATTGATTTCCCTTTAGCTTAATAGGATCAGCAGACACAGGCCCTCTGAGACTGAAACAAGGCTAACTTGACGCTGGTGGAGTTTTGCTTCAGTTGCCCATGAACGGTTGCTGCTGGGTGGGTGTAGTTGCAAGACTCCTGGCTCCCTTCTTCCTGAGGTCTCCATTAGACCTTGCTCATGCCCTGTAAAAAGGAAAGAGATGTCTTCAGAACACCTGCTGCCAGCAGCCATTCTCAGGGCTTGACCAACAACAGAGAGATAAATCCAACAACCACTCAGACAAGTTGCTACCAGTGATGCTGGATCTGTTGCACCTCAGTGCTGCAATGACTGGAGATGTATGTATCCTCTGTTAAACACGCTGGCTGGGGAGATGGGGTTCTTTGGTGGCAATGCCCACTACTAAATGCAGCAGAAGTAGGCACAAGGAGCTATGTGATGAGAAGTTATGTGCTGGAGATGGTTCTCCCTAGCCTCCAGCGGGCTGTAATTAGCTCCTGTCCTCCTCTGCAAGCTCATGCATCTCTTCAATGCATTGTAAAGCCTCTTGCTCCATGTCTCGTGGCAGAGTCTCACAGGTTAATGACCTGCTGTCATGCAGAAAGGCTCGGCCCCCTGCCAAGAGCAAAGGGGCAAGATCCATGAAACAAAGCTGTGGAGGGAGTGGCTGTGTGCAAGGTGGTGTGTTGGGAAGGGTTTGCTGAGTGTACATTTTTTCCAAGAACTGCTTGCTGGGGCTTTCATCAATTCCAGATGCATGAAGCTGACAAGATTGCTTGAAACATATTCAGCAAGCAAGTCATTGAGCCATACAATGTTAGAGAGATTTCAGTTTTTCTTGTATGTGTGTAGGTAGCCTGCGTGCAGAGGGCACAAACAGCATCTGCCTGAACGAGACCGGACTGCAGGCAGGTTTTGAGCAAGTCCAGCCTGATCACCTGCAGTGGCCTCAGCAGCTGAGCAGAAGGCAGCAGGCTGGTGCAGGCCGGTGCTTGGCTTGGTAGATCCATGTGGCTGTCTGAGCCCAAGAGCTTTCTGCAGCTGTGTCTTGCCTGAGCCTGCCCCAGCGATGGGAGCTTGCAGGGGTACGGACACCGCTGCAGTGTGCGGGTGTGCAGGGGAGAGGTGGGTCTCTGGTGCAGCCTTGCCAGTTGAAAATCAGCCCGTGTGCATCCCAGCGGGGATCTCTGCCTTGGCACTGCCAGCGCAAGCCCTTCTGCTGCAATTCCTGTTGAGCAGCAGACTGGAAAGGAGGAGTTTATTGACAAGGAATGGAAATGCTGGCAGTTCAGGCTTGCATTATATATGCAAGCAGTCAGCCGGGGCCAGGAGAGTGACAGGCATAATGGGGAAGAGGAATTGTTCTTGGAAAGCGTCTAGCTTGGCTTGTAGGAGGAATTAACCATTTGAAAACAGAAGGTTGCGTGGTGCTCATGCACAGATATTTTAGTTGCTAACAGAGGCCATCTTCCTGCTGGATACTGTTAATTTTCTGTTTCCTATAAAGATCTCAATTGCATTCCTTGTTACAGCAGAGAGCTAAGCACATCGCCCCAGTGAAATACATTCCACCACCTCAAATGCCTGTGGTCCTTCTATTAAACCTTCCTGACTTCTGCCTCAGACTGATACCAGGTGACCAGAGCCTCCTGCCACTGAGGGCACATGTGGGTTTAGGAGGAACCACTGAATGGGACAGAGTGTCCAGAGCAGCTGCCATTGGCTCTGGTCCTGCTCTGATCCCCAGAGATGATGCTGTGGCATTTGGCAGGTTGCTTGAAGCATCTGGATTCTTTCTTTCCCTCTCTACATGATTTATTGTGAGCTAATCCTATAGCTGTCACCCTTTTCCATCACTTGATTAGAGTTTCCCTGGCTGATCCTTGACTCAAGTTGACTAAATTGGAATAACAAAGCCTTCCTTGAAAAACAGAGCCCAAGCTGTCCCCATCTCTGGGGAGGAGGGAGCCACTCAACCAAGGGCCAGCTGTGCCAACCGCTGTGCCTGGGTATGGCTGGTGACACTGTGATGGTCCAAGAGGTGCCATCAGTGAGAAATGAAGAAAATTTACCTTCACAAACGTAAGGGCAAAGTAAGCTGTGTGAGAAAGCAGGAGTCAAGAGAGGAAAGAGCTTTCATGAGGTTTTACAGAAAATGAGGAGCTTCCGTATGTGATTTTAATATCTTCTTCCTAATGGCAATGGCAATAACTTCTTCCTAAGTAAACCTCCCAGGGTCATGAGCATCAAGAGTAATGCTTAAGTGGTTTTAAAGCAGCCAGATCCCTGAATCACAGTCGCTTTTGGAACCAGTAACTGCCAGTCCCTGCACTGGCTTGGATATGGCCAGCACTCCCTAAACAGGAGTCATCTGGCTGAAGCCTGGACAGCCCAGGGATTTCAGGTTTCAGGAGTTTGAGCAGTCCTCTGTAGGAGGGGAGGGGCGAAAGGGCAAAAAATAAAGTTAGAAAGATAATTATTTCACTGCCCAGTGTGTGTGACACGCAGTAGAAATCTGCAGTAGTGCAGGATGCTCAGATCCAATCTCACGTCAGGAGTTTAATGTTCTTTTTGTAGCAGCTTAAAAAAATACATACATCTGACAACACCCCCTAAAATATCCTAGCTGCCTATGTGGCTGCTGTCTGAGCAGTTGTGTACAGCATATGGAAGACAGAGTTGGCTGCAAATGCATTAATGCTAAATTGTCTCTCAGCTCCAGTGTTAACTGCAGAGTGCTGAGTTTGCACTGCAAATAAGAAGCTCTGTGGGCTGGGTCTGTCATCCAGGCACGAGAAGCAAAACACACACACGAGTCCGTTGTCTCTTTTGACACGCAAGTGCTCCAGCAGCCTGCTGGGAAGTGCCCCTCTGAAGGGCGCTGGCAGCGGGCTGCACGCAGGGTCACACTAGCTTTGCAGCAGCTAGGAGCCCTTGCACACCTCGGATGGTGAAAAGTCAGCACCAGTTCCTGTTAAATCTGTAAGAGGTTTAATAGAAATGGACAGTGGAGATTACGTTGTCAGCAGTGCTTGCTATGTTTCTTTGGAGCGCTTTCAGCAGAGACCCCTCTTTTTTAGTGGTTTTTTCAGAAAAATCCGAATAGCTCTGAATATTGGACCGCTGTCCCCCTCCCATCCCACGCCCCATGTGGCATTGAATGGGGCACACAGGCTGTGGTGTGGCAGTGGTTGATCTTGCACAGAATTCTGTCTCCAGCAATGGTCTGTGCCAGAGGGACAGTAGACCCCGAGGAGTGAGAATGAAGAAGCTGCCTGTTGGAGAGAGATTTTCTGGATCCCTTCAGTGGAGTGTGGGGTGGTGATGTGAAATAGGTCTTATTGTCACATTTCTGTGGCAGTCCTGTGTGTCACCTGTCGGAAAGCCCTGTTCAGGTGTGATTCTTGGTCAGGATCTTGGTCAGGACATGTTTGAGCTGGAAGAGAAGACACTGAAAAGTCAGTGACAAGGGGGACAGTCAGCAGGAGACTGCAGTTGGGAGGGGGGTCAGGTCAGCTGCAAGGCTGCTGCCTCTGTCTCACCAACCCTTCAGGAGGCGTCTGCTGATGTTCTTGGCACAGAGGCATTGCCTGCCCTACAAAGGTTGCCACAGCATTTGTGAGGGTGGGCTCAGGCATTTTCCTATGAAAGTCAGTGTGTCTGTGTTGAGCTGGATCCAGATGGAGAAACTTGAAGTCTGGTGGCACTTAGTGCTGGTGGCACTTTGTGCTGGAGGCTGAATGAATGCCCTATATCTGCTGTCTGCAGTTTTATTACATCCAGCATAATTCATCAAGCATGGAAATGTTTATGGCTAGGTGACAGTCATGAACAAGGGGGATTGTAACCCTGCACTGAGGAAGCAGGGAGCATCCATCTGCCTTTTGCCAGCAGGCTGGAAACAGCGTGAGTGTATTTAATACACTTAGGGCTCCTGGGCCGTCCTTATGCCTGTCTGCCCTCATATTTCTGTGTGTGAGGGCCCCATGCTGGGAGTGATGTGCACTTTGTGGATGGTGTAAGTGCCCCAGTATCAGACAGACAGGTGATGCAGCTCTGCTGCCGCTCTGTCCCCCGATGCTGCATGCCAGAGGCACTCCCGTCCCATGAGCCCCTGGCACAGGGTCCCAGACAGCAGATGACTGCGTACACACATCAGGGATCTCACACACAGGTGGAGGCACGTGTGCTTAGATTTTTTGGTCCCACTTCAGTTCCCTGAGGCCGTGCGTTTCCACCCCCAGGCATTCACTACAACCAGTGCTGCTTCTGGCAGGCTCATCCATTCCCTGTCTGGCTGGAATGAGAGCAGGACATGTACTCACCCCTCTGCGTGGCTCTTCCCATCCATCACTTTCCACAGAGAATAGTTTAGGACCTTCGTCCACACCCTGAATTAACATTTCCTGGAGGCATCACGCCCCCTTGTCTCTTGCCCATGGACCGCTGCCTTCCAGCCAGCAGGGCACATCCCAAGAAGAGTGAATGATTTTTCCTGTTAAAGGCAGTGCGGCCTGTTGAATTATCCCATGTAAAACAGTGACTCATTGTCCCCTCTTAGAGTGCGTTTCTTGGCTAGAGGGAGGCTGTCATTAGTGCCAGGGAGCCTGGCTGCTGTTACCATCCAGTTGTGCCACACAGCCGTGGGACTCCGGAGAAGCTGCAAGGTGGTGATTGCTGCAAACAAGGGTATTATTTTTAGGAAGTGACACCTCCTTTCATCTCCTTCCCAGAGGAGTTCATCTTGGGCATTGGGGAGAGCCCCTGCACACCTTGTAACAGTGCGGTCAGGGGATCCCCAGTACCTCTAGGTCTCTGTGTGTGTGTAGGAACTGTGTGGTTTGAGGATGGAAATGCTGCAGAAGGGTTCGTCCCAGGGGACAGTAGCTGTGGAGCATGTGCATTTGGTGGAAGGAGGTTGGAAAATGCTCCTTTCCCTCTTGTCTAGGAGGTTTGTACAGCTGAGCCTCCTCAGAATGGGAAGTGTCACCTCAGAGGTCACTGCTTGTGGTACCTCTTCTGAGGGACATAGCTGGGAAAGAGGTACTGGGGGTGCCTCATCAGCAGAGACATGGGCTGAAAATGGGTGCTGGGGATGGGGTGCCCCATCACCCTTCAGGAGCCGTCCATAGCTGCTTGGAGTCGGCCTTAAGTACCTTCCCAGAAAGCCAAAAGGGGGAAAAGGGGGAGATTTCCAGGGGTAGAGGGTCTGTGTGATAGGGACAGGTAGGACCCCTCCATCAGCTTCATGGGGATGGGACATGTTTTAGCCAGGTACTGGAGAAGAGGAAGAGGGTGGACCATTGTGCAGCCTTCATCCCTCCTCTGCACCCCTCCCTCATCTTGCCCTGAAATGGTACTTTATCATGGCAGCTATAACATCACTTCTAGGTGACCCTGGTGCTGCAAAACCGCCTTCTCCCATATGCAAGTGTGTGGGGGTTCATCCATCCGAACTGATGGGGGAGGAGATTTGTCTTTCACTGCTGCAGGTTGTGATGCCTGTTGTACATGGGCTATTCTCTGTGTAAACCTCCTCATGTGCATGTTCTGTCTTGTCCCGCTCAGATTTGCCTCCCAGCTGCTTTTATTTGTGGTTTTCCCCTTAGCTTTGTGGGTAATCTCCTTGCAACACATCTCTGTTTAGCCTTCTGCAGTTTCTAAGTGCTGGGAGGTGAGGGGAGCGGAGCGGTTAATTATTTGGTTTGGCTGTTTCAAAAGGGCTAGGGGGGATGGTAGAAAATATTTAGTGGTGGAAAAAAAGCCTGAGCTAAGCTTTCAAGCATCCTCATGCTGCTGGGACTCGGTTCTGTCTGATCCAGCCAAGTTCAAGTCACTCGTTTGGTTTAATTTCTGCTGAATGAAACAGCTCTAAGTCAGAACCACATGGACCGCCAACTGGAGCATTCTCCCTTCCCATGGGGAGCAGTCCCAGCAGGCTGGGCTGCTGGTACTGGGGTGTCTCTGGGCACGATCCTGTACTTGGCTGATTCAGCAGGACCTTTAAACAAGGCTGTGTTGCACCACCTGAGCCAAAACTTTCAATGATCTGTTGCTCGGCCTCAAACTGAGCAGGTATGTGTTTTCCAGCCCACCGTGTTGTGTGGGTGCTGTTGAGCCTTTTACAGACTCAGCAGCAGTCTTGTAATGGTAAAAGAAATTAAATGCCCTTTGTTAAGCCCTCTGATGGAGAAGCAGATGACCTTCAGACTCATGTGCATGTTTTACTCCCCATCCATGCAAGAACAGACATATTTTGGTTGTCCGTGCTCCTGGGGTGGGGGGTGTGACACCAGTGACAGCTGCCAAGCTGCTGTGATGCTTCTTGTGAGAGATGGCGCCTGGCTGGAGATGGGGCTTTGCTGTGGGGGATAACCAGGCTGACAACATCCAGGTGGTGGCTGTGCTTGAAAATAGAGTTGTGTGGCCCAAAACCAAGCTACCTGGAGGCAGCTTCTGAGCCTGAGAGTTAGGATGCAGCGCTGGTGAGAGAAGACGCTTATCCAGTGGTTTCAGGTGGACAGCTGAACTTCCAGGTCCCATTCCAATGCCTGAGGGTTGTGGCTCAGCTGGTGACACAGAGGGATGCCGTTAAATCACGTGGTGGTTTTGCAGGGAACAGGGATGTGCCTGCCTGCTGGCTTGCTCAAGGAAGCAGGATCACAACGATGACTCTAATTCTGCCCTTCTGATCTGCTATGTCAGCCTGGCTCCGTTATCTGGGAAGGACTTGCTCCAGGACCCTTTCAGGGGTACAACCAGCTACAGACCTTGGGCTCCCCTTGGAGGTCCTGTTCCTAATGCTCCCATTGCCCGTCCCTCAAGGATGAGGTATACGGGATCAGGGCATTAGTTGGGTCCTCTTGCGGATGGATGGGTACCCTGTGCAGTTCTTTCAGCCATCCCTAGCTAGTCAGCTCAGCAGTATCCTGCCCCTTTGCTCTGCTATAATGTCTGAAAATGCTCTGGAGCAAGCAAGGGAAGGTCCTGCTGTGCCTCAGGATGCTCTGGGTAGTCGCTTTGCTGCAGGCAATGGGAGGGGAGCTGGCAGGGGCAGGTCTGTCGGAGAATGGAGGATTATTCCCTTTCCCTAACAAGTGAGCTGAGACAGATGTCTCCAACAGACTCTATGCCACCTCTACCTCAGCAGAGAGAAATGCAAAGCCAGCCAGCCTTTACCAAGGCTTGGCCCACAGAGCAGAGGGCAGGCTGTCAGGAGTAGGCTGGGTTATATATTACTGGCTTGTTTGTCAGCAGGGAGAATATTGGAGGCAGGTGATGGTGGGTCTGCCTGTGACCATACTGCGCGGGGCTGCGTTAGGTGGCAACCTGTTGCCCATGTCCACATAACCTCCTGCACAGGAGGCACTCGCTGCTCACCTGGTGATGGGAACGAATGGTCACCTGTGTCTGTTCTTGCCTCCTTGCCTCTGCAAGAGGACCTTGTCACAACGCAGAACAGATGGAACAAGCCATAACTGGAGAGAAAAACACCATGCAAAGAGAAGCAAAGATGGGAAGGGCCACAGGGGCATTTCCTGAGCTACAGAGGATGTGGGTCTGGAACAAGAAACATACGTTTGTATTGTAAATATTAGAGCTACAGAGTTTTGCAAGTTGATGCCAGCTCCCCTCCATGACTCCTCCCACTCACCACTCACTGGCACAGCCCCAGGATAAACAAAGAGGTAAAATACAGCATTCACTCCAAAGGGATCTGTTGTCTGCCATATGGAAGCTGTGTGAGGTGGGCTCAGCTGGGGCTATCGCAGGTTGATATCTGAGCTCTCCCCTTTTCTGTAATGCAACTGCTTGGGGAGCAGTGCTGTGCATGGATGAAGCCTGGAGAAAGATCAGAAAACATCTCTTCTGGTTGTTCTCCATAGGGCTGGTTACTTTTTGCCATTGCTTGTGCCTGGTCTGAATATTGCTGTTCACCTTGAAATGCTCCGTCTCCCCAAAATGCTTAGTCCCCTATGTGCTGTGCTGCCAAATGTACCTGCCAGAGTGGGGCATCGATGCTGCCCGCTACCTCTGAGCGTGCCCAAAGGGCACAATCTCCTACCGCTGGAGTGTAAACAAAGTGCAGAGATACCCATCAGCTGTCTAGGGGACAAACCTCAGCTCTGGAGATGTAGGAAAAAACTTGGCCTGCTACTTGGTAAGAGAGCTCCTTCCAAATCCACTCAGCCCCAGTGGCTCCCGCAGGCCCTTGGCAGAGGTCTGGAGGCTGACAAGCAAGTCTGAAATGCCTCGGGCATCCACTCATTCTCTCCACAAACCCCTGCATGCCCAGAAATGCAGTGGTTGGGGCTGCACTGCAGAACAAGCACTTGACTGAGGTCTTTGTACGCAGTCATTGTGTTATTGTTTCACTTTTGGGGACAGAGCAGCGCTTGTCATGTCCTGCAGATTCAGGGATCAATGTTCTTAGCTGTGACTGATGCTCTTGGCTCTCCCCCAGCGGGAGGTACAGCTCCCGCATTTGCACTGCCACCTTCCTGTGCAGCCTCAGCCAGGTCTCTGGCATTTGCCATCCACCCCAGATTTCCCACACTATCGCCTCGAGTCCTCTACCCCGAATCCAAAGTAGTTGGGATATTCCCTTTTCCCTTGTGAGCCGTGGCAATACATATTTTCCCAGTGGTGCCACAAGACGGTGAGAGGCAGAGTCCCACCTAACCCGTTGGAGGTGGCTGCCAGTGTGACACAGCAGTGTGATGGGGGACAAGGGTTGCTGTCTGTTTACCATCTTTAAGAACAGCAAATCAAGCAGGCACTGCCGGCTGAGCCGACGGCAAGGTGCTGCGGGGCCGTGCTAGAGGGCCCACAATGAGGGGGTGACCACAACGCAAGAGCGCAGCAAGACATGTCCAGCCCTCCCCTCCCCACATCACCATTGCATGTGGGGGATCTTCAGCCTTGGCAGAGAAGATGCTCAAGCAGACCTGAGGGTTTTTTGGGGCAATTCATTGAGCCACTGAGCTGGTTCTGGGAGCAAACACCTGAATGAAGCAAGCTGGTTACACCTCCTGCTTCTCGTTTCACTTGCAGCTCGCCTGCAGAAGTGCTTGTGTCTGAATTCACAAAGGTGAAAGATGCATTTAAGCAAGTCAAGCATGTGGCTCTGTTAGATTTCTTTTCCTTTCTTCTCTAGCATTTTAATTCAGCCTCTGTTGTCAATATCCCCAGCTTTTTAGATGCAGTAAAAATGGGCAGTCATAGGAATCTAAGTAGATTGGATTTGCCTCTTTGCTGAAGTCAAAAATTGCATTCCCAAATCAAAACCTTCCTATAAGAATAAAAACAGGAATGGGTTTTGGTTTTAATTCCCAGAGGTGGTTCCTTAGCTCTGAAGATGCGTAAGGATATGAATGCCAGAATTGCCCCTTTTTCACAGCTGAATGCAGCATGCAAGAAAGCAAATGGTCGCTAATTTGGTCCTTTTCTCCATCAAACAGAGGTCACTACCTTCAGCAGTGTTAAGTCATTGGGTCTGAAGTTTGGTGGGGGATTTTGGTATTTGGGATCCCACATCATCCTCATTTTGAAAAGTGTCTTTAAAAAAAAAAACAACAAACAATAAAACAACAATCAACCCTTGTGCTTAGGTGGAAATAAAGCAAATGTGTTCTCCACCACTACAAGCGCAAGTATAAAAGCCAGAACTTCCTAGACTTAAACATTGCTTCCTTGAGACCAGCACTGTTCAACCCAATAGCTTTGACCCTTCCCGGCAGGACAGCTCTTCACACAGACCACAGGCCACTGCCCAGAGGCTCGATGGCTGTTTCTGTGTGTGATTTCTTGACCTTTGTGCCCTGTACCATTCTCAACAAAGTGTCCAGTCGCCAGCCGGGCAGTGTGTCCCAGGCTTTTCTATCAAACCAGGAGGGGAAACTGAGCTCAGACTGCAGGAACTGTCTGCACCTATCACTGCTGCTGTCAAGCTCTAGTTTCTTTTTTTCCCCTCTCTCTTTTTTTCTTTTGGATGTTAAAATCAAAAATTGGACAGATTCAGCAGCCAGTGGCTGCAGCTAGGATTTGGCTTTGAATAATGCAGTCTCAATATCCTTTCTTAAATTAGATGGCAGGATCCTTCTCAGTGCTTCTTAGGTGCAGTTATTTTAATAGCGAGGAGCCTGTCTTCACAAGGCGGGGCTGTGTTTCTACAGTCAGGGATGAGTGAGCCATCACTGGTACGGCCGAAGCACTCCTTCATCGCCCATGGCAGGTGGCGGAGAAGAGTCTAGAAAAGCTCATTGCTGTGCCCACAAAGAGATAGATCCAGGTCCTGGTTTCTGGCTCTCCCAGTGACTGACTTCAAGCAAGTGCTGATCCCTTTACACTATAGAGCTCCAGGTGTTGTTTCCACTTTTAATATAAAGTGGTAATATTTTTCTTATTTGTTTCCTACCATAAACTCTTCTTTATCCTATAAATACAGTTCAGCTACACAGCTGTGCACGTGCCATGCGTGCTAGGCAGTCAATTCATGTCATGTGTACCATTTCCTATGTTCAAACCCAGAATCCATCACAAATGTGATGGATTCACACGCTCCCTCCCTCAAGTTCAGAGGTTTTTTTTTTTGGTCTGAGGGTGAGCATCTCTCAGATGTCCCCAAGAGGGGCTGCCCTGAGGGCTGGCTCTTCCTACAGTACAAACAAGCACCTGTCCCACTCACCCACTGGGAGTAGCAGGCTGTAATTAACACTCAGACTGATAATTTCAGGTGGCCAGGCACCAAGATTATTTTTTCTCTTTTTTTAGGTTTTGTGCAGACACAACAGGAAGTGAAGCTGGGGCTGTGAGACAGCAGGGAGGAGACAGTGGTGGGGTCAGGCTTAGCTCCTTGGGGCCTCTGGGGTGCGTACTCACATGCAAGCACGCGTGCTCTCTCTTCACTTCCTCTGGCTGGAGACCACTGAATCTCCAGGTTTTAATCCTCTCCAGTGTTTCGTATTGGAGGCCACAAGTGGAGCTTTTGGCTCCTTGTGGCCCCAGGGTCCATCCTGGAAAATGCCTGAAAGCTCCATCCTCCAGCCCAAAAGGAGTTGGGTTTTCTCCTGCTGCATCTTGGCCAGACTTCCACTGATCCGGGGTTTCCAAACCTCTTCCTATTTGGCACCTGAGCAAGTGGGCATGAAGATGTAGGTCATGTGAAACACCCCCGGTCCCTCTCTGCTGGCCCATTCCCAGGGGACAATCACATCCCGGCTCAGCTCGTACACACATCCAGCCCTTGTAGCCTCCCATGGGGCAGCAAGCCCTGGGATCGCCTGGTTGCCTCGCAGCTCTTCTCAGCAGCTCTGGCTCTGCCTTGGTCCCAGGAGAGCAGAGCTGTCAGTGTTGCAGGTGAGGGTCGCCAATGCTATGGATAATAGTATTCATGCTTTTTTTGCTGCTGTGGCAAATACCTCACCTGATATGTTTCAGGACTTCATTTGCCTTTTTTATGACTGTCACACTGGCAGCTGAGAGCCCAGAACTAATGCATCTAGGACCTCCTGCCACTTCCAGCAGCGAAGTAGCAGAAACTGCTGAATTCCAACACTGCAAAATTAAATGCTGTTGCATTTCCACTCCCCTGGTCCAGGACGAAGCTTTAGTTTCCCTGTCTGGTGTTTCAGTCTCTCCCTGCCATGACAGCCTTTCTCAACACTTTGTCTGTCATCAGTATCTTTCTATTTTTATGTCAATTCATTCCTGAAGTATTGCTCCCAAAGTCAATTTTAGAGATATTTTACTAGAAATCTGTCTTCTGCCCAGTATTTCCCATTTAAATGCCTCCTGCTTTCCAGTTGCTTGTGTCCCTTGCAGTTCACCTTTTAAACTTCATCTTCTCTGTTTGAAGTACTTATTGCCTGTGGTATGTCATATCCCATGCGTTACATATATCTGGGTGAAGAACTACCGCATACATTTGATCTACAGAAATGGCTTATTTTATTGACGGGTCAGGTTGCATGGGTATAAGCTGCACTTGGTAAATGCCATGTTGATTTTATCCCCCTATCCAGTTGTACCCACATCTTTTAATTGTTTTCTTTCCTTCAGACTGTTTTCTAAAGCCTTGGTAATGCTGATGTCAGCCTAGCAGGCTTGTTGCTGCCTGAATCCTGTCTCCTAGCCAAACTCTTCAATTCAGGCGCTGGATTTGCTGTTGTGGTTGCAGAGAACCTCCCTATGTAATTAAAAGTCTCTGCAGCCAAAAGAGCAAATTCCTTCACTGGTGCTTCCAGAAGTCTGGAATGGGCATGATCCAGTCTTTCCCTCACCTCACACATGTCTGGCTGTCTTCGCAATCAGCTAGTATACCTAAATATTCACAGCTTTAAAATCTATTCCCTTTTCCAAAGAGAGCTGGCAAGTCATTGAAACCCCAGATCCTGCTGCGGTGTTGATGTCACACCGCTGCAAGAGAATAGCTTCGGTTTTGATGGGACAGCACTAAAATCTGGGCTGTAGGGGGAAAGGATGGAGGGAGCGCCTTGCCTTTTTAAGCTCCGAAGGAAAGACTGAAGGCACTTGTAGCACAGGAGACTCCAAAATGTGCCTGAGCTCCCTTTCAGGCTCATCTCATTCAGTGATTTCTGGCCAATGTTACTGCCTTAGTGTGGGTTTTTCAGTCTCTTGCTCAGCATCACTCCTATTCCCTTGCCTCATCGTTTGAAGATGCAAAGGACAAATGTGATATTTCCTTCTGCCCGTCTCAGTGAAAAACATTTTGGATTTAGATCACTGACATACACTGTCTTGATACTTGTTATCCAAATGGTGATCCAGCAGTTGCCAAAGGATGATCTCTTCTCCCCTTTAGAAACTCGATATACCTTGGCTAAGTGACATCCCTGCTTTCGGATGTAACTGTGGCGATGCTAAATTTCCAAGGATTACCACTGCATGTGGTGGAATCTGGGAAGCTCAATAAGAAGCTATAATGTCAGGAGGAAAGCCAGGATGTGAAGATCTTGGCATCTCCCGCATGATGGAAGATCCTGCTGTACTCAAGGCTACGGTGCCAAAATGCAGTATGAACCATTAATTTACTCTGATGATACTCCCTCCTCAACACTGTCATATATTTCAGTATTCTCTGGCTTTCCCAAACTTCCTGGAGTCCCAGGAGCATCCCAGGGATGGGTAAGCCAGTGGTACAGGGGATGGGGTAACTGACTTGCTCTCAGCGTGAAAGAGCGGAAGAAGAGGAATGCCATTGCCCATCTGCCCCCTTCCTCCCTCCTCCTCCTCACAGTCCAGGCTGTATCCCAGATCTGGTGGAAGAAACAAGCACAGATCAAGAATCAAGATTTTCCCCAGCTCCCCCACCATGTTTGTTTTCCTCTCCAGCTGTGCAGTTCAGCCAGCTGTGGATCCCCTTGAGCTCAGCCTTACTAAGGTGAGCCATTGCCTGCTCGGGGTAGGCGGTGAAGGCAAGGACAGGATGGGGACAGCAATTAGGGGACAGGATGGAGAGAGACCCCCAGGACGGGAGCACACTGTGGGATTGCATGATGAGGAGGTTGGGATGGAGCAGCCAGGGAAGAGGGGGTTTGTGTTCAAATTAGGGCTGAGCTGTGTTCATAGAGCTGCATGATGAGGACCCGGGGTCTGGCGATGGGGGAGGACGGGGAGAGGAGTGCATCAGCAGAGATGTTGCAGGTGCTGGGGCTGAAGGGTGGTGAACAGGGGATGGCCACAGCTTGGCGTCATGGGTTGACACCCTAACCATAACCATAATGGTGTTAACCATGGTTAACACCATTAACACCATAACCATAACTACCTAACAGAGCTGTTAGGTGCAAAGCCTAGTCTTATGGGGGCTGGACTCCATTAAATCACCGTCTACAGCCTCCTGCTGCAGCCCTGACCTGCCTACTGCTGTGATGGCCAGTGTTTCTCTGCCGGGTGATCCCAGATGTTTTGAGGATGCTTTGGGCACAGGCAGCCCGGACTTGTCTCCGTTCAAGTGCACACTGCCAGCCGCAGGCATTTGCAGCCACTCAGACCCCAGCCCTGCAGAGCATGGATGCCTTGGTCCCAGGGGACACACAGATCAGCTGCTGCCCTCTGCATGCACTGGTGCCTGCATGGTGCTGTGCTGAGCCGCACACGGCTGCAGCAGCTGCATCTCCCCCTCTGCTGCAGGGTTTAACACTGTCTTCTAAAGTCATCCTCATGGCCCAGCTGCCCATTTGCTTTTCTCCTTGGGACGCCGCGTGTAGCACAAGCAGACGGTTTCTGAGGGGGGAGACTTCCTGCAGTTGGAACCTTGTAAAAACCTTCCATTGGGCCAGACGTTTGCTCTGCAGGGTTTGGCGAGCACCCCGGGGAGGGGATGGTGTCATCGCTTTGGAAAGCAAAAGCTGTTAAGATGCAGTGAATGTGGAGTGCTGGCGTCTTCCCCCTGCCAGCTCAGCGCTCCTGGGCTCATCTAGCTGCACGGGAGCAGCCTGGCAGCTTTTTTTCCTTTTTTTTCTCTTTCCCTTTTTTTTCTGGAACCCTGTACAGCATGAGCATAGCAGGGATCCCAGGGGGTTTGCTGCTATCCGGAGAAGATGCCTTGTTCTCTGCCAGATCTTGTGCTGGGGAAAGGCTGGAGGAAATCCATTTTGCAACGTTTCTGACGGGGCTGTTGGCAAAAGTCACGCGAGGTGCAGCAGCCCCTGGCCAGGCTTGTTCCCCTGCCTCAGCAGCAATGAAAGGCGCAGCCTAGAGCAGTCAGAGCATGGAACTGACCTGCATGACCTCTGGTCGCTCCCCGCTTTACTGCAGATTTGCTTTTTGTTCACCCTAAAAAGCCTCCTGCTGAGCCAGCCATCTCTTCCTGGGCCATGACCTGACTCTGCATTGGGTGCTGAAGCCTTTCCCTGGGATGGCATTTCCACACACCCCTGCACAGCACCAGCACGAGCAATTTGCATTTCTAGCAGCTTCAGGTCAGCCAGAACCACCTAAGGTTTGCTTATATTCCTTGTAAGAAAGGTTCTGGTTGATACACGTGTTAATCTTGAAAACAAATGCCTCCACATTGCCTTTACTAAATATAGGACAAGTGTCTGCTGCAGTGCAGGGCACTTGCAGACAGCCCACAGTGGGGTCACACTATTAAATTGAACAGGAGTTTATCAGCCATAGCCAGGAAAGGGACTCAAGTTTAATGCTCTCTGCTTGCAGATTCGAGCTGCAGTGTGTTGAGTTTTCAAGGTCGATCTCATTCCCTGTCATTTGCAGAGGGCTGAGCCTGGAAATGTGAAACAGGGCACCTCTGGGATGAGCATCTCAGCCTGGCACTGCATACGTTGGATCTTCCACTTATCTCTCATTAGCACAGATGCCGTTTCTCCCTCCTGTGGGGTAACTGATACAGGGAATTGAGGAAGAAACCGTACCTTCTTGTTGAGTCACATCTCAATCAATCCAGTGCTGCAGGAAGTGTCATTTCCCACGAACGCGCAAGTGTACATGCACTGCTGATGAAATCTTGTGAGGTCAGGCAGTCATTTTCCCCTAATTACAGCTCCAGGAATGAAAAATGTTTAGCTTAGACCCTGGTGACTTTGTGCTTTGGAACAGTTTTCATTTAAGCAAAATATAAGCACAGGAAAATGAAGATGGGATTTGGATTTTTCCTTCTGGTTATTTTGGTTAAAAAGATGCCATCTGGGGCTATAACAAATTTGATTTTGTTTGGTGATGGTCAGTGAACAAAAAGTTCCTGAGCACCAAATTGTCATGCAAAAAGCCTCTGCGTTAGAAACCTTCATGTTGCCAGAAATGGTTTGCGAGAGATGCTTTTCCCTCCACCACATACATCCCTCTGAGATTTTACACGGTCTGTGTAGGAGCAGGAACTTGGAGGACCAGAAGAACCTCCCAGGCCATGATCTCCCAAACAATGTGTCTTATCGTCCCCTTCAGAAAGAACATCATCTTCCAATTTAAAACTCACAGTGCGATTTCTTCTGTGGAAGCCAACTCCAGGGCTGCACAACCTCCATGGTTAGAAACCACCTTCTCCTACGAACACTGTCGTGGCATCCTCTGCCAACGGAGAGGGTGGGTGAGAGGTAGGACAGCTGCTTGGAGGTGTTACTGCAAGTGAGAGCCTGCACCCCTGTCGTGGCTGGCTCCGTGCATTGGGCTTGGGATATCCAGGCCATGCACTTCTGCCCGTGCTGTGCTGGAAACAGGTCCCTGGGGCTAAGGGATGGCAGCTGAATTGGATGCTTCATAGCCTGGAAGGTGATTGCATCCCTACATAATTTATGAGCATGAGAACTTGAGCTTTTGTCACCAACTGGGTATCCAGCACTGCATTCGTGGCTGGCCAGATCCAGCCTTGGGTTTGGTGCTGCTGCAAGTAGACCTCTGAAATCAAACCAGCCAATCTGCATGGCAGGGAAGGGGCGAGGACTGCTTGAGTAGCTGTCTTCAGCTTCAAACACTCAGGGAGATGTTGCTGATGTAGAAGGGAAGAAAAAAAAATAGCAAATAAGAACTTAAAACAACTTGTCAGATGAAGCATCTGACCAATTTTTCTGTTAATGACCATGAGCCTGGAAACACAAACTCCGAGCCTGTGGGGGCTCAGCACAGAACTGCCGATGTTGGATCCGCCCCTTATCTCTGCCAAGCAGAGATGCTGTCTCGCCCTACATGGGGTCGCAGCCATGCTGGTCAGGGTCCTGTCACCTCCTGGGTCATTCCCTCGCCAATGCAGCCTGCACGCAGTGGCATTTCCCAAATGCACATGGATCAAACTGTTGCCAGTTGCTCTTGAAATTGGAACAAGCCGTTATCTTTATTTATGGCCTTTTCTTTGTTTAAAGGTTAAGTCTGGACCTTTTGAACCCTAACTGCAGGTTTTGTTAAAAAATAAGAGGGAGGGACAAGCATTGCTTGAGTGTCTTCTCCCGCAGCCAAACAGATTTGTCTCTTGTTGGGGGATGTTGCCTCATCCCGACTTGGGCATCTCCAGAGAGGGTGAGGGAAGCAACCCCTCCCAACCCCTCTGATTTTTCTCACTCCTTTTCCAGCTGCGGAAGATGGGGTTATGAGATCCACCTGGCAGGGGAAGGCTGGTCGCAGCCCACTCCAGGCCCTGTATGACAGTGACCAGGTAAGGGGACAGGGAGAGGGAGATGGGGGGGTGACAAGGGAGTGGGGCACTGGGGGTTGACTCCTTCCACCCCTCTGGTGTGTGGGGCACTGCACTGTCTCCAGCCACCCCCGAGGTCCCCCTGCCTGAACCTCTGGCCATGTCCAAAAGAAAAGACCACACTGCTTTGGGGAGCAGCTGCTGATAAAAAAAACTGCTTATGGCCCTTGCTGGTGCTTGGGCAAATGGTTTCATTACCGGTGGGCTGAGCCATACCTGGGCAAACCCAGCAGATTTCGCCACCTGAGGATTTCAAAGCCAACTCTGAGCCATCATAGCAGGGCAAGAGCATCATTGCTGCACTTTCTGAGCTAATAATTGATAGATGCTTTTATATTGGATGCTATATATACACACACACACATGCATATGTATATGCATATATATGTAAAGCTGGACCCAGCCATGAGGGGTTTGTAATCCTGGAACATCTCAGTTCTCTCCATCACCCTGAGCTGTGCCAGATATACCTGCTGAGACAGGGGCAGCCAGGCACAGTCTGGGCAGGGAAATGCTCCCCTCCAGGTGGGCTTAGGGGGTCCCTGTCTGTGCAAGGGTCTGCTGCAGGACAAGCCATGGTTGCTGCTTGAGGCAGGGAGCACTCGCCCTCACCAGCCCCCTGTGCGTGCAGTGCAGCCGGCATCGGTGACCCAGCATTGGGGAAGGTGTTCCACTTGCCCTTCAGCAGCTCAATGGGAGCTCGGGCGTTTACGGTTGAAGCTGCAAAAGATGTTTGTTTCCTTCTACTGCGTTTCCCCCCTGGGCGGGCAGTTTTCCTCCCCATGCAGCCAGACTTGCCTTTGCAGAGGGATCCTCACCCACAACTACCCTGCAGGAAGTCCTGCAGGAAACCACCCTCCAACCGGTGCAACAGGCTGGGCCATAGCCACATGCCCCAGCCACCAAATGTGCCCTGCATCTCCCCGTGTCCACGGGGCAGTCATTTTCTGCAGCTCCCAAGAAGCAGAGGGCAACGCTGGTAGTCCCTGCAGCTGGCTGCCATCCCCGCTGCCTCCCCACTGCCCCTCAGCAGTGCCCACTACAGCCAGAGGCAGATCTTTCCATACACAACGCTTTGTGTTAGTGTCTAGGTTGATGCTTTTATGACTATAAGCAACCAAATTACATTTGCTCTGGGAAAAATGGCAAATGTGGACTTCCTTGGCCACAGTGCTGGCAAACCCTGACGCTGCTGGAATGTCGTGGTGTTATTTCCTTAAAAGTGAAACTTAATTTCTCTGGCTTTTAAAGAGAAGGAAATGAAGGGAGCAATTTTGCTCTGAAATAACTGCAAGACATGCACTTATTCCAGTGGGCGGCTGTTGAAAAGTAGTCATTTATTTGTTGCCATGCCTGCAGACAATGTCTGTCTGTCTGTCTCTCTGGTCTAACAGTTTTGAATTATGCAAGTGCAGGGAAAAGCACCTGAAAGAAAAAAATCACATTATTAAAATGCCTCTTTTTTTTTTTTTTAAGCACTTGCAAAAAGGTTTTCCAATTTTGAAAGGTGATGGGGAGCCTCCAAACAAAAGAAATTTCTGCTGAAAGGTTTGACTGTGTCGCAAGGATGTGTACCATGAGAATGCCTGTTCAGCTATGATTATTACCTTCCTAGGTGCTATATCTTCTTTATATCCAAGTAGCCAACAATGTCAAAGTCATCTCGTGGTGGCAGTTAGAGTCTGTTGACCTGCATTTCCTCCATCTGAGCATTTTACCTTATCATCTCCCTCTTGGAAGAAGCAGGAATGGGATGCTTTCTCCTGCCCCTGTCTCAGATTACTGTCCATGCAGGTTCCTGGAGAAAGTGGTCACTAAGGTGACCTGGACAAGGTTCCTTCTTATGTGGAAATGAGATCCAAAAGGGTCTGAGTGTGGTTCATCTCTTGCAGGAGGAGCTTTTTGCCCAGATGTTAGTGCCCCTCTGAAGGTGATGGGTCCGCTGGATCATCCTTGGGATGGGCACTTTGTCTCAGGATCCCAACTCCTGGCAGGAGCTTTACAAAGCCCCATCTCCACAACGCTGCCTCTCCCAGGCCCTGGTGCCTCCCAAAAACCCTTGTGGGCCCCCAGGGAGAGGTGAGGGTGCACCTAGCAAAGGGTGTCCTTTGGCATGCATAAGTGATGACAGCTGTTAGCAGCAAGGATGTAGGGACCAAGGAGGTAGCCTGCCCTTGCCCTTCATCTCGAGGTTGCCACGTCTCTGCAGGCTGCAGAGACTTTCGCCGTGGTGCCCTGTGATGCCGGCGGGACTGTCTTCACAACCCCAAAGTGGAAGCCACTGTTGTCTTGCAACATGGGGATCATTGCATTGCGTTATAGCAACAGCTCCATGGGGTCAGAGCTGCCCCGAGTTAGCAAACAGGCAGTGAAGCCATTAGCGGTTGTGGTTCAGACGAGGCTGTTGGAGGTTCCCAGTGATGTCCTTGGGGCTGAATGTGAAACCTCCCAATCCTTGTGAGCAAAACGGGGAGGGAGTGGGCACAACGAGAAAGGGACCTTCCCCTTCTGAGTTCCTGGAAATGGTTTCCTTCCCCAGAAGTTTTAATGATATTTTGGGTTTTCTGATGAAAACCATGACAGGAAAGGTGACGTCCCCAAATCTGGAGGAGCTGTTCAGCTGGGGCAAGCGTTGGGGGCTCTGGGCTCCTGGGAAGCCAATGCAGCGTCTGCCAAGCCTTGATGCAAGGATCAAAAGGGATAAAGAAAAAGGACCTCCCTGTGGACAAAGGAGACTGTGACCAGAGCTGAGGCATCAGACTGGCCTGTGTGGAAAAAGTCCTTCAGGAGAAGAAACCCAAAGCCCTTGGGAAGGGCCATCCCACCAGCTCCAGTGGCGTCTCACTCCTCTCCATCATGCCCTGCCACCCACCTCTGCTCCAGCTTGCCATCTGCTCCCCAGGGTTTGACCATCAGCATTAAAGACCATTTTCCTCAGCCCATCTCCCTTTGCCCTTCCTTGGCAGCACAGCCTCTCCATTTTCATCATACGTGCCTGCACTTGCATGCGACATTTCTGCTTCTCGGCTGTGGTGTTTGCAGGGAGCCCGCGGGTGTAGGTGTCAGCGCAACGCGGTGATGCCCCATCGCAGCTGGGAGGTGTGCAGGGCCCTGCACCAGCAAAGGGGCTGTGCTTTTTGCCCCTGGAGGGGTTGGGCCATGTTTCCTGCCCCAGAATGGTGTAAGGTAGACCTTTAGCCTGGTGTGTGTGGGTTGCTATAACAAATGTTCAGTTGTTGACCCTCTCTGCACTGCCTGTTCTTCCCTCACACCCTTTGACTTGACTTCTCATCTGGCTCCTCATCACATTTCTTTCTGTTTTGCCCTGAGCAGGGCCAAGGATTAAATGCACCAAATCAAGTTGTGTTCGAAGTCAACACTGTCCCCAAAAATCCCGCATGGGTGACTGTCAAACCCAGGAAAGGGAAGGGAATGGGGACAGTTGTGGGCCAAGTGTCGTATGTAGGCCATGATCAGCTTGGACAAGCTGATGACTATTTTTTTTTTTTCTCCCCAGTTTGAGCAGTCATCCCTGCAGGTCATTCACCAGCAGAGACGAGAGCTGTTGAGCAACATCTGCAACCGTTACACCCGCAAGCGACGACTTCTGCGGCCGGACGACTTGCGGCACTTGGTGGTGGATGACACGCATGGGCTGCTCTACTGCTACGTGCCCAAAGTGGCCTGCACTAACTGGAAGCGGGTGATGATGGTCCTGACGGGGCAAGGCAAGTACCGGGACCCACTGGAAATCCCCGCCAACGAGGCCCATATCTCATCTAACCTGCGCACCCTCTCCGAATATAGCATCCCTGAGATCAACCACCGCCTGCGCAGCTACCTCAAGTTCATCTTTGTGCGGGAGCCCTTTGAGCGCCTGGTCTCAGCGTACCGCAACAAGTTCACCCGCAGCTACAACACAGCCTTCCACAAGCGCTACGGGACCAAGATCATCCGGCGGCACCGGCAGGAGCCCAGCGACAAGGCCCTGGAGCGCGGGGATGACGTGCGCTTTGAGGAGTTTGTCTACTACCTGCTGGATCCACGGACTCAGCGGGAAGAGCCCTTCAACGAGCACTGGGAGCGGGTGCATTCACTCTGCCACCCCTGCATTGTCCACTACGACGTGGTGGGCAAGTACGAGACCTTGGCTGAAGATGCCAACTACATCCTTCAGCTGGTTGGGGCCGACACCAGCGTCAAGTTCCCATCTTCATCCAAGACCACCAGGACGACAGATGACATGACGGCCCAGTTCTTCCAGGACATTAGCCCTTTCTACCAAAGGAGACTCTTTAATTTATACAAAATGGACTACTTGCTCTTCAATTACTCCATCCCCTCGTACCTCCGCATCCGATGAGGCAGGGACTGGGGGGAGAGGTGAGGGAGAGCTGGGTAACTCTCATCTTGCCACAATTCCTCTCCTCCCACCCTGTGCTCATCTCTTGGTTGACTTCTCGCCCGTGCCCTCTCTGTTATGGTCTGCTCCACATCCTGATGCCTTGTTCATGCATGGTCTGGAGGGAGGACATGTCTCAAAACACTGGGACTGGAGCTTTTCCTTCCCTCTCCCTCCCACCCTTCAACATCTACAAGGGCTGGTGGTGGCACTGGACACTGGTGGGTAGGAAGGCTTGCCTTGGCTGGGGACTTTCTTTTAACTAAGAGACTACTCTGTAGATCCAAGTCTTGGGAAGGCTCCTTTTTTGGGCAGGATCCCTTCAGGTCCTTTCTCCTCCTTACTGGGCTGTTGGGGGCGGCCATGGCGTCTCTGGGGGTAGGGTGGAGTGTGTCAGAGACTTGCATAGAAACAGAAATAAAGCAATAATTTAATGTAAGTTTTTCCTTTCATTTAAAATAGCTCCCACCTTTTCTTTTCGCCTTGTTCTCCTCCGTCCTCCCCCAGCTTCCTGCGCCATCCCACATTGCTGGGGAAGGCAGTGGTGTGTTACTGTAAGCACACATTTCTCCCTGACAAAGCCTGGAGGGCCTTTTTGGTTCCTCTCCTTCCACGTGCTCTCCATTGGGATGAAAAATACTCCAAAGAGAGAGGGAGGAGCAGGTTTGCATCAGGTATGGGCTGATAGAGACAGTGCTTTCTCCTGAACTACAATAGCAGAGCGCTCAGTGCCTGTGTGCTTCCATGTCTCTGGCTTTCTCTTCAAATCCAATAAATCCAGGCCCCATGCCTCCTGTTCTTTAAGAGCGGGTGATAACTGTTTTGCAAAGCCATATGTACAACACGGGTGCAAGTGTCTGCTCACATGAAATCACATTGTCCACGGTATCCTGCCCGTTGCCCCACTGGGCTGGCAGGACCCAGCTTGAAGTGCCAGCTTCTTGTCCCCTGCCACCATGTGCTGCTGCCGTGCACAGCCGGTGCCTCCCACGTGGGGTGGCCACATTGCACTGGGGGATAAAGAAAGGTGCTGGGGCAGGTCTGAGTTACAAAATGCGTCATGGAGCACTGTGTTGGGATGTGGGAGATCGCTACAGTAATGAAAGGGTGATGCTGGACTCGGAAGACCAGAGAAGAGTGGTTTGTGTGTGTCTGTGTGCGTGTCTGTGTGTGTGTGTGCACACGTGTGTCTGTGTGAGAAAAACAATTGAGAATAAAAATGTGGACAGAGACACCTAGAGGAAAGTTCCCCTTTAGCTGGCTGCCTTTGGACAATTCATTCCTTGAAGAAGAAATGGGGAGGAGGGGGCAAAACAGAAAACTAAATGCCAAACCCAGTCTTAGGATTTTAAATTAAAACCAGTCCACAGAGCTGTATTTCTTTAAAACCATATTTCAGTCTTTCCTCTTTTCTGTTCAGCTTTGGCTTGGCAGTTGCCTTTGTAAGTAAACACGCCGGTAATAGATGCTGTAGAGTGAGTCTGCTGGCTTGGCTGCGAACGCTTGACGTATTAGTGCAATACAATGGGAGGTTTTATAAAACCCCAATGCTCTCAGGCTCTTTTAAAAAATAATGCTTTCATCTAACAACTTTCAGCTGTTACATCTTAACCTTTTTCCTCTCTGCCTCTGATCTGCCCCTATGTGCTGATACTCTCTCCTTGGTTGCTCCGTTTGGTGATGGGGGTTTAGCAAAGCAATGAAAAAGAAAAGTAAATAAAATCGCTGGTGATCCTGGCAGTCTGACTGATTCTCCCAATCTGGACTGGAGATCTTGCGAAAATGGCCTTTCTTGTGCCATCTTAGTATCTCCCCATCTAGCTGAAACTGAAAGCACAAAACCAGATTATATGACGCAACAAATTTCATCTGCAGCATTCAGGCTTGCAGTGCATTCCTCCTGCTTTCTCAGGAGTCTCACATTCCCTGCTTAGCACTGCCTCTGCTTGGAAAAATCATTGTTCAAGTCACCACAAGTTCTTTTCATCACTTTTGTCATGAATCATAATTTGGGGTCAGATTCATAGTCACAAAGGGATGGATTTCTTTTTCTTTTCCTAAATACTCTTCCCTACAGGTGGCTCTTAAAAGCTGATGGCACAATAAGTGGCAAGGACAGATACACAGACTCTTCCCGTTGTGCTCTCTGTGGGTGTTTAGGTGATACCTGGCTGGCTGGGAGCCCCGTTGGGCTTTCTTTGGTGTGAAAGTGAGGGAACAGCACACTCTGGGTTTTGTCTTTTAGCCAGCTGGTTGCTAACCTTTCCTGCAGTAGTGGCAATTTGGAGACAGTCCCGGTTGTGATGGCTGTTTGATCGGCAGCCTGTCCCCCATCATCCCCATCAGACCTGACCTGGTGCCCCAAACAACAGCAAAGCCACATGCCTATGGAGCAAATGCAGTCCTCCAGCCTCAGCCATGGGCTGCGAAGGGCAATCCCCAGCTGAGCTTTGGTCTGTAACAGGGTGTCTTCTGCGTCAATGTAGCACCTTTGGGCTTTTTCTTAAAAAAAAAACAACAACAACAAAAAAAAAACCAAACAGCCACAGTCCAACCCATTTAGGTCATACTCTTGGCTTTCCCCCTGCCTAAATACCACTTTCTAAAGGAAAACCTGCCCATGCTAACAGAAAATGGCCACTTTGTATTTCTGAAGCAACCGCCTTCAGTCCGAGCTGGAGCTTTCCGGCCCTGGAAATGCTTTGCCCCTGCCAAAGCCCAGCAGCAGCAGCAGCCGCCGCACACACCCCGGCGCTGGGCAGCCCCGACCCGAAAAACGCTGCAGCACTGGAGCAAAACGGAGTTACGAGGACACCGTGTGACTGGCGATCCCAACTACAAGCATTTTAATCTGTAAGACTTCGCTGCAGGAAACCATTTCTCTGAAGGGCTCCTGGATGGGTTTTGGTTTTTTTCTTGTAGCTGTTTCACTGCATCCCTTTGCCTTGCCAGAGGAGAAGATATCAAGGTAATCTAGGCCACCTCTAAAGTGTAATTGGATTTTATTTTTCTCCTCTACTTGGGACTGGGAATGTGGTAGTGCCTGATGTGCAACAAGGGCTTGAAAAGCAAGGAGATTCCCAGGGACGGTCCCCCAGGAGGACGGAGCAGAGCGTCGTACCCTCAGCCCTTGCCAAGCACCCCGCTGTGAGTGGGGAGTGTTTCTAGGAGGAAGATGGTGGTCCAGTGATGAAGGGCATGTGCGTACCACCGGGATCCAAAATAGGACCAAAACACAGCCCTGCATCTTAGTGGCAATGGGGCTTTAGTGCAGCTGCCCTGCAGGGCCACATACTCCACTGCGTTTTGGCCAAGGTTTGATGATGAGCAGAGGTGAAGGCTCTTCTCGGGCAGCCCTGTGACCAACGAGGTGAAGACAGAACCAGCCATCCTCCCCCCTCCCCCCCAGGAATGAGCACAGCTGCTGTCACCTGGAGAAAGAGCAAAGGGTTAACCCCAAGGGCAGCAAGGGTATTTCTACCTGTGCATGGACTTCTTTTGGTGCCCTTAAATACGAGCCTTACACTACCAAAAAAAAACCCAGCTTGGTATTTCTGCAGGGAAATAAACCTTCCCTGCACAGCTGGTGCCAAGGGGTAAGTGTGGCCATTACCTGCCACGGCCCCACAATAAGGTCCGGCACCTGGGGAGTGCTGGGGGAGGAGGAGGGGACGTCCCATGGCAAAGCAGCCAGGTGAGAGCTGCAATAAGTACACCAACCCTGCCAAAAGGAGCAGAGGCACCCGAGCATGGCTGCAATTGGATGCCTACCCCGTAACCAAGAAGCTTATCTCCTGGTGTGCATGGGGCTGGGCACCGTGCCTTGCTGGAAGCGCCATTTTCTGCCCAGGCTGGAGCCCTCAGTGCCACTTTGGCAGTGATCGGTTGGGGCAAGAGGACCAGGGTGGCCGAGGGAGAGCCACCGCAGCCAGTGCTGCCAAGGTCACCCTGGCTCCACAACGGGAGCCCAAAGACAAACAGAAAAATCCAAGTTAGACGTGAGGACTGCACACGGCTCAGCCTCAGGCAAGGAAACTCTATTTAAACCCTCCCTTCCTCACCCCTCCCCCCATCAAGTGCCCATAAAAAATAAATAAAGAAACAAACCATGGCTGTCGCCATATGAAGTATCATTCAGAATTCTGAGTTGCAGAGTGTCTGTGTCACGCAGCCAACATGGGGCGAGTGCACCACAGCGAGGGTCGAGGGGGGCAGTCACCCACCGTACCAGGTTGGCCCTGGGGTTCAATGTGAGGCTGGGGAGCTGCTGGGGAGCTGTCAGAGCACCAGGGGTGCAAAAAACAAGTAAGAACAGCCTCACTTCAATATGTCCATGTGTGCACACATATACGGTGTAAATAATGATTATATTTTAATGTAAAATAGAGTTATTGCAAATAATTGAAACATAAGTGATAATACATGCATTATATGTAATATGTATATGTGTATGAAGTATGTATTACAAGAGTAATTAAACAGTATTTATTATACTTACATATTATATGTTGAGTGATTATATTTGTATACGATTGCAATACTTAATAGCCATTTGGTTTATGTATGTCTAGATACATGTGTGTGTACAAACTCGTATTTATTATATAAACACACACACATATCCCCCAGCATAAAAGAGGGAACACCTTCCCTTCCTGCAAGGTCGAGCTTTGCCACAGTCCGACATGGCTTAGCAGCTAATGGGGAGCCAGCCCCTTCCTCCGAGTGCTGCCAACAGCTCTGCTTGCTCCAGCCTTCGGCACGTGGCGGGCACTTTGCCTGTGCTGTGGGTATTTCATGCCATGGAGCCACTGGCCCCATCCCTGGTGGCCCATGTGAAGCTGTTGAGTTTCTCCTCCAAGTGGAACAAAACTGAGGTTCAGTGATAGGGAGGTTTCCTTCCAGATCTTGCTGTGCACCACAGATTGGGTTGTTTACCAGCTAGAGGATTAAATAGACTTCCACGTGTTTTCCAAGTGTTTTCACGTATGTCTTGGAGCAGTGTCTTGCTTGAAGGAGGCTTTTCAGACTTGCTTGTGTTTGCTGGCTGGCACTTCACTTGTCCCTGGTAAGGATGCTGCATCTCTCACAAAGCAGAGTTTCTGGAAAAATACCTATTAGGATGGAGTCAGTGAGTGGAAGCTGGGGCAGGTGGGAAATAAATGCTTTGACTATCCCTGAAAACAAACCCCTGCTCCCATCTCTCTCTACGGCTGCTGTCAGCCCTTTCTTGCTTGCAAAGAGAAACCCTTCTGCACCCAGGAGTGAGGGAGCCCCTGACCGACCTTCCTCCCTGATGCGGCTGGGATCTCCCTGAGGTCGCAGCAAGCCGCCCCAGCACCCAGCACCCCCACACGCCAGCCTTGTGGTGGTGTAGGGCGGGCACCCATCCCCTCCCAAACTCCAGTGCCCTTCCACAGCATCCAACCCACAACACTGACACGAACCTGAGATTTAGTTTATTGGGGAACAACTAGTGGCTCATCTCAGGAGTGAGCCTCAATAAACTGCACTCCTAATACAGTGTGAAGCAAAAACAAGGGAGATAAAAAAAAAAATTTTTTTTCACTGCCTCCTACTCCAGCCTGGATCAGCTGGCTGATGGCTGCACAGGGCTTGGAGGATCCAGCACAAAGCACTTTTTTTTTTGAAATTTCTGCTTTGTTCAAAAACAGACCGTCTCATTCTTCTGCCGACACGCCACATTTGCCTTTATTCCCCCTGGAGATTAAGACAAGGTAAGCCTTCAACTGGAATCTCATAGCATTTGATGGGTTTCTCAGTCCATGGCAAGCACTGAGCCCAAATAGACAGGTCAGCAGCCAAGGACTATACAGCAGCAAGAAAGGAGCTCTCTTCTCCCACCTCTTCCCTTTTAAGGATGCTGCTTATTTGGGAGCTGTGAGGACTAAATACAAATAAAAGTCACTGTCAGCTCAAACGTCACTGTCAAAAGTCACTGTCAGCACCACTGTGGCAGGGTGGCTACAACCCAGTGAAAAGCTGGGCACAGTAATGACACAGACACAGCAGCAGAGAAGCCAGGCCCACTGCTGGCAGTGACTTTCCTCCTGGGTTAGATTAGAGACAGAAATCATTATGAAATGTCCACACCCCATCTGGGCTCTGCTACTCACACAGGTTTGCTCTGACACCACGTGAATTTTGTGAAAGAAAAGGGTGGAAAGCAACCCTCTCCCCAAATCTCCTCCCCAACAAAATAACCCCAATACAACACCACAGGGTCCATAAAACCAGGTAGGGCCTGCTGTGTTGTACTGAAAGCTATTAAAAGCTGAGGATCCTGCAGGCATTTAAACACCAAATCTCTGCTTTTAAGGGGAGGGAAGGGGGATGCCGAAGGGATGTCTAGACAACTCAGTGGCTTCTCGCCCTGCTGGGATGGGGGCTGTGCTCGGTGCCACCGAGGCAGCCGGTGTCGGGGGGAGCGAGCAGTCCTGCCTGCGCAGCGCTGCCAGCTCGCTGGAAGGGCTGGGGGTGCTTTCTTGGAGAAGCAGGTTCAGATGGAGTTACAGGAACACTGATCCAAGCCGTGCTCCAGGGTTACATATAGCCTTTGTTAGCAAAGGCCCTTTCTCATTTGCACAGGGAAAAGAAAGAAAAGGAGGGAAGAGTAAACAGGCTGAACAGCCAAATAACTAGCCTTTCGGTGCCCTTAAAAAAGGAAAAAAAATATCCCCTTTTATTGAAACCATTTCCTTTGGTTATATCATTTCTTTTGAGGCTGGAAGCAATTTTCAGTCTTGAGTGTGTTCCCTGCACTAAGTGCATGAGCACGAGGCTGATGCTTGGCTGCCCACCAAGGGGTACCCTGGAGAACAGCAAGTCTTGCTGTGCCCTTTGCAATCTCCCCACATCGGCTCATAGCCCCAGCGCCTCCTGCAAGGGGGGAACCTCCAAGCCCAGCACAGGCAAGGTGCAGCATAGGTCACCCTGGCCCAGCTGGGTCCCACAAGTAGCACACAGATGGCATCCATTACGTGTTCTCATCCGTGTTCTCTGTCAACAGTGACAACCAGAATAAGCTGAGCTCTGTCCAGAAGTCCCCTGATGAAGGAACGCACCAGTGCCGGGGTTTTGTTGCAATCACATGGCAGAGGAGCAGCCGCATGTTGGGCACTGGGAATTGGTGCTGGAGGAGGGTAACTGGGGTCCCTTGTAGACTTGGTGCCTTGTAGGCACCAGCCATGGGCTCCAATCTGGGGCTTTTGGGGGACTGGGGGACCAGTGGCAAATCTGGGCTATCAAAAGAGTTTCACATGTCTGGGACCCTGCAGAGGGCTGGGGTGTCCTCAGCAGCCTTGCCTTAGGACCAGCCTTACCTGATTCACACCAGCAGCAAAAGCGTCAAGGTCTGGAGAGGACCTCTCCAAGGCAGTGGGGACAAGCAGCAAGGAGGAGAAAAGACGGTGTTGAGGCAGGGCAGGAGCAGTTATGTGCCAGGACTGCTCAAGCCAGTGCCAAATTGGAGCTAATAAAGGTTTACAAAATAAAACACTAAGCTCAAGCTACTAAAATATATATGTACGTACCTCCTGATGCAGCCCTCTCAAACTGGGACCAGCAATCAGACACTTGCTCTGCTTTCCTCGCAAGCCCCCTCAGCTGCTGCTGCTGCAATGATCACGTGGGTGCTTGGGGCCAACAGTGGTGCAGCTGAGCAGAGCTGACAGCACACAGGCTGCAGCAATAGATAAAGCAGCGAGGCCCAAGACAGGGAGAGCATGTGCCTCGAATGCTGAAATGTCCCCCGCCATGAAGCTGATGTGTGCGTACTCTCCAGCTGAGCCAGTGTGGGATAATTTATCCTTCATAACAAAAAACAGAAGAGGAGGCTTGGAGAGGGGGGAGACAACAGCTTATTTTTTTTCAGGGAGTGCTTTTCCCCATGCCTGGCAGCCCAGAGCTGAACAGCTTTTGCTGTTAGGGACCTTCAGCCACGTGTTGATCCCATGCAGGGGTCTCAGCTTTGTAGCAGCTCTGGGAGAGCAGAACAGCACCAGGAGCAAAGAAACACCCAAGGCCAGTAGACACCCAACACAGATCAAATTTAAGTGTTTAAGAGCTGGCAGGTCCTTGAATAAGGCATCTGTCTGCCAGCAGGCTGGGGGACTTGAACTCCCCCTTTCCCTCCTCCAACACATACAAAGGCAGATTATTATTAAAGTTGAAGCCTAGTGGCATTTTTCAAAGGTTTGATCCATGTCCTCAACTCCTGACTCTTGGGCATCTTGCTATCTGGAGGACCCTACTGCTTCTTTGACTTCAGTGAGAATTGGCTGCTTTCAGCCCCACAAGCCTCCCTCATGTGTTCCTGGTAGCACAAGACAGCAACCCTGGAGTGAGGACCTAAGTAGTCATTTGCCAAATCCTCACCCAGCCCAACACAGCCCTTATGCACACACACACAGATTCTAGACTTACCACAGAACAATTGTTAATGAGTAGATAGCAACTGTGGGAGAGGGAATGGGCTTTAATTCTAGCTTGCAACATGTGGGCTGCAAAAGGCTGCTCTTGGTTAGGAAACACCAATTTTCCTGAAGCCCTATTAAAATTGTGTTGTCCAATCCTGAATGGATGAGAAAGAAGTGAGCAAGAAGTTCTATCTGACAAGTTTGAACTAGAAACAGGCAGAGCCATGGCAAGAAAAAACCACCCCCAAATCCACAGCATTACCTTCTTTAACCACTTTATTTGTGTGTGTGTTTCTATAAACATTTTAACTACTGGACATTTCATAAACCGTAAAAACAAACCTTCCTAACCCCAAAATGCAATCAATCCAGCTTGTCGGTCAGACAACAGCGACACTGCCAGGGCAGGTAGGTGGTATCCCTAGATAACTTCCTGCTGGGCGCAAGCCAGCAAGGAGCTCATTGCGTCAGATCCTAAGGGTCTGAGCAATGGAGAGGAGACAAGTTTAAACACCTGGTTGCTCTCCTCCTCCACGGATGTGACAGGAAAGAAAAGGGGGGCAAATAAAGAATTTCCCTTGATGGAAAGTCAGAGTCTGAAGGGAGAGGTTGCGACATCCACTTGCAGGATTAGATGCAGTGACCTCGGCAGGCTTTGGAGCAGCCTCTGGAGCAGCCTCAGGGGCTGTGTCCATGCTAGGGACTGAAACTGATCAAAATGCTCATTCATTACAAATGGTCCAAATGCTCCTTAACACCTTGTTTGCCAGGCGCAGGTGTGAGCAGCAGGCAGTGCTTAAAACCAGCTTGCTCACTTGCCAGGGTGCAAGTCTGTGGGTGCTCATTCCTCAGGGCAGGTGAGCCCAGCTGTAAGGCACGATGGGGAGGAGAGATGGGGCATCAGGGGTGGCAGGGGAGGCCCAATCCAGCCAGGTGACCCAGCACTCATCGCCAAGTACCCTGTTGTCCTAGAGGAAAGCACTGTGTCTCATGAGTGATGCAGAGCGGCGCATGGTCTTTCAGTTCCCCAGGTTCATGTCTGCACCGTGGACAAGCCAAACCAGGTGGAAACAGACAGCCAGGAATCCGGTGCCCAGGAGATCCCCCAGGGCAGTGAGGTAGGGGATGGAGAAATTATCCGGATCCAGTGCCTTCCTCCACATCAGGCGCACAATTAGGTCAGCCACGTAGAGCAGGATTCCCACCTGAGGAGAGGCAAGACAGGCCCTGGTGTGAGGCAGCAAGAAGGTAATGCACAGCCTCCCTCAGCTCACAGCCAAAATGATGTTGCCACTGCCAAGGTACCAGAGCTAACGGGGATCACAGAGAGTTAACACCTTCCCTGGAGAACTGCTGTTTCTCTGCAGGGATGGAGCTGCACTGGGATGGGCATAGCTGGCTTATGCCCTTGAGCACCGCATTGCCTGGCATCACCCACAGTGCCACAGCCCCATGCTGCCAGCCACAAGTGTGGGGACCACGCTTGAACTGCTCCTCAGCGTCACATGGCCAAAATGGGAGTCTGGCCACACCAAAAGCATCTCCCAAAGGTACGGTTCCCACTTCCCACGCCATGAATGGGAGCGCTCCCATTCACTCCACCAGTGCGAATACGCAGACAGCCCCAAAGGGTAAGTTTGTAGCCAGATTTTTTCTCTTCACCCTTTTTTCCATTAGAAATTCAGATCGCATCTACTTTGTTTTTCCTAAAAGTCTCAGTGGACAACTGGAGTTTGACGCAGTTTTTACATCAAAGTTATCCCAAGCAGCTCTGACATGTTAAAAAAAGAAAATAATTTTTTTTCATTTCAACAGTTTTAATATCTTTGTTGTGATTTCTTTTAATTCCTATTTCATTCCTGATTCTGATAAACAGATGGAGGAAAAAAAATACTTCAGTTAAAGATTAAAGACTGTCTAGTTAATTGAATTAAGAAGGGAGAGAGAGTTTGCACCCTACATCTGTTGTCCCTCCATAAGAGACCACAGCACAACAGGAACCAAAGCCAGAGGCGGCATTTCTAAAGGTGAAAACTGCAAGCTGGGTGGGGGGAGAGGGAGGAGGAGAGATGGGGGAAGCAAATTAAATAACAGAATCACAGAAACTAAAGCTGGATGGAAACTCATGAGTTTTATATAGACCATTCCTCTGCCTCAATACAGGATCAAATATGCCCACATCTTTCCTGATGGTTGTTCATTTAACCTATGCTAAACAACCCTCAAAGATGGAGATGCCACACTCTAAGCAATCAGTCCTATGGCTTTTATTTTTTCTGTTCTTGTTTTTCCCAAGGTCTAACATAAATCTGCCTTCTTCCATTTGAAACCCATGATTTCATGTTTCATCCCTGGTGACCACAGAGAAAATGTTATTCTGTCCCTCCCTACAGAAACTTGGTAGTTCAGAAGGCTGTTAACCAGATTTTTCTCAAGCCTCTCTTCTTTAGACTAGTTAACCTCAGTCCATTCAATCATTCCTCTGAGGTCATGTTTTCTAGGCCTCTGATCTTTCTCTTTGGGCTTCCTCCAGCTGACCCAAACTTCCCCCTCTCTTTCTTTCTGTCTTTCTTTATAAAGTATAATGGAGGGGAAGGAAGAATCAGGCTGAGTGTATTCTCCTCCGATGGCCTCCATGGGAATTTTTCGGGGTCAGTGGTGTTGCTGGGATTCTGCTCTTTACACTGTCATTTATTCTGCGTATTTTCATGCTTGACTCTGGTTGAGGAATCACCTCGATGCATAAAGAGAAGAATAAATATTTTCCTTTACAACTGTGGCTGTGCTGCTGGGCTTAGGGTTGTGCAAAGGTCGAGAAAAACTGATTGTTTACACATGCAAGGAATTCACCCACAGACATGAGGCTGCTTGTAAGGCAAAGCGACAAGTCAGCTACCTCACCCTGCAAATTAATGAATCACTGATTTAAAAGAGCAAGTGAAGTCAGAGCCTCTGTGAGTTCAAGCAACAGCCGCATGCATTTCTGAGTGAGACGACAAAGTTTACAAGGCAGGCAAAACAGCAGAAGGGAACAGGCAGAACAAATTGGACAAACTGCCCATTGCCTAACCAGAACTTTTACTTTTGAAGATAAACTTCTTAGGCCTGGGTTTTCCCTTCGCTTTTGACCCATATGGCCCTACCCAGAGGGATCCCTACGTCTTCACCATGATATGTGAAACTAGTTTCCAAAATGAGTGGGGGAAACCTGCTGGCTGGGGTTCACAGCCTCTCACTTGCCCCTTACTGGGATGACCAGTGGCAGTCTAGAAATACTTGGAGCTTAGAGACTCAAGGAGTGAACACAGTAAAACAAGGCACCACTTACAGCCCGAGGTACACTACTGCAGCTCAGCGGATGATGGTAACTTGTTCCTCATCTCATGTCTGATCCCTCACTCAACCTTAGGGCAGTTGTGCTCATGTGGGAAACCAGACCGTGAATACTTTGAGTGAAGTATTACTGGACCCACAGAAGATACGTGATGTTTGGTAGGAAGCACACCTGAAATGACTGAAAATGTGGGCCACTGGAAGTTTTTCTGTGACTCCTGTTTAGCCTGGAGACTGCTTGATTTCACTGTACCTCAGAGGTTCCTTTTGGATGAGAGTTTGGGGTTTACCTGCAGCAAAGCAGCAGTCAGATAGAACATCACAAAGGTGAAGGACAGAGACGTGTGGCCTCCCTGCAGCAGATGGATGGTGTAGAGGAACACGAGGTGACCCGGGATAACCAGGAGGAACAGGACTCGGGCTGACTTGGAATTCACCTCTGCAGAGGACAGAGACAGAAACAGCAGTGACAGCAGCTGCAGACGGTGGAGGGAGGACAGGACGCAGCTCTATATTTTAATGCATAGACTTGGGGCTGTCCCCTCCCACCAATCACATTGCTAACGCCTTTTCTAGATCCCGCAGCAATCTGGAATATCTGCAGTATCAGCCCAGAAGCTTTGTCTAGCACTGAAACTATGTGCCAAAGACGTGTTCCATGCTGATCCACTCCACTTCTTCCAAACACTCCTCTCAGCTGCTCTCTGCCTCCCACTGCTTCTGCTCTGCCTTGCTGCAACCCACTTTCCCAGTTTTTAGTTTGTTTTAGCAGTAACTCCCAACCTAGCAGGGAAAATCAAGAGGAACCTGCAAATCTAAAAAGACAACAGACCCAAATCCAGTTTTGCTGATGCCTAGGTTTATCCATTGCTGAAGATGGAGGAATTGCTGATTTTCAGCAAGGTTATGCTCTATTCACTCCCCTGTCCACAAGTGTTGACTCTAGGCTGGCCATGGTTAAAATGACTTTCTATTAGATCAAATCTGAGACTCTTTTTCAATTACTTTCTTTAGCGCTCCCTGAGGGCCAGTTTCTTTGCATGCCAGTGAGCAAATACACCACAAGCTTTTTTTCAAGCTGCCCACTGCAAAGATGCTTCCTCTCCGATCTGAGTATCTTCCCTGTAAGCGGGAAAGGGAGTTCTGCCTTTGAAACCCACCTAGTCCTTCGCCAACCAGGCTTGATAAAGGAGCTATCTGTGATGACAGGCCTTGAGACATGGACACCTAGCGTTCAAGGTCTACCTGATGAGAAGAATGTGGTGCATGGGTTGGGCCAATTCTGCCTCATCTTGTATGGCAAAACTCCAGGCATGCTCCAGAAGTGCAGGAATGTGGAAATACGGCTGGCCTGGATGGCGACCAGATTCCCTCCAACACCTATGAGGACAAAACATAATAAACCTCTAAACCACCTTCACTGCAGCAGGAAACATCAGTCTAAAACCTAGCCCAAGGTGAGTCAATCTGCATTCAACTACAAGCTCACTGAGAGCAGCAGTAAGGGAAAGAGAAAACCTGATCCCCCATGTCATGGTGATGCTGCGCTATTCACTTGGCAGGAACAGCTCTTAAAAATCAGGAAGGCTCCAGTGATCATCTCCTTCTGACTGCTTTATTGGAAACATTTTCCCTTGCTTCCCAGCACCGGCTTCTGAAGATGATGTAATTGCACCTGGTCTGACGCAGTCTGTGAGCAACACCTGGGGAAAGCAGTGTAGGAAATGGCAGATGCCGCTCACAGCCACTTCTTGGATTTACTCATCCAGAGAGCCATTATTGTTTGAAAGACAACAAACATCACAGAGAATGATTACATGTTTGTCTGAAGGCATCTAACACACTTGTTAAATGATAAGGAATCATATGAGGATGAATCAGAGCCCAAATATGTTAGGTAATTAAAAGGCAATTAATTCCTTCCAGACTGATTAATTTAGAAAACATGAAAAAGCAGCTACATTTTTCAGGAGAAAATAGAGGAATGATGATCTATGGAGCAAACCTCCACCACCCTGGGTATTTGCAGGGTACAAATGCCACAGAAAAGATAACAGTGAGCCAGATCCTAGGGGCTTCTCATGTTTTCCCTTCCTTGAAGAAAAAAATGCTCCATCATTAAATGTGAGATTTGCCAGAGCGGAATCAAAGTGAAAATACTAAGATGAGCTCAGTATAGCTCAAGATGGGAGCCACGCTTTGCAAGACTCCCCTGCACAGGCAAAGTCAAGAGCTACCTGTGCAAAGACACGGAGCACTGCGTAACTCTGCCACCAGATCTGCCAAACAGGTCACCCGCTCCCACGGAGCGACGTCTGGGTCAATCATTGTTCAACTAAATTGCTGTTGACGTACTTTCCTAATCAGGCTCTTTGGCTGACCATGCTGGAAAGAGTTTGTCAGCAAGGTGGCTGTCTTTATGCAGATGCAGTAAGGTGACAGCTGGGTGACACCCTCCGACACTGCAAGAGGACACCACACTTTGAGGGTGGCATGAGGCCAAGCCTGCCCTAGGAACGTGGGTTTCCCCTGGAATGGGCCTGGCCTGCAAGAACATTACAATAGCAGAAAAATAACCCAGTGGATCCTCGGTGATGCCAGGATCCTGAGCAGTTTGTACCGGTATGTGTGTGTACAAAAGTACTGTGAGGCTTCAAACCAATATAAATATACACATGAAGATGGTGATATATATATATTAAAAATCCGTATATATAATCCACATATATAATCTTTTATATATATACACACACATGTAATCTTAATATATTAATCTTTATCAACAATCTGTATAGGGCATGATTGCACAGCTCAAATTGCTGAGTGGAGAGAGACAGGGAAAATGGATTTATTGTGACATCCTTGGTAGGTTTGATGTTATGAAAGTAAAGGTGTCAATGTAGCTCTCGGAGACAACTATCAGGTGCTGTTAACCTTTCCCACAGCTCTGCCAGTATTTTTCAGCCCTGCCTGCTATTTTGCTCCAGACATGCTTCAAGATATGAGTAAGCAGGGATGTAGCTTCACTTCCACTCATGATGGGAGCAAGGACTTGAACACAGACCTCTGTGCAGGGGCAACAGTGGATACCATAACCCTTGTGGAGGAGGGGAGGTATAAGTAAAAGCATGCATATAATCCTCCCTGCCCAGCTTACCATTAATCACAGGTGTGAAAACTGCCATGCCTTCAAAGTTTGGGTCAGTTACAGTTTTGTCCAAGATGAGCCCACCAATGCTGTTAAGAAAGGACAGGCAATGAGGGTGGATCAATCTCTCTTCCCAGGGCAATTCCTGCTCTGTGAAAATAGTACACAGATGACTTACTGCTTCTTCCCCATTGCCAGGGCTGGACTATTCCCCATTTACTCCTTCTACAGCTCAGTTTTCACCAACAGATAGCCTTACAGTTTTTGTTAATGGCATAATGAGATCAGGAAGACCCCCTTGCCCACCCTTGAGCAAAACTGATAGTAGTGGCTTTATCATCCTCCCCTGGAGTTTTGCTATACTTCTATACTAGTCTTAGCAGATTTTAAAAATTCTCTCCCAGATCTCAGCTGGGTCTGAAAGATGTAACACAGGGGGAATGAACTACCTGGCCCTACATTCACCAGTCTTCTGTCTTTACAGCTGGATAAAAATGAGGTTGAAGTCTGACTATTTGTGATGGTCATCATCTCCCTTTTTGGTTTCTTGGCTTGCACTCACACGGTGCATGGATGTGCGAGTGAGACTTAAATGATGACTTGCTTTTTCCAGTCATTTGGGGGCTCCTTATTTGCTATCTCACAGCCTGTTGGAGGGCCACCAATGGCTGAGCAGCACTGGACAAATACTCTTCTTCAGTCCCTTCCAGTTTCACTTTTGATGGCTTTCTAAATGAGCACAGGGTCTCTCTGCAGCGTGCATATGCGTATGGGCTCAGGAGCAGTTTCTCGGTTTACCTGCTGATGCTCATTGCAACAATGACCGGCTGCCATCCAGATTTCAGGACTTCAGCAAGGGAAGGACTTTGCTTGGCGATAGCAACCCAGAGAGGGATCATGACAATGAAGACAGCACAGATCAGAGGAGAAAGGTATTTCATATCTAGCAAGGAAAAGAAATCTTTAATTAAATGCCCATGGCTTCACAGGTTGCCAAAATCATATTGCACAAAGTCTGGAAGAAAGGCAGTAGGGCTCTCGCTCAGACTGAGTTATGTTAGCAGAAAAATCACATGATATTCCCCACACAACCACCTCACTCCGCCACAGAAATCCATAATTAATCCCTGAAACTCACTGCTAGAGGATGTTATTTGAAAATCAGCAGGATTCAAAGCAAGTTATGTTTGAAGATGAGCAAGTCTCCAATTCCAGCTCCAACTAAGCAAGACAAAAAGTTACAAAATTTCTGGCTTCAGGGTACAAATCAAACAGCAGGGCAAGGGGGAAACTCTGCGTGCAAGCTGTATCACACGACAGACACCTCACGCCTTCACCTAAAACAATAGGTAATAGGTACTTTTGGTGGCAAGCTAGCAGAATTGCTGAGCAGCTGGTCTGCTCTATAGGAACAAATGCTCTTTTGCACGTATAAGCCAGTTAAGATCCAGGATTTCTTTCGTCCTAGCTTACATGTGTTTCCATTAGGTGCTTTTTCCATTCGGTAGGGGCATAACCTTGAAGTGACCTTTAGAAGCAAAGGAATTAAAAAAATAAGTAGATGTGCAGCACTAAAAGAAAATAAACATGACTCAGAAGCATGAGAAACACCTTCAAGCAATAGGGATGATGCCAATCCTTTTGATATAAAAATGCTTCTTCAACAAATCTCTCCATCTGGTCTCTGTGTTGGGGCCAAAGCCAGCGGGTTGTAACGCAGACTTTCCAGGTAATCTGGGAGATGAAGCAGGCTCAAAGTGTGCATTTTTCAACATGACATTGCCAGGGCCTTGGGCTACCTGGATGAGATACCACTGATGTGATATCTTCCATGAATCGAGGGCTCTTACACAAAGAGGTGCAACTCTCTACATGTGGCTTTAGTCGGCACTGAAATGCAAACACTTCTGGGGTGTAAATAGCTGCTGTTTTGTCAGTGCACTTTGCCACCTGGAGTCATTTAGGACAGATGGGTTGTATGACAGACTTAGCTGCTGTACTGGATCTCTCCCCGCCCCCTTGTTGTTTTGGACAATTAATTCCTTCTTAAATAATGCAGACACAGAGCACTGGAGTCTATCAAACCTTATCAAAGCTCACAGAAAGACTCCTGTTAGGATGAATGGACTTCAGTCTCCACATTCCAATTTTGACACATTCTCTCACATACAGCCCATAAGCAAGCTGCAACCCTTTGGCACAGTTTGTATCTCCATTATGCAGGACTGGGAAGGACCAGGGTTGATTTTTAAAAAACTAAAAATCTTCATTGGCAAAAAGGTATTCTGCAGAAGGAGATGGTGCTGCATCAGATGGCACACAGTACTCCAAACTTTACAGACTCACTGGTATTTTTGAAGGATATACTTTGGTAGTACCCAGAAGCTGTCACAGCATGACCTGTACCTTACTACACACTGGGGAGGGAAATGGATTTATTCAACTACCATCAACAGTGCCTTCCTTCTCCCTGCTTCACTTCATGCTCCTGATGACTAGATGTCTGCATGCTGAGTACTTTCCATCTCAAGAGGCTATTTAAACTACTCTGAAAACATCACAAATGCTCTCTGGTCACAACCATAGAGGTTGTCATGTTGTTCTGCCTCGTGCTCCCTGGGAGATATTATCAGAGGCATAGCAACTGAAAGACAAATTAGCTTTACAGAGACAGGTGCGATGGCGTCATGGAAAAAGCCTATTAAAAAAATGCACCTTGGAAGCTCAAGGAGGACTGGACACAAGCGATTCATGGGCCTCTCCCTGCAACGTGTCCTCCTTCACTCCCTCACTTGCTGGCATATGGAACGAGTTATGCAAACTGAGAACAGCTGCCTCGCCGCTTTTGCTCACAGTCTGAAGCAACAGTTTGGGTTTCAAATGGTATTGAGTTTGCTGGATCTTTTTATTTTCCTGTTTCTATTCTAGGTTAGGCTCACGGTAAATAGCCTAGCACTTTACAACCAACAGTCAGGCATATATCACCAAGTTGCAACATGTTCTGAGCTTTTCAGTGTCAACAGGTGCCCAGGTTTTTGCCAACCAGCAGCACAGCTAACCCCATACCCACAACTCCTACTCAGAGACCTGTGAGCATAAAACAATGCAGCACTGCCTCCCTCCCTCCAAGTTGATAATATCTTGTTCATCCACTACTCTCCACATGAGAAGATACAAGAATATTTTACAAATGCCAAAACCCTGAAATAGCTTTGTGAGGAAAGACCTGCTATTACCCATGCACAGAAAGTGGTTATGCTTGGCTAGCAACAGATGCAGGAACAGAGTCAGTGTCACATATGTCAACCTTCTGTTCCAAAGCTATGCAATACACATTGGTCATTTCTTTGACAAAACCCAGTTGTGTTTCTTAGGCTCTGCCTTCCAGTTTGCTAGTAAAAGAGAGCCTAGAAAAAGCCTTTTTGGTCATTTTTCTACCCCAGTGGCATGACAGCCTCCATTCTGAAACATCCCAGAAATAGGTAAGTGCCCTGCAATAATTTCACAAGGATTCATCCCTCCCTTGCTGAGCTGCAAATCCCTGATCAACACTGTACCTATGTATTTGAAGAGTGTACTGCTGATTCCCGCCAGCAGGGAAAGGGTTATCAAGTCTCCAAGGCTTGCTGCTATGGGTGTGGCGACATTGTCTGGATTGATCCCAACTTTCCTTGCTCCGATGATCACGCCAATCATCACCAGACCTACAGAAGACACAGAGCAGGCATCAGAGAACGCATCCTGCTGCGTTTCACCCCAGAGCTGCTGTTCTGGTTCCCAGAGGGCCGTGGGGTCTGGGAAAAGCAAGAAGCAGATTGCCTGTAGCAGTATCACACAGCTGGAGATTGGACATCCCCAAGAATTTGTCCTTTTGCTTTCACCAACCTGAAGGGCATGACTCTGCCCTTATGAACTGCACTAAAGGCCCAGAGGCACACAAGCAAATTCCAGGGATCAAAAGAGATACCAGCAGGCAGCCCAAATGTAGAAGCTTCCCTCCTGAGCAGCCTAATCTTTGCTGCCTTGAAGCAGGACCAGGCACGAAGCACACGCATAGATAAGCATACAGCAGGCATGCAGCAGCCTCCTGGTGCCATCCCCTGCTCCGGATTCCACAGTACAAAGACATTTTCCATATTAGAACAAAATTTCTCTGAGTTTGAACCACCAAGGAGCAATGAGCTTCCTTACAGTAGCCTGAATTAGCCTTTCGGCCTGGCCATCAGACCGACCCCTCATATCCCAGAGTCTTTGGGGCTGCTTTAATTTTCTCTGGGTGGATGTTGATGCTGTGAGCAGCTCCAGAGTGAAGGGGTTATGGAGGTGGCCCACAGCACCTCTCTTCCCCTGTCCTCTGAGCTGTACCTGGAAAATTCACCTGCTTTTCAGCATTGTTGGAGAGGAGAGAAGTTTTGCTTGCCCAGGTAAGTTAATGAACACAAACCCCAAACACGGATGAACATGTGGGAATACCTCAACTATCAGACTTCTTGCAGGCCTGTGGAAGAGCCACCTGGAATAAACCCTGCCTGGCCAGCCTCCACTGCTGTGTGACTAACAAGGGCAGCCTTGAAACAAGACACATGACAAGTGCATCAAAGTCCTTCCGTGGCTGACAGGATGCACCAAAGGAAGCCTGAGAAATGGTGGTTCCCTCCAGCTCATAATCTCTCTGTGCCTGTTCACTCAGGCCCACCAAAGCTGAGTGTGCACAGGAGCATCAGCACCCCTAAGAAATGCCATGTGTGCACCTTCCCTGGTCCCTGGTACAACATCCCTCATAAAGAAACACATCCTCACACAACATGGCATTCTCCACAGAAGCCCTCTCAGACACTCACGCTCCCCTCCCCACAGCACAGTTCATGCTGCTTCCCTCCCTGGTCATAATAATAGTTTCCCATTGTGCACACCCACACACAGGCTGCCTGTGACCATGTCCAGGGAAGAAACTAATGCTAGCTGAAAAGCCTGTATTGGTATGGCAGCAAAGCCTCTCTGTATCACACCAAGCAGTAATATTGAAAGGAAGAGTTTAATGAATGCTGGGCTGCTGTTTTTCTCATTTAACAACTGCCTCATCCCATGTTTTTCATCAAAGGCATCTACAATCACCCTTTGACTCCAGCTTCAGGACATGCACTTGGTCTAACTTGTCCCTTTCATTTAGAAAACTTGCTATATCCAACTCTGCCAGCTCCCTCTATTCAGGGTATCGTGCTGCCCTCGTATGGCAGACCTACAAAATTATCCTCTTCAGGCGACAGGGAGCAGCTCCTACCTGCCCAGCCCATCACGTTTCCCTTGCAAGGGGAATAGCCAGGGGAGTGGACTGCCTGGCTCAGAGCTCACAGCAGGCAAGCCACAGGGCTGGCCACAATCCTCCACAGGGTATTGGGTGACCCAAGTCCATCTCAAGTGTGGACTGGAGTTGTCTGCTAACAGACTCTCAATATCCTCCTTTGTGCATGGCATTAGTTCACTCTCCCCTAGGAAAGCGCCAGTGTAGATGGCTAACGTGTCACCCCAGACGCATGGAGAAAGCATGTGTGCGTGTGTGTACACCCACACATAGCATGTGGCATTTTTCGCGTGTCAGGTGAAATGGGACATTTTGATTGCTGCTATGGATGCTGACAGCCCAGCAAACAACAGATCCTGGGAGAAGAGACGCAAGAGCAGGATGCAGAGGGGGTAAAAGCAGCAGACATAGGACTAATGCTCCCTGCATCCCTCCTCCCCATGCCAGACCAAAGGGATGTCAGCTGGGCCTTCCTGGCAGAAGGGACAGTTTTTTCCACACCTGAGTGCTGCATGTTTGACCTGAGGAACCAAAACAACTCACCAAGAGAAAGTGCAGCTATGAAGGCTGTGGTCACACTGCTGGCACACAGCACGGCAGCCTGGCTCAGCTCCACAGAGCCCTTGGAGATGGCTCCCAAGACCACAGCAGCAACAGCAGCCAGAAGTCCCACCACGGTGGCCTGGACCTGTGGGCCAAAAGACAGCTGGTGAGCAATCATCCGCATCTGCTCCCAGGCAGTCCTGGCTCTATGTGACTGCAGAATTTCCACACAGCTAAGCCTTGCAGAGATGCTGATTGCCTATGTATTTAAGCAGCATCCCTGTAAGGCTCCACTACATGCAAATAAAATCCTGACAAAGTTTGGAGAAAAACTCTGGAGGTCTGCAAAGGGCAGATAACATTTCAGCAAAGGACACTGAGTCCATCAGCGAAGGAATAGCCCTGGTCAACACAAAAACGGGCTCCACATCAACACAGCACTCCTAGCAAGCTGAAAGCTGTGGAAGGAGATAAGGGAAAGCACACAGACACATGTTGCAAGCCCTATGGCCTTGCCATGTGCAACCTTTAAGCTGGTTGCTGGATTTTAACAAGCAGAAAGAGCTACAAGAGTCACATTTCTCCCATCTCTCCCATCCTGCCCAAGGCTGAATCCCAAACACTGCCAGTAAATGACAGGCTTTATCTAGAGGCTGTTGTGAAACAACAATTGTGCTGCAGCTCCCCCTGCAAAAGGAGGTTTTTTCATTATTTCAGTTTGTCCACAAAGGCAATGAATGTCTAGATGTGTTTTGCAGCTAAACTACAAGCTCTGGGGCCACACAGATCTTTATTGGAGGTCAAGTCCTGGGCTCTGCTTGGCTTTGTTGAGAATACCTGCCCCAAATCAACAGCTCAGGATTCAGCACTGCTGGGAACAGATGCTGTTGGGCTGCAGCACAGCAAGAGAAAAGGGCCTTCTCCCTCTCCCAGCTGAAGCGACTCACCTGGATAAGGGCTAAATTACAGGTGGCCATTTTCCATTGCTTCTGGGCATCATCCATCTGTCCGGTGTTAGCCTAGAAGCCAAGAGAGACACCCTGAAAACCTGTTCCGGTGGCACAGGTGGCTGCTGAAGGCAGTTTCACCTGGTCCCTGTGGGAAAGAGGCTGCTAAAGCCAGGGAGAGGCAAGCACAGGTCGGCATCTCCCAGCCTTCCCTGCACTTCCTTCTTGATACATCTCCATCATGCTCCAGCCCAGTGTCCCAGGGGTATCAGAGGCTCACATAGAGGTGGAGAGGCATTGCAGGGCACCCAGCTAAAGGTGGAGTGGGCACATCCACCACATCCTGCACAGACCAAAAGCTGAATAAATTAAACCATTTTTCCTCTTTCATTCCCCCTAAATTGTTCTGTTAAGCTCCAATTTATCCCGAGATATGCAATATAACAGCCCAAAGTAAACAAAACTGCTTAGGGAGATAGGATAAATCAAATCCAGAGTAGCAAAAGCTACTGCAGGTCCCAAGAAGCCTCGGTCTGCTCCCCCCAGGGTAGGATTGCTGGGAAGCTCTGGGTCTCTCAAGGATCAATACCCACAGAAAAGCAATCCAGTACTGAAGCTGACAGCTGTGGAGCCCTGGCTTTGTCTCCTTCATGTGTCACAGGGCCCCAAATATCAGCAACTGACCACCCAGGGATTAATTCACCTTCAAAGCACAGATGGAAATTCTCTGTTCCAGTTACAAAATGAGGGCAAACATTATTTTAACACTCACACACCACTAGTTTCTACTTAGCAAAAAAGGGCATGTCTCATACACACAGTGTGGTTATACAAAAGCAGAACCTCCTGATGTCTCCTGCTAATCTCCCCTCTCCCCACACACACCCCACCACCACCTTGTTAACACTCACAGCAGTAGAGAGCCTGGATGCCAGTGTCATCTCAAGATTACCCTTCAGGCCAACCAAGGCAGGAACCAGGATAAAAACTTCCGTAATTGTCCGAAACACATCCCAGTGCTGGAAGAAAACAAAGGCAACAACCTCAGTTTGTGATGCTGACCAGTCCAATGCTGTTGCTTCAAAGGAGAGTGAGTTCCCTCCTCGCCACCTGCTCTACAGGTGTCTGCTACGTACATGGGGGCAGATGCTGCCTGGGCTGGTTGCATTTTGGGGGTGAAGGAAGGAATTTTTAGCTTGCAGTATTCTTTCTGATCTCATGTACTGCAAAGCACTATCCTAACAGGGAAGGAACTTTCTTCCTGAGGGCAGCAGAAGATTTTGGAAAGCCACAAATTAAAATGTGCCTTTAGCATTAGCCAAGAAAAACATGAAAAATAATTAGGGTTCACAAGCCAAACAAAATACAGCATGCTCTCCATCCCTTGTACTGACACTAGATAGAGGAATGCCTATTGCTATCCAGACTCATAAGAACAAACAAAGATCTGGAAACGATCTAACAACAAAAAGTTGTGTCTGTCTTTTTTTACCAAACTTCTAACTAAGCATCTAAGACTGGTGGTGGGAGGGAAGGAGATTTTTGTATCTCTTCTCCACAGGCATTCCTACATCTTCCTGTTACCAAGCATGCTCCCAGCACAGCTGGAAAAATGATTTTGAATTAAGGTATACCATAAGCCCAAACTGCTGGGCCAATATCTTGATTATCATTGCTCCTCTGAAGCTGAACTGTACAAAGCTGTTGAATCAGCTGCAACACTAAAAATGATCTGAAACCTTAAGAAACTTTGTTGATTAACACATGTCTTCTCTCATTTATCTGTGCCTTGGATCATAATTCATTCACCCCCTGTGCATTCAGGGATGTTGGAAAAATTCCACTGTAGCCAGAGAGGTTCACATCAGGATGAAATCACAGTACAGAGCAGCTCACTGTGAAGTAAAATCAACTAGCCCAACATCTAAGAGCAGAATACAAGGAAATAAGAGCAGCTGCAATGAGTCAGACCAAAGGTCCATCTAACCTATCCTTATCTCCACCAGCAGTCAAATTCAGGAGTACAAAACAAGAATCTACAGGTACAACAACTAAATGGGATAATTCTCCTGTGTGTTTTCCAGCCTACGGCTGTCTGCCACAGGGTACTGAGCTGGTGGGGTTTTTCTGCACACTTACCAGTGTTCAAAGAATTTCTCTTTCAGGTACTCATCCAATTTCCCCCCTCCAACCCGTGTGCCATCCTGTGGCAAAAAATTTCCATAGTTTAGCTACACATCATGTGAATGATCAACTTGTTCACTAATTCTAATTTATCACTGGCTAGTATCATATGATGGTCCTGAATTCTGGCGCTAGAGGTCAAAATGAACAACAGATCCCTGCCCACCTTCTTCACATCCATTGGGATTCTATAAACCTGAAAATCCAGGAGGTTGGACAGACTCTGTAAATGTCGACACATTCAGCTGTCAGCCTGTTGGGAAATATATACAGGGTGTAACAGCTCGGTGTTTTGCTCTGGCTGTGCCATGGGAAGCTGTGGAAAGATGGCGGTGTGGCTGTCTGCTGGGAAGACCTCACAGCTTCCTTCTGAGTCAGGATGAATGGAAGTGGGCCTGAGCCAGCCCTGAGCACATGGTGCAAGACACCCCTCAGAGGTGGAGGTAACAGGCAAGACATTATTATCAATATAAAAAGGTACATTTTCTGGTAGTGGTGACCTGGAAACAGGCACGTTTCAAAATGGTAAAGGTAAGTTACTGTTGAGTAAATAACAGACAACACAAGAATAGTCACCTTATTCAACACACCAGAATTTTGTTTGAATTTGTTAACATGGAACTTAAATACCTGAGAAAAGCTAGGGGCGGACATCTCTTTTAAAGATTCAAATCCCCCTCTCTCCTCTCTCTTTAATTAAGAATAAAGATCCAAACACATCTTTGACACCTTCAAAAGAAAGAGGAGAAAAAACAGACTTCATAGTCACAATGTAAAAAAAACCCAATAATTTAAAATACACAGGCGTGCAGACGTTCATATTTAAGTGCTTGCATATTTTGCACATAAAAAGACATATAAATAAAAAGCAACAGAAAAATTAAACTTTTTATATTTTCTGTGCATGTCACCTTTGGGAAATACGACTTTGTTATATCAATGTAAGCTCCAATCCTCACGTTTATGATGAATTTTGCAGGTCTCGAGCCATCATACCATAAGTTTCAGATATGAGGTATGATTTTTTGGGACTCTGCCTTATATACAATTCCACTGAAAAGGCTCTGAACAATTAATAATCACACAACTGTACTAATAAAAAAAGCTGACTTAATTGCCTCCATTTGAGTCTCATTAGTGACTCACCAAGAGCCTAAGGACAGATTCGTAATGATTTATACCACAGTAGCCAGGACTCCATTGTGTTAGAGACTGCAGAAATACAGAATACACAGATGATCCCTGTGCCATCGCCTTGCAGGACAGTCAGCTGGAAGAGCAGGTACATGTGGCAGGTTAGAGCTGTGCAGGCAAGGAGCTGCCTGAATTAAGACAGCTGGATTAAGTCTAGGAAGCATCTTTGTCCTTCAGGATGAAAACTGGCCTAGAAGGAACAGAACCATTCCCTTCAGCATTGCAAACCCATACAGGGACACTGAGCCAGGAAGAGACTCTTTCCCACTTCACATCCCATAACAGAGTTACCAGTCCTAAAGCTCAGCTCTGAAGAAACTTGGTTAGCCCGTGATCCACTGCAGCTGGTTCCCATGCCAGCTGGATCTGCTCATGGGATCCCATAGAGGAAGAGAGGCGATGATTTACTGAGACAGTCTCCCCAGCTGCAGCCTAGCCCCGCTGTCCCTCCTTACACTGTCCTCAAAGTCCCGACCGTGTCCTGTTACCTCTCCAGGGCACCTACCCTCCCATGGCAACAGCTAAGAAACGTCAGAGGTTTTCCATTGCCCTGAACAAGTCAACAGAGAAATCAAAAGATCCTGGACTATAAAACGCAAGCCAATTCAAAATCCTTTTCAATGACAATCATCTCATGGGCTTTTATCAACAAAGGACAGAGATATCTTATGTCTGTGACTTTAATTTGGACTGTGTCCCACCGCAGTGGTGTGGAAGGGGAGAATGAAAGGGAAGCTTTCCTCACGAATTCTCTGGTTTGAAATCTGATTGTCCAGTTTCAATCTGATTCTTCACCTTACTGTAAAAGAGTGGGCCAAACACTGTGACGGCCCTGAAAGGTCTCCAGCAATGTCAGCCAGCCCGGAATCCGGATCGAACAGCTCACCAAGAGTCACCGGAGCAGAAGCAGAAATGTCCAGCAAGAAAAGACCCATGCCATGCCACCAGTCCTGCACAGAGACTGCACCATCTGCACAACTAAGAAGAGAAAATGGCAAATGGCTATTTCTTTGGGCATCCTTTTATGACAGTATGAGAGACCCAGATTTGAGCCTTAGAGTCAACTGGGCTAGACAAATCTCTCTTGTTGATTTTTTTAACAGTAACATGAACAGTTCTTGGTTTCACCCCAGGACAGATCAGAAACTGCTAAAATCCTGAAAAGTTTGATAGGACACAAGCAAGCAATTTCCACTTTGCTCTCCTCTTCACAACAACATCAGCCCTGCAAATGAGAGTGCCAGCTGGACTCCCAGCACGGAACCATATTATTTCAAGATATTTTGTATGTAACAAAACAAGGGCAGCACCATTAAACTCACATGTATGCTCTAGATACAATCCTTGAGCTTGCCCAGGTATCTCCCTGTCAAAGGCAGACACGGAGTTTCCTAAGAACGCTTTGCAGTGACTGCAAATAGGGCAAAGCATTCCTCAGCCAGATCATCCCCTGAAAAATGGGCAACTCCTGGACTAGAAAAACCTGTAGTTTCAGCAGCGTGAGCCCCCATAGTTACCAATATGAGTCTTGTGGTACCTGGCCGCAAGCAAACAAACTTAATCTCAGGTTTTAGTTGGACAGAACAGTGAGTTTCTAGCTTTCACACTTGGAGGAAGAAAAGCTGAAAATAATCAGCTCAAAGACAAAAAGGCACAGAAGAATAATGCAAATCTTTAAAGGCTAAGATCTCTGGATTTTCCCAGCTACGGGTTTTGTTTTTAAATATGGGGTTGTTGATAACATGGCAGCTTACCTCACTAAAATCTCTCCTATGCCAGTTGTGACTCCCAATGCACTAGCTCCCTCCTCTGGGAGCTAAACCCACTGACTGATGGCTTCTATTTCAACAGAGTTGGAAACACCTCCACCAAAAAGTACACTTCCTATTATTGTGCTTCATGCATGACCCCATTTCTAAGAGTCTAGTGAACAAATACACAAAATAGACTGCACTCTGGTATTTAAAGGACACATGCAATGTAGGCATACATGGCTTGTGTTTTCCATCCGTTTGGATATAGGTACATTTTTGAATGGAGCCCAATTCTTAGCAAGTGCGTTCAATTTCTTTTAGACAAAGACCTATTCATCTGCCAAGCGTATGGAGTGGGTACGTACTATGTCTTTAACCTTCTCTGAGATAACTGCTAACTATTAACATAACATCTTGGGTAGTTTTGAGAACTTCTGTAATGCTGCAAGACAGGTCTGTGCCTAAGCACAGCACAAGGTGGAGACAACAAACACAGCATAGCAACAGGCGCGTGCCACTCCAGTTAACCCTTCTTTGATATTCCTCATATGCCCTCTAATGCAACTTCTCTGCCTTCTTTGTTACTTCCAGTGCAAGAAAAAACAGCAAGGTATTGTCTTTCCAAACACTCAAGTATCCATATTTAGCTCCTGCTGTGGTACTAATGCCAGAGAATCCAATGTACTCCAGTGAGCTCAGAGTGCAGGATATATCCTTGGGAAACTCTGCCAGCCTTTTGATTTGTAAATCCACTGGCACGAGATGCCCAAACTAAATCAAATTTTGCACTTCTGTTTGTGCCACTGGTGCAAAGGAAAGATAGATGGGATAGATTCTGGTTGTGGGCAGAACAGTGTAAATCCAGCAGCACTCCCTGGAAGTCAATGGAAGTTATTCCAAATTTACACCCACCTCAGAATCTGGCCAAGAAGCACTCAGTTTGTAGGCAATGCTAATCTTTTTATGCTGGCATGTCTCTCATCACAGTATCTAAATGCCTTCTAGACCAAAGATTACATTAGGTTGTTTGCAAAGAACTGAAAGCATAAACTTGCCTCTAAGTGAGACAGGTAGTTAATAACAACCCTGACCTAGATCTCCTTATCAGCAATTTTTGAAGGAAAGAAATAATATCATGCAATAGGGAAATATGCTGCAGTCTGATCCCAGCTGCTTCATAGCAGTCATCACCACAGTGTTTAGCTAGACACAGTAAAGAGAGCACCCAGTCTAACACACCGAGGGCAGTGTCAGGCAGCCTGTCTGAAAGCCACTACCCCACTTTACAAGGAGCCCATGTACTGATCTAAAGAAGATGGATAGTGTCTCTCTAGCACAGGAAAAGCCTACAGCCATCCTGCTGATTGGCTGCTAGGACAACACACATCAAAAACAAAAATGCACAAATACTCAAGGTCAGTGAATTAGCGCTACAAAGCTACCTAACCACAAGTACCTACTTGAACAACATCCATCAAGAGGCCAGCAGCTACCATGCCCAAGCCAGCCAGAAGGAACGGCACGAAAATCTGGGAGGCAATGGAGAATGAAGTCTCTGGCAGAAATCCACTGGCTGACCTGGTCAACTTGCAGGTGAAACCTCTCAGCTTCTTGCCATGGAAGCACAGTTCCAACTGTAACTGGGTGACCACCATGGTCAAACACCATTACCCCATGCTCAGCAAGGCAAATGGAGGGAGGTCAGGACATCACACAGATCCTCCTGGTAGCTCTCTTCTAAGTCAAAAGAATTGTTTTTCCTCAAACTACAGCAACGATGCCAAACTGCTTTAGCTTCTTCTCCTCCTAGGAGCACGTCCAGAGGGTTGCAGCAAGGGTATCCTCCAAAATTGATTTAGCTGGGTTGAGCCCAGGTGGCAGCAAACTTGACAGACACTATTTCTCCAATTTATATCCAGGGGGGAATTAAAAAAGAGAAAAGAAGATTGCAGAGATGCCTGTGGACGAATAGAAATGAGCCCACACCCCATTCAGCTCCCACCACTTCGGTAAAAACCAGTAAGACCTGCTCAGGCTACAGCACTGAAAGAGTGACAGGTCCTGCAAGAATCCCTCAGCGTGCTCAAACGCACTAGTGTCCTTTCTCCTCAGGTTACATTTCTTGTCAGACTGCGGCTCGCCTTTGATACGATGGTTTAATATGTAAGCCTGCTGTGAACCGGCCCCAGTTCCCTCACTTCCACCATAAGCAACATTGAACTTTTCTCACTGTCCCAAGGCTGAGAAGGTGGGGAGTTAACAACCAGGATCCATTTTGCTCTCCTTCAAGGTGAAGAAAAGTAAAGGAAAACATGAGTCCACATTTCTCACGGCTGACAGTATTATGCAGGTCTCATCCCCAGGCAAGTGACACAGCTAAGCTGGCTGATGAGAGAATATCTGCCCTTCTAGACCCTGGCCCCTCTTGTCCCCTCCGTGGTCTCTGCGGGATGTAACGATCAGTCTATGCCAGCTATACCTCTGAATGACTGGCTTTCAGGGGGAAAAAAAAATCCAGAGAACCAGCCAATAAGCTTCAAAAGCGAACACCCTTATCTGCTGTCATCACTTCAACTTTCTGCTAGTTTGCAAAGGCCAAGATAAGAGTCATAGCCAGAGCTTATTTAAGGTAGCTCTGTAATCTCACTACACCACAGGCAAGGGAGAGAAAGGGTAAATGTTTCCATGGCATGCTGTGAGCTGGTCTCCCTTCCTGCCCTGAAGTGAAACACACTGCTTCTGCATACTCCCAGGAAGATACTGTCTTTGAGAGAGGAGATCTTACCCCAGAGTCTCCATGGTCAAACAGCTGACACAAGGTCAAGAACCAGAGCTGCAGCATGGCCACATACAGCCAAAGGATTTGTATCCTGCTCAGTAAAGACCAGCTCAAAGTCATGCATGTGTGCAAGGAGTCAGGGCATTCTGTTGGGGCTCCTTTCTGATAATTAATTTGGGCAAACTAATTAGACCAGAGGGTCAAAAAGCTTTAAAAGCACAGTTTAGGATGGAAGGGTATAGGAATGGTTTAGTACATTGGCAACTGAGCTTTTTCACTATTCAACCACAGGTTCAAATCCAGCCATGCCCCAGTGAAGGTAAACAAGTGAAAGCAAGTATTCAGTGGTAGGCACGAAAGATAGAGGTTTCTCAGTCCAGTTCAAATTTAGTGTTTAAATTGCATTGCCTCACTAACACTTTTTGTATTAATCAACCCCTTCCCTGACACTCTCTGCAGAGAGTTGTAAAGAGTCATGGCTTGTGGACTCTGTCCTTGTGACAGGGTCCCCAGTGTGGAGCTAAATGCATCGGCAGGGTTGGACAGAACAAGACATGCTTTTGCCTTGCAGATAAATAGGGAACTAAGGAATCTCTCAGCCATTTGGACGGTGTGTTTCTTTTGGTCTGAATTCACACAAACCAAAGCATGAAGCCTAATGGGCTGAGATGGCACAGAAGATCTCTCTGCAAGCATGGCAGGGTGGAAAACGAGCCCTAGCTACAAATGGGAGAGACTGTCCTTTGCTGCTTTCTAGGTTTATATTTTGGCTTTGGCCTTCCCCACTCCCAGCTGGCTTGGTGTGTACGTGTGTCTCTTCCACCTAACAATGGTCCAGTTAGCTGAAAGCTAACAAGGGAGTGCATTTCAGCTAATCTAACTGGGAAAAAAAGGCCACAATAGCTGGAAGAGGGAGGTTAATAATAATCCTGTAATAACCACACGTGACCCAACCTCTTTATACCAGCCAGGAACTGAGAAGTGACAGCATGAAGGCCCAGTTCTGGCTAAAAACTTGCAGAGGCTTCAAGGAAATACAGGACAATTTCTGGGCAACTACTACAGGTTTTCAAAGGTCTGATAATGTGCATACCTAGTCCCATATGCCACTGTATCTGCCAACTGGATTGCTGACAGGCAGAAACATTAATGTAAAGGAAATATTAATGAGCCTGAATGACTCAAATACCATTAAAAACACAGAAGCAACACATCCTGTACTAAAGCGTCAGCCTGGCAGGGTTTATGAGTTTATCACGCTTTGGCTCTCTCTGTTTCTAAGCAAGCACCATAAAAAGCCTTCAACCAATGAATCAGTATGCAGAGAAGGTAATTGGTTCAGGTGACCTGCGTGTGTACACTGGGGCACTTTATTATGCATTTAAGAAGCCTCTGATAAAGATCCGCACCATATTTTCAGCAAAGAGATGCATCATATTTTCTTGGCAAAGAGATGTACCATATTTGGCCACAAAGAGATGCATCAGGTTTGAGAAGAAAGAGAGCATTGCTGAACAGTGCAAAAAAGATTATAACTAGTTGGGACAAAAAAACCCACCTCATGGCTGCACCACTCATCATGGCAAAACCCGGGAGGTACACTGCTGCCCTTCACTGCACACAAGTACACTGCATCCCTGTGCTTGCAAATTAGCCAACACGTAGCATTGCCCTGGAGGAGCCAAAGCAGAAAGAGCCTCTTTGGCGGGCCCTGACCCTGATCTAGGGCCTCCATCCACTGCCACAGTACAAAAAAAGAACAGAAAGATGACAAGTGCCAAAGAACACAGTTTCAGAGGTACCTTATCATCTCTGTAAAGAAGAGACAGGGATACCAGTGAGTGCTCTTACAACATGGCAGCATTAGCAACAGACAGCACTATTCTGACACATTAGACTCATGGGAGGATGATGCTTTTCAAGGAGCATACGTCCCAGTTGTTGGAGTATTATCACTCCTGACTCTGCTAGCTCTCTGTCAGATCAGGCTGTGTATTTTTGTTCTTACCTTGCTCCTCTCTTCCCCACTTTAAGAAAGGGCAGAGAAGAGAGCTTATGTGGAGAAACTGAGAACAAGCAGATGGAGAGTGCCTGGGGCCCAAAGCCTCACAGCATCTCCTGTTGCCCCACAGGAACAACAGCAGCAGCAGGGGCAGAGGCCAGGACTGGCTTTGAAAGGAAGGGGAGTTCCTAGCAGCAGCAAGTCCACAATGAGACACACTCAAGTAGTCCATGATCATGCACAAAAAGTCACTGTGCTAGTTGCCAAAGGCCTGCTTTTCCTATGAGATGTTGCATGGGTTGATTTCCCAGGCTCTACCCACTAACATGAAAGCTCTTTGTAAGCTCTTCATTTGCATAAAACAGAAATCAGGCTTTTAGAGTTTCAGAAGAGTATGAGGTTTGATTCACATCCTGTTTATATTAGTGGCCCAGTCCTTCCTAGGAAAAAAATACTCTAAGGGAAGAACGTTGAAAGAAAAACGCTCCTCCAACATCATAAACCCATCTACAACCTATTTCACACTTTAGTATCTGACAATAGGAGGCAACATGCATTTAATATTAGAGATCCATATGAACAGGCAGGTCTGAACAGTCTGGAAAATAAAAATGGAAGTGGCTGCTCAAAGCTCAAGACTCTCAGGATAACATCTAAGGAGATAAAAAGTAGTTTGCCACTGCGTTCTAGATTTGACTTGGTGTTTTCTGATCTGACTAGACATTCTGCTGGGTACTGAGTACATGCTAAGGTCAGTTAAGGATACTGTGTCATTCTTAAGCCTTTATAGCTGTTCTAGCCTAGGGAGATCAGCCCAGGGCTAATAGCAGAACAACACAGCTCCGGATTTGCGAAAGTTGTCAAGGCAAGCACAGTAGTTTCAGTGCCACTGTATCAGATAGGTCAGGGCAGTCTGACCCAACAGCTAGCTCATCAAATAACAAGGGTTAACAAAAAGGCACACAGCAGTGAGAGTCACCTAGAGTGCAAAGGCATAGCAATTTATAATCTGGAAATTAACTGCAGTTTTAAACGGTCTAAAATTAGGTGCTCACCACTACCTTAAAGCTCTGTATTGCTGCGCCACAGGAGGAAAGGTCTGGTCCTGACTGTAACAGAATCAGAAATCGGACTGTAAAAAGACTCAAGGATTTGAGTCATCTGCTACAAGGCCTTAAAAAAGTTTGTGGTATGCAGACTGGGCTGGGTTGGGCTGGTTCTACGAAGCGTTAACAGCGCTAAGCTGGCTCGCTCCTTGCGCAATGAAGCAGGGGATGCAGGACTTTCCAGAGCTACACCCAGGAGTGATACAGCTGTATCTACCACAGGAAAGTGCTATGCCACCACAGCCCTTGGGACTGCAGTCCGGCCACTCTCTTTCCAGGAACAAGGTGAGATCTTTGCACAGGACTGCACCTTCCTACATAGATGCCTCAGATCCTTCGCGTGCTCTTTAGTACCATATTGTCTTTTAGCTCCAAAGAAAAAGGGCCAGAAAAACACCACGCTGTCTCCTGAGAGCTGCACAAAAATACATAATAGCTGACTTTGAAGGACATGTTGGCATGTGAAACTGCTGCAAATCCTCCTTTACTTTGCCATCTCCAGAGCAAATCCCCTGCCTCTGAAGAAAAGGCCCCCACATATTCCAGATACCAGATTCCAGGTACATCAGATCAGTTTCTTTCCCTTACCTGAACGTAATCCAAAACCATGCCTGCCAAGACCATGCCAAGCCCAGCTAGAAGGTATGGCAGGAGCACTTGCAGGCAGATTGCGACGGCTGACTCTTCCTGCGACTTTGCCATGGCCACTTTCTCCTCAGCCGACAGCTTCTGCTGTACATGCAGAGAGACATCCTCTGCCTCCTGGCTGCCAAGTCGGCTCTCCCTGTGTTTGCCCTTGCTCTTTGCTTTGTGCCTGGATCGCTCTCCATTCCTAGTTCTGCCCTCTTTTCTCCTCTGCCGAACTTCCTCACCTTTCATGGTGGCTTTCTTGAATCACAGAGTTTATCTGAAAAACAAAGTCAGAAACAATGAGATAACAAAAAGAGGCATCAGATGGGTCAGAGACAGGAAACCCTTTAGTATTTTGTCCACTCCACTAACCTGAAGACAAACTATCACCTACTCCCAAAACCCTAGATGCTCTGCTGACCCAAATGCTAATACTTAGTACACCTTCAACTTTGTACAGTGTCAGATCAATCTCCCTTTCTGTAACTGCATCTCTTCCTAGGCCTATGTTCACACTGGAGGGCTTGCTGTGCATCCTGGCTCTCACCCTGAGAACACCTAGAAGGATGCAGAAGGTGCCACACACAGCCTGAATTCTGGACCCACCAGCTCTCACACTGGGAGTCATGAGAAATCAGGAGCCCAGCAGAATCCAAACCTTTCTAGGGGCTGACCCCTAGCCATGAAACGGGAACAGTTCATATCCTAGCATCCTGCAGTCCAGCAAAGGACTAGCATACCTAGCATAGTACAGGTATAGATTACACATAGTACTTAGCACCTAGCGTAGTTCAGCTAGCTGTCCACCACTCCTCAATAACAACATAATTCTTTGATCTTCTTTCTAATCTGGATACCTCCTGTTCCTTTTGCACCTTAGTTGACACGCATGCACTATGTGACTGATCTATCCACAGAGAAGCTGCCATAATCCCACAGCATCCTACAAGAAAAAACAAACATGCAAAATTGTTACCAATCACCCTTTTCATGCCATGGCGTCTCATTTCTTGATATAGCTGTCGCTCATCCTGCTTGCCCCACTGCTGGCCCAGGCAGTGCCCCAAATCTCTCCCCATCACCTCCTGCCAGCACTCATCCGGGTTAACCGCTGGGCAGATGTTCTCCGATGCTCTCGTTTTCAGGATGGGCCCCTAACGCTCTAAGCCCCTACACTACCCCAGGTAGGATCAATCCTCTTCTTGCCCAATACCTGGGGAGCAGAGGAGACTGCCAGGAGGCCCCCGTCACGGCTGGGGGGGCGGGAGGAGGGGTGGACAGAACAAAGTCCCCCTCTGCGGGAGAGGGAAACGCGGCCCCTCTCCCCCGCCCCCAGCGCTTACCGGCTCCTTGCCCTGCCCGGGGCTCTGCCCTGCGCGGGGCTCTGCCCGCAGGGCCGCGGGCGCGGCCGGCACGATGCGAAGGCGGGAGGCGCCCGCCACATCTAGGGCGCGGCGGCGCGGCGCGGTTCCCGCCCTGCGCGGCGGCCGCGGGTTCGAGCCCGGCCCCCGGCGGCGGCGGAGGCGGCGCGGCGCCGTGAGTGGCAGCCGCCGGGCCTGCCCCGGAGCGCTGCAGGCAGCGGGGCCCTGCAGGCAGCGGGGCGCAGAGCCGGCCGCTCTCTGCAGGCCGGCAGCTGCCGCGAGCGCCGCTACGCTATTATTATTATTACACCCCTTTCTGTACCCCAGCTGCCAGAGGGAGCAGCTCGGGGCGGGGGGGTCCTTTCCCCAGCAACGGCGGCTCCTGCTCGGGAAGCAGCCCCCTGGAAGGAGGCCCTCGGGGTGCCCGGGGTGCCAGGAGTACCTGCTGCTGCCCCGCCGGGACGTGCCCCAGCCGCCGGGCCTCCCGCCGCCCCCGGAGCCCGTGGAGGATGTTATCGGAAAGGGTGACAACTTGCAGCGCGGGCAGAACGAACAGGAGGCTGCAATTAAGAGCTGAGGAAAGATGTTTCCTCTATGTGGGGTTTTTTTTTTTTCCCCCCTTATTTTGGCATTTGCAAGAGCTGTTGTTGCAAGCTTCCTGTGCAAAAGCCTGCCTCCACCACAACCGCAGCAAAACTCCTGTTGATCTGATTTTTCCCCCTCCCATATTGAATCAGCATGTTAGAAATGTGATTACAGCATCCATCACATTTAAGCACATAAATCTCATTAAGCACTGAAGCAACTGTACTCATGCAAGTCTCCTGAATCATGCAGCTCAAATTTCCAGAACAATTGAGGATATTAAATCATACCTCAGTACCAGTACAATCTTATATCCTGCTGAAGTCTCTCAGATGTCATGCTACGCTAAAGGGCTTTTACTGATAAAATGGTGTCTCTGGGCCTGCGAGCTCTGGCTCAAAGCAGGGCACACCAAAGGGAGTTGAAGGTTTTTGTAAGTGACAGTAACAAAACCCTGCAGCTGCTGCGTGTTGAGGGTGTGCGTTAACTGTTGAATGTCACTGCTGTAATGGCAAGGCTTAAATTTCAGCTCACTTGGTGTAATTTTATGTCTTCGCTTTGCAACTGATGCTTCCCTGAGAGCGGTCAGAAGACAGTTTTTCCTGTGAGGAATAAGAGGGGAAGGGACGTGGATTAAAAAAATAGCAACCTTGCCAAGACATTTTTAGACCTGTTAAATGTATTCTGCTATCACTTTACCACTGAGCTTCAAAGAAAAATATCTACAGAGCAAGCAGAAAGTCTCCTGGGGAACTTGATTGACAAGGGCATTTTCGTAATGATTCCAGCTCAGGAACGTCACCGTTCTACAAGGGATCTCCCACCTGGGTCCAACCATCAGCTACAACAGGAGCTCCCAGCACGCTGCCAGATCTCATTCTGTGTTTAGAAGGAGACATGACCGCGGGCTTTTGTACCACGCCCTCACACACCAGTCTGAAATCCCTGGAGTATCACCAGTGGGTACATGTTTGAGAAGGCTGACTTTCAGCAGCGGCACAAAGCTGCACTTTCTCAGAAGTGCAGCAGCAGTGTTTAGATAGATCCTGGCTTTGACGTAAGGGAACAGTGGCTGGACCTTGATTGCAAACAGAACTCCTGTGACTCTTTAGATAGGATAGTTCAGCTGCTCACTGGAGTCTGGGAAGTGCTTATTGGCATGAAGTTAAGCAAATTCATGCTAAAATGTCTTATCCCCCCTACTGAGCCAGAATTCATGTGTGCTGCTTTCCTCCAGTATCCCACAGACGTGCAGGTAGTACCAGCAGTTACAAGGGCATTTGAGGGGCTTGTTACACTTATTCCTGTTTTTCTCCACAGTGATTTTAAAGACTTTCCTCCAGTAGGAAAATAAGAATAAGTTTGTTATTCCCTTCCTCTCCTCCATGTTGCTTTGCTCCTGGACCTTCTTTCCAACAACTATTCCTTCAGCCAAGCAAAGGGGAATTTTACAGCTTTTTCCAGTATTCTGTTTGGAGATACGACTTTTTTTTCTTCCCACAGTTTCCTGTTATAAAATGACATTTCTTCGGTGACCAGGGACTACTGGAGATATTTCTCAAATATAAAGCTTGATTTATGACTTCAGTTAGCCCCAGGTAACACTCAGTTTGACTGCTGGGCCATGCAAGCTCCCATGTCACCACTGGGGCTGCATTAAGGCTGCTGGGTTGCAGACCCATCATAGGACGTGTCTCTGGACACCCAACGGCTGCAGTGCAGGGATGCATAAAGAAATACACAATCTCTAACCTTTCTCCTCCGTGAGACAACATTAGCTAGTGTGGCTTAAAAGTATTATTTGGAAGTCTGTGTGTAGACAAAAACAGGCAGTGCAAAATTAATACATGATGAATACTTACTGCCTTATAAATCTGGGGTTTTAGAGACAGAAAACACAGCAGGAACTTCCTGGAGTAGGGCAAGGGGGAGAGGGAGACATCTCTCCTTCTCCTTTGCTTTCTCCTTTATGTATTATTAGAAGTAAGGTGAGTTTTATTGTCTGTTAGCCTTTAGACCCAATAATTGCCAGACAGTTGAATTAATTTTGTTCTAGTCTCCACCTCCTTCTCGTTCTGTATCAAAGCTCTTGAAAGGCAGATGTTTTGTGTGCACCAGCAGTACTCAGAGAAATGCAAAGTGCCCTCTCCTACTTGCTTTCTCTTCTCACCTCCCCCTGCCACAGGCACCCACCACTCAGTTACCATTGCCCTTGAGACGGTTGTTAAGCCAGGTTACAATTGCAGACTTTCACTCAGGTTTCATATGTGGAAAAAAGCCAGCATAGGAGAGCAAAAGCAGCATAAATATCTGGTTTTTGTAGTGGGACACATCTTACTTGACTTGCAGCACAATAGGCCTTTGTCGAACTACTCTGTAGAGGAATAAAGCCAGCCTAAATCACCATGCTACCCCAGAACTCTTTAGGGTCTGATGAGAAATATTTGCACAGGTTCTCCCACATGCTAGACTCCCACAGATGAGATGGTTATATTGCATGAGGACTTTCCACTCCCCATCTGCCATTAGATGGCAGCAACTGAATGCAGAATGAGGGCACGCAGCCCTGCAAGTCCCATTTATCCCGTGCCTTGTGCAGGGATTTCAAGCTTTTCGCTTCTAGGTCAATGGTTCAAATCTGGCCCAGGTCAGGAGGGGCCAGAGATCTTTATAATCCGACAGCTGCTCAGCATCCTGTCCGAGAGCAGTTTGCGGGTTTCCGTTTCTGATCTTGTGGACGAGTGCCCATCTCATCACTGGCACTAACTGGCACCCCTGCTTGACACACCAACAAAGAGGCGGAAGATGCTCCAAAAAGACTGAAGTTTCCTCCCTGCACTCCAGATGATTCGACAAAGGGGAGCACTCATCTCTGTGCACAAGCCTGCCCTTGGTAATGAAGCCAGAAGAATGTGTTGGCCCCGTTCCTCCTGTAAGCAAATAGCTGCCCAAAATGATCTCATTCCGGACAGGATGGTGACAGTTGGGGTCTTTCAGCAGATAAAATTAATTTGTTATTAATTTGGGATATGATATTCAGATAGACTAGTGATGGTGCAATGAAATCCCGTCAAACGTGTTGTAACATGTATGTTATTTACAGCCTCTATAACTGCAGGGACAAACTCCATCCAGAACTGCCTTACAAGGTGACCTAATTTGGAAAAGAAAACAGATACAGAATTTTCTCACATTAGAAGATGCCTCACTGTGACTCCTTCCCTTACAAATTTAAAACCCTATGAGGGACTGGAGCAACTGATACTCTCCAGAGAAACCAGTGAGATAAGAAATGAGCCTAGCAAGCATGTGACTGTGATATAGTTCAAGCCTGTGTGTGTATCATTCAGCTTGTTCTGTTAAGATTTGAGGAGCATGTCACTATGTAAATCCCTCTGGGCAGCTGGGCACCCCTCCAACACACAGATTTCCCTTGCTGCTAATGAATCAGCCTCTTTTGCTAACTTACCTCCAAAGCTCATTTACTTGGAAACCAAGGGAGCTTAGGGAACAGGGTTCTCTCCATGCATAACAATGACCTATTTTAGATACTTCTCCTCACACGGTCATGGAGAAGGGGCAGCAAGAGAGAGTGCTTCTATCCAAGAGGCATTTCCTGGAATTGGTCCTAAACAATGCCGGGCCATTTCCATTTTGAGACCTGACATTTCATGGTGCCAATACTGCCACACAACAGAAAATGCCAGTGTGAGCCAGGGATGGGATCCAGCTGTCTCATTCCAAGGACGTGCACCCAGGCCCTCTGTATATGTGGTTATTATTCTCACAAACAGCCCCCTTCCCACCTCTGGATATGTTTACGTCGCTGGGCTTTCTCTGGTATCATGAGCAATACAGTAAGGGAAACACAGACATGCATTAAGGAATCTGTCCTTCCTCACCAAGCCCTGTGCTGCTAGACTGCTACCTGCACTGAATTAGTGGTGTAGCTCTATATGACACCACAGGAAAGAGGCATCTGATACTGCAACAGGGAATGCTTGAAAACAGGAAATGTTTCATGTGCCATCTCGTCTCTGAGACATGGGCTACTGCCTGAGCCCGGGAAGAAGCCAAACATTTCATGGCTTTCCCACAGTTACTGTCCTGAGACAAAACGAGAGGAAAAAACATATTATAATGATTTTATTTTGTATTATATTCAACCCAAACCCCAAACCTCACCAGCCTGAGTACAAGGCTCAGATCCAGACTGGAACCCTGTGGTTTCACCCCATGTGTGGTTGATACCTGGGCAAGGCCAGAAAAGACCATTGTCCCATGTGAGTCAAAGGACATAGTACGTCTTTAGATTAACTCTTGGTTGAACAGCAGCATTCCTGTTAGAAAAGTACTGACCTACAAAAAAAACCAGACAATGATGGAGGAGAATCAACCACAAGGGTGAAGAACTCATCCAGTATGCACTTTTTTATGAGGCTGAATTTGACCGGTTTCAGCTTCCAGCCCCTGAATGCAGTTATATCTTTATGACTATATAAGCTCATTTCCAAACTGCCCTTTCCCTTCTTGTGGTTCTCCTTGGACTCCCTCACCTTTAGGCAAGCAGATCAGCTTCTATTCACTCATGTGATTCTCCTCAAAACTCACCCCAACTAACTAACATCTTTCCAAATAGTGTGCTAATGAATGGGGCCAAATATTGGGTAGTAGTGCTGAATCCAGAGAGAACCAAACCTATCTGCACCAGCAGAAGACTTTTTCTGTCAGTCCAGTGACCATTTTAGCCCTTCTAGACCTCTAAAGACTAGCACATTGGCCCATGGGTTTGCATCACTAAAATATTGGGTGGTTGCTTGTACTACAACAGACTATCAGTGTATTACAGTGTTACTGTCAGCCAATCAATAGATTACTGCCTCTAAGCTGTCAACCCAACTGGATACTATGTTAATTCGAAGGGACCTGTTTTTCTTAAATAAATGGTCACTGCTGCTGCTTACCCAGTTATTTTCATTCATGAGTAACCTCTAAACTCTTCCATTATTTTGACTAACAACACTTTATCAGCTCTCTTAAATGGTGCCACATAGCACAGCCTTTTTCCCCTTCTCCTGGAACATCCCTGTTCTTTGATGCCCCTGCAGGGTCCATTTCTCACCATCACCGACAGCTAAGGCTACTGAGTAAGAAGGATAGAAAAAAAAAATAATCCGAGCTTTCCTAGTTACCAAGAAGTAGCTTCAGTCTGCTTCGTCTCCCAAATTTGCTAATGGCAACACTCTGTTCAGATAATGTAATTTTTAGTATTAAAAGGGAGTCATCTTCCTGACCCCTGAAAATTCAATAGGATATCACAATGAATGATTATTCTTAGTCATCTCAGCATGCGTAATTTAGCATAACTGCACCTATGCCAAGAAACAAGATGGCTGTATTTATGCTAAGCACCGAAACTAGTTCCCCACAGTGCACATCAGAACATGAGGTAAAAGCTGGCAGTACTCAGTCTTTCTCTGGTTCCCAGTTTGTAGTGACCACTTCAAGATAATGTGCTGAACCATTCAAGAATATGTTACACCTGAAGTGCCTTGACACAGGACACAGCCTTATGACTGGTAACTCTCATCTCTGGTTTTTTAGGTGCTTTGAGTATGATGGAGATGGCAGTAGGAAATCTTTCTGCTGGGATGGAGCAACTCTGAAATTTGGTAGCAGGAACATCACTTCTGCCATTCAGTTCTGCCTGGGAATGATACCTTAAAGTAAGGCAGTGATCCTTTTACTGCATATTTTTTGTAGCTGTTAAAATAAACCATTTTTCAAAAACACTCAGTTTTGCAGAATGTTGGGCACCACTGAATATATTCAAAGCCCTATCATTGCCCCCAAGGAAAAGGAACAAAGCTCTCATCCAGCACCCTTTTCCCACAGATAAATGCCTCTTACTTAAGAGGAATTAAATCTAGATGGTTATTCCTTAGGGCACAGCTGTGCTGAAGTGATTTTATTAAGTCACTCACAAATGATCATTTTGAAACGTTTTTCTGGTTTGTTAGGATATTTCCTCAGGCAACTGTTTCATTCTTGCCTGTTGCCAATCTGCGTTAGGAATCTTTGCATTTGATTTCTTAGCTGTTTGCTGCTGCAAATAGCAGCAAACATTCCTGTTTGAACTCTCTCCAGAAAAGCTGAATCTTTCCAGAGGAAGGATCTGGGAAGTCCAAGCAATATTGTTTAGCAAAACAAGGTATGCAGTCAAAGTGGTTTGGGCAGGTCTAAATAGCAGAGGAAATTAGTCAAGGAAAGAAGAAACCCCTTCACTTCCAAGTTACCAATTATAGTTGTATCCAAAGCAGTAAGGGCTAGGAGTCATTAGAAGTTAAGGGTTGCTTGGTGGCATGTTGAATGAGTTGTTGGTCTCAGCCCAGCTCCTGCTTGACAGGTGTCCCAGAGATCACCATGAGAAATGTCCTCAAGTTTGGCCCAAGCCTACAAGTCTTAGCAGAAAACACAGGGCTTAAAGAGTACTATGAAGACTGAACACAAAAACATTCATTACCAAAAAGAGGCTTTTAAAAAGGATAGTTATAGCCATAGACCTTCAGGGGCACCTTTTCAAAGTCATTGTCTAACAAGGCAGGTGCAGTTTGTGTACCCTGTCTCAAGACTTGCCAAATGCATATGCAAACTGCACATAGTTATTATGCAAATGCATTTTAATCCCCAAACATCCCATTGCAAAATTCCCATAGGACAGCATTTAGACCTTTTGGAAACCATGGAAGGCACCAAGATCAACACAGCTCCATGGATTTTGAGATTGACTTGATAGCATGCTTTGTCCTTCTGAGACAGAGCTGATCAGAGAAAAAACTCAAGCAGAAGCCTTCTTGGAGAGAAACGTAGCTATATTCTCTCCCTAACCAGAGGAGGCCTCCTGCTGTGGCTAGTGTGACAGTCACTTGTCCCCAGTACACCCCTGTGCTAGGAGGCATGCTCTCCTTGCTAGAGTCCTGCAAGAATGCTGCAACAAGGGAAATGGAGTGAGGAGGATTTTGCCATTTGCCTATGCCCATATTACTGGTGCCACAAGCCATTGTTCAGTTTCCACCCTGTGGCATGGGGCCTTTCTCCTCTCCACTCCGTGTCTGAACAAGATGTGGACACACACCAGTACATCTCTGACAACACCTTCAAATATTATGCTCTTTACTCAGCCAGCCCTTGGTCACCTGGGGGAGCAATATATTACTATTGCTGTAGAACAGGCATACAGAATTGTTATAGATTACCTTTTAAGAGCAGAATCTGTTTGGGGGTTGTGTAGCAGGGAAGACATATTAGTAGCATGAGAATAATAGAGACTTATTTTCTCCCTCGGTAATGCCTTCTATCCAAGGGTCCTTGAGCAATTTACTGGCTTCCTCAAGCAGATTATTTGTTAAGTAGTATTCTGAAAGGAAGACAAATGTTACACAAATGTTCTGCTCTTATTAGGCCCAAAAAGGCAGGTTATGGATCCAGACTCAGTTTCCTTCAAACTGCAGGGCAGTGCAAAAACTGAATTTTTATTTCTCCCCATCAATTCCCATGCGCTCACATCCTCCTTCCTTGGGTTGCGCAGCCAGCTGTAGGCCTGCACACCTGGAAACTCTTTCTCACACTATCATATATTTGTGCAAGCCCAAATCCAACAAACTCTCCTCACTGAAAACCACCAGTAACAACTTTTCAGCACTTTCAGTTCTATTTCAGTCATGACTTTTCTCCCACACACCAAGCAAAGCACCAAGTTCCCTCTACTTTCTTTTCCTCCACAGGCAGGAGAAGGGGACAAACACTGAAGTCCTGGGCAGAGCTCATCCTTAGCCTCTGCAGCCCTGCTCAAAGCATCTCACCTACAGGAAGTGAGAAACAGGGGAAAAACTTCTGTCCCTGGCTCTGCAGCTGAGCTGCAGCTTGTCAGCCTTTTCACAAGTTAAGTAGGTTTGCAGCTGCTGTTACAGCTCTGCAACAGAGGCTGATCAGGTTCATTTGGGGCCATGCCAGGCTGTCCTGAAAAAAAAAAAAAAAAAAAAAAAAGGTATTTATTTATAACTGGCTTGTGAGATGGAAAACTGGTTTCTATATTTAATAGAAAGTGCTTCCAGCAGATTAATCCTGCCAGTATTGGGCTTGGGGATTTGTTCGGTTCTTTTTTGAGTATGAGCTACTACACCTAGTATATTTCTAGGTCTAATCCTCCACAGATCTAGGGTTCAGTAGCACAATTATTTACTGTTTGAGAGGGCCCTCAGAAGATCCAGACTTAGAATTGTACAGTCTGGAGGAAAGGAAGACAGGAACTTCCAAGGTTTTGCTGAGTCTTACTTTAATTTTGAAAAAGAAAATTAGCGTTTGAATACATTCTTGATGCTGTGTGCTGCAGCCGTAGGTACTACATGAACCCCTTTTAAGGCCAAATCCAAGGGCATGTTCCCATCTAAACAGCAAGGTTAGAAACACTGCATCAGATCTTTTGGGGGATGCACACTGCAAAGTAGGTTTGTCTAAGTATTTACCATGGCTGGAAAGTCACTAGATACACCCAGCCAGGCAACACGGTAGCTGCAATGCCCATGTGCAGACAACAGCTGGATGCAGGCACACACTTCACTCACAGCTGCTTCTGGAGCTGCCCTGCCAACGCAATGCAGTGTCTCTGCAATCAGTCTTCTGCCACCATAGCACAAAGGCACAAAACACTGCGAGAGGAGTGTGTCAAACATGGGTGCAGATTGAAGGAATAAAACTCGTCATGCAGATGATCTCCCAGCTCCAGCCTGGGTAAATTACATTCTTCAAATTTACATCACCATTGCTTCTTCAAAGGTATGCAGTGCCTGATGGCTCTACCCTGTTGTGAACTGCTGTGCCAGGCTGTGAAAAAGCGCTGCTGTAACATTCAGTCCCAGACATGGGTACATTCCAGGAGCAGGGGACACTATTTCTGTTGTATTTCCTTCTACCCGGACCAGCTGAGCTTGTTTTGAACCTGACTTTCTATTTGTGAAAGACTTTGGGGATACTTGGCTAAAAAATATACACAGATCTCCCTTTACAACTTGGGTTGCATTCCCCTTGTGGTATATTTAAGGAAACTGAGACACAAGGAGTTCTATCTAACTTATGCAAAGCTACAGACATATCAGAAGAAGACTCCAAGCAGAAAAAAAAAAAACCATTTTCCTTGTTTAAACTCTGTAATCCCTAGATTGTATCACCTTCCATTATTCCCTCATCTCTTCTTGTCCAGTCCCTTCTCCCTAATAATGAGGAACATCTTTCCAGGCTCAGACTCTAACTTGGAGTGTTCATATCCACCACCATACAAGGAGTGCTCATCCTGACATGGCGAGCCTAGATACTCCATCAAACTAGCTTAGAAATCTGATTACATGCAAGTATATATATGTAACATTACGACATCAGAGATAAATATCATTCTAGGAAATCTTGTTTTTTCAACTGCAGCCTGGATAATGGGAAAAGATAGTACGTTCTTACTTGTGTGCCACCACTCATTTTGTGCATGGAACCACATGGTTCCTGAATGCAAGAACTGTATGTGTCAGTTTTGCAGTGTGGGTCAAGAGCCTGCCAATGGGTATACAGCTCACATGCTGCCTCTAAGTCTCATAGCATCACATGCCTTGGCTTTTCAGGAATCTGTACCCTTAATATTACCCAAACCTCTCTGTGCCTCTGGCCACAAGCAGAACTATTGCTTCTCTCTATCAGCAGTGAGTGGTTTATATTAGACTCAAATCCCTCCCGATTCAGAAACAATGAGAAGTCATAGCACGTGAGATATGCTAAATAGCTATTTAAACTGTTCACCAAAAGCTTTGGCATGACCCTGAAGGATATTGGCACTGCTGTGCACTTCAGAGGCAGCATGGTCCAGCTGTTGAAAAAGAAAGCTTGGAGGAGGCAAGGCAAAGCTTACATTTACATGTGCTGCTAGTCTGAGCAGCATTTTAGACTCCTGTGTCTCAGTCTTCTCATTTATGCTATCAGGATAATTACATTTAACAGCTGAGCATGGCCTGTGGTAGAGTTTTCATAAACACTTGGGTGAAAAGAGCTGCAGACACATGAGAGATTGCATTTATGGATTTTTATTCCATTAGTAACTAGCTTCTGCCACAAATAGGACCCAAAACAGCTTTGATATCTTAAGGCGAGATCTATTTATGTATCTGTGTGCTAAGCAAAAAAACAGAGTCCTTGAAATGACAGACAAACAGGTTTCTCTGTTTGGAGATCCTAGCTAATAACAAGAACCAATCTGCTGAGTACTGTGTGTTTAATACTCCCCTGTGCCACAAGAGAGAGACACTCTGGTGAATGGACCCTGCCCTGCACTGCCTGGAAACTGAGCTGGCAGCAAAGTGGTTCAGAGTAATGAGAACCATAATAGGTATGTGGGCCCTGAGCTTTCCATATTTGTGACAGTCTTTTTGGAGCCTGCGGCAGCAATGTTAGTAGTACGTTACGTCTTGTGATCTGCTCTGTAATAATAAGCCTGAACGGATGGTGACATTAAGACCGGGGGGAAATGTTTTGCAGCGTGTAGTCTGGGATGAAAGTAATAATTTAATGAGCTTTTGAAGAATTTGCACCCTCCCAGAAAACTCTGGCTGTGAATGAGCATTAAAACAACTTCCTTCCCATCTATAACACCAGGGGACTATAACTCAAACTGAACAAATACCAGGTCACAAGGCTAAAAAAAGTACCAGAGAGAGTTTTGTACAGGTGCAAAAAAGATCTTGCTGAAGTTCTCCTGACTTTTTAAATCACTATATAATCAAATATATTTCATTAACTTGAGCTGGGAGAGCCCTTCAAAAGTCCTTGCAAAACTCCTAGCAAACTAGCTTAAAAAAATAGATAAATGCTTCAACCTTACTTCCACAAACAGAGCACCTCCTAAAACACCTCTCTTTAATACTGCAGACAGTCACTATCTCGTCACTGCCAAAATCTAGCTATGTCTGCAGATGTACTGCAAGCCTCCCTTCTCCTGTCTTGCCCACTTAAACATCCTTTGGGAATTTTTGGTTTATTTTGTTGTCCATTAAAACACAAGTTTAATTATCTATGTTGAAATGCTAACAAGCATTCAGAAAGATAGAGGAAAATAGACTTCAGCTTAGGAAGAGCTTTCAAACTACAGAGATAATGAAGCATTAGGCCAGCATGCTTCCAATAATGGAGATCTTTAAAGGCATAAACATCTGCACACAGGTAACTACAGCAGAGGACAGATGAGATGGCTGTCAGAGTTCCCTTCCCACTCCACAATTTGCTAACTAGCTATGATAAATATCAACTAGTTACTTCCTGAAAGTAACACACTATCAACACTTGGAGATACATCCTTGGGTATTTTATAAATTGCAGTTAACTGCATTTCTCATTCTTGGACACTCAACTGAGTTGCTCTGGTTTACCGAGCTACTGCACATCAGCTGAGCTACATAAATCTTTGCCTTTCACAGATAAGAGGGAAAATGTGAGCTGTGAGCACTGGTAACCCAGTGTAACTTGACTAATGTCTAAAGTCCCTGGACTGCATATGTCAAAATTGAAACAGGCTGGATCAAACCCATTAAACATTAGGAAGGTAAGAGAGTCAGGGGCAATTCATCCAATCCATCTGAAACACTCCTCTTCAGATAGGACCCAGTTAAAGTGCTTATTTTTCTCTGCTGACCAGGGAAGGAATCTGCCTTAAACACTGAATTTTAAAGGGCAGCAATCAGACAATATGAATCTTAGAAAAAAATCTTCAGCATTAAACAAAGCCTAGCATCGCTGTCCACCTCTCTGCTCGTACATGAGGAAGGCTTTTACTGCAGACTACAGTGACCACAATAGCCAAGTGGCTTCTGGGCTCAGCAGAGCTCATGCCTGTGGACCGAATTAGGTTTCTTCTCATTTGGCTAACAACTCTTGTGGCATAACTACTTATCTCAGCACTGCAGCAATGCAGGGACGTTTGCATTTCACAGCAACACTGGGAGAGCTGCTCAAGGGAAGTCTGCCCAGCATTTGCCCACATTAAAACCTTAATCCTGAAACTTCGCTCGATAAATGCCTCAGCTCATTGTCTGTTGCACGTGCCAATGGATTCTGTGCAAGGAGACACTGAAATCTGAGCATTAAGCATTCATCTCCCCATGTTCACAATGTTAGATCCAAAGATCCTTTTAGGGCAAGGAAAAAGTAAAGCACACAATGAGATATACTGATAGATCTTCATAGAGTTTGCCAGAGTAAAATATAGATCACCTACTCTTCCTTGCCCCCTGGCTGTTTTGCTTGCCAGTATCTGCCCAACATCCTGCCCTGTCCCAGGCAGGAGAAAGTTCTCTGTCCACCTCTGCCTACTGGCAGTCCATCCTCTCCAGAAATAGTACAGACACTACCTTAACACACTCCTTTTTCAGTGTATTACCCCTCCTTTACCTATGTCCACAGAAACTAATTCTCAAGTTCAAAATTCATTAGAAGTTAAAAACATCAGAAATGGTGTACAAAGTTGGAAAGGGGTGGGTTAATGTGGTTCAGTGCTGCAGAGAGCAAGCTGGATATCAGAATCAGAGCTGCGGTCACAGCAAGCATGCCACACTACAATGGGATGTGGTCCTCGACAGCTAAAGCACAAAGTGCCTCTGGGCAGCAGCTGCTCTGCAGCTGGTGCAGGGCTGGCTCTCAGCTCCCTATTTTCCCAAGCACGCAGCCGCTGAGAGTGTGTTTTGGCAGCATGTGTGGCTGACAGGCACACTAAGATTGGCCACAGTACAGGTGCAAAAGCAATAGGGGTGGTTGCAAGAAGTGGCCTTTTTTCTTTCCACCTCCAACCTCTGTGTATTGACACGAAGAACAAAAGCATCACCTTAATACAAGACTCTTCTTCAGACGAGAAACCTCACTTGTCCTTATCAGGACAATGCTGTTGGATAAGGCTGACTACAGCCAGCAAGAGAAGAGACTGGTTCTGGCTGAGGTCCTCAAAGTAACACAGCCCCATAAAGGACTCCCACCCTCATCTGATCTCACACATTTCCCAGAAGAGTGAAAGTCCGCTGCCTGAGGGACATTTTTGGATACAGGGACAATGTCCTTCAGAGAATAAAATTCATTACAAGTTTCCAGAAATGCTGAGCTAACATGCTAAACCACTTGTAGGGAGAACTTCCAATAAGGGAATGTGCATACCACAGGGGTAGAAGATGGGGCAGGAGATGATAAAGTTTTGCCCATTACCTGAGAACAAGACATAGGCTACGGCAGTCTGAAGACAACATTTTTAATTAGCTGCTTCTACTTAGGTCCTTAGGAAAGGGTACAAACTGAGGAACACTTTCTCCTCTTGTCCAAGCTTAAGTTAGGAGGTAAGATCAAGTTGTAAATACAATCCTATCTTGAACCTCACAAGTCTGCACTCCTGGCTCCAACCCTAGCCAGTGGCAAAAGTCCCACTGATTCCAGTGAGGCCAGAGATTGACCCCAAGATGGTCACACCTGGGGTTTTATTCATTCCATGATAAAGATTTGCTAAACTTGGAACCTGACTATGGATCAGCTTCCAAACAACACCCATGTTTGGGGTGGCTGGAGCTGGAGTTTCAGTGCTGGCCCTTCTCCATGGAACTGAAAGCCAGGATTACAATGATGACAATAAATATTCAGCACTTCATCTTCAATGGGTTGTGCAGATGGTTCAGTCAGCAGCTAGCTAATCAATGGTACAATATGAACCATGCCACCAATTATTCATGCAATATCTTTGCAAGCTACATATGAAGATAGTCAATGGGGTTATAGGTATATTTGTATTTCTTTTGCCCTAAAGACTCCATTATTGCTAGATCCCCAAACGACAACAGTGGTGGTAACAAAAACTTTTTAAAAAGGGGTGTTGTTATGACCTAGAGGCAAGCTGCAGGGGAGGTGTGAATGGATGCTCCTAAAGCGATCACTTCTTACTTTGCGTGTGGCTTTCTGAGCAACTCCCGTGTCTCTTTTTTCCCTCCTGCTAAGGGATTTGGCTGGAAACATCCCCATCAGCTGTACTGCTGCCTTGGCTGTTTGAGATATTTGCTTGGTGACCATAAAGGGGCACAGACGGGTAATTGAATGTGAACCCTTTAAAGGTCAGGCACATTCCCAGTAAATGAGCTATCAGAAAAGCCACACTTCTGAGGAGCCTGTGAGAGAAATGAGCACTTCGCAAAGCAACCAGGCTGTGAACAGAGGCACTGTGGGAGCTTATGCTCTGGTGCTTTTAAGTCTGATCCTCTGGACAAGAAGCTTCAAACTACGTGCATAGACAAATACAGAATGAGCGTCTTGGAGTACAAGAGATGCCTAGAGAAGATGCTTGTTCTCCTGCTTGGCTCAGGCAGGGAAGTTTGCCCAACACACATCACTACTCCTATTATGGAGCTGATCGTGCTATGTGCTGGAGAACTTTGGCTTTCACTCTCATGAGTGACTTGAGGACATGCAGTATTTTGCAAGAAGAGATCCCCTGGCAGGGTCAGGGTCTGAAGCATCTGATGTCCAGTCCTCCCTTTGCTTTTAAACATGTCACACATCTGTTTGAAAAAGGATCAAGCTCACTCCAGGGCAAACCACCCTCAGGCCTTTTTCTGCTCAGTGCAGAGGTCTATGCTTTGCATTTACTCTTCAATGCACCCTCTGGATCACCTACTAGACTGTGGGCTGGACTGGAGCAATCTCAAAGTGCCCCTTGCACTGTCTGCAGCTTAAGACCAACAGGAGGCTATTCTACTTATATCAGTGCCTGGTTTAGATGACTTGATATAACCTCCTGAATCTCAGTAAAATATAACTTAATCCATCTCCTTTCTTTCCTTTCATTGGGCAGTTTGCATTGATTTCTTGAGCTATAGTCAATTCATAGCCATCTCCTCTCTGAAACTCTGCTGTTGTTTTCTGCTTTGAACTTCTCCTCCTGAAAGGGTGTGCAGTGTAACATGATCATGTTATATTTGAGCCCTGAGCACTTTGGATGGGGGCAGAGGGATGTCATGCCTTCATGGCAATTAGTATAATCAGAGACTTCCCATCACTTGTGGTAATTTAAATTAAGACCCTTCTTCTAAAAGATATCCTCATAGCTCCCATACAAATAGAGGACTTGCTCCAGGAATTTTTGGATGCGATTCTCTGGCCTGTGTTATGCAGGTCAGAGGATTTGGTCATAATGGTCCCTTCTGGCCTTAACATCTAATAATCTATGAATCATTTCATTTAGTTCTGTGATATGGTCTCCATTATGTCACTAGCTCTTTTCAAAACAAAGCAAGGGGCCCATCTTCTCTTGCAGAATGGAGGGAACAGAAAATCAAGGCAAGACGACCATGAAGTAGCAGAGAGGCAGTCACAAGCCTGTTATCAAGTACACCTCATTATTCAAAGACAACTTGTGATTTTTTTCCAGTACTCAATGAAGTTAATTTATTCAGCTCAAGTGTCAGTTTGTAGTTAATGTAGCTTCCTGAATAGCTGTGACTTTGCAGCAATGTTGGGTTGATCTGCCTAAATGATAGACTTGGAGGAAGCCTGCTGTATACATTGAGGCCTGCAGCTGTGGTTTATAATAAGGCATGTCAAATATATCATAATTAACTCTCTGTGGACACAGACGTGAGTTCTGTTGACAAATCACAAGGAATGGGAGCTCACAGGCACTCAGACTCTCTGGATACTGAAGCTCTATGCAGCTCCTTACACCTGAATGTGTTAAGTATATCATGGATGTATGCATATATAAAGTCTCTTACTCTAGCACCAGTCAGTAAGATTCTCCCTGGCATTCTATCCAGAAGCCCTTTTAACAGGGCAATTTAAAAAGGCAAAGTCATTCCTTGGGGGTGATCAATCCAGTTACTGTCCTACAATGCAAAGCATGTCTTCCCTTACATTTCCTCAGGGACATGAAAATCTGGATTTGAAGCTGGAGTCACATACAGGTGATCCTGTCTGACAGCTTCCTTTTGGGATCTTGTCCCAACCAGCAAATATTAAGAAACGAAGCTCCACAATACTGTAGGTCATAATGGTAGGTCATAATGATCCAGAACTTAAAGGGAAGCAAAGACACTCATTTTGGGTGCCTTCTTATTTCCTGGTGCTTTTACACACCAAATGATTCAGGACCCTGCAGTAAAAACACAGAGCAGAGGTAGTTCTGGGCGTGTTTCTGGGCTGCCCACACTCCTCAACATCCCTTCTCCTTCACTGGTTCTGTGCCTTGCAAAGGGGTTAGGAGTGCCAGTGTCCACGGACAGAGATAAGTGCACTCACTCTTTGCCCATCCTCATGCCACAGGGCAGGGAGTATTAGTTCTGGCACTGCACTCTGCTAATGCACCTACACAGCACCTGGACCAGGACCAACTTGTGTCTGGCCAGCTTGGAGATCAGAAAGCACAGCTTAGCTCTGCCTGTTCCCATCTGCACAGATATGCCTTGGAAAGATAAGGGAGGTGGCCAAGGATTACAACAGAGACCTTGTGATGTGCACATCATCCCATGTGAAACGCTTTAGCTATCTGCTGCATGGAGTGCCCATCTTTCCCTCCCTGAACTAGGGAGCAGAAGCATGTACCAGTGAAAGCCCTGAGAGCTTCTCAGCCACATATAAAGTCAGGCTGACCATCCGCACACCAGGAAAGCCACCTGGCTGGGGATTTCATTAAATCCTGGGAGCCTTCTGGAGGTCTCCTGAACATTTTCAGATGTCGCAAAACATGAGAAACTGAACCAAAATCCTAAATACTGATTGTTCAGGTTGCATCACAACTGCAGCCCAGCTCTAGGAAAGTCATGCTTTGCCTGCTCTACAGAGATATTTCAGAGATGCTCCTCTGGAGGCTCAGGCACTAAGAAGCATGAAATAAGACACTTACAAGTGGTAACTCTATTCCATCGTCATCAGTAACAGGGAATTAAAGGCTAATGGTATTTTACCTAACTGTAATTACATATTAAGTATAGTAATGAATGAAGCTGAGAAATGTGAGAGGTTTCTTATGCAAAATTATCCAAATTACTCAGTCCTTTTGGTTTCCTAAATAGTGAATCAGCAACCTCATGAAAAAGGCTTGTATTACAAGGGATTTCTGCATTTTACTGTTTCTGCAAATATCCCAAGAAAGGCAGCATGCTTTCCCCAGAAGTTCAGGGGTGCATTGGAAGCCCAATTTATCTTTCTGCAGTTGAATCGGCTGTCTGGGCCAATAGTTGGGATAACCTGTTATATCAGAGGGTAAGAAACCTGAAGTCTGACCTTAAAGCTGACTGACAAAAAGGAAGTTTCCTGTTCTGCTCACATCATCGATGTAAGCTGAGGTTTAAACATGGTGTGCATTTTACGCTTATATTAAACTTGATTAGCATCAAAATGAACAGCAGTCGACCCAACATATTTCTTGGGGTAAACTGTCTAGCCAGATAATGAGCACTATATACAACTCATTTAAAATGTGTTAAGTTTGCACAACATTAAGTTAGTGCTGATTAATGTTTATCAGGAGCATCTCTCAGTATAGCAGTCCTCCTCCTGCTATCCGCAGAGAGCTTCATATACTGCTGAGAACAACCAACATGTTTACTTCCTAATCTATTCACCACCTCCTCTTGAAGGTTGTACTGGCAGGATGGCACCTCTCCATACCCATGATTAACGGGTGTGGGAGCATAATGTGGATATACCCCTTTTCTGGAGAGATTCAGAGGCCTGACACCAGCAAATAGGACTGTGGGTTCCACTAAGTGTCACAGTCCAATTCAGGAATCTCTTCTCTGCAGACACAGCAATAAGCCCTTGGCAACTCTCCAACAACTGCTTTCCTAACAGCAAAACATAGCATTAATCAGAACAGAGCTTATTTTCTATGACCAGCATTGTGGCCCAAAGCATGGTCTCACCCACACACTCCAGGAATAACTGGAAAATGACTCAATTAGTTAAAACACAGGCTTGATCATAGGGTTGTAAGAATGGAATTAGGTGGGTTGGTTCCAACTTCCCAAACTCCAAACTAGTTTTGAGTGGTAGCACCAGAAAAGTGGAGCTCAGGATGTGGAGAGAAAGATGAGAACAAAGCCTTTGACTGTGTCCAGTAAGTAGCTACAACTTGACAACTCTCATTAGTGCCACTGAAGGAAACAAAAAGCCCCTGTGCACTCATACAAGTTTCTTCTTGTTGACACGATTTTCATGTACCACAAGCTCCCCTGCTCACTTCAGGGTCTGGTTCACATCATTCCTCCCAGACTTGCTTGAGCCTGTATCAGACATACTCCCTCTCTCCATCCTCGTTTCACACCCACTCCTCCATTTCCATTCACGACACCTCTCTGCCACCCTTTTTTGCAGCACCATCTGTCCAGGATGGACTTGTCTGTTTTTCCTCAAACCAAATTCTTCCTGAGAAGCAAGTGCATGATTTTAGCAAGTCTAAAATCAAAAACTAAGCTAATGATAAAAGGAAACGTATTTTCCTTTCTGACTGCCCCCGGTTCAGAGTTCCCACCTGGCAGACATTTTCAACATGCTGCCAGAGGACTTTCATCTGCTGGATATGCATTTCAGTCCACAAGCCAGTTCTTCCCCAGGTGTCTTTCATGCAGGGCCTTCCATGCCAAATGACAACCTGCTGCCTTTCTGCAAGACAGTGGTGGTGGTGGTTCAGAAAGAACAAGCTTGGAAGCAGGAGGTTAGAAGGAAAAGAGCAGGGAGAGCTTCAAGATTGGAGGGGACTTGTTTGAATCCCTGCCATCAAACTCCAAATGCTTCCAGTGATGAGGAGGGGAAAAGAAAAAAAAAGAAAAAAAGAAAAAAAGATAAATACTCTGCATGCCAGATCTACAGCCAGTGCAAGTCAGCACAGCTCTGCTGCCATCTGGCTGGCTTCACCCACAGACCCCCGCCCCTTCCATGGGGAAAGTCCTACAAAGTACAGACACACACACACCCCCCAGGACACCTATCCCAAATGCAGACCAAAAAAGATCCCAGCTGCATAAAACCAGTGTTTGGTGCCAGTGGTACAGTGTAAATTTGCACCAACTTTAAACTTGCGTTAGCAAATATATATAATATAAAGAAAAATCTCAAGAAAGGGAATTTCAGTAAAAATCAAGCTGAGTTCCAGCCAGCTTCTCAATTCCCTCAGTGCCCTTTACTTAGGCAGCTTTCCAATTAGTGTCAATGAAAGTTTTGCCTGAGTAGCAACCGAGTAAAAATAGACTCAGCATATCAGGATTCGACCCAGAGCCTTTAATATACAGAAATAGACAGACCCACACACAAACATGCATAGAGAGGGCAAACCTCAAGAGTGATAATGAGCTTTGATTTTTTCATCAGCCACAAAAATGTCAACTATGCTCCCAGTACATTCCACAATAGAGCAATATTTATATTTGATCTCAGCAATGGTTTCACGCTGCACGTTACATAAGCCAGTCATTCCCCATACAGTAATGGAAACAGACGGCACTTGCCATGGTTTATTTTTTGCATCAAGCATTCTTTGGCAGATACTCATGGGAAACAATATGGCAGGGGAATGGCATTAGACTTCCCCTGTGCAAACACCAGGAAGGCCGTGAACAAGCAATACAGGACTTTCGCTCTTTTTTTGGAACTGTTGCAAGAGCTAATGGCTCATCTTGACCCCTTTGCATATCTAGAAGGTCTTATGCATTATGAGAGCAGATTCACTAACGAACAAATTTGGCCCCGGTGCCCAGAAAATAGCGGTCTCTGCAGTGAGCTCCCCTCCTTTTCCAAAGCAGAAAGCCACCAAAGCTTTTGCTCTGCTCCTTCTACCTGTGTGAGTGGGATTCAAACAATCCTCATGGTGAAATCACCCTTCCCACAAGTGCCATTATTTCCCTGGGATCTCTACTAGAAAAGCACCATCCTGTAGAGAATGAGCCCAAAGATGGGTTGACTCCTTCACTGAGTCCTAGGCCTTGAAAAAAATTACTAGGCAGAGTAAAATGAGGGTTCAATGTTATTAGCGGACTGGCCAGTTAATATCGACATCAGCATTAACTATACAAAATAGCTACTCAGTAACATACTGCTGCACAGCCTGTGTAAGTCTATCTACCAGCGTACTTAGGTTCTATAAACATAAGACTAAAAGAAAACTTGGATCTGGAGTGGAAATGCCACTACAAACTTGGCTTCAGCCCTGGTTTTTGGCCCATTACAGACATGGAATCACCCAGCAGCTTTGCTTGGGCTCCGCTTTTTTTTCAATCTGTGCTTCAGGTTGAGGTTGAGGTTTGGACAGGTTATTTCCTGCTGTTAGACATCCTTAGAGGAAGTATCAAGAACTTCATGGAGTTGGTAGTGTTGTTCTTTGAGCCTTTTGGAAACAGGCTGAAAGAAAAGAAGCTGCCTAAGGCATCCCTCCCCCACTAAAGTAAGATCACCCAAGCCTGGAGTAAAAACCTCTCGTCAGATCTGAGCAAGCCACTCTGTGCACCAGGTACTGAATATCCTGAATCCCACTGGCAGCACCCAGGACCCAGAAGCATTGAGCATTTGACAGGCTGGGCCCTAAGCTTGTCATTACACAGAATAACATCTCTCCGTGTCTCACCCCACACTTGCACAGTGCTGAGAGCCTTGCAGAGGGCTTAGCATCCAGGGGACACTGTGCTCCACAATTTGCAAGTGCTACCCAACGCTGCCTGGGCAGACTGCTAACATCTGATTCTGCAACAACAGGGTCAGTGGAAAAACTCTGATGGAAGAGCTCAGAATATGCCCCACGGTGAGCTAGCAAGATCTGGAAGCAGCCGTTACAGGTTTTATTGGCAGGGATCAGAAGATAGCAATGGGCTTTAAACCTGCCTCTTCTCCGTAACCCATGGTAAACTGTTTTTCTTGGTGCGTAATTGCTTACAAACTCTGAAGGAACATAACAGCTGGAGTTTTAGTATGTCTTTTGCTTCCAGCAAACATGCGCGATTATTTTTTGCATCCTTGCTGGAAAGAACAGAGCAGACTGTACTCCAGGACTTTGTCACCTTAGGACATATGATCAACACTGGCGTGTGTCACACTCAGACTTACGCCAGCCTGTTAGCAGAGCAGGAATAGTAAAGGCAGTGAGAGATTAGCTGCATTTCCCCAACCCTCCAGTTGTCAAAAGGAGCAGAGACTGACAGAAATAAGCCGCATGGAGGAGACAGGCCAAACCAGAAATAATCCATCATGTGCCATGATTCCCAGATTCCTCAGGATCTTTTCTGAGGAATCTGATGTCAGGCATTGAACATGTCAGTACGACTTGCACTTTGGTGATTTTCCATCTGTAGCTGCTGTTTCTGATATTACACGCAGGGTTACCATTGACACGTATCACTTTATGAACAGCTGGAGAAGCTGTGGCCAACCCTCCCTTGCATACTGAAAGTTTTGCGCAGCCAAAACCCACAAGACACACAGTATCATTCTGCAAACCTGGGAATATGCCACAGAGGCAAAGATAGCAGCTCCACTGGGGTCTCTCTGCTCTCATGTGTGTTGGCACCAGGCTGCGCATGCAGCGATAGCAGGCTTAGCCCCCTCCTGGTTTACTTCCAGATAGATCTAAAGTCACGGGAAAGCCTCCAGAGCCCCACAGGCCCCCACTGCTGGTTATGTGACATAGTCAGTGCGTGAGGAGTTGTACTTATGAGGCAGCTGTGGCTCCAGAGCCACACAACCACCTTGAGAAATATCAAGACATTAATAAGGGGAGTCAAGAAAGCAGCCAGAGAGAGGCAGATTTGTAGTTCCTTAGGCCAAGTGCAACATCTGGGCTGTTTTTGAGGGGAGAGTAGCTCAGAGTTTTCAATATCTGGTTTGACCAGCAAAACAGCCTTCAGAGAAAGCACTAGCACAAGAGGACAAGGATGCTACACAAACCTCCTCCCCGCTTTGCCTGCTACAACTGTCTAGAGAGTCACACAAGAAGGAGCACCCACTGTTGCTACCTTCCTCCCTCCATCACATCAGCATTGCATTTAGCTCTCAAAGTAGCCAGCTACTTGTACAACTCCCAGCTTTGCAGGAATGTCCAAATATCTCTCAAAGAGTTTAAGACTATCTTAAGGGTGTCCAAAGAATAGGGACATCCATCACACAAATCATGTTCAATGGCACAGAGACCAGTCTTGCATGGACAGGCCCAGCTCCTCCTCTCCACCTACCTCTGCCACTAGATCCCCTGCATGGGAGCAAATTCTCCTAGAAGATCCCTTTGTTAAAAGTTTTTGGAAACAACAAGAGCCCCAAACCCACACAGGTTCCTCCATCAGTAAACAGCAAAGACCACACTTTTTTTCTGCCCCAAACCTGGCCATCAGTCTTGTCCTGCTCATTTGCTCTAAGGCAGATGCCAAATTCCTGCAGACCTTCCATGGCACTCCACTTTGCTGCCAGCCGGTCCTGGCCAGACACAGAAAGGGAGGAGGAACCCAGAGCATGCCCCTGCCCTGGAGACACTAGCCAACAAAATGATTCCACAGAAATTGAAGTCTGGATCTCCCTCAGCGCACGCACACACGTTTCACCATCACTCTTCCACTCACTCTTCATCGCCATTTATATCTATTCACAACCAAGTTAGACATTTAAACTAGTTATGAGGAGAAAAGGATCCATGCAAGGGAGGCAGCTAAAAATTAACTAAATTGGTACAGTTAAGAGTATTTTGGAAAGCAGAATGCCCCCAGGAAATAACAGTATGGACGACTAGCCAGTTTCATCTCATTTCTGTTTGCTGTACGGTTGGAGCTATAGTGCCACAAGCATTAGAAGGTGTGGAAAGATGCAACTCTCACATGTTAAGAAGTAAAATACTCAAGGTCAGCTGAGTAGCCACTGAACAATAAGCTGAACAAGAAATTAAAAGGTACCTAAGAAATGCCAAACAACTGAAGAAAACATGGTCACAGTTCTTGGCCACATGTCCTAGCTGAACTTTCTGTTCCCTTCTGTCATTTAATCCCAGCTTTTCCAAGTGATCAAAGAGTGCTTCAAAGGAGACTGCTCACCAAAGTGCCCAGAAGCTGCACAGCCCTCTGGTTCCAAATTCAACACCTCCTGAGCTACTGCCTTTCGTACCATCAAAAGGGTCTTATGGCCATATTTTAGGCGCTAAGCAATCCTTTGCAGCATTCACAGCAATAAGTTCACTGCTTCTCCAGTTCTCGCCTTTATCCAGGGAACTTTGTCTTTTATTTTAAAAACCTTCTCTAATTTCAGATGGTTTTCCTTCCCTTGCCCACTCCCTCACTGATGTTTAATGTTCCTCCACAAAGTCATGCTGCCCTCCTCTGTTGCTCATTTCCTTTTCCAAGCCAAGGTACCCTCCTTTTTTGCCCCCAAACCTTATATGCTTCTTTTCTCTCTTTTCTTTCAGTTGTTGCAGTTGAGTTCCTCTAGCCAACTAGATTCAATGGACAGATTACTGCACAGGGCTCTCCTCAAATCTCAGCCCTCTCCCTGCCCAAGTGCGCTCCCTGTTCACACGAAAAGAATTAGGTCATCTGATTGCAAGTGTACACAACAAACGCTACAGCAACAGATGTTACAGCAACACAGAACCACGGGCTGTTCAGTGATCCAGTTTACCATGACCCAATTTTGGGTTGCTATATATATCACTGGTGTTCTGAAAAGTAGGGGCTTGGTTTAAAAAAAGAAAAAAAAACCCACATGTATACAAAGCTCCGTGCATAGTTATATGGCTGAAGTGCTCACACAGCCAAAGAAAAGAGCAGAAAAAGGCATTTGTGCAGAATAATGCGCAGTTGCAACTGCCAGCATTGATTTCAAGCCGTAACGCTAACGTATACCACCTGAGGATTAGGTGGAGCATTCAGCACACATTGCAATACAACAACAAAAAGACACTTACTCTAGATTGGGGTAGCCAAGCCGTGGTAATGTGGATCATCACTGGTTTGTAGAGCTTGGTTTCACCGCTGCCAACTACTTGCTGCAGTCATTGCTGCCAAATGAAAAATGTTTGACAAAGCCTGAACTAGACCAGTATGAATTGGTGTGAACTAACAACGGGTGCCACACTGCTCAGTCAGCAGAAGCAGGTTTCTGCAAGGTAAAACAGCATCCCATGTTTCAGAGAGAGATCTCCCATCAGTGCCTCAATTGATAGTAAGAACGAAGGTGACAGCAGGACCAGGACTACTGCAGGACTGCTGTTAGAGAGGTTATTTGGCTTTTTTCCTGATATAATTCTCACACTTACAAGCATAGGAACTGCAGTTTTCACCGGGCCCCATAGGAGAAGAAAGCTGCGTCTCTCTCCCTGCCTCATTCCCTACTCCCTAGCACTGCCGTCTGATGCAAAGGCTGGACAGTTCAGCCCGCCATATCTTCAGCTGTTCATTGTCTCATGTACCACAAGCCAGCAAAGACAGTCACAGAAACATAACCGCTTAGTAAAAGTAAATAATAACAAGCTATTCTATCTAGAGGCACTTCTGGAAACAATCCCTTCACTTCTTGATTAGGAAACTCAACACCCTCTGAAGTCAACAGCACAACCTATTGCCACTAATTCCCAGCTCTGGCAAAGGAGCTGAGGTTCATATTTCTAATCAAGTCCACTACCAACGTTTGGTTTTTGAGTGACTCACTTGGACCCAGCAGGGAACCCCAGAGGAGAATCCAGGCATGGAGATCCCATAGCATCAGCATCCTTTTTTTTAAAGGAACTTCATTTAACTTGCTCCCACCCAAACCTCTCCCCCTTTAAATAAAACTTTTCAGCAGTTTAATTCCAGCTCCAACTCCTTTCTCTGTCTCTTACAGGGCCCTCTTGAAAGTCTTGGACTCACCAACATCAGGGATTAGGCTGTACATGGCTGTCCTAGCACAGAACAGAGAGAACATCATGTAATTTCCATTTTTCTCCCAGTTGTGCTCTTTCAAAGCCCCACACTACTTATGGTTTCCACGCCACATATTCTTCTGTCCGTTGCCATGGTGTAGCCACTGGTTTGTCATTAATATTGTGGGTAACTTCAGATCCTTGACCTCAGGGCTTTCAGAGCTTTTCATGGTGTATTTTCCTCTTGATTGAATTGCTCTGCATTCCCAAGCACAGCTAAAACAAAAATAAAACACTGCTGCTTTTGAATGGGGAAAATTCATTTCACAAAGACAGGCTAGCAAAGCCTGGAAACCCATTGAAGAACAGCAGATTAAAAGGAAAACAGCCATTCTCTGCAGACATAGCAACTGTGGCATGGATTTAAATTTACCTACAGCATCTGAGTCAAGCTATGGTCCCCAGGGTCCATGCATGAACTCAATATCTGGCCCAGTTCTGACTCTAATAATATGCCACCCCACTACCAGAGGGCCTCAAATGATTCTATAAATTCTCATCCATGCAGTTTCACAACAGTTTTAAGAAGTGCAGAGCTACTTGTTCCCAGATTGCAGATGGGAAGACTGAGGTACAGAAACAGCAAGCTAAATGACGGATGTAGCTCATGGCTTCCCATGCATTTGCCCTACCTTGATTTGTGTTCTTGCCTTAGGGGACTATAGGGGTATTTGCACATCTAGGGATACCTTACACCCACAGCAGGCCTGTGCAAATGCTTTTGTGCCAATGATTTTTGCCCAGTGGGATTATTAGCTAGACAGCAATTGGTAAGTCAAATGCTCTCTGCATTCCCTATATTTAAACCTTGAATTCATTGAGAGCAGAATTTCATCTTAAGTATCTTTCAGTGCTAGTGACAATTCTCACTGCAGAAAGCAGTCCATTTCTAAAGTCCATTAGAAACCAATAAGTTCACGTATACTAGACTGACTCTGTGGTATCCCTGCTTAACAGAAGTATGATTTTCTTTTTCAGTCTGAAGAAAATAGCTATTACCATGGAAAATGTGATAACTGTCATATCAACAGCCAATTACCAAAGCTGAACTACCCTTCAAGGTAACAGATTTAAAAAACTGCATGCACTTAAAGATGGTGCTTTTATATGAGCCTTTTCTGTTAAATGAGCTCCCAGAAACATGGATTTGCATTAAAAAGGCCTAAGCCATCACATTTCTGAAGATCCAACCATCCTGCCCAGCCCGGTAGTAGTTTATTTGGTGAGGGGCCCTTAGGATATAAAAACTAAGGGAACATCAGCACTAGCCTTTTCATTTTTTCTATAAGGTATTATTTGTTTAAAGGGAAAAATGCATCTATTACCTATTTGGGGAAGATGCTTCAGAAGCTGCAAACAAAATGCCTGAATCTACATGCGATGCAATGCTGCATGCATCAGGCAGGCAGTTTCATGCACTTAAAAATGCCTCATAGCAGGTCTGACGGTGTCAATAACCACTTGATTATATCAGAATGAATACAAACACCTGCCTGGAAAAAGAAAGAGCAGCAAATGGACAGTAAGACCCAAAGCCTGAGGGCTTTTCTGCAAATACTGGGAGAGCAAAGAATGTGCAAAGGAGAGAAGGAAAAGTAGCATAAAGGTACATCCATCCTTCTCAGATTTGGGGCCTGGTTGAGCTCATGTTGCCACTGAAGCAATTTTAGGACTGCTCTCACTTCCAAGTCTGTCTCCCTTAGTCCCCTTAAAGGGCAAGAAAGCCATATTCTGAGGACAGAGCACAGCCATATCACACAGTGTTTAGGGACAAAACCCTCTCCCTGCCGTGGACACGTCCCTGTTGCCAGAGGCTGGGAGTAACGCCAATTCCACAACTTCTTCCCAGCAGAATAAGGACTCCCTTTACGGTTTGCTCAGTCAAGGGGACACTCCAGCTGGCTTCGCTCCCTTGAGAGGCCTTCGCTCCTGTGTATTTGCCTTGCCAGGCCAGCTATATCAGAGCCACTCTTTTACTATTGCAGTGAGGGCGGGTTTGCTGTAAGATCCCCCAGGCAGCCCATTTGAAAGCCTTTCATTGGAAAGGCCAGTCACATTCCACTTTAGACAAAAACGCTGCCTGACAAACAGCCTTGTTCCTCAGATCCCCAGCTGGAATAAGGAGAGAAAAAAAAAAAAAAAAAGAAAAAAAAAAAAAGGCTGTGAAATCCCATAGCTCGTCAGGGAAGAGTGTCTCTGTGTGTGTCAATATGCCTCATGACTTGCAGAAGCACTGTACCTGACACTTATTCTTATAAAAGCCATAAAAAAATGCCTTTATAAAAAAAAAAAATAAAAATCTTATGTTGAGGATTTAAAGAAACACAGTAGAAATAAGGGGAAATGCCAGATATCCCTTCCTGGGTTAAGTCCTGTGAGATGCTGAACATTGCCACCTCCTTATAAATAAGGCAGTTAAGACCTCAAGATCATAATTTAGTTTTCCTCATATTATTAGCCCACACTTACATTCAAGATGCGCTCTTTGGATCCAGGTACCAGCCTACTGCTTCCCAATATCAGAGGTGGGTTTTTTTTACACATTTATAAACAAATAATGCTGCAAGTAGAATCTCTGTCTATAGACATGTATTGCAAAAAGCCACATCTGTTACCACGCAGTGAATCATGCAGGATTAGCCTAATAAGCTCTGCTGTAAATCAGTCTCAAAGCATCTGTACTATGCTTAAGAAGAGCAAAATGCAGGATACCTACAGAAACTGAGCTGCCTGGCCTTTTCCAGGCCCAAATCCATCCATCAGTCTGTCTGTCCATCCATCTGTCCATCCATCCCAGAGCAGAACCAGTGCTATCATGAAGCATGTGGGGGCTTTCCATCTCCAGTACTAGGGCTGTGTCAGTGTGCAGAACAGGGACCTGATTTTTCTCTTGAGTCCAACAGAGAACAGACCTGAACCCAAACCTTAATTTACTGTGCTGACACACCTCAGCAGCCTCATCCTTCTGCCTTTTCAACATAGTGACCCGATTTTAAGAGATGAATGCAACTGATAGCATTGCATGGAAAGGTCATTACAGATGCCTGTTAACACCCTCAAGGAGCTGTTCTGCTATCCAAGGTTATATGTGTGGCTCTTAAACATAAGCAAATAGAACTTAACACATATTTAATTTCCACATGGTATATATTTTTGCTGTCATCTCTGCTCCAGGGGGCCAGGATTCAGCATGGACATAGAACTGCACCTCCTTATCACAGAAAAAAAAGAGATTAATGAGCCTCAGAACAGAATTTTTCACTTGGAAGCATTTCATTAGGCAAGCTTTCTCCCACATGGAGAATATCATGCTGGAATGGAAATAGCTTAACCCATTTTATAAATTGGCATGAATCAAGGTAAACAGCAGGCTTTGAACAGATTCCAGTCGCAGTGTTGCATGCTTCACTTACTGGATGATGATATAATTTCATCATTCTTGATTAACTAATTTTGTTAGCATCTACAGTAGTCATCTATCAGTGCCTTGAGGTCCCCAATTCCTTCTTTACCAAAGTTATGACATACTTATACATCATCCAGTTACCTAACAGTGACAATAAAAATGACACCTGGTAGTTAAACTGCAATGGTGAAAGTCAGGAAATCAGAATTTTGTCCCAGCTCTGTTACTCACTTGCAGTTTGTAGCCAATTCACTTAGGTCACAGTTTCCTCACATTCACTTTGGGGAGTCCTGTTTCAGACAATCAAGACCTCCATCTGACATCAAGAGAAAATACAGATACTCAACAGTTCAGTGCCTCCAAGTGAGCTCTCAAATGCAGTAGAGAGTCCTAGAATTCAACTCTGTAACAATTCTTTAGCTGCTTAATTAGATATAACAAGCTTCATGCACCAGCTGATTCCTGCCTGATATTCCCCTCAAAAGATGCCTGAAACACTTGCAGTTCAGATCCTTCTCTCTTGATCCAGCATCCCATGCACTAAATGCACTGCGATAGCCACCCGGCTGCGTTTCTTATGTGGAGTCAAGAGGACAGGTCATAGCTTTGCACTGCTTGGGGTTAGGCCACTTAACAGCCCTGAGGCCAGAGGAGCCCCAAAAAACCATTCCCAGATGTATCTGTATGGTGAAGAATCCCACAGCAAGCTGCCTCATGCAATGGGGGAAAAAAGAGCTCTGCAAAATAGGGACAATCCGTATCCGTGTCTACCTCACACAGACTCTGGCAGATCTAATGAATACAAACAGATTTTAGTTCCTTTATGGAAAAGGGCTGCACAACTCTCCAATCTTATGCTGTTCCCTAATGTAGCACAGCAAAACACAATGTTTTTACAGGTTGTTTTTAATCCTGTAGCTTGGTTAAAAGGATACACTGATCCACCAAAACCTGTACATGCTCTGGACAGCAAAGTTAAAAGCAGAACTTCGTGCTGAAGCCAGAACAAGGTGAATCCTTTATACAGTGGCACCTACCCATGGTATAATGTTCAAGCATGAAAAATGAAACCAGCTGAGTTTTGCACAAAGCTTTTTTGTGTGTCTGTGTCTGATGTGCTCTGTGAGTCTTTTGTCACAGCTCAAAGTGCTGTCCCCAGAGAGGGACAATTTTTTCCCTTCCCTCAACTGTGTTTTATGGTTTTATTCTAATTTTACAACACAATCTGTGACAGCTGGTCACACGGTGTGTCTGGGTTGAATAAAGCCCAGGGACCCTTTGCCAAGCCTCTACGCAATGTGCTGAGCTTAATGAAATGTGTCAGCTCCACTGTGAATCGTGCATTCATGGAACTGAATGAATCTGAGTTTTCAAGGAAAACTTAAGGGATACATAACTGCACACAGCAAACCCAGGGGGTGGAGAGAGGAGAGGAATCCCAGAGAAACACTCTGCAGCTCTACTAATAGCAAAATAGATCCTAATAGCTGGAATATAATCAACCTGTTTGAGTAATGATTTAAAACTATCAGCCACTGCTGAGGCCTCAGGGGAGAACAAGTACAGTTCAGTGGCTGAGTTAAAATGCTAGGTCCCAGTGGTCTAAGTTATAGTGCAGCTCTGCCACACACATCCAGCACCATCCCAAGCAAGTCACATAATTTTTGGGCCTCTCTCTCCCATTTATATCATGGGAACAAAAGTACTTCCTTCTGGCTCAGTTTGCTTCTCTTATTTATTAAAGTTGTCAGCCCAGGAGGACACTGACTGCTCCTGAACAGACAAGTGTGCCTAGTTGGTACTTGAAGCTGGTTTCGTATTTGGGAGAGGATAGCCATCTGTGAGAGTCTTGTACGTGGTGAACATAACACTGCAAGGCACACAAAGCAAAGTGCATAATGTAAACTGTATTGACCTTACTTTTTCCTCTTCACAATGCTGCAGAATGAAGAGGACTCTGATGAACACGAAATATGCTAATTTTAACAGAAAAAGAGGTCTTCAAAAGGCGTAAGATTTTCCTGCATCATGTCAATGTGAAAGTCACAGTCCCGTTGTATTTCTCCTACTTGTAGTCTCTTGATAGAAGTCAGCTATCAGTAAACAAATCAATGGCTTGATTCTCCACTGGAAACAAAAGGAAACATGAACACTCAGCATCCTTGAAAATCACACAGCATATGCTCTGGGAATTTTTCGGACATAGAGATTCACAGGGGGAACGGGTAAATTGTTATCCTAACTGCTGTAAAGGAGTTGCTCTGTTTTCCTTTTCCTCAATGTTTTCAGTTACCTGTCAGCTGAACTGCCCCAAATCCAGACCCAGCTATGTCATACATGAGCACTCTGCTACAAAGTGGGGAAATCTGTAACAAGGCACCTGATGTCCATGGTTGGGCTCAGCTGCAGTTTGCTGTCAAAGTCAGTCTGACATTTCTGGATCAGACAAGAAGCCATCTGACCTTGTCACGTGAGTTTAACCAGGAAAACAGCAAACACAACACTTGCACAAACATTGTAAAACAGGAGTACAAATGCCAAAACATGGATGTCCTTTGGGGTAGAGTTAAAAGTCAAAGACAGAACTCTCAGATGTTGAACACTGCTTCCGAAGTTTTCTACCTCTCACCAGCAGCTTCTACCTCAGAAGTGCTTTACTAAGGAATTAAGCCTTAAAATATCCTTTTAGATAAGAAGAGGCTATTATTCTGTTTTACCTTAAGGGAAATGGAAGGTTAAATGACTCCAACAAACCTTACACCTGTGTTGGGATCAGAAATAAAACCCAGCTATCTTTGCTCCACTCCTTGGCTTTAGCCCAAGACCATATTTTTCCACTTCCTAACACAAGCCCTGCAGAAATGTGTTCAAGAAGAGAATCTTTTCCTGCAACCAAGAGCCCCTGGCTGGAAAAGCAGCTCTGAACTGTGCCAACCTGACACGTGCACTAACGATAAAAAAAAAAAAAAAAGCCACAGCCATTTGAGAAGTAGACTTTCAAATGTGGCCCAATGCCTGACACCCTGTGTCCAGCCACCTTCTTTTTGCACCTTAACCAACTGCACCATCCTCCTTGTCCCTGAACTCTCCTTCTCCTTCCACATCTGTTGCCTGCAAATCTTCCTGTCACCACCTCCTTTTTTAAATGCCAAGACCTGGACTGCATCCCTGTTCCTTTAGGCCACAATCACTTCTGGCCATGGAGAACAGCAAACTTCCCTTGTCTCATGGACCCTCCCCATTTGCCCATGACACTGACCCTACCAGGTGCAGTGTGTAATTTCCCACCTTCTCGCCCCGTGCAGAAGGGCGAGACAAGGGCTAGTCCCATCCCCATCAGAGCAGACACGTAGCCTTGTAGATTCAACTGCATCAGGAACGTGAGATCCCACATGTTGCAGGATGGAGTCTAATGCAGTGCTTGTGGGATCCAGGCCAGGACCCACAGCCCCCTGATTTCACCAGTAAGTCTTTGATCCAAGACAAGCCTTGCCTGCAATATCTTATCTACACCCCGTTGTTTCTGGGATCGAGTTCAAAATAACCCTTTTGGATTTTCTACTCCTCTCTCTCTCATCGCTCCCTATTCCCAGTTCCTCTCTGTCATGACGCAAATGCACTGCTGGTGAAAAGACCCTTCCATTGTCCAGAAAGCCACAGGGTCTTCCTCTCGTTTTCTGCTAATGGGTTTGTGAATATTCAAATATATTCCGTGTATTTTTAACCAAAGCTTTATGCAATTACCAGCATCTATTCTCTGCCATCCTGTACATCATTCTGGAAACGGTTTGGGGCCAAGATTTGTTATGGGCCACTGCAATGTGCTCTTTGTTGAGCCTAATGAAAGCAGGGTTTACCCAAGAGGAGGGACTAATTTAAGTGTCCTGTATCTCAGCTATAGCAATACTTTTAATCCATATGACTGTAGACAAACCAGCCTATTCAATTCTGATGTCCTGTGCAAGAAATACATTTTTCAAATGAATTCTCAGCAGGATACTTTTCTTCAGCATCTCTGGCTAGAAGGGGCTAAGCGAGGTGATGGAGTTCTGAATCTTACATCTTGCTCTGGAAGTGCCCTTAATGATGGCTGGGTTCTGAGTTTGTAGAAGTGTTTTTAATTACTAAGGGAAAAAAATGAAGTCAAAGCTGAGCCAGCTGCCAGAGCTTCCAGAGGACTGACTGCATTCACAAATCTTGTAATCTTTTTATGTTCATTATGAGAATACTACAAAAAAAGGGCAATCAGATCTTGGCCAACAAATTAAATGCTTATTCAAAGATTAATTTACATCATCTGTACTCCATTAGATGTTCTCTTTTGCCAGGGAATATAATGCAATATTTTCAGGGGGAATAGTTGCTGCTGTTGCCAAGAGCTTGCAATTTACTGGCTCTTGCAGCATTGACATGGGAGTCACCGGGCTATGGGCACAGCTAGAGCAGATAGTGTAGCAATATACAGTATGAAACATATGGAGCAAATCTGCTTCATTCTGGTGTTAAAAGGTACTGATTATGACTCTGAGATGCAGCCAAGTGACAAGGGGGGAGCAAAACCAGAAACCAATAAAAGTTTATCCTTTGTTGTATCATGAAGGGAACAATTTGTCGCTGCTGGGTTTGTTTTTTTTCCCCGCCAACTATAAATACATCAAGATTTCATTTGAAAATCAGAAGATACGGCTGAGGAAAGTGTGACTTAATTTCAGTGCATCTAACCTGAAATATCATAACAGGGCAACCTTTCCAAGAATAAATGCATAGTACTGCTAAAGGCAGATCCCCATAATAATCATAAAACGGTTTCCCTAATCAATTTGTGATTCCTTTCAGAATTCACAGTGCCAGAATGCAGTTCTCCTATCCTGCCTATTTTTACATTTGCTAAACATAAAGATTTTACCTTTTGTTTCCCAACACCAAAGGCCAGCACTGTAGTGCCTACCTTGGGGACCTTATGGGTAGATGTTAGATGGGTGCATGTACAAGAGTGACATTCATGAAAGCCACCATGCTCAGTGCAGAATTGCCTACATTAGCTCACACGAAATCATAACTACTTGGTTTTTGCCCCTTAGGGAGCTGTCAATACTGGATTTAAACTGCTACAAGGACAATTACACAATGCAAAGGTGTTTGCATTTTTTACTGGATTTAACTCCCGATGCCTTTTCTGTGCAAGCTCTTCTAGAGACACCATAGGAATAAATATCCCAATTTAGTTGTTAATTATCCAAGACCCAATTTTTTTTTTCATTTTTTTTTTGTTTTGCATCCAGGGTTCCTCACATAGTAAGCACAAAGAACTCACAGAGGTAAGTCTTTTGTGTAAAAAGTGGCAGCATCTAGATGACAAAGATAGCATTGCAAAAGCAAACACAGAGCACATCTGGGAAAATGGGCAGATAATTCCAGCTGCTAAACTGATCTTGAGAATTCAACTGATGAAATGTAGGCTGACTGATATACTGCACCCTAGATTTAGGAAGACAGGCCCGGCTAGTGGAATATATGGTCCTTTCCAGATGTTCTACTGTATCTATGTTGTTGAAAGACATGAATTTACAGATGTTACAGAATTCATCTGCAGTTATATTCTTTTCATTCTGCAGCATTCACAATAAACAAATTACCATGAAATCTAGGTGCCACACTGCCACATAATATACCTCCCTCAGTTGCTTTGTCTGAGGCCCAAATCAAAAACAAATGGCATCCTTCTTTTGACTTCCCTGGGTACTGGAAATGACCCTGTTTGCATCTGGCTGCCTGTGGAAGCCAGATGCTACAAAGTGGCCATTTTAAATGGCTGAAGGGCAGAACTAAGTAATGGAAAGTCGTTTTTTCCTGTAGCAGCTATACAAGATCTGGGCTACCTAGCCAGGGTTTTAGATACAGACGTAAATACGCAGTTTGATCCCAAAACAATTTTGTGTAAACTGCTACTTTATGCTAGATAGATGGAGAATTAATCTCTACTCTCCACTACAATGCGCACTGCCTGTTTCTCCCACTAGCCTCTCAGAAATAAAGGGGTGAAATGCAACTGCTCTGTTTAATGAGCCACTATTATTCTTATTACGATGCCCAATAAAAATTAAGTTTTTATTTTCCTGAGCTCTTTCCTTCAGGAAATGTCAGCCAAACATAACCCAGCAAAAGCAAACACCATGTTTGCCTTGGCTTCTGGGATGTGCCATGTTCCCAGAATGAGGGCAGAACAAAATACTGGGGCCTAGGCACACTGCCTGGGTTGAAAATTGGGCACTGTCTAAAGCTAGTTTGCAGATATTGGAAGCCAAACCTGTATTCTGGGCTTTGCCGAGTCTGGTGCTTTTCCTTCACTTTCCCAAGCCCATAGTAGCCACATCAATACATGTATTTGAGAAAAGTTTGAGCGCATCGAAGGTGTTATGCAAATATCCTCTCTTATGTTCTGCTGCAACATACATATTGAAATAACCTCTTGTAAAGGCTTTACAGACATCAGCATTGTTGGATTAATTACCAAGGAAAAGCCAACAATTTTCCTGCTTTATTATACATTAATATAACCCATTAGCAGTTACTAGTTGTCAAGCAGTGTCAAAAATAGGGTGTCACACCAGGTTTATGAAAAACAGTTTGGACACCATGCTGTCTGTTTTTGGCCCATGTATTGTAAACAGGAGGACATCCTTATTTCTTCAAACATGCCCTTGATGGAATAGGTCCATACTCTAAATCACTCCAACTTAAATTGTGTGGTTTCGTTTTCTGCATTAAAAGTTCCAGAACACGATTCATCCTCTTGTCACTGTGTTTTGACATGAATACAACTCCTCCACAATCAATGGAGTCACACCAAACCGGGGTGCTAAACCAGGCTTTCAGGCAACACTATTTTTACTAAGTCAATCCTCTAAGCAACTTCTACTTTCACTAAGACGACAAGGACTGAACCACAAAACTATTCCATTCCATGACGTTTAGTTGTGAAACTCTCACAATCCAAGTGTGGATTCCTTGAGATTGTACTAAACCCACACACAAACCCAAGCAAACCACAAACAGGGTACGAATGCTAGCATGCCTCCCTACCCCAAGATCTTCTGCTGTGAATGCAACATGAAAATGAGGATGAGTTTAAGAACTGTGTCCCCAACCAGCTTTCTAAAGGGACAAGAAAACTTTAAGATCTGATCTTCAGATAAATAAACTGGGCTTGGTTTTCAGTCATATCTATTGTTAAAACAACCCATTCCTAAAAACGCAGGAGCTCTTAAAATAAGGGTACGCTTGCTAAGCCCAAAATTTTCAGGATATACAAGCATAACCTGCTAGTCCCTCTGTTTATCCCTATCTTAATCAGGATAGCAAAGCAGATAAAGATGTGATAGCAAAATGGATGCAACTGCACATCCTGCCTTTTCCAAGCGACTCAGCAGTTTCTTGCCCCAATCAGTCACTGATCTGTGGCCTATCATTAGAGTCCGTCCTCCGAGACGCTGTCTCAAGACCATTTCATTAATTTACATTGTCTTCACAGATGCTGAAAGCCAAGTAAACTTGTGCACTTCAAAAAATCCAAATCAGGTCAGGGTTTGAGGGTCTTACTTGGTTTTTCCTAGTGTACATCCCAACATTTCTATATATTTTAGTGCTAGACCAGAAAACTTTCAGCATAATTACTCCTTCCTAACAGGAGAAATCTCCAGTGTTGTGATATCAAACTACTTTTACCATATATCACTTTTAAATGCAGATATGTTTTCATTGGCACAATACTGATCTGAACATGCTGGGATTTTGGAAGGAAAATCTAGGGGGAGAGAAAAAGAGGGGAAAATAACCTCATTCCTCTAACAGGTTACCTTATAAGCAACTAGCCTTCTGTAGCTGCCCAGGATCCTGACAGACTGGGAGCTACTCTAGGGGAGAGAAGTGGATGCCGAGACCTGCATGCAAAATGCAGTCCATCACGTGGCAATGCTGTTTGTCATTCACATTCCACTCCTGTACCATTGGTAACATGCATAGACACTAAAGTTGGACTATCAGCAGGTTTCTGCTCCTACACATGCAACCATCAGCAGAGAGCTCTGGCAACAGCTGAAGCACTGAACAAGAAAAACTAATGATAATCCTGAGCTCTGTAGTTTTCTCTTAAAGAGCTTTGACAGGACTTGTTGAACAGGCAGGAGAGTCCTGAAACTTTCAAGATGAAAGCAGAAATACAAGCATAACTGTCAAACTTCATTTGAGTTAACACCTCTAACATTGTGACCAGAAATACTTTTCCAGAGAAATGCAGGCAGGAGACTAAATACGTAACTGAAAGACATTGCTCCTGGACTGCAAACCCAGGTCTGCCACTGACTTGTTCGGTGATTTCATTTGGGGTATTTAACCCCTGGTTACACCACCTTCCCCACTGGCAAAAGAACAAAAGGATATTGAACTTCCTGGGTGAGGCTAAGGTAAGTGGATATGTTCTGCCATACGTTTCCAAGGCAAGCACTGTACTTGCGTAAAATATTCAATATGCTACCCATATGTTCATTCCTGCCTCCATTTTGCTAGTGCTGGCAACTCTGCTATTTATTTCAAATGAGAAGCTTTATATTCCTTTTTCCGTGGATGCACAAACATTACTACACCTCATAGGAAGCTGCTTCTAATGAACATCTGTAAGTCTACCTCATTCTTGATTTAAATCCTTACTTAAAACCAGGTCTGCCACGAAATCACTCTAAAACATGACAATGGCGAGGCAAGCTCATTAAAATGAAACCTTCTTGTATTATGCCAAAACCAGCTGTGTCTGCACCACAATAGAAACATGAAAGGGAGATAACTGATCTAATGCTGCTCCACATTTGCATGAGCCGTTGTGTTCCCATGTTCCTGTACATGACAATCTGGAGAAAGTAGCCTGGATCCAAGTAAGCTGAGCGCAGGTTTGAAACAAACCAGAGGAAGAAGTTTTTCATGCGACACAAAGAGTGGAGCTCATGACCACATGATATGAGTTCAAGATGGGATTAAACACGTTCACAGAGTCACAGTCTATTAAATCTCCAACTCAGGATATGGCTAACCTGCCGGCTGGTGTTGTATCAGGGGACAGACCACTCAACACATGCCCTGCTCCCCAGTCTCTTCCTTCAGCCTTCATTACCAGTCATTGTCAGAGAGGATGTCAGGCTAGATAAATCTTTGCTCTCATCCAGTAGCATATCCCTTATGTTTTTAGGCAAACTAGTAAGACCTGCTTTTCAGCAAGAGCTTATTACCAGTGGCACAATATCTTTCTATATTGCTTCTAGCACTGTGGCAGCCTTCATGGAGCTCAGTACCCCTGCACGCTGTCTTGTTATGTTCCTGTGTTTCTTGTCCCCACTTACTTGCTGATGTATTTTATTCAGCATGCATATTATAGGGAGTGGGACACTTGTCTGGTCTTATGTTTATTGAACGGTCAATATGACTTATATATAAATATTAGGCACACAAGATACTAAGGTAAGCTGTCAGAAAGCTCCTGTGGAGGGAACACATGCAGGCCCGACCTCCAGCCCCCTCAATCCATCACACAAGGCTAGCTGATATGATAAACACCGTAAATAGAAACGACTTGTTCTGAGCAATAGCTGTTAAACCAATAAACAGCCAAAACTTTGGAGAAAAAACACTATTTTTCCTCATTTATCAAATAAGACTCTGTATCTTTTTTTTTCTCTCCCCCTTTTTAAACAAGTTCAGTTTGTGAAGACTGAAGAAAAACAAGACGTCCTTTCAAATCCCTTTTCTGGATCAAACCTCATTAGGTTTTGATGTCAATGGTGCATAGAAGGCTGACCGTTGCCAGCAGAAGTATTTGGCAGCCGGACTGTTACATAATACAATCCTGTCTTTCACAGAAGAGAGATCTCTGTGCTACTAAATGTGCTAAAATTTAACCCCCTGCTTTGCTCCATCCAGCCAAAACAACTCTCTACATTTTCCATAGTACTAAACGATGGTTATAAAAAAAAGTCAAGCTTCTGCTTGAAAAATAAAATAACCAGAAATACTAAAAACACGTATAGGTATTTATTTAAGGAAGTATACATTTCCCTTACCCCACCTCTGATCGAAATCTGCTCTGAGAAGGGAGATGTTTGTCCCTAAAAGCAAGAGAAGTATTTTAAAAAACTTGTACATCTATTAGAAAAAAATATACTAATGGAAAGTAAAGAAGTGTGTTACTCTCAAACTGTGTCATTGCTTCATGGAAATGTTTGGATTCAGAACTCTGGAAACATAAAATGTTTTCCAAGGCTGTTTACAGTAAGCTTGAGTTTTAAGCTCCCATGAGTAGGAAGAAAATGTCTAACTTCAACTTTTTTTCCAGAATGGCTTTTTAGCTGTGCCTGTGTATCCTGTGATGCTAAAAAAACAGTATCAGCTTTGAGTGGTGTAAATCAGGGGCACTTTTGGTCCCATTCACAGATTCTGCCAACAAACTGACATGGCAATTTACAGTGCCAGATGTTGACAGGTGATATTCCCAATGAACCCAAGTTTTAAAAAACAAATTCTCTTCTCTGAGCCCCAGTATAAAACAGCTCATATAATTTCACCCAGCCATCCCTGGACCAGCCCCAATATCTTGAGTTCAGCTAATGAATACCCTCCAGCAACAGTCATATTAGCAAATTGGGGAAAGAGAAATCCCAATTATGGGGCTGACTGAAACTGGAAAAAAGGCCTTCAGGATTTGCCCTGTAGGGAATCAAATGGAAAGAAGGAGGCCCAGCTCTACCCAGTCAGTTTAGAGTCACCAGTAAAGATTACCCAGTAGGCCTCTCTCAGAGAGCTGAAGAAATACTTTGGGGATAGGAATCCATACTCAAGCGTAGTTAAAGGAAACCATGTACAAGAGAGGGAAGGGATGTGCACTCGACCCACACTGAAGACACTAAGCACGGTGTGACCAGCCATCTCTCTACTCTCTGGCTAGTGTCAAGCAGACAAAATCCTTCCCAAAAAAGCCCTGCTGTCAGCTGCTGCTGAAAGAAGAGATTAGAGTTACAGGCATTTCTTTACACAGCATGGACGCAGGTAGCCACAGACATCTGACACATAGCACACGCCAGAACTGATTGCATCCCCTGTCCTGGGCTCTTACAATAGCGAAGACTGATCCTGAGGGAGAGAAGATACTCACTGAGGCAGCTAAGGAAACTGCTTTCCTTATGCCCCTCCGATGGGAAAGTCAATAGAGGACAGTGATTTATATAAGTCTGAATTATCCACTGAAGGAGCCTCTCAGTCTACTGAGAGCAGAAGGCTAGAGAGACCAAGGAGACCCAAGTCCTAGGGCTTGAGCTAACCTCTGAGAACACATCAGCCTGAATGCCCCAGCTCAGCAAACAGGACAAGCAAAGTACCATCTCCCAGTGGACAGTGGCCAAGTTGGCCTGTGTCACTAGAGCATTCCCACTTAGAGATTGTGTTACTGTAGTGTCCAGCAAAATTCTCCTCAGCACAGCCTGAAGATCATCTCTTGGTGCTCTTCCAAACCCCAGTTGAGCCCATTATGTTTTCAACGGAGCTGCATATTTCATGGGTGGCCATTTTATTGTACACAGGGAGGAGGGCAAGAGGAGAGAAAGTAAATGGGAAGAGTTATTTAGCTTTAGTTTACTTAGAAATTCATCTTTTGTTTCCCTGAATCAGGATTTAATTAGCCCATATTACTCTCTTTGTTTAAATGTTGTGTATTATGCTTTGCTAGGCGGATAGTGGCCTAAAGCAAGTACAACATAAACAAACACTTGTTAATGGAGACTTGGAGCATGACGGAAAACCTGGGGATTCAAACCAGCTCAAAAGAGAGACAGACTAGTCCTGAGCTGGTGAACGGGTATTACACACACGTCCAAAAACCTCAATACGCCCCTTTCACATACCATGATCCCTACCACCGAGGTCCCAAATGACAGATCCTACTCAGAGCATGTTCCCGTGGCCTCGTGCTGCAAAGGCTGCCAACTCAGCCTCCTCCGACAGGACGGTCTGGGGAGAGGGCGTCCCTCTCAGCTCCAGGAACTGAGCAGCCCCTGTGAGCCCCAACCCTGGCCCTTTCTCCCGCCTGCCCAATCCCTTGGAGAGATGATACAGCAAAAACCTGGCTCCCACCGACTGTTGTTACAGCCAGAGAGCTCAGAGGTTTCTCTTGGCTCGCTGGCTGACTTGTGTAACCAGGGTGAGGTGGTGTGGGGAGCACGAAGGATGAGAGACCAGATCTGCAGTGCTAGGGGGAATGGAGGGGAGCTTAGCCCCATTTTACTGAGTGTGAAAAACATAATTAACAATTTGGAGTCATTATGGCTGTGCATGGACAAGGGCTGGGTTATGCAAAAACAGTGACCATACTGAGAGAGCTGGGGATCGTCTCTGTGGGCAAGGACATAAGGAAACCTTGAATCAACAACCCTAGCGCAGGTTCCTTTCCTCTTCCTACTTTACTCAAAAGCAGCGCGGCTCTCCCTCATCTTCAATATTTTCTGTTGGTTTAAAGTCCAACTCCATGCGCAGGTCCCCATTGGGGCATTATGGGTATTTTGAATAATCATAATTTCAATGCCATCTGTATGTGATTTCCTTATAATCACAAGCAGGAATTAAATTGCTTTTACTTTTTCAACACGTAGGCATTTGAGTAGATTGATAGAGATAGGCAGCACTTACTCAGACAAAGGACACCAGCCTCTCCTGACATGTCCATCTTCTAGAAACCATACTACCTGCCAGAATTTGCCACATTTCTGCTGAAACCAAAATCTTTATTGTCTTTTTATTATTACAACATTAGTTCATGCTCACTCTTTGTAATTATAGGTACTGAACTGTAACTTTATCATAGTCCCTTGATGCAAATAATCCAGCAGAAGCATAATTGCATGTTATTCATGCTTGGATATTATTAAACTTCCATTATGAAACAAAGTCTTTATGACTACACGTCTAGAAGGGGAACTATTTCAACCACACACAGTATTCTCTTATGCAAATACTACAGTCTACATGTATCACTCAAGGTTAAAGCATGCTGAGTATTCAAAAACCTTTGGTGCCTAAATCACTTAAAATCACTAGATGAAGTATTTTAAATCTCACTGAAATCTACTCTCTCTCAAAATCCCTTTTCTTCCTCCTAATATCACATTACACACTGCTTTAGCCTACAGACATGTTAGGCCTGAACTTTAAGCCATGCCAAGTAAAACTATGATCTACTTATGAACATCTATGACCACACAAGAGGGTTTTTCACATGTAAAGCATTGTTTGCTGGCTGAACTTATCAGCATCTAAAACCTTTGGGCCACCAACTTAGTCCTCACTTAGCCATAAAACAGAAAATATGGCTTTGGACTGCATTTAAAAACCACATAACACCTTTAGTACTCACATTGCAATTTGGCTTCCTTGCCCTTGCCTGCAATCACACAAGAGGTTAAACTCAAGACATTCATTGAAACCCTCTGACTTCCCTATGACTTGGGGTGCGCTGAACAATTCAACCTACAGACATGTTAGCTGAGCATGAAGGTACTCTATAAGCAATCATATTGTTACTACTGATGGGTTCATATTTGTTTTCCAGGTACATCAGTAGATAGCAATGACTAGACAACAGCATTTTTAAACTACTCTCCCATTATACCATCCCAATACTTCAGAAGCACTTTAACCACTGATTCATTCATTGCATCCTTGAATTTGGACTCCTTTTCTAGACATGTCCCCTTATAATTATTACCTATGCTATTCTTCTTTGCAGATAGCATGTTCAACTGTGTACACATCAAATAAGGATAAATTCATATCCCAGAAAGTCTACCCAGAGAGACAGTCTTTGGCTCTAGCAGCTCCCTCAGAAATGAGAAACCAGGCTTTTGGCTGGTCCACGGGCACCATGATTTATAGGCTACTAGTTACTGGCACCTCAGGGCAAGGAAACCCTCACAAAATCATTCTCCTTCTATTTTTTCTCAGATGAAACTATCTGATTTAATCCTAGTTTTGTGAAAAAGAAAAAAAAAAAAAAGAAAAGAAAGAAAAAAAATCATACCAAAATAAAGCTTAGCATTCAGGGCTTCAGGCTGGAGGCAGGTTTGAACTGCACAGCAGCAAACATTTTTACACAAATCTTGGGTGAAAAGATTGGTAAAACATTCAGTTTGACCAACATATCAGGGATAAAAGCAAGATCTTTAGAGCTTAAGTCATTTGTCACTATAAATCAAGCTGCAAGTCCAGTTTCTTTGAGCTGGGCCTGTAAGTCTCTAGGGACTGAACAGAGATCTCTATACTGTGTGCTCAGCAGATGACACATGCTCCCCCATGCCCTGTACTGTGGACTGAAGCAGTGCCAGGACTTGTCCCCCTGCCCACATAGAGAATCCCCTGCTCCACCCCCAGAGAGAAAAAGATATCTCAATTAATTAATGAGTGCTAAAAATAGACTCAAAATTAAATAAAAATATTAAGAGGTTGGGACATTTTGTGCTACAAAACCACCCAACTATCTTTTTTTTTTCCCCCAAGTTTCATTTGGCAAAGTAGCCCATTTCCCAACATGGGCCAGACACCCTAGGTTACTTCAGAGAGGATGTAAGCAAGCCAAGTTTTTCAGATTTGCAAATTAGCTACTGCACACGTACATGTAACATTTGCAGAACAATTTCCCAACACGTACATTTGTACTAAGAGTCTTAATGTCCCTATGGTGCAGAGTGATTTATATGTGAGGCGTGTGTGACAGATTCATGTTACCCATCCAAAGAGGCTGTGGTATACACCATATATCAATTCTCAGGCTTGTTTTCTTTTCATTTTCTCTATTAAAAAAATTAAAGAAAATGAATCAGGGAATTAAGAAATACAATTTGCCAGCTTCCCAGATTTTTCACAGTGGTTATAATAAATCAAATCAAGATTATAAAGGGCCAAGACCAAGAATAACTACTGCATTAAGGAACATTGTTCTGAATCTGGAGTGACTAACAGAATAGCCTTGTGTCTCTTCTTTGAATACAAGATATACAGGAGCAGGGATCAAGAAATGAGCACAAATAGAGAATTGTCTTCCTGAAAATGTATTAAGCAGCGACTTTTTTATATAACAGCTGGATATTTACAGCTTTGGAAAAACACTGCAGTGAGCCACACTGTCCCTGGCCCTTACATGGGACAAGCATGGCTGGGAAAAAGGAAGACACAAGGAGATGGCACCATTATGCATCTTGTTCAAAGTCCAAAGCCAGCTGCAATCCCTCTGCGAACTTCTGCTTGGGAACGTTAACGCCAGGGCTCTGCCTACACGGCATGTTCAAAATCAACTCATGTGCATGTACGTCCAAGCATTGCATGTTCTCACCAAGGGGAGGCCAGATTTAAACACTCCTGAGTTTTGGGAAGGTCTGGATGAAAAACCACATGGCCTGGGTCCACTTCTCACTGCAGCCAAGTGCCCAGTCCTGATCTCATTGAAAACAACGGCAAAACTCCTAGAGAACAATCCTGCTCATAACTAGCCAACTGTCTATCATTTTTCTCACTACATAAGCTCTTATTTTTACTATTATACCTGACTAGACTGTCCAAGCTGTGGGTTTTTTCCCACCCTGATCTCACTTGAATGATGTCAGACGGGGGTAGGGAGACAAATACAGAAATGTGGTAAATGCCAAAGCTGGAACCAGCACATCCAAGAAATAAATATAATAAGCAGATACAGTGCCAAGGCTGGATACAGCAGCCGAGGAAAAAGGGAAATGTAAAACTTTCTTGGCAGGGGCACATGGATTCATCCAGCTGAAAGAGGCACATTCCAGCCCACACCATTGTAAGCAATAATCTATGTCTCCCTCGAGAAAATACAGATGTTTGTAATTTTTTTGATTTTTTTTAACTGCTCATATGAAATAACCTTGTTGTCTTGAAAAATTCCTCTAGGACTTGGTATTGCAAATGTTACTTCTGTACAAACTGCTGACTCAAACCAAACACACAAAATTACATACAGGACAGTTTTGAAATGCATTCTAATAATAAAAATGTACTTGAAGATTGACTGAGGCTAATGAATTAAAAATGCATTCAGGCTAGAGAAGATGCAATTAATAATAATAATAATGATAATAATAAAGAAACTGCAATCAGGTCTTTTCTTGTCTGCAACAGTGTCCTCCTCTGCATCATCCATTTCAGAATTTTCTTTGCAGAAATGATACTCATGAAAACTGAAAAATATTCTAAACTTGTTATTTCAATTGAGCTGATACTGCAGTAACTTCATTATCTTTTAATCAGATGTTGCTGATTTACAGGAGTGTAAGTGGTTGAAGAGTACAGTCATCACATTCTTAGAGAGGCTTACTGTATTTGGCATGAAGTCCTTTGCTGGCAATTCCTATGATCTGGGCCAGAGAAATATTTTAACTGAAAAGGCCTGATTCTTCTCTGCTTTCCACTGTGCATTGTTATTTATATCTGCATATGGTAATTGTCAACTGCAGCCTTTCTGATTCTCACTTCTTCTTGTAGATGTGAACAGCTGTAAGCTCTTGAGCACGCAGGTGAAAAAAGTTCAATGTGCAAACATATTTTAGTACACAAGTTTTCAGTCTTCATAATTATTCTTTCTCTACATTAACCAGAAGTCTGTTTTGATTGTTGGTTTTTTTTTTTTTCTGGCTTACAAGTGCCATAGCTTCAGTCAGCATCCTGGCTGAAAATCAGCCTTCATTTTTTTGTCTAGCTCTAGGGAAGATGATGAATTCAAGAATTTAGAATACCTCTTCACAGAAGGGCCCAAAAGCACAAGAGTCACCACTCAATCTGTCAAGCTCAGAACTGAACCCCAAGGCAGTCACTGGGGAGAAGTGTCAAATATGCAGCTGCTGGAAATCCTCCTGGCTTTGTTGAACACTGACAATTTACATCAGCAGAGAATCCAGTCCAAAATTTGAAAAATGTCCAGGATGGACCTAAATGTGCTTATTTGTGCAGTTAGAACACTTAGAGAAGGGTGAACCTTTGAATCCCTGGAGATGATAGACACCTTCAACAGATCAGATCATGAACATCAAGAATAACAACATGTCAGCTTCTGTATGGACATCAGTACCCAACACTGAGAGCGCACACTCCCTCTTCTACAAGCATTGCCAGTGACAACAAATAGATTCTAGTCCTTTCTCTGAATGAACCCTAAATGGGATGAGGTGGCAGGGAATTCCCCAGGTAGATTATAGGTGCTTTGTATGATATTCCCTTTTATGTATTCCATGTTATCTTTCACTTGCAGCAAGCATCTCCTCAGCCATAGCAAGACAGACCAGGAGAATGCGGGTGAGCAGAGAAGTAGTCTTCCAGAATACCCTTCATTACCTTGATACCTCAAGCAGATTTTAAGTGTTTCATCTTTTCTACCTGAACACTTCCCTGACAAGCCCTCAGTGACCTCCTTGGCAAACAATTCTGTTGTCTAATTGACCACAGATTTAAAAGGCTTTTCAAAATTTCTCACTTAAATCTACCTGTGCTTAATTTCACTATGTAAGTCTTTGCTTGCATCACCTATGTCTCTCTCGGACATCTCCTCCTGGCTTTAGTTTTTTTCCACTCTCAATTATTCATATCCTGGTCTCCCTCCTAAGCCTTGTAGGAGATTAAGATTGGCCATTTAAGATGCACTATAAAAATAGGACCACTCCTTCCTGCTAAGAGGACACATAGTTTATTGTTTTCCAAGCTTTGCTGTGTCAGCAGCTCCAAACAGCAACTATAAAAATGAAGCCGCCAAGGTTGGTAAAAGTCACTTTCTTACTAGCGTCTTATTATCTACCAGTAGATCTGCGTCCAGCATTCAGTGCCATTGCACACATCTGATATTGGCTGTAGCAAGTGGAAAATTTATGATTTCATTTTCAAGGAGTCTTGTGAATAGAAATGGAGAAAGAGTTGGAAAACACTAGGAAAGCAATTAAAAACCTGATGCAAGCTTTTCGTATTGCCAGAACCCATCCCCTTCAATTCATTTCTCTCCACAGATCATCCATTATGTCTTACAGGCTCACTTTTCATACAAGCTGCACGTGTCCCACTGGTGTAAGCCCCCTGAACTGAGAGTGCTTTTGAGCGTGGAGCTGTATCACATCTTTCCTTCATCAAGTGGAATTGGTGAGGAAGTGATCAGACTGTTTTCCTACCAGTATGTCCCAAAATACAACTCTGACATGACATAACAGAGATATCTGTCATCTCTGAAGAAGACAGACCAATTCAGCACAGGGAGGGCATGGCTCCTCACACAACAGGTAACTGACCTTTGTGATTCCCTGCCAAAGCATGTTCTCAATGCAAAAAGTTTACACAGGCTCAATGGAAGTAATTTACTTGGGAAAAAGATTCTTTGAGGGTTACTAATTAGATTATCCACAGAAGGCTCATGAGACCTTCTCGGTGAAAATAGTTGAACGTTGAAAGACTACCTTGGTGAGAATATCATGTATGTTTCCCCTGTTCCTGAGTATGCACTTGGACACCATTAGAGATGGGGTATTGGGCTAGATGGACCCTTGGCATGTCATCAGCAGAGCCATTTTTATGTTTTTAAAATTATTATACACTTAAGGAGAGACTAGATGCAGTGGCCACATTTCAGGTATATGTCATCCTCCTCTTTGGCCCAACAGTGATCTACAGGCTAAGCCTCCTATCTGGAAAGCAAACACCATTCTTGACAATTTGGTTCCAGAAGTGAGGCAGATGACAGGACCAGTGGTATACAGTTTTTAACCTCTTACAGCCTTGGAGCCCCAACCTTCAAAACAGTATGTTTCCAGGCAGCTACATCAGGACACCATCCACACCACGATACTAACTTTGAGCCACACCTCAGGGTCTGAATGTCCTCTGGGTTCCTCCTTCCTGAAGTCAAACTCTCCATGGAGTCACAAAGCAATGTTCTTACCTCCCTTCCTTACCGTTCCATTTCTCTGCAGTTTCTTATTCATGCTTTTCTGACCTCCTCATATTTATAAGCCCTAAGATGCTCTGTTTTATTGGAGCAGATCTTCAGGGCAAGGCAGGAAAACTAAGGAAAAGAAAACGAACAGACATTTCTGAAATCAGTCACTTTTACCCTTGAAATATGCAGATATCATAGCTTTTCTAGCCAAAGCAGCAAATGCCTGCTCTTCCTCCTCTAACACATTCAAGCCCTTCTGTTAATCCACAGACCCACTTCATGCGTCCTATTACAAGCGCATGGTTAACAAGAGAGAGGCAAGCTTTCACTGTCATTAAACAATTTTTCAGTGTTAAACTCAACCAGGATTAGCTGGAGAGTCCTTGCTTGCCTGAAACCTCAGCCCATAGACGGATCTCTTCCTTCAGGGAAAGGCAGACACTTTCCCCTTGAGAACCATCACAGTGGCAATCACAGCATGTGAAAGAGGCTGGAGCACAAGAAAAAGGACTGGCTGTTATTTTCCACACTCCCATGGCAACCCTCTCCACACCTGCAGACCTTGGAAAAGTCAATCAAAGTTATCCTAGGACTTGTCTCTCTATACGCGCAAGGGTTTAAAATAAGAACCTAGTCCCACACCAGTTTTCTGTGAAGACCCTAATCTGCCTGAGGAACAAGCTCTGGGGGAGGCCAAGGTAGTTCTGCTCCATCAGCCTCAGCCAACAGATCCTGCCAGCAGGCAAATCTTTTTAACTTGCTTTTCCTCCTTCCTGCCAGCCCATGCTCACCTGTGAAGAGCAAAGTTCACTTGATAACCTTGACTGAGATGGTCTTTTCTCTGTTTTGTTTCATTTCCCATTCCTCCGAGAGACTGTGAAGCAGTGGGTGTTAGGAGCTTGTCTTCTGCAAGGCCTTGCAGACACTTTCGCACACCTTCCCCTGCACAAGGGATCCACTCCGTGCCTCAGCACTCAAGCACTAAGGCAGCACGCAGAAAACTGCAAACACACTGGTTTGTATCAAGAATCTGTGTGAAAATAGGCCTGGGAGGTCCTTCCTGGTTCCAGTTTCCCCCCAGCCTGGTAGAGCAGTGGTTTTCAAATGAGACAAATGAGACTACCAGGGTATCACCACATAAGGGAACAACTCCAAATTCAACATGAAAACACAGCAGCAGTTTCATTTCTCTCTGGCATGCTCACTCAACTGGAGCTGCAAAACCCTGTCTCAGAAACCAGAGTGACAGAACAGGGGCACCTTTGCACTAGCAGGTTGACGAGCTTTGTGGTAGCCTGCATTGGATGTACTTTCTTCTGGTTTTTCTCCAGTGAGGGGTATCAGAAAGCCAGTTCTTGAATCATGGAAAGAAGGAAAGCTTCACAGAGGCTGTTAAAGCACCCTTCCCATCTATATACACACTCTCATTTTCTTTAAGGCTTATTTCTGTCACTTAAGTCCAGCAGCACCTTATGCTGTTAATGGCTCTGTAGTTTTAGATAGTTCACTGGGAGAAACGGGACTAACCCAAAGACCTGTTTGAAGTTGATTAAAAGCCTTGTAAAGGGACTTTGAACCAAGTTGTTAATGAGTACTGATTGAAGATGGGCTAAGTGATGCCATGCTGGTGGACCACTGTGGAGCTCTCTCCACTTCCTTCATGGATTTAACACTTTCAGATCATAACTATGATAGTGATAGTGAACCACCATGGTAAGAGGTAAATTAGAGTATGTTGCTTCAAAGGTGAATCCAGAGTACCCAAAACTATGTTTGAATAGCTTAGATATATTCACATACTGAGAACTCAGACGTTTATCAAACAGGGTTGTTCTCTGTTACAAGTAACTAGTGGCTGTTAGGAACATTTTTTTTTCCCATCACCAATGGATTCAAGGCACACAGTTTAGATCCAAATCTAAACAATCTCCAATTTCTGGGAGCTTGGATCTAAGATTTGAGTTCAATTCAATCCCTTCTTTTTTATTTCCTTATATTTTGGTCTATCTTTAAGCATCACCAGGGCCAGAATAACTATTTCCAGGATCCAATTCAAAAGGGAGCCCTCAAGCTGCTAAGAAAGGGGTTTGCCATTAAATTACCTCCTCATCTTCCAATTTTGCTGCTGAATGAAATCTGGGCAGCTGTTAGCAGTTTCTTCAGAGTCCTGATTTGTAGAGTTACAAACTGAACAACATGTAGCTTGTACAGGACTGCTATATCTGAATGCTTGTCAGACATGGTTCTTATTCAAGACTGGTTAGCCATCAAAAACCAGAGAGAGATTTTCCTTCCTCAGCATGAGGAAACTTGTTTTTCTCTTCTGAATTTGTTGCGTCAAAAAGCCTGGCCAGCAATTGCAAAAACTTAACTCTCCAAGGATGGTGAAAATTATCTACTTATTACTTTGTAATTATCTGAAAGTTTTGGATGAAAATGCCTAGAGTCCACTATCCACATTTCATCCTGGCTGACAAAGCTGGCAGATGATCCGACACCAAGAACAGAAGAGTAGGAAACAATTTGGAAACATGCTAAATCTGGAAGACAATCCTTTGAAACTGCAAAGGAGCCTCTGATTAAGTGGTCACTCAGAGTATTCATGACTGATTCAGGTTAGAAAAAACGGAAAAAAAAGCCACCTCATTTGGGACTTCTACTTTGAGCTGAACTGCACCCAGGGTAGGGAATTGTCCTCATCCCGAGGGTACCTTAGCAAGGCTGGATCTGTGAGGGCAAAGGGGAATAGGAAAGCCAAATATATAAAAGTTCCACTTTTCAGAGAGGAACAGCGGATTTAATCTTACTGTTTTAAATTGCCTCCAGTTTATATCCTTGCACCTCTGGATTAAGATCTCAGAACCGCTGGCCGTCATGCCACAACCTACTGTGGGTAAAGGAAAAAGGTGCAGTAGATAGGTGTCTTGGAGCTGAACTTAAATAATGTTTCAAGACCTTGATTCTACAAAGTCCTTGAACATAACTCCACTCTTCCCCTCTATGCCACAGCTCAGAGCAAAAAGGAAACTGGGTCAGGCCAGGTATGAGGGAGGGGAACCCTGGGGGGCCACAGCTCATTCCCAAACCCCCACCTGCTGATTAGTATGTCAGTCTTTGCCACGTGATGTGGTAGCAGCTATCTGTTTTTTTTCAGTCTCCCTCCAGCTCCCAATGCAGCTGCTGCTACCACCAGTCAGGCAACTTGTCCCAGCAAGTTACATGGATGCCCATCGCAGCTCAAGACGAGCACTGAGAACAAGCCCACAACCTGCCTTGCAGACTCTTTCTTCCTTCTTCAGCAGACACGTTTCTCAAGTGGTTTTGTTCTGTTGTTCCCCTTTAATCTAATGTTTCCCGTATATCAGCACTCTTGAACAAAGCCATCTCTTTCAACACCCTCCATCCAGGCTCACTGTCTCTGCAGTGCCCACAGGAAGCGTGTGACTCAAAGCATATTTTACAGTGGTATTTATTTGGCTCTGAATGGGTTCTACCTCTGCTCTCCATTTCCTTTCTTTCAGGTGACAGGGACAGCATCTTGTGAAGCAGCCCTTCAGTACACTAGCAAGGAGCATTGTAACTAATAATCCTGAATCTCCATCCCAGTTCTAGAGACTGGGGTGGGATGCACAAATTAGAAACTAGACATTCACGCATACACACCCACACACACTATACCATCTCATTTAAAGAAATATTCACGCCTCTTTGCAAGCAATTTAAGCATCTTATTAAATTAATCCAAATTGTTGCTAAGTTATGAATAAACTGAGAGAAACTTAGACTCTCAAAAGTCTCAATTGCAAATAAAACTGAAGTTCTGTCCCTAACTTCCTTTCCTACTTCAGACTACTATAGCAATGATCAAATCAGGGTTAAAAATGCCATTTTTTCCATAGGATTAGCAGATTTAAAAAAATTTTCAATAAGAAAATAAATATAAAATCCCTTGATTCAGAATTTAAATTGGCTGATGTCTCCCCATGACAAAGTAAAAACACATTCATGACATGACATCCATTTATCTTCAAACCATTCACTTACAGTTAGTGCCATGGAATATGGATCTCATTGAGCAGGGTGGAAAACAACCCAAGTATCTTTTGGAAAGAATCACTTTATTACAATTACGGGTTTTCAGAACGGACTGAAATCTGATGATTTCCGAGCAAAAGGACACTAAAGCATTTCCCTCCAGGGAATTAGCTTTTGTTTAGGGACATTCCAGGAAAAGAGTCTGAACAGATATATTCTGTTGGCTGTAGATTTTTTGCAGACTTAGTTCTGAATGCCATTAATTAACTTCAGGGGCCCCAAAAGAGAGCCTATTCCACACGAAAGCAGCAGCACACCAGAATACATGCAGTTCAAGCAGCACACCAGAATATATGCAGGTCAGAGCTCCATGGTGAAAGTCCTAATGCTCAAGTTGTTCCTATCTAGTTCCATTTTGCACCTTCCATATCCATCAAATTTCACTGCTGTAGAGGACAAGAGATTTTTCCTGAACGAAATCAAAGTTCACTTCTTGCTCTATTTTTTCTTCCTATTCAGCCACACTGAGTCAGTCACCTCATTGTAACCTTTGGTAACCATATGCATCATAGGAGCTTTCTTCTACACACAACATTTGCTTCTCAGAGGTGGTCTTCAAGAGAAACCGAACAGTGCCTCAGACCTATTTTAGACCCCTCAAGTGACCCTCCTAGACAACATACCAAACTTCCCGCACCTCACTATTAGAAAGGGTCCTGGGGGTTGCTACGTCCACCATTCTTGAACAATGAGCACTATGGACCCATAGGTGTGGTAGCCACAAGGCCTCTGGCCCTTTGACACACAGGAAGAATAAATTGCCTCAAAACCAGACCTTTCCCTCGACAGAAGCAATTATCCTTTCTCCCAATGGTACAGAGCACTTAGATCAATAAGTGAAAACAGTAAAAACCCCAGCGTTCAGGTTTTACTCTTTCATCTTTCACAATCTCCCCTTTGCGCCCATGAACACTGCCTCCATCCTGCCTTGCTTGCACTCTGAGGGTGCATCCGTCTGTCAGCCTCACCAACAGCTGGACTCACTGCACTACCACTGTTCTTTTTCTAGGCTAGGTTATAAAACAGCTTAGTGCTTCATTTCTTACTTTTCAATTTAGGCAAACCAATTTTACCAGGACTAAAGCTAAGAAGTTTCTTTTTCCCAGCTATTTAACCCTGTTACTGTATACAAGCAACAATGCTGCTTATCTCATCTATTGTTTTACATTTCTTTCCTGATTTCTTCTGAACTCCGTAAGTACACAGTAATCAGTTACAAACTCATAGATGCACAATACCTATTCAGAGGGGACACCCCCACCAAAAAAAAAAAAAAAAAGAAAAAATCTATAAAGGCATACCTGTACTGCTTGTCACAAATCAAATCACATTATCCTTCCAAAATACTATTATCTTCAAAATGCGTTAGTAAGCTGTCCCTAATTCATCATTAGCTGACTTAGAGACTGCATCTACTCCAGTAGATCAAGAGCAAGTTTGCAAACACCAGCGTATACCAGATTCATGCTTTCCGCAGGCCATGTTTCATTTCATATGGTGGCAGTTTCTCTTTGACTGGACAGTACAACAATGGTCTCTCTGTACAGCCAATACGTTCTGTTTTTCTGGAGATATGTCTCCAATAATTTAAAAAAAAAAAAAAAAAAAAGAACAACAACAGCTGAAATCCAGATGACTTGAGTACTTTGCTAACAAAGAAAGACTGTTGGAGGCTAAATGAGTCTGATCCTTCCTAGAAAGAGCTACAAACAAATAAGTACTGCATGGTCAAATGCTAGATTAGGATTTGAATGAGAACTTCTGCATAGATCATAAATTAAACTTTGCAGTGGAAAGGATTTGTAGAAGAGCAGAGCAGATGTGGAATGTCTGCTTAAGTGTTCTATTATAGCCCTTCTAATGGAAGGGGTTTCTGGTTTACAGGCTGAAGTAAAATTTGGAGTTATCCTTAAGATCGTGCCAGCTTTATGAAAGGCTGTGAACAGGAAGATGGAGGATTACATTTTAGATTTTCCCCTTTCTATTGGACGCAGCCACTTCTTAGTCACAGTCTGCAGCTTCAATCTACACTTCACTCTTGGCAGTCCAGATGAGTTCCACCAATGCAGATTTCCCTGAATTTCCCTCCTCTAACACTGATATCAACCCTGAACGCACAGTCATGTGAGAGGGGTGCGTGTCCGACCTGGAACAGATTCAAACCCACACATGAGGTCTCGAATGGGAGAGGCACATGACTAGTGTTTGGGGATGATGTAACAGGAGGCTGTAGCCTGAGGCTGCAACCAGGGAGCATACAGTAGGCCTCCCTCACAAGTACATTTCTTGGCAGTCTGGGCATAACAACCAAAGTTAAAAGAGCTAATCAGGCATCCTCTTTCCCCTAGGTAAGAGGAGCTTTCAGCCGCAGGACCAAGAGTTCCCAGTCAGCAGACAACTATGGTGTTTCTTGGAGATCAGTACCTAAGTAAAGATGAAGACCAAATATATATATACATGGCAGGGAGGGAGGTAAAAACAAGATTTAACTACACAAACCCAGCACCACACTCTGAACCTTAGACTTCAGTCTCCCAAATCACAGGTCTCTGATTCAAAATGAGAGGGAAATGTCCCTTAGCTCTAGCAGTCCCAAGCAATCCTCATTAGGCTTCCGGACTCAAGAGAGCATGTTTGACCCACATACTTCAGCAGACCTCCTTTCCAGCTGCCACTGAGCAGTGCTGGGACCAGGCACTTGACCGGTCCCTGGGGGTACTGCCTTCAGATACACACCTGTTGCACTGGACATGGAAAACATGAGCTTTCTGCTATATTCACCAATAAAGAGGTGGGAGGTTTTTTTCCTCAAAAAACCCCAAAACAATGCTATGCTGAGGTGGCAAAGTTGCTTGTGTGAATCAAACTTGGTCACCTTATGCATATACAAAAGAAATTGGTCTGCTATCATGTGGTTCCATAAGCCCTTTTCTCAGGAGGCCTGAGTGTAGGGAATGGCTGGGACCCAGGACATTTGGGGCACTCAACATTTTGGGAATCTTCCCCCACCAAGAGCTTCCTTCCACAAAGAGCCACTCATGCACCCCAGAAGTGAGCCCATGTCCTTTCTCCCTAGACCACATCAGTTAACAGGAAAGTTTAAGCATTTGTCCTCAGCTAATGTCCTCTTCACAGGGCCCCTCCATTCCCTGACAACTGAAATCTATCTGCTAACAAGCCATAGCCCCTGCTGAGAGACAGGGTTTATTAGCACAGGCTCGGTCCTGTTGTAACATGGCAATGCATCATCAAGCCAGCTCAGGATATGGGCACAGCTCACTCAACTTCCAGCCAAAGACCTTCTGGATGGAGTGTCCAAATTGCTATGTAAAAATTACAGCTCCTCTGGTCTTTGTTTGGGGCTGTAACTGCCAGTCCAGCACCAGCGCCTTGAACTGACCAACCCATGAAGTGAGGAACATGCCATTAGTGGCCATCCACAAGAAGTTTGGCTCAAATAACTTCCAAGTTATTTGACAAGCTCACAACATGCTCCTGCCTCTCTGTCCAACACAAATTCTGCCCCAGACTATAACCACCATGTGCACTGAATGAACCAGAGATCTTAGGAGATGTAAAGAAAGAAAACTGAACAACGAAAGACTGTATTACATACTTATTCAGAAAGTAGCCAAATTAACCTTTCCTGTCCTAAGGAGTGCATGCCCTTACTTGAAACACTTTAATTTGTCCCATATGTCAGTCAAAAAGGGTAAACACAGATGTAAAAATAGGTAAAAAGTCATGTGCTTTAAGACAAGGCTTTGAAAATCCATCAGTAGAGCCACTACAGCGTGAGTTTGATGCGGCTTCAATTTTTTTTGTTTCCTCCAAATAGCCACATATGTGGCTGCAACATTTCTGTGGAGACAAACACATCTTTATTTTAGTTACTGGAGTCCTCTCAAAAACGCGCCTATAAATCCTCCGGGAGCAAGGAGGAGTCACAATGGAAAGACTGATGGATCTGCAACACTACAGCAGCTCACACGGTTCAATTACCGTAACTGTTCCTTTGTGGCCATGGTGTTAGCTATGTGTCACTGAGCCTTAAATACATATTTTGAACTGTCATATCCAATATAGTGGACCCTGGTGGATAGTTAAAGACAAAGGAGAAAAATAGAGCAGCATGGAAATATGATGTGGAAAGACTCACTTTTTAAACAGGAGAATAAGAGCTCTTGTTGAACATGGTGCATGATGCCTAGTATATTCTGCTGGCCTTGAAGAGATAAAGGATTTAGTAACACAGCCTTTATAGTTTCACTTAGTTGTACACTCTGAATGAAGAACTGACAGTATTTGGAGGCTCTCCTCACTCCTTTTTTTGTGTTCTCAAGACCAGAATATTCTCCAGCAATGCAATTTCCAGCTGACCTATCCTGAGGCCAAATGGAAACAATAGAGAGAGATTAATGGTCTAGGAAACTTTGAAGAGAACAATAGCACGATCTTGGGATGAACTAGAACACGTGAAACGCAATAATCTTGGGGAAAAAAAGCAGTTCTGCAAACAGAAACCTTTTCCACGGCTTATTTAGCAATGAGCATAAAAGGAAAATGTGCCTGACTGTTTTGATTTAAAATTTGCTGGCTATAAACAATGATTTTGAAATAACGTGAGTCAATATTATTTTTCTTAAAACGTGACACAAGGTCTAAAAGCCAAGTTTTCCTCTGGGCGACACTGATACCAGTGTGATCAAGAGCAGAATTTGTGTTGATTGCATTTGGCGCATGGTGATGCTCACACACGAGAGGTGGGGGCAAGGGACTGTATGAATAACTCCATGAATGAATAGTTTTGATCTGCAAACAGCAACAGGTTGTTCCAAGAGGCAACATGCTTTTATTATCAGTACAGAATGGCTCCATGGTAAATAAATCATTTGTATTGCAACTGAAATATTACTCCAGTATACATCAAGGATGCATACAACCTTTCCACTTTTCAATTTTTTGTTTCATTCTGATGTTTTTTCCAGCTTGTTAGGTACCTCTCTAAGGATCTATGAACTAGCAGTTAAAGGTTAAAAAAAAAAGGCAAAACAAAAATATCCTAAGTATTCGTATTATACAGAAATCCATCCAAGTCACAATAAAACAACTCTTACGGAACACAAAAGCTCTTTAACTAATCAGCTTAAGTTGTCTTTCAGTCTGGTAATTTTGCATTACCAAAAATTCAGCCTTACAAAGCATCTGTGAAGAAAGGTAACTTTTGCAGAAGGCAACCAAATCTAACCCTAGGCTACCCAAGAAAGCAAACATTTTCAAGAGTCTGGCAAGCGCTTCCATAACCTCTGGAACAAGCCATGCACAGCTTTCTATAGCATTGAATCCCGATGGTGGATCACTTGGTGTCACTTAAAAATCATTTGTGACACATAGCTTCTCTGGTATGTCTCATAATATCTTCTCATGTAACTTCTCTGACACCTTTTCAGAGGTCACAGACTTTCTTTTCTCTCTTTCTCGTAGCTGCTTGCTTTTCTCTGAAGTAAGTAGAACGACAATAAGTTACTACTACTCTGTCCAGCACAGCTGAAATCAACCAAAATGTCCTAGCAGGAATGTGAATCCTGACACAAAGACAAGTGCTTAAGTCATATTCCTTCAGAAACCTTGATTAAAAACACTATATGGGAGGTTGTATGCAAGGTTTCTCAGCATAGGTGATTAAACTTATACTAAATGTGCAACAAGGAGAGAAAGATCCTAAAGTACTTTTAAATTAAGATTAGAAATACTCCTGGAAAGCTCTGAATTTAGAACAGCTTTTGAGGTTTTGTTGCTTTTATTTGATTTACATCTTCCGATTCAAAGCATTAATGAAAACAGAGTCATGGGTAAGAGGAGGAGATCCCCAGCAGAGAGAAAAATCTGGGCCAGATACTGATATCCAGCTGTTGAGGCCTCCTGAAAGCAAGTGAAATCCAGTGCACTCCCTTTGTCTGGAGCAAAGAGATCGTCCTCCTTGATGTTCTGTTTGCCTCTTCCAAGTCCACCAGATTGTGTCAGCTTTGTCTAGATGAAGCATAAGCCAGTTTACCATTAACTAGGTGCTGGAAAGATACCAGGGTTATCCTTCCACTGCACCCGTTGTGTTTGCATAATAGGGTTCAAGGCTTTTAGGCACTTTTCTATTGGCCTTGTATCCATGCCAAGAGACTTGAACTGTCCCTCAGTAATGCCTTAAAGGAGTCAGTGGGTTAGGCAGACAAGTTACCTTTAAGAACTCACTAAGAACAATGAACTCTCAAACACAACTTCATTCATTTCTACGATGGTGTCCTGGAAAGCCCTTTATAGTCAACATACCAAAGCTGACTAACGGATAAAATAAAGGGAACAAACATTATCTTCATTTATTCCCAGGAGAAATCAGATGTTCTGGTATCATCAGGGTCATACCTGCTTTGCGCAGCTGAGGAGGATTTAGGAAATTTAGAGGATTTCAGAAGTGTCCCAATTGCATCTGCTATTATTTTGATGACCTACTTCCTATTATCAAGCAACGATGTAATGTTGGTCAAAACAATGAGGAATTGCTGTGTGTCACGGGTAGAGGATGTAGTTCAAATGTTTTCACTTTTTTTCATCCAGATTAAGCCTCATGGCTGTTTCTCCTTCATGTGCAACAAGAAGGACATGATACTTGCCTTCACCCATCCCCAAGCATTTCCACATGCACAGCCAGCCACTATATGCAAAAAATGAGAAACAACTGGGGAAAAAATTAATCCAGCTTGTAAAAGGCATACAAACAAAATTTGCATGGACAGCTACAGAACATCTTGAATGCTTAAACATTCTTCTTACGTTGGTATGTACTGTATATAATAGACAACTGTTGATGGAAGTGATCTATCCTCTGAAGAATGAACAAGTATAACTAGAGTCAGAAGCAAAGAAAATAGCAGAAATGTTAGACATTTATTTTGCATCTGTCTGCACTACCAAAAAGAGAGATTGTTAACCTACATTAGACGTCAGCTGCACGGCAAGGCTGGAAGGACATGGTCTGGGAAAGAATCTACTCACCAGCTGAAACCAATGTTCCAGGCTACAGTATTTCCAATTTACAAATACTTGGATAAGTTGCACAGCATGGGTGAACAGACAGAGTTCTCCCTCTACTTTGAGAAACATTTAGGGTAAAGCAATAAAAAGGAACACTTTTAAAGGATGACCAATACTCCCACCATAGCACAACCCTTAAGGTTCACAGATTTCCTACATTCACTTCTGATGAGGCTTCAAAGGCAGGGAAGGTGGTTTCATTCTCCTGTGTTACTTTAGAACAGGTTCTTCATAAAATGTCCCTGCAACCATCTCTTCCTTTTAAGGAGAAAATGTAATGAAGGCTGTTCCACAGCATATTGTGATTTAGCTTTACAATCAACCCAAAGGAGCACGAGAAACACAGCTCCAAGAAGGATAAGAGAACATAGGTAGTAACACAGTTATTTTTTCTTCCCTTTCTTCATTTCTCATTTGCACCTTGCCTGTTTGAGTAAGTCACAGAGATGGAGACTCCTTATGGAATGGTTTTATGCTTTTCATACAACCCACCATTCTCACAGAGGAACTGAGGCAGAATAAAAAAGCAACACCTGGGTTCCTTCAGCTCCCAAATCCCTGCCAAATCAGCATGCTCACTTCATTAGCCTAGTACACATCAAAAAAGGAACACCTTTCACCAGTACCACTTCTGAGCGGCAGCAACAACAGAGGGGGCTGCAACCGCTGACAATCCAGCCCTGGGCACTGGCTGTCCATTCAGGTTCTGGCACCTGTAGTAGCAAGTAAAAAGAAGCTGAATAACAGCAGAGAAGATGGACAGAGATCACTGTGCAGTTAGGCAGATACAGGCATGGCCAGCTCCAGCACATTCCCAACAATACCCCAGAGAGCTGCTTAAGCAGGAGTTAGCACTGACGTTTCTTTGCGGCTTCTGGCTTTGGTGTGGGTGGAATTGTGACCATCAGATGGGTACTTCTCCAGTGCTTGCTGTAATGGAAGGGAGAAGCTGGAAGGGAAAGTGATGAAGGTGGGAACAGGAATCCTTTTGCAGGAAGTTGTGCTTGACGTTTACACTTTAGGGGAATTTAACTAGTTGGATGCAGAGCCAAGAGGCCACACTGGGTGGAGTGCTAAGTATACAAACTCAACCTGTAGACAAATGCCTTGCCTGAGCTGGGGACTATTCTCTGGGCTGCAGAATGTTCCCAACCCCATCTTGAGCTCTGTGCAGAAGGGCCTCTACTCAACCAGCAAACACTGGGCTTGAGCAGACATGAAGCCTCAGCAGCGATACAGTTCTTAAATGAGTAAGCTTGCTTTCAAACAGCACAATGTGGTTACCTCAACATACTTGGCATGAAAAGGAACTGGAGTTGAAAGCATTTGGTGGTTTTGGAGAAACACATAAGGTCTTATTTCACCAAATACCTTTCTTTTTCCTTTATTCATAGCAAACTTCTTTACTTTTGGGGATGTTATGACTGGAATGTACAGATTCCATGAGTTTGTTTTCTTCTTTTTTCTATTCCCTTGGACTTTATCCCTCAGCTGCTTTCTTCTTCAGAGGACTTTGCAGAACAACTTTCTTTGCGTGTGCCTTGTTTTCTATGTGAGTAAATGGATCTTCTGGCATCCTGTTTAGCAGAGATGCGTGCTCTCTCCAACACCCATACATTAAAACAATTAAACCTATTTCTCTTCTAACCTTTTCTTTTTGCACTCCCTTGCTGCTTGGTGCACTTACATGCTTGGATCAGAGATCAGCTTATCCATTCTGGAACTGGATCTCCTGTGCATGTGTGAAAAAAAATAATAAAACTTAAGTTGAATGAAGATAGGACACTTGGCCAGAGCCAGAGGTTCTGCCCCTTCCATTCTATACTAGCACAAAAAGCAGAAGTAAAGGAACACTAGTAAGTAAATTGAACATCCTGGCTGCTTTGGTACGTGTGTTCCCTCCTCATTTGCTTTATAGTGCTTTGGCTTGCTATTCTCTGTCATGTGAGCAGTACCGAAGAAAGCCAGATCCTTTTTACTTGGAAACTGATGATGTATGTACCCGAGATTTGATCCAACTGTCTTTATGGCCCAAGAGTAACATGTTTATCTTTTTTTGTCCCCTCAAGCTTCTTGATATTAATAGGATGGGTCTATACAAAGCCCTAGTATTTATAAATGCCTTCACTCAAGCTTCCTTTTCTGAGGCTGCCATGCAGTTTGAACACAATCCCAGGCCAACTGTTGCCACATCCAAGCATCCCACCCTATTCTTACATTTATACCACTTGCCCTGCTTATTCTAAGCCTCTCCTGGCTGATTTCCCAGAATATCCCTTGCCTCTGGCAAGATAATTGCACAAGTCTAAAAAACTGTTGCCACAGACCTTAGCTACAGTATATGCTGTTCTCAATATGCCCAGGGGGCTGGAAGCCTATGGGAGAGAAGTGTTAGTTCCTGAAGAGTTAATTCTCTTTCATGTTCCAGAAGTCACATGGTTTAGAACAGTCGCTGCAAGTTTAGGGTTTAGGATTTTTTAAACCTGGGGGAAAAAGTTCAGTTTTCATCTACCAAGCGAGAAATAGCGAACAGGGATAAAAGGGGCTGGTTTTTTGTCAGCAAGGAAAAAAAAAGGACTTTTAAGTAAAGCGGATATTTTCACACCTTTTTTTGTTTGTAGTTCAATACATAGTTTTCTGCTGAAGGGAAGGGCAAATAGAAAATTTTAAGCCACTGTCTTAAAGTATTTGATCCACTTAGACTACACTTTTCTTAACTATGCCCTTAATATACTAACAGAGAATGAATGTTACCAGCCAAATGCCAGCCAATGACACAGCAGAGACTAAAACCTCAGGTCAGTGACCTTTCATGGGCACCATAAAAAAATTCAGTCTTCTTTCCAAAATTAGAGGGTGGGGATGCTGATAGACAACACAGGCATGCTGGCAGACAACATTTAAGAGCTGGAAGTTTCAGACTTTCATGGAGACCATCAGCCATTCGCCTCTCTGCAAGGTGGCAGCTGACAGTTTCTGCTACTTTTAGATCTCACCAGGGTCTGGGACCCACCTCATTTCCCAGGCCTGGTCCAGTCCTTCTGCTGTCACTCAACATCTGCCCACTGCCATCTTTAACACAGTCTCCATGGTAAGTGGTCACTGAATCACACTCTCTACCACTTCTCTGTGGGCAATTGCAAAGCATCCTTCACACAACACAATTTTTCATGTTAAAAAGACTTTTTCTTCCAATTTGTGTACATTTCTGCAGTTTGGTTCAGGCCACATTGTACATCTTGGTGACACCAAATGTTAGCACAGAGAGTAAGCAGTATACGGGTTTTTACCTTTACTGTTAAGGGCACGCTCTATTCTACCATCTTCACTTGCACTGTTTTTGTTTTGCACGCATGGTGGGGAAGAAAATGAAGGGTGGGTGTCTCAGTCAGCAAGGATCCCCGGCACCCAGGGAAACTTGAGGGTTGTTTGTGTGATCTTGGGATAGGAAGCCAGATGTAGGCGTAATTGCAAGGACAACAGGCAAGGCATGGTAGTAAAACCTTCATTGTCGAACATTTGTTTTCCCTTTGTCACAGCCCTAGAAATCCACAGCGATGGCTGCTGAGGGAGGGCATAAGGCACCTAGAGCAGCAGGCACTGACAGCAGATAATGGGAGAGTAGCTTCTTGCTGAATAGCAGTTAGTGCCCTCAGCCTCAGGTCTCCTACTCCTGTCTCAACTCCAGGTATTCCTCATATCTTTCTCATTGCAGGAACAGTCTGACCGTGTTTGGCCACTGGTTTCCAACTCCGCCCATGCCCTAGGAAGCATTGTGCCAGGTCTGCCCACAACCTCAAGTATACTTAGGTATTTAGCCTTCCTTAAGTTTAAGGTGAGCTGGATCCTTTGAAAGATCTGGGCCTGAATATCTCAGATCCTTGTTTGCACCTTGGACCTTTGGATGTACTAGGTCTTCTGACACCCTCCCAAGTTCATGAGTGTCCCAACCTACCATCCTAACACCTTTCTAGACCAGTATTATGTGCTTGTGTGTCCCTACCTTCAGCCCTGTAAGGCATTCTCAAATGCTGACCTTCCTCCTACCAGGCTTCAATATGAAAGTGCACCTTCCACAGAAGACTGTTGGTTTTGAGCTCCCAGTGATCACAGTATGGGCTGGTGTCACTACACCAGAGCTGTATCTCTAACTGCTCTCTACTTCCCCCATCATGTCAGAAAACAGACCTCCAAGTTAATTTTCACTTGCGCATAGATGCACATTCTGGTATTTAAAGGAAAGCACTTCACTTTAACAGCAGAGTAATTGCATTGAAAAAAAGTGCTTTGCTTCAGCAGAAATCCCTACTTAGAAATAAAGGAGAACTTACTATTCAAACAAAAGATTAAACAAAGAACAGTGATTGCCACACTGCTCAGCAGCAAAGACACAGATCAAATGTAATTGAACTCTGTCCAGGAGGATATTGATTATAACCGCTTGCTATTCACGTTGATGAAATTAAAGAGATTGGATTCTACTCTTAATTACACCACAAATTTCAGTGAAATCACTTCAAATTTTTACTGCTGTCACAGGACAGCACACACCCCAAGTCTGTAATACTTCCCCCCCCCCCAATTTAGTTCCTCTCACACATACTTCATGGCTTAATCTCCACTGCTGAGGTTTGACAAGTACCGAATGAAAAAGGTGATTTTTCAAATACACATTCAGGAAAATGTTAAAAAAAGTAATAAAATATCCAGTAAGTCAGAAGCACAAGTTTTGTGGTGTGTCAGAAAAGCAAATTTTATTTGGAGCTTGGGAAAGGAAAATATAAAACAATTCCATCAGTTGGTAGAAACCCAAAGAACAGTTTTATGATAATACCCAAATTCAGAATTGCAAATAACACTAAAGCATCCAGCACTGCTGGCTGGGCTAAACGAAGCACAAATGGAGGGAAAAAATGGAGTTAAAAAACAACTTGCACACAAAACCCAACAACCCTTATTCTTGTTTTACTCATCCACATGAGCAACACAGTTGAGGAGAGTATTTCAACAATCTGTGTAATTTTATCTTTCCTGTGTTCTTCTTTGGATACTATGTGTCATCCCTGTTTGCACAATAGCCAAGTGCCTAATCCTGCTTTCTTTGCCAGCCATACAGATCATAAATCAGAGAGCACAGCTCATAAATCATGTGCCACTGAATACTGAAGCAAACGAAAACACTGAGGCAAAGACTCCACTTGGTAGGAGCTACAGGACTTAAGGGGGCTGGGGGCAGCTGGGGTATCCCCTGAATACATGGGGATAGGCACAAGCACAGTTGTCCTCAACAGTAAACATCCCCTGGTGGGGTGCCTTGGCCAAGAAGTCTGCAGGGCAGCTGTGGTGCGACCCAGCCTGCTCCTTGGCCCATTTCAAGCCTGCATCTATTCTGATGCCATGTACCTGAACTGGACAAAGCGACTTTTCCACCATGTCTCTGTAATCCTGTTTGTAAGTATTCTGAGTGACAGGAAAAGACTCCAGAAAACATTCAGACTTCTGTGGCTAACACCTTTTGCTTTCAGTGACATGAAGGTTTCTTTCAATTTTCCTCTAAGCCCATACTTATGGGAAGGCAATCGGTTAGCAAACAGCCCAGTTCTGCTCAGCAAGGCACTCCAGAAACATCCTTCTGAAGCTGCAACACGGCCCTGAATGTACCACAGCTGCTCATAACATCCATCCAGCCAGGCTGTTCATATGAACACTCCTCAGTCCAGGCAAAAGTGAGCCAAATCAATTTAAACACGAGAACTTTACAACCCCTTTCCTTTCCATCCATCCCCTCTGCAATGCATGATGGGGCACCTGCACACATGTTGTGCCACAGCTAAAAAGAACCATGTAACATGCAGCTACAAGAAACATATGCAGGGATCATCAGGAATGGGCTCAGCATCCAGCCTGCACCCCTTCTCACAGCTCTTTACAGCAATACATCTCTGGATGTGGGTGGGGTGGGGAACATGCTTGTGCTTTGGGGAAGAGCAAGCTTGGAGTGACTCAGTGTTGTTTTTGGCTCTCTGTTTTTAGAGACATGGGGAGGAGAAGCTAAAAACATCCCCAGTGAGCTGAGAAAGTTTTCATTGTAGGTCTTGCTCAGAGCCTGATCTCGATTGTCCAGAGTAGTGCTGAAATACATGGAAGAAGGTCTCTTAGAGAAGGTCTTAGATAATACTGCATGGTAGGGGACCAAGAATGATAAAAATCTGGAGGCATGGGCACAAAACCATGTGTCAGTGCCACTTTCTCCACAGAAACCTTTATCAAGCAATGGGCTACACCAGTCTCATGCATGTTCGGTACCATTCCTGCATCTGCACCCTTCTACTTGTGTGCCACAACAATCATCTCAAGAGAACGAGGCAACTATCTCAACAGATCATGGTAATAATTATTCCTACTATTCCACCTTGCTCCTCTCCAGATGCTGACTTAAGTAATACAGGGAAATTTTACAGAGAAGATGTGAGTGCTAAGTAGTGCCCAGATATGCAGACACCCCCACCACGCTGCTGGAAATACAGCCCACATGACCCAGATTTTCTAATGCTCTGCTCAAACTGCTCTGAACCATACAGAAGAAAATTAAAACCAACACACTATAAGGTAAAACATGCCAAAATCCCAGCTGGTGGAACCCCACTGAAACCTAGGGGGTTATACAACAGCGGAACAGGCCCAAAATTGAATATAAATATTATTTCCATAAATGAAGGCAAGATTTTGTCCCCAGTAATATTTAGTGGTATCCACAAGCCAGAAACATCTGCATTTGCATGCGATTCCTTTTCTCCCACCCCTCAAGTTCAGGAGAGTTTGGATCTATGGGCTTGGTTCAGTTGTGAACTCAGATTAGCAAAGGGCTAACGTTACCTCATAGGCTGCCAACAGAGGTAATACTGAAATGCGTATGCTGTCCACAGAAGGTTAATCCCCATTGATAAGGGAATTAGGCTGAGGCAAAGGAATGACTCTAGTAGGAAAAGAAGTTCTGCTGCAGCTGTCATACAGAGTTTTATATGTATGAGCAGGCTTGCAGTTAATCAGTACTTTGAGTCTGAAATGGTTGAGACTTTGAGGAATTTTTTTGGTTTTTTTTTATTTGTTTTGTTTTTAATTTATTATTTCTTTTCAGAGGCTGAATCAAGCTCCACTCTGCACCCATCTGTCAGTTATGCAAGGGACTCATTTGGAGCTATGACGGTTTTCATTACTGGAAACACAGACCTCCCCTCTGCTGAGGCAGGCTTCAAAACAAGCAGCTGATTGCCCTGGGACACAGACATGCGCACTTCTTCCAAGAGATTTCAGAATCAACATTTGGAAGCTTGAAGCCCAGCTTCTGCTGGACACTCAAGAGTAAGAAAAAGCCCCAGGAACCTCTCCTAATTTAACGGCATGCCTAAAAAGGCAGGCACAATAGCAACCTTCGGCTCTGTCTGAGCCATCCTCAAAATGTAACCAGCTATGGAGAAAAAGCACAGCACAGTCTCACTGAAGGCCAATGCAGCAGCTGCAATTCTCTGGCCTTTACGGTAGCTCCAGGAAGCACCATACTACCTAAAGACCTCTTTGAGCTCCCTCAGCACACAGCAACCAAGCTCATCTGGGCACTGCTTTGTCTAACAGACATCTCCTGCAAAGCACTGTTTCTCACCGGCAAAGCTTTCAGTGCTTTTCGTAAGGACACCACCTCCATCATCTATTTCAGCTTCTCCTGTAACCACTATCACAGGGTGCAGGCCTACCAGACACTTGTTATACGTTAAGTCCCATTGAAGTTTTCAGGACGTCATGTGGTGGAAACTGCATGGGTGAAGGTAACCACCATAGCCAAGACACAGGGAGAGGCCTTCAGTACTGTCCAGCTGAGGTGCCAAAAAGTTGAAGCCTCTATGCTCTGGACACCTGGAAAGTGAATCAGATGCTGAGCAACATGTGGACTAGCCCATAGCACTGCAAGACCTGATGTCCAGCCTAGCAGAGCCCACCTCTGTGCCTATGTTCCACGTAAACTTTGGTGTGAGTTTTGGAAGTTGGAAGAAAAAGAAAAACTTGTTTTTCCTCCAAAACCCCAGCAAGTTGCATACAATAAACAGATATCTGTCACAAGCTGCTGGAGGATTACACATTTGGATTTTCCTTCTCTTACATATAGAGACAGCATCTACAACACATGAAGTCACTGAACCAAGGCCATTCATTTCCCCAACAACAAGTTAGTTAAAGTGAGCTGAAGATGTTGTTATGGTGAATTAAGATTAAGTAAAAAAGGTGTTTTGGCCACAGTCCTCTGATTATATCCTCCTGAAGCTGAGCTGGGGCAAAACAAAGCCTATAGGTTACAGTGACAGAGCTGCAGTTCCTAGAGCACAGGTAAGACCTTTCTGACTCTAGAAATCAAAACATAGTATGCCAATATACTACTACTTTTTATTTCCTTATCTCCCTATAAGTAGTATCATGTACCATCATATTTTCATGCCTATACTCTGCACTACAAAAAAATCCATTTTGCTTTAGAACAGACTGTTTTTCCAGGTACTAGATACCTACATCTCAAGATAATCTTCATGAAACAAGGGACAGAGAGGAGGATGGACCACAGGAACTTAGTTCCTGGAATAGATCGGTGTGGACTGCAGGATCAGAACAAAGGCAGCTAATGGAAGGGAGTTGAAAAACAGAGGTGAACTCCTCCCTGTATGGAGTAAAATCCCAACACATGCCTGTATCCACCTTGCTACTCAGTTACAAGGTTTTGCTTTAAACTGATGATCTATGGGTTATACCAAAACAAACGTAGAGCGCATACAGTTACTCTGTAACTAGTTGCCTCTAGCACAGTGTAAACACTCCAGGATACACAGGAAAGAGGCTTTTTTCTCCTTACCTTACTTTTCTTAAATTTTGGTTTATCTGCTTGCTAGTGAGAAAGAACACTAAGTAGCAGCAATAGTACAGTGCCTTCCCACAACAGTATTCTGAAAATGACACTTGTAAACAGTTCCATCAAGTAGAGAATAATAATGCAATTTGGCAGAAAGAATCTTAGAAGCCAAGTTACACAGAGAAATTATGGTTAAAATTACATTAATCAAAACCAGTTAGGAAAAGATGAGAGGAAGACTCTGGCAGAACATGTCTGGGATGTTACCAATTAAACTTGTTTTTCTTCCTAAAAGGCAATAGCATTCTTTTTAATTAGCCGCTGTCATTGTAATTCTAACAATAACCCACGGCGCAATTACTGTTTGAGCTACTTGAAAACCTAAAGCACCGCCCATTTTCTTTAAAAGACTCTTCTGTGGACAGCCAATGGGGCTGGGTAGAGAGGAATAAACAGTTTACTTTTTAATTTCTGAAGCTAAGTTGTATTACAAGATTTATTCAAATGCTGAGAAGCCATTCTGGAAATACTAAAAAACAATCTATAACAAATAAATCAACTAGCTAGGAATCAGAAATAAGCAGAAAGATGTTTTTTTCCAGATTTAGCTTTAATGTTCTCTGTGGAGCAACACATTGGCATTTATGAACCACCACAGAGCTCTGCACATACTATTGCATTACATGAGCTCACACCAGGCACACGCTGGCATTTCTCCTATTCATGCTGGTGCCACTGGCACTGAAGAAGTTAATGCCTGTAGGTTGCAATGCTAACCCCAGCTTGGCTAATCCTTTGGCATTACTTTGCAACATAAATGCTCAGCTGAAATGAGATTAGAAAACTTAATGGTATTAATGAAATCCTGACCTATAAAAACTCCTTAAAACACAGAAACACTGCATTTTTCAGGTTCTCTGGGCTAAAACATATGGATTTTCCAGTTTGCTCCACTGCTGCAATTTCAGAACTAGAACTGAAGTACAATACTTCAGACCTTCCAACCTCACCAGAAAAATCTGTGATTCTAACAAAGAAGGTTCATTAATAAGTTACATTTTGTCTCACTGAATTTGCACTAGATCTAGTCTTCATGGTTCTTTTCCTTCCTCCACCACCAAGGACACATCTTTTCATTTGTACTTGCTGTGGTGTAAATTATAGAAGATAGTTAGGAAGGACAGGAAAGGTGACAGTTTGATAAAAGTTGCACCATGTGTCATGGGAAAATCTCATTTCAAAGACAGCTGATAAGACCTGCTCTAGAAGCACATATTAAAACAATTACATATTAAACTTGTGAAATACACCTGTTCTTGTTGATAATACCTTTTATATCCTGATTGTGACCTACACTCTCTGCTGAAATATCTTAGTAGGGAAAAAAATCTGCAATATTTTCAAGTTCTTTCTTTTCTGTGGAAATGAGTTATTGCTAAAAAGGTTACAGAACTCTTCATATCTTCACTAGAAAACAGAATGCATAGCCAGATGATGTATCTGCTTCCCAGCTTTTTCAGTGCTTTTCCTGCAACAACCCATACAAATTGATAGTTTCCCCTTAGACAATGTAATTTTCTGAAACCCATTAAAGATCTAAAGAAGGCTTTTACAGTCAGCTCTACATTATGAATGTTCATGGCGGTGGCCTTTTCCCCAAATATGTGAATTAGCCAATTCCCATCTGGCCACTTTTAACTTCCTTCTATTGTTACAGAAGGACAAGACACGAATCAAAATCGCAAGTCAGGCAGGAGATCTGAAATGGCAGAGATTGTTTTTGCCTACACAAAACATATCCCCTTCCTCCAACTGGTGAGATACTCCCCCCAAAACACAGTACTAGATAAAAGTAAAACAAGCGCTATCAGATACAACGAAGCACATTGGAGGATTGAGAGAAGGATTTTACAGATAATGGTTATACAGATAATGAGAAAACATTCACAGTGACACCAGGTAGGATATGAGATATCTACCTTCAGGCTCCAGGATGACAGCCAAACATTAACCACTAGGAATTCAGAGGAAAATATCTCTAAGCAATGATACCATACAATTATTTAATAGGATTTTACACCTTGCTCTGAAGCATCTGTTAAAGTATTGTTCTGGATGGAGTACCTCTCTTGACCGACTGATGTTCAAAATACTCGTATTTTGCCCTGCAAGGGAGTAGCATGCAACTCATAACAAAAGTTATACCAACCATGCCTTACAGCTTTGCATATTCTAGTCATGTGCAGTTTCCATTAGATGCTAATAGGTATTTTAAAAGCATCTTGGCTCTTACAGAACATAGTCTTAAGATAGCCCAGCATAACACTTGTGGTATGCTGGCAAACACTACATGTTGGCAGCCAGTCTAAGACCACTGCTGGCAAAAACAGGACACCTGTTGTCAGTATTCTATCAAACATGATCATTGTCAATCAAAACATTGGGAAAATTTGGAATGGCTCCATGAAAACCTGTTTGACGTCAAATTAGCATCCCAGCCAACCAGCAACTCAACTAAATTTTCAAAGTGTCATCAGTCAAGTAATGAGCAGACATGAAAAATTTAGATAGGCTTATGGGTAAAACATAGTGCATGTCAACTTGAAATACTTACTTGCAGAAAAGGCATATGCTAAAAATAGCATTTGAAAAACACCCAAATGTTGCAAACAGGTATTTCTAGCGAAAGCCCCAATGAATGAAAGGGAATGACTAGAAATGCCTGGTGAAGCAGTCAGAATGTTTAAAAAAAAAAAAGCCACATCAGAGATTGAAGTCACAGCCCCAAAGCTCCTATTACTAATTTGGGAACTGATGAACAAACAACAGGAATGGAATAGCCAGGATTCCACCAGCTAGGCCAGTTCTGCCCTTTGGTGCTCTCCTAGAGTGCCTTTTTTTGTATTTTCTTTTTGGAAACAAGTGCCATGACTGTTTGTCTGTACGAGTCAGCATGATGGTAGCTTGAGAACAGCTTCAAACTAAAGCCAAAGAAAATGAATCTCTGAGATGCTCTGGAGAACAGACACATTTGGCAGAAGCATCTTGCATCAGCTACTGCAGCAAGAGGGCATTTAGAGGAACATAGCTCAGCCAGAGCAGAAATACCCTGGGCACCACACTTTGTATTCCAAGGAATCCCAGAGACAGCACTGTTTATTTATAAGGCTACCCAGTTAGAGATACCCCGAGGCCAGCATCCAGAGAACTTGCCTTTTCCAGTATGTGTATTGCTGCAAATTTACTTAAGGCACTACTTCCAGAAAGAGCCTGAGAGAGGAAAACATCCGTGATCCAACAGTAGTGACTGCAAAAATGCATCATTGTTAATGTAATCGTGAACTACCATGTATGTAGCACTGCCCAAGACTGCCAACATTCCTTCTAACACCAGTTAGGCTACAAGTTTGATCAATATAACTCTGGTTCTTGCAGGAGCTACACTCATCAAACCCAAGACTCAGATTAAGACTGAGGATACACTGAAGTACTCTTGAGAATTAGGCCCATAATATAAGGAATCTCTCTCATAATGAGAACAGTAAGTTTTTGAGAATGCATGGAAAGGGAAGCAGCAGTAAGATAAAGCTACCCTATTCATGTTCCCAACAAAGTGAGAGCCTTGATAGCATGCCCTTAGTACAGTACCTAGTACCTGATGGGAACAGCTGTGTTATGTAGCAGAAGCAGCTCTGATTCCTCCAGGCACTGGATGTCACAGGGTAACAGTTTTACTGCTATCAGCCTGACCTGGTACCCTGTGGATAACGCTCAGTTCCCAGATGCAGACTCGGGTAGATAGGTGTAACCTGGGAATGACTTCGCTCATCTCCACATTTATGTTGGCACATCCAAAGCTACAATCAGTACCTTTGGAAAGCGCTCAAGAGGAAATACTGAGCAGAAGGGTGAGGCAGATCCATAACACAACAGAAACAGACAGGCACCCAGCACAACATAAAAACAAAAGGAAATAACTTTCCCATATATTTCTTTTTGACTTTTTTGTTATTATTAATTCACCTTAAGACTGCAACAAAGATCAAGGTCTCATTTTGCTAAGCACTGTATAAACATGCAGGGTGAAATCTAGGCTCCAGAATCAAAGTACAGTTTCGTTACTCATATCAGGAAAGGCAGGATTTCTCCCAGAGCAATAGGCCATCCCTGCCCTAAGGTTTTTTTATCTAAATCAGTAAGACCAGTAAAGGAGGGAACAGAAAAAGGAGCAGACAGAGATGAAGTTCAAAATTCATAGAGCAGCACAGCAGCAAGAGAGAATAGAACCAGAACTCCAAACATTGCTTCATGCACTGCAGTCCATCATGATACAGTAGCAAATTCTGCTAAATTACATGATACCAGCTACAGATTACACAGGGGAAACCCCCCTCCCCGCTCTTAAGCTGGTGCTTTAATATTAAAGAAAAATGGCAAAACCAATGGACTCAACCCAAGAATAAAATTACCTCAACCCATCTACGCTGGTGAAAGTGGTACTAAAGGATGGAGGACCCTAGCACTGTGGGAACTTGCCAGCTCTGGCTGGAGTCTCATGTCCTCTGTGTAATGCAGGGAGCAGCTACAAGACAAATCTTACCAGTGTCCTTAAACTCTGCCATTGAAGAGCTCCTGTAAAGGTCAGATAAGCCTCTATGGTTACATTTGTCTTGACTTCTCTGTATACACAAATTCCACATACTACCAAAAACATCTGGGGTCTTGACACAGAAAGCACTAGCGGATAACATTCACTTAGTATGGCAAACAAAGCAACAAATCCATAATCTCTGGGGTCAGCTCCAGCTCCAGTGTGCATTTCCTGAACTACTTTGGACTTCAGTTCCTTTACTGTAAGTGCAAGCAAGTTCAATAATAGAATAAATCCAGAGAAGAGAAGCCAGAGACCAGAGCACAGTCCTTAATATAAAATCTCACTCAACCTGCCTCTAGAATGGTTTTCCTCCCCAGCAGCACTAAGCCGCTATGAGGAGGCAGCATATGGACGCACAGCCTGTGGCAAAAGCCCCCCAGGGATGTTCAGACAGCTGTCATTTCTTGGGTACCACACAGAAGTAGAGAGGCTGGGCTCTCCACAGCTCAAGATGATTTGTACAAAATGTACTAAATGCCTGCGCAAAAAATATGACATCTTTTTCTTACATGTATAGAGATAGCATTGTCAACAGTAAATCAGTGACACTTGCCATAACCCTGCAAGCCAGAAATTCCCAAGTAACCATCCCAACAAGGGTGTGCAGTACTTCATTTTTTATGGCTTGTTTTGACAATGAAGGGCCTGATCTGGTGATATTCTGCAATATGCAGCTGCCTGGCTGACTTCTGATCCTGCACGGTCTCAGTGCAGGTTCCTGTTTAAGCTCCTGGCTGTTGTCACAGCAGAGCATCAGCTCCTCAGAAAAATGATCCAACAGTGTCAGCTACTCAGCCAGGAGAAGAGTGGGAAAGGTCCTAAACATACCTGGCACGTCATTCAGATAGAAGTTTTTTTCCTCATGTTATTACACAACTAAATTTTGTCCTCAGCAGTGGGCATGCACTGAAAAACAGCTGCGATGAAAGCTACGAACTTTCTCCACCCCAGTCTGGGAATTAGGTCTGATGTGGGAGATGGCTTTCAACTCACCCCGCCTCTCCACATTGCAGGAACTAGTTCTCCACAATGGTCTGAGCTGCCTGCAGTAATACCTCATCATGAGAAAAACACCATTGCCTATGAAATAAATCAGATCATTTCACCTGGGTGCCTCTATTGAACCCATAAGCAAAAATATTGGTAGGATCATAACAGCTTTGTGATGGGGAGGAGCTCTCTTCTTGTATGCCCACTTCATCATGAACTGGTGAAAAGAGAACCTGGACACTGCAGAAATATTTTAAGCCAAGGTCAATGAAACACTTGTACAGTCCCAGCTACTAGTGCTAACACACACATAAAAATAATCACATGCAGACACACACAACAAATCTCAACCAATTACAGAACAGAGTTACATCTTGTTTGTTAGTTTGGCTTTAATTAAGTTCAGCATTATGTCTTTGTGAGGCATTAGTTTTGTTGGAGGCCTCCACTGTTTTATAATTAACATCCTTTGACTATTCCATGCTCAGTCAGCAGTAACTTTAAGACAAGGAGATGCTGCTCTAGCCTGAGGTTCATTTGGAGACCTTTTTACATTAAACACCATCCCCTAGCTTTGTTATAAGGAATTGTGTCTTTGCACATGAGTTTCCCTCTCCATTGGCTGACCTCCCTTTAAGAGGTTGTAGTGTCCTCAGGAATTCAGCTAGAAAGCAGTTCCCTACCTTCTGTCTTCAGTTTGATACTAACTTTCTGACTTGAATGGCTGAGGAAAAGTAACAATTGCTCCACCAGAATCACTCTAGGTTTATTCCAGGGTAACTGCAATCACAGTTTGTTACCAGTCCTGTAGGTTATGTAAATAGACAAAGCAAATGTCAGGTCTGCAGCAAACAAGCAAGCAATGTAGCTGTCCTCCGACACAACAGATGAAGCTTGAGCACATCTGAATGAGGATGTCCACAACAAGAGGGACATGGAGTCACAACTAACATGAAAGAAACACAAACTATGTCTTTGTCCTGATACCCTAAAGTCAATGTAAAATGGGCTCAATTCCAGCATATTCCAAATACAATGCTCAGTATCTACACTAATGCCTATAAATGCTTGCAATTTTGCTGTCATCCCCAGCAGTATCTGTAGTGGGCACCTCACTACAGCCAATTCCTACCTGCCTCTAAAAGATTGTGCCAGGACTCTTCAACCCAGTATGTTGCAAGAGGGACTTAAACATGTCTGTTCTGGCCAAATATCAGGGAGAAAGATAAACGTGTGGTCCTGCAGTATAGGGTCTGCTATACCCGAGTGTCTGTAGACCCTACACTGTCTCTCCACTGTGTGGAACACCCTGAAGATGTGGCTGACCATGAAGACACAAAGAGGAGAGCTGGGTCAGAGTTAAGTTTGCCAAATTGGATCCAAAGATCATACAGCTCCTTATAAGAAATCAGAATCCCTCATATTCAACAGCATCTCCTGGCTTCTGTCAAAACGGAGCCAAGTCTGCACCTCAGTTACCTAAGCTGAGCAGCCTAACAGATGTCTTAAACTGATCAAGACACCAGGACTACAGTGGTATTATTCAGATGGCATCATTTTGGCATGGCCCCTATTGATGGAACAGGATGCGTGCTCTCTGCCTGGTGCCCCTGCCTCTTAGTGCCAAGACAGCGATTTTGCTCAGGCAACAGGAACTCAGACTCTTAGCCCTGAAGCCCCTCCATTCGGTCCTCAGACTGCTTGGGAAGATGAAAAGCCCTGTAGATGTCTCATTTTGTAACTTTTCTTACAGCTGATCCCTCCATCAAAGCCTACTGCAGTGCTTGCCAACTAGAAAAAACGCCATATGGACGTGAATAGATGACAATAAGGAAACTGAAGCCTCGGGGTGGGGGTGGGGGAGGAAAGACACCAAACAAAAACAAACCCAGAAAAAAACCCCAACCAAAAAAACCAACTCACAAAATTATTAAATAACAGTGGGATATAAGTGGAAAGACATTAGGGACACTTCTCTTACACCACTTTTATGCCAACATAATTCAATTAACACTGCTTCCTTTGAGCAAAGATTTAGTTCTGCACATATCAGATTTATCATTAGGCATTTGTTATGTAACAATGACCTTTTCAGTGAATAAGTTCATTTAACCAGTAACATTACACCTCTCATTTGTAGCTTCCTTTTTTTGGACACAACTGTCTGTTGATCTTATGCCTTCAATTTCTATGTTTTCAAACTTTTTTTTTAACAGGACATAAATACTAGAAGACTGTACATAATCTTATACTTGAAGTATGGAAGGGAAGGAGAGAAAGGTTTTCGTGACATCCAATGTTGCACATTTTTTTTGGATGTCTTAAGAAGAGCAGATCTCGAACAATTTCTCAGACATTATGTTCATGTTCTTCACAAACTCAAGGCCAAACTATCGTCCAGGTTACCGCAGTTGCTTTGGATTTAGACAAATCTGCTGAGCTGCTCATAGTTACTGTGATCCAGACCAAGATTTATTTCAGGATACATTACTTTGCTCAATTATGTAGTCCTCTTGTAAGTATTTCCAGTGAAGCATATTCTCCATTTCAGGAGAGCAGTTACAATGGCGACAATAGCATATTTGTAACACCAAATGGAGCCACTGAAGATTGCCTCCCTAATGTCATGATATGCTCACTCTACACTGGGACGTTTGTTAAAAGAACCAGTCAGCAAACCTTAGTATTATTTCCCATAAACTAGAGAACAGATGCTGAAAGGAGTATGTATGATGATCTGTGACATTTAATTATAGCTCCATCTTGTTCACATAGGCCTGGAGTGCAGAGAACTAAAACATTGCCACCCACTTGGTTTCCAACCAAAAAATTATTAAACCAGCCACTCTCCTTCACTGTGCTCTATATTTGTTTCCCTTCCCCTCCCAGTTTTTCTGCCAGCTTTGTCTGCCCAAGGCAGAGTCCAAAGAATAGGCATCCTACCCTGAACTCCTAACCTTTTCCTTGAGCCTAATCTACTCACTGCCCCATTCTGTCAAAGTTGACCACTCTGCCACCCTCCTTGTCATTTGGAGCTCAGCCCAGCTTCAGGGTAGCCGAGTCCTCCTTCTTACATGTCCATCACTGCATCCTAACGTCCTTTTCTTCCATAGTTCTGAAGTTCAGTCTTGCCCTTTGTCCATTGCAAAGGAGTGCTAGACTAGACAAGCTCAACTATCTGAACTTCTTTCCTGCTATTCTACATCAGCTAAATCTGTTATTCTACTGCTGGATTAACACCATTTTCTCAATCTACTCTGCCTGCATCCCCTCCTCTCTGCCTTGACTGAATCCCTTCATTGGCATCCCAGCTTCTAGTCCATACTGCTAGAGTCTTCAATTCTGTCATTCAATGCTCACATCCTCCTCTCTAAGATAATGGGGTACAGAAAAAGGAAATGGGTTAAAACATGCATATAGTATGTGCAATGTTTTCTCACTCCCAGTGAAGTTCTCTAGTAGTCTTGAGCTGTAAACTTTTTGGGAAAGAGGTTGATAACAGTTATTTTGGTCAACCTCTTCGGCTGATGCAGCAGTACAACATCATTACTATCCTTTTTGTGAAAGGATGTTTCACCAGGGTAATCTCCCTAACACCCCAGATTTACCCTTGAAGAACCCCATCTCCTTTTGCTGAGTAACTTTAATTTTGAGTAAGGAATTCAAGGACACTCAGTACATCTCACAGGAGGTACCACGCTTTTTTTTTCTTTTTTTGTTGTGGTTTTTTTTTGGTTTTTTTTTGTTTGTTTGTTTGTTTGTTTTTAACCCTGCACTGGTTTAACGCATATTATCACTGACTTGACAAGAGTTGTTCTTGATTAATCTACTAGTAGAAATAAAGCTAAAGTACGTTAAAAAATATAAGGCCTGATTTTCTGCTCACATGGGGCAGTTCTTCCACAACGAGGACCACTGGCATGGGAGCCTTCCACAGTCATACTATTAACTCAATTACTTTTTGGAACAGGCTGGTCACACCTAGGCAGACTGGTGCCAAACAGTACTAACTACTGAACCATGCCAAGGAATTATTTGGGAGAGCGCTAGATGACCAACAGCATGCCACAGATAATGCTAATAATATAAAGGTACAGATGATTGAGTTCCCATCTCTGAGAACATTCCTAACATGCTTTAACATAGACATAGGCTTAAGGACTTAAGTGATTTTCTCCTGCTACTACTGTGTAAGTATCCATGCAAAATAACAGAAAGATAATATCCCCTCTGGACTAACAGCTTAACCACTGCTTTCATGAACCGTATGGGTGTGTGAGTATACAAACATACACATATAACATTATAGATTCTCTACCTTATAAAGTCATAAGTGCTACAGACTCATTCATTGTATTTTATAAATTTATGCACAAATACTGTACTTTAATGACAAAACTGTTCAAAAGCAAAGTCCTAAGAGCTGTACATGGCTAGGAAGAGTAAAACTAGTAAATATACAGAAGCATACGTTACCAGGGATGTGTTAATCCGTGGTCTATAATAAGGCAGCTACCAACAGTGTTCAGGAAGAGCTTTCACAGCTTACATAGGACTTGACTGATACAGACACACTGATGTTGGAGCCAGCTTTTTGCACTTCCGTGCAAAAGGTGTTATCTATAGAAATGCAGAATACATAGAAAGCCTTGGAACACCTCACCTGTGACATCAGGTAACCAGTGACTGAAAATATGTATTGTATATTTTAAAGTGTTCTCAAATTATGTATTTAGGACAGCAGTCTAGCAAATCCTTGCACTTAAAACTTATCCCCCTTCCCACCCCCAAACTATTAATACCAACAGTCAAATGCTGAAGGACAAAAGAACAGTTTGGCTTCAGTCAGACTGGTGAAAATCTGGAGCAACTCAGCTGAGGCCAGCATAACTGAGATCAGGATTTGGCCCAGACTCAACAAACTAAGCCAAATTCATTACCACACTTTCCCTACATGTCTGCATATTAAAGAGCAGATTTTTGGTTTGTGTTTTTTTTTTTTTTTTCTTAAGTGCACATTTCAGCCCATCTAAAAGTACATTCTGTAACTGTGACAAAAATGCCAACTGACGTAAAGAAGCTCCACAGATTTAATAATATTTTGCTTGGAAATGGGTATAGAAATGCATGCATTTTCTAATCCAGCGTGCCTTGGCTCTGGGCTGTAGGAAACACCTTTCTGAGAAGCAAGAAAAAGGAAACTTTTCTCCCACATAGAAAGCTTCAGCAAAGATCTCAGCAATGACAATTATTTTTATCTGCTTGGACATTTTCTTTAGTGCCTGGATGAAGACAATTTAATCAAGATAAACAAATGAAAGGCAGACAGAAAAGAGACCAGAAGATTTTTGGCACACTATATCGGACCAGTGTGAAAACCTTTCTTCCTGCCATCTTTTACTGTTATCAATTGGATACATTCTACGTCCCAGCCCACTGAGTGTCAAAGCATGGAATAAAATAAAATAGTTATCTGTCTGCCTCTTTGGTCTTCTTTCAAGAGAAAAAGTTAAAAACTTGCCAAGTTCTGCCCCTACATAAACAATTTCTTTGCTAGTCAGTCTTGGTCGATATTCATGAACACGGGCTGTAAAAAACCTGAACCCAGCTCTGAATCCAAATGAAACAAGGGGAAGGGGCCATACTCACACAGCTATGAGTGCACCAGATGGAGCGCAAAAACCAATGGTGGAAGAGGAAGGATGTCTTCATTCCTTAGCATCACCCATCCCTTAGCATCACCCATCCCTGTACACCATTTCACAATCAGACTTTGACTACAATTTCAAGCACTAAGACAAAGCTATACCAGACAGTAATTCTGGATTTAGACAACAGCAATTAAAATCAGAATCCAGCTCCCACAGCCAGCATACAGTTTTCTCAGTAGCAACAGAACCATTCAATTTGCCTCTCCAAGAATGAGTGAGGTCATTTATTTAATTTTCTCTTGTGGTGCAGCAAATTCTGGAGGGGGCGACTGGTACATACAGGAATGTCAGCTGAGGAAGCATTCTGGGGAACCTTCAGAAGAATCAGATTTATGATCACTTTGTCTTTTCTGCTCTATTCCTTCAGTTTTTCCCATTACCTGAAGGACTCACCTTCCTTACGCATACAGTGTCAGAACCAACACTCCCAGGACACTCACATTCCTCTATGCATACTCTGTCCATGCAATAGCTGTGGACTGCTCCCCTGCTCCTCTCCACATATCTCCCTTCCCATCATCAGCTCCCAGTCTGGACCTGCTAAGCTGCTGGAGTGGGAAAGAGGAGGCATCCAGGTCTGCCCAAGAAGGGAACTGTATCTATGCCAGAGTACCAGGGACCACAGGTGCCACCTTCAAGGTATGGAGGAAACGGGTGGCAGAGGCACCAACCCATCTACTGTTCTTCAACCTCAGCAGTTGCAGAGGCAGAAGGAGATGGACTATTTGCAGCATCATGTTGTAATTTCTCCTTTGGCTTAGGCAAAGAAGTGAGCTGCAGCTCAGTGCAGCTCCTGAACCACCTACTGCTGAAGCCAGCAGTCAGCCCTGTTGTCACGCTTGAGACCATTAGCCCAGTTCATGTTCATACTGAGGCACATTTACATAGCTGTGGCCTCAAAGTCAGCACTAGTGACTTTTTTATTCACTTTAAGGCTGGTCCTCACTGCCAGATGTTCTCAAAGTAGCTGTGGAGTAAATTAAGTCTGGGCTTAATAAAGCCTATTTATGCTGTCTCATTTAGCAAAGCTCATGTTTATGGGGGATTTATTAGGCACTTAACTGCATGAAAGATGAAAATATTTGCTTGTAATTTCAATTGCTCCATACAGCGCTCTGACTCAGTGGCCTCTGAAATCACACAAATATTTTCCAACAAACAAAGAACTGGTTCAAACTGCTGCCCATTGAAACAGAGAGACTGAACACAAACAGATTTGATTCATAAGCACTTTTCCCCCCCAAAAAAAATGGAAAGGATCCAACTTTTTTTTTTACTGTAATATGACAAAAGTCTGCAGTTTGGGTATCTACACAGGGCAGTGACTTCTTCAGTCCTCAAGGAGCAAGTGACTTAATGCTGTGTTTCACTATCTAGTTAAGCTTGCTGCTATAATAATCTCAAAAGTACAGCAGCACATGGTCACCATTTTGACTCTTGCTACTAACCACCTTCAGCGAAGATTGAACTAGAGATTTCTTGCATGTGAGCATCTTCCAGACTGAATCCAGGCGCAGAACTATTAGCAAGTGATTTTGCTTTGTAGGTCAAATTTATATATATGTGCACCCACATGAACAGGACCCAAACAACTCTCAATAGCAGATAGCAACTGGAAATCATAAAACCAAGCAATAACTAAATAACTGAGTCACTGCATCAGAGTGGCTATGCTGAATAGGCAAAAATCAATGGAGTCAAACTGTCTCCGTTTGCATCAAGAACAATGTGTTCATTATCATTAAAGCTCCTTGTTTCTTTGTCAACAGTGACTACTGCCGTTTACTCAACAATTGCTATCAGCTTTCAGTTTTAAAGTTGTCCAAAAGCTTTTTAGCATGTTGTCAGCTGGGCTAATTTTTCCTACCTATTATGCAAATAATCTTCTAATTGTTCTTGCTTTGTAGCTAGTTCTCTACATCTCCCTTCTGACTACAGAACAGACAAGGCACAAGCCAAAATGTCAAACTATTTGTAGGCTGTCATACTGAATTGTGTTTTCTTAAACAGATATCTTGGACTTGAACTGGTATTTGCAGGGATTCATGCTGGACTGTATCTTCTCCTCCATTCCCTATATTTTTATATGTTCTCCTCTTGATATACCTTGAAATCTTCATTTAAGGCCACTGAAACTAGTCCAAGAAGAGACTCAGAAAGTCAGACTCCATCCATTTTTCCAAGAGAATCACCCTTAATAATTTGGGCGGGTGCAGGGAGGTGGAAGAATCATATACCAATATGCAAATTGAGATCAAACTATGAAGTGTTCAATTTTATTCAGAAACTTTTTTTAATTGTATCTAGGGGGATCACAATACATGCAGAAGTCCTCTGGAAATTGATCCACGAGTAAGTGACTTTAATTTAGGCAGACATAGAAAAAAAAAAATATTTGAAAGAAAAAGCCCTCAGAATTCCCTCACTTTTGACAGCCACAGTCAACCATCTCATTGCTTCACAGCATTTATTTTGCACTTTAGTAGGCCATATTTCCCTTTCTAAGCGCAGTTTCTATACATGAAATATTCACCATGATTGATAGGATAAGCTGTTATAGTGAATCATATCAGTGGGTTTAAACATAAAAATCAGATTTAGAGAAGTTATTAATAACTTGATACCCTGGTAATGAGGAAACTACAAAACAAAACAATTACTAGCATTATGGCTTACAGAATATTTAGCAAGCCATATATTAACACTGGCACTAGTGTCTGCTGAATAGACTCTGATGTCCCCTAGGAATGGATTTCTGTATCTGCTTGCTCTTAATAGCACAGGGTATCTGTCCAAAACTGTGTGCTAGGAAGAGTGTGCACAGTTTTGCATCTATAAGAATTGTGAAAATTCTTCTATATGTCAAAAGTTTCATTGCTAAACTACTTCAACCAGTTAGTTCCATTTCTATTTTTCTGGTTCATTTCTGGTTTATTTTTAAACAAAGCAATTTGGTACTTCATGACAACCTTCCTCATCACATAGTTAAGGCAAGCTGCCTCTTTCTTCTCCCAACTCTTTTCAGTGAGAAACAGGGTCTCAATCAACTTTTGTGTGAAAGAGTTGCTCATTAAAAATTACTTTTTTTGTTTGTTTTTTGTTTTTTTAAATTAGAAAAGAAAGCTTCCGGATCCAAGGCAAAAAAAGTAATCATTTTTCATTTTTTGACAGAAGACAGAATTTGCCCCCGTCCCCCAATGGAAAAATTTCCAAACTCATTGCAGCAATAGTATCTTAACTCTGGATGGAGAGAGATCTTATTTCTCTGGAAATACTTTTCTCAGGGGATATGTTTAGAACAAAATGAGAAATTACAGTTAGAAAGAAAACAATTAAATTCTACAACACACATCTTCCCAATTACTTCCATTTAAAACAAAGAAGGCAAGTTTCTTTTGTATAGTGGCATTGTTCTGTTGAGAAATACTGCTTAAGGAAACAAAATTAGCTTCCCACCAAGTGACATAAATTTAACATTTTCAATACAGAAAACATGAGAGGCTCGAATATGACCTGCTTGATGAGTAATACAATTGTCCCTGCTCAGAGCTTCTTTATGTCCAATTTCTTCCCATAACTGCTGATTTGTCAAGGAGCATAATTACTGGGGAAGTAGAATGGCATTAAGAGACAGGAGGGACACACACCTCTGTATACCAGGAGCAGTATCTCCTTCCCCTCCCTAAACTGCTCCCATCAAAAGAACACTATCTTGTGTTCACATCCATTTCTCACAGGTAACCATTACCAGTAATATTTAAACTTCTCTGGGGTTGCCATATTATTCTTAAGCCAGTCCCTGAGCTTTATACTTTAAGTCTTACATTTATTGCGCATCAGCATATTAACATACGATTTTTTCGCATCGTCCCTGTCATCCTGTCAGGATTAAGCATCGCACACAACCATGAGAGAAGACTGATATATTGATGTCATGGTTTTAGCTGGGATAGTTAATTTTCTTCACTGTAGCTAGTATAGTGCTGTATTTTAGACTTAGTATGAAAATAATGTTGATAACACACTAATGTTTTAGTTGTTGCTAAGTAGTGCTTACAATAGTCAAGGGCTTTTCCAGCTTCCCGTGCTCTGCAAGGTGCACGAGAAGCCAGGAGGGGAGGGGATACAACCAGGAGAGCTGATCCGAATTGGCCAAAGGGTATTCCATATCATGTGACGTCATGCCCAGTATATTAACTGGGGGGAGTTGGCCGGGGGGGAAGCAGCAATCACGGCTCGGGGACCGGCAGTGTCGGTCGGCAGGTGGTGAGCGGTTGCAGCCCTAGTTGTTTAGTTTTGGGTTTTTTTTTCCCTTCTTCCAAAGTTTCATCTCTCTCTCGCTCATTATTTTTCATTATTATTATTGCTGTTTTATTTAAATTATTAAACTGTTCTTATCCCAACCCACGAGTTTTCTTACTTTGGCCCTTCCGATTCTCTCCCCCATCCCACAAGGGTGGGGGAGTGAGCGAGCAGCTGTGTGGTGCTTAGTTGCTGACCAGGGCTAAACCACAATAATGGAGCATAAGGTTAGCACAACCCAAGTGTTTCACATATTGCCTTTTGATTTTAGAGAACTGAATGAGTCTTCCTCATAGTGACAGTCATTTATCATTTCTCCCCTTTCAGAGATTACAACAAACTGGGATCTTTACCACGGACTATGAATCATATAAAGCTATGCTACATTCTGGAAAGTCCTTGTTCTCATATGGGTGCAGATCAAACACTTGAATCCTACTGTCAAAGAAGGGAAAAAGTCTGCCTTCACAGCATTGCAAATCTCATGATTTCATCTTGGAGCTTGTGATCAGCTCACGGTCTTGTGATGACCAAAAAGTTCCAGCTTCCACTTTAAAAAGTCAGTGTCTAGTTTCACTGTCCATGGAGAAGGGCATGATCCTATCGTACCCTTAAATCCCGAATGATTAGAAGACTAAGCCACAGGATGCAACATTTAACTCTTTGTGGGGAAAAAGACTTCTTTTCACTGTACTTTGGGGTTAAAATCCTTTATTATTGCTTTTCCTGCGTTGTGGAAAATATATCTGTCCAAAATAATTGATATTAGAAAACACATTTTGAAGTATCGAAAGCACTTCTGGATTCCAAAAGCTAATGTAGATTTTTTTTTTCTTACAGTTCCTCCATGGTTTTTCATTACTCAATGTTCTAATAGTCAAAGCCAGCAGTATTTAAGAAGGACTTAAAATGATGTTTAAAAACTCTAACTATTGCTCTCCCACCTACAGGAGAATAAAAGATCAATGCAGTTTCAATTTTGCAACAGTCACTATGTAACTCAGTGCAACAAAACTTAGCATTTATAAGGAAGTCTTAATTAAAGATCTCATAGTACCTAGAAACTGGAACTTTTAGAAAATTAGTTGTTCCTTTATGAAAATTAGCAGCCTGCAGACTCATAAAAACAGACTGATGTGTCAAGCAGCATTTATTTCCTTCCCTATTCTGATGCTCTGAAGTCAAACCTGCATTATAAACTATACTTACAGTTATTGGGATGGACTTATTCTTAATTGAGCAAATCTATCACTGCGGATTTTACTGACCAGGAATGACAGGAGCAGCCTTGAATGGCATAATGATTGGGCTTCCTCTGCTTTAAGATCACATAGACTTGGAAATTTTCTTTTTGTTTATACCCATGGTTTTGAAGATCCAATATTCTCCTAGACAATAATTAAAAAAAAGACTTTCTGATTCTTTGCATGATTCACCCTTATATTTACCTTAATACAATTCTCTCTACAATGCTTCAGCAGAAGGGACTAGAGCCTTATACTTACCATATGTTCCAAATTGTCACTCTTTGAAGCTTAAGTGGCAGAAAGAATAAAATTAATTCTTCTTTCCCTTTAAAAAAAAACCCAAATTGACAGAATTAAGAGAATTCCATCCAGCTGCTTCCATTCTAAAGTCCATTTTGTAGAGTTCAGTAATTCAGACTCAGTTTAGTACCAAAAGTGATACATGGGAACACTAACGGTGTATAAAACCCTAAGAACAATGAATTTATTTTTAACTGTATTATACTAAATTAGACTGGAAAAAAAAATCAAGTTCTGAACAGGTCCAGATAAAGCTAGAATTCCAGGCCTGATAAAAATACACAAATGAAGCAAATTAGATATTAATCACTGGCAACAAGTAGTCTGGTCTCCAAACTAGTTCAGGAGATGATTCAGTCAAATGTTGTACAAAACTGTCAGATTTATACTGCACAGATCTGTTGAAAAGCTTTATGCTTACAATAAATTTGTATGCATCTATGCCATGACATTCTTAGTAAAGTGATTTGCAAGCCTCCCCCATGCAGAAAATCCTCTTCTACCTTTAAAACAGTAAAGAGCAGATCATTACCAGAAAGCAAAGCATACTCCAACAGCTGAAAACACAGAGGGTAAGTAAAAATGGGATTATACACAAATTACAATCTGGCCACAGGTCTGGGATTAGAAATGGGGAGAGAGCTCCAAACCTCCAACTTTTTATCTGCTGATCTCATTACAATTCCTCCCAACTCCCTTAAGATCTTGCCCTTAAAAAAAAAAAAGAGGTCATAGCCAAAATGCTTGCTTATTTCAAAACTCTCAATATGGCCTTTACATAAACAGTTCCTGTAGAGACTACTGGAAATTCCACTGTTACAACCAGGAAGGGAACACGAGTATTGGACTCTCCAATATCACATCCAGCAGCTTTCAAGGTCCTCAGAATGTTTTCCCCAACTTCTCAGGACAGAACCATCTTTCTTTCCACATCTTATAATGAGTGAACAGGCATTTTGAGGTAGCCAAAATAATTAATTCCAAGTCCTTGAGAACAAGCACAATTGTTTCAGAGACTAGGAAGCTCCAAGGTAACTAACTCAGCTTTAGCAGCAACACTAGGCATGGTGAGAAAGCCCCTTAAACATGAAGGAAGAAGAGAAAGGGAAAGGAGGGTTCAAAAGAGTATCACTGTCACTTTAACCTCCAAAAGAGTGGATGAAGAATAGGGCCAAGGAGCAGAGGCAATTCTTATGATTCCAGCAGCTGTTTTACCTGGTGGTAAGACTTGCTGGTATCATCCTGGATGATGTGGAATCCCTGAGGTGCACTATCTTACTGGATGAGGTACACAAAGTGTTCAAGTTGAGATGGGAATCACTAGGAATGTTCAAGGGCCTAGGTGCTTTCAGAACTACTGGTCATGTGGGCAACTCAGCACCCAAAGCCATAATCGTGGTGAAAGAAATCTGTAAAAACAAAGAGTTGAGTAAGAACACAGCACCAGGAGTGGATAGACTTAGTTTGAGAGATCTCATTAAGATCATTCCTCACTATACCCAATTAATAGAACTTTTCAATCTTTCATTGGTGTCGGAAACTATACCGGACATGGTGAGAGAATGTCGAACTGTACTAATATCAAAGTCTGCCTTGCCAGACCACCGGAATGACATCAATAATTGGCAGCCAATTACCATTGGCTCAACCAATTTAAGGCTGTTCTCAAAGATCTTAACAGCAAGGCTGGCTAAGGCATGCCCCATTATTCTAAGACAAAGGGGGTTCATAAGGTCAGCGGGATGCACAGAAAATATAAGATTATTACAGATTTTGATTCATAATGCCAAAAAGAAATATCGACCGCTGGGGGTGGTCTTTGTTCATCTAGCAAAAGCATTTGACACCATGAGCCATTCTCACATCATTTTGGCTCTTCAACAGGAAGGCGTGGACAGTCACATTATTGCCCTGGTTACAAACTTCAATCACAACATTAACACCCGGTTTGATCTGAAGAATAAACAGTCAGATCCCACTGGGATTCAGATAGGGGTAAAAGAGGGCAATCCAATGTCCCCAGTATTATTTAACTTACCTGTGATCCCCCTGCTGTTGAAGTTGCAGGAACAAAGAAGTGGGTTCCAATACTGTTCAAAGAATACAACAACTATGGCTTTTTGCAGACGACTTGGTTCTGTTAAGCAAATCATGGGAGGGGATGCAGAAAAACATTGAAATATTGGAAGTCTTTTGCAATCTCACTGGCCTCAAGACCCAAAGGGAGAAGTGCCACGGCTTTTACATCTAGCTGACAAAAGACTCATACCATCAAAGACTGTCCTGCATGGACGATTAATGGCACCCCCCTCAATATGATTGAGCCCAGTAGTTCTGAAAAGTACCTGGGCCTATATATTAACCCATGGACAGGAATATCAAAAGCAGAACTACTGGAGAAAGTAAAGAATTGGTTACAACAGATTGTGAAGGCTGCACTAAAGCCATTTCAGAAGGTCAATGTCTTGAAAGGATATGCTATCCCATGATTGATCTACTTGGCAGACCAGGCTGATGAGAAAGCCACATACCTAGAAACCCTTGACTTGGAAATTTGAGGAGCCATCAAGGAGTAACCACACCTTCCAGTAAGTACATGTGATGCCGTTCTATATTCCAGCACTCGGGATGGAGGCCTAGGTATTACCAGGCTCTTGGGACTGATTCCTAGTGTACAGGTCCAAAGGCTACACAGAACTGCATGGTCTTTGGATGAGACAATAAGAGCAGTAGTGTGGCAAGAGAGAATTGAGAAAGAATTTGAAAAATTGTGAATTGCAGCAGGAGGGAACAAGGGAAAAATTCCATCCATCTGGGACCTGAGAGCAGTTATGGTGATATCTGAGGAGCTTGGTGGCAAGAAACTAGCTTTGGAATGGGAGATACCCACTCCAAAAGTCATCTTTCCAAGACCCTGTAACTGGCAGAAAGAGGAACTTGAGAATTGGACCAAGCTGGTTTCCCAGGGCCATGGAATTTCCATCTTTGAGAAGAATAAGATCAGCGACATCTGGTTAGAATTTTATAGGGGCATTCCCCACAGAAAACTCATCACCACATTACAGCTAAGAGCCAATGTCTACCTGACAAGAGAAATTCTAGAAAGGGGTAGACAGGAAAGTCAACTTAAGTCTGGTTAACCATTTTCAGGCAAAGAATGAGTCCTGCGCACACATTATTGGATACTGCCCAGTGGTACAGGATGCTAGGTGCAATCAAAGGCACAATCATTTATGTGAATTGTTGGTGGAGGAGGCTAAAAAGAAGGATTGGTTAGCATTCCAAGAGAGATGAACAGAACAAATTATATAAACTGGACCTGGTGTTTGTTAAAAGGTGACCAAGCCCTAGTTGTTGACATCTTGGTCAGGTATGAGAGTACACCATCATCTTTGGTGGATGCAGCGGCAAAAAAGTTAAGAAATACCAACACCTAGAAGACCAAAGGCAGGAACTGACTAATGCCAGTATTATTAAATTTATGGGATTTCCATTAGGTGCATGCAGAAAACGGTACCAAGGCAACTACAAATTGTTGAGAGAATTAGGACTCTCCAGTTCCTGACAGGAAAAGTTAGCCTGTCATTTATCAAATCAAGCACGGTTTTCTTCAGTGGACATTATGCATATGTTAGTTACTCAAGTAAGAACTGTTTTAAGATCTTCATGTTTTAATGTATTGTAAATGTGTTATCTAATGATTTGTAAATAAAATGACCTTTCTCTATCTATCTATCTAGGGTGGAAGCTGGACCCCCCTGGAAAAACCAAGGACAACAAAAGCTTAGATAAGAGGGCAATAGTATGTAGGGATGAATTTGGACTCGGAATCATATGTCACCTATCCTGCCAAAGACAATAATCACCAGTCTTTACCAAGATGGATGGGCTACCTATACTTAATCCAGAAAAAGAACATGTATAATTTTATATATGTTCAATAAATAGCCCTATGCCACCTCTAAAGAAACACAGCTGTGGTGAAAGGTGAGAGGGGTGAGCACATTTACTACTCCAAACAATATGGTCATTTTCTTTTCTTCTTACTCATGGCCTAGTTGAGAGGAATGCAGCTGTCTGACATTCTAACGGTTTTGTTTGTTTTGCACCAGATAATTCTCCTTTTAAGCTCTGCTACCTCCTTTGTGTTAGATGTACTGTCCAGGGTAACATGTAAAGCTAGCAGGACTGAAACTCAACCAGCTCTTTATAGCTATTCTGAGCTGCAGTGCAACAGCAGAGAGTACTCTACCCCTACAGGCTACACTAAATGTCCGCAAATCACCCACCACTAAAGTCTTCCTTCTGCCATCTGCAAGCCTTCCCCCAAGTTCAATGTTGCTGCACCTCCACTTTCCTTTAAGTAGATGTTTCAACCATCTGCAGTTGGTTGAATTAACAGGAGAGAAGAGATTCTCATTTCACACAGTCATCTCCAACGCTCTGGTCTGCCGGAAGCACTGATCTTGTTCCCAGAAAGGGGACAGGTGAGTTAGATCTCCTGAAGAGATGGTGACAGTCAAATAATTCCCACCTTGAAAGCCTGAGGAGTTGAACCTAGCAGCCATGGCAAGACCCAACACCTCCCTGCATGAGCCCTGGTTGTAATATGAGGCCTGTGGAGGTGCTCTTATATTTAGTCACAGAATAAATCCATAACAAGAAGCTGAATGGTTGCTCTTTCAGCATAGTTCTGATTCAGCTTCATTTCCAGGTAAAACTGTCCTCTTTAGTTCTGGTAAAACAATTATTTTATGGGTAAGAAGCAGGTTAAAAGGGCATCTGTTTATGGGTTCCGTGACTTCCAGCCAGTTTACTGGAAAATAGAACGCGGGCCCCCCTCTTAAGAACCAACAGTCCTTCCCAAAGAACATCAGGTTTTAGTCAAACTGTTATTCAAAGCATGAAACAGGGTTTTGGTTTATTTCAGTTTTGGGTTCATATTATCAGAAACTTCAAAATGAGAGGTCAGACTCAAGCTGTGGTTCCACAGACATTTGCACCTCACCTTCCCTCCACCACAGTTCTCCCCTCCACTTCCCCAGGATCTGCTGCCAAATCTATGGCCCATCAAGATGAATCAGGTGAGGGGGATCCACAAGCATTAGACACATCAGCATCACTATGACTTCCTCACACTGCCCAAGCTGCTGAGCAACATGAACCAGTCTGAACAGGACAGCCAGAACAGGCAATCTGTACCCAGGAGAAAACAACTCTGTAGGACCCCACACCCTAAATCGGGCATTATTTTAAGAGCATGAATTTATCAGCTGGGGAGGACATGCACTACACAGCTAACTTTTTTTTTATTTTTCTTAAATACAACTGCTCTGCCTATCCCTGGTATTGTGGGTCCTGTTGTTTACCTAGGCCAGTACAAGGAAGACCTGTGTCCAGAAGCTTCCAGGTACAGCACAGTACAGGAATTTACCAGTAGCCAGGAAGGCTGCCTGAGCACCCTAGTGCTCTGGCTGCTTGGAAGAAGAGATCTGAGCAGGGCTAGAACAGCCAGGGGCCTGATGTTCTTATCTACAGGATGTTCCTTCTGCTTTTCTTCACGTCTTTTTTTTTTGTGGAAGGGCTGCGTTTGAAACAACATCCTCAGGCACACCTCGTGTCAGAAAACTACTGCCATCACTTTATTTCTGCCACTCCTATATTTTCTGTTCCCCTTCACCAAATTCTGTACCCAGAAATCATTCCAACTCTTCCGTCCAAGCTAGAGCCAAAGGTACCATCTGCCAGCATGAGCATGCACATGGCAGTGTCAGACAATGCTGCAGCCACTCTACTTTGCCCTTTAAAACATGTTCTCCGCATTCCTGAGTTCACCATTGTGAGGCTCTGCATAAGACTTTCCCAGTTTGGGGGTTTTTTTTGGTTGTTTGTGGTTTGTTTTTCTTTAAAGGAGAGAGGAAAAAAATCTTGCTCAGACCACAATTTTACTGCTCAAAAAGTTACGGACAGTTTGCCTGTCAATACTAAAACAAGCAAGGTCTGTCTTTCTAAACTTCTTACTTAACACTAATTTCCTCTTGATCTAGCTTTTATCAGACCAAGACAGAAATAAAGAGTTTGACTTCTTAAGTTTAAAGGGGCAAGAAGTACTTTTTACCACCCCATGCTTGCCTCTCTATTTTTGCCCCTTTTTGTTTAGCTCTGTAGCTGCATCTTATCCCAGCCTGAACCATCCTTCCTTTCTCTGCCCCCATTCCCTTTTACAGGTACTCCTGAGTAAATCAGATTTCTCCTGAAAGCTTCTGTTAATCTGACAGCTCAGCAGGGACTAACCCTGTCACTTCCTGCCTAAAGATAAATATCCACCATGGCATAAAAACTGAGCAGAGAAGGGAAGGATGTTCTAGGTCAACAGCTATCTTTATAGCATCGAGGGGGTAGGGACACAGGGGAAGAGAAAAAGCATGTCAAACAGTATCTTTACCACCAAAACAATAACTTTGCAATATGCACAAGAGATCAATCATGTCTACCAATCCCCTGGACAGCACCAGAACTGCTGAATGTGGTGTGCAGTTTCTACTACAAGCCAGTGTGGATCTTCACCATTTAACTCTTTTTGACTTTTTTTCTCTTGTTGACCATTATTACTCCATTTTACACCCTCAATAAGGCATCCAACCAGATATCATTGCCTGAAGAGTGATAATCTTGAAAGGTTACAACCCTCACATTAAGGGACAATAAGCCAACAGAGAAAATTCAAGCTAGTATATAACCTCTTCTGCCCCACACATACATCCACTTCCAAGTCTAGCAGAAGAGGTTCGTACCCTCATTTCTTTCTCACCCCCCACTCTTGATGCACTCCTCAGGAGGTCAGTTTACTGGGGGTAGAAGCAGGAGGTAGGAAGAAGACAGGGCTTGTGGGTATTTCAGGCTGAGGGCTTACCCTATTAATCCCAGCTGGCTCGTACCCCATATCACATCAGAGGTGCCACACAGCTCACACTTACATTCAATCTCTTAAAGCTGTCAGCCTGAGGGTATCAAGAGAAAACAGAAGGAAGCCCAGATTTATTATGTTCAAATGATCACACCTTAAGGCACCTCCAAGCCTGACACATGATTTGGGAATGACAGGAGCAAATGCTGTAAAACACATTTGAAGAACAACACATAATTGTGATAGCTCATAACACCTTCTCTTCTACTGGCTTCATTTGCTGTAAGTCCTCCTGCTTTTTCATTCCCCTGGCAGGTAACAGGAAGCCTTACCTTCCAGTGGAGTGTCTGTGCCATTAGCTAGCTTCCACCAACTAAGCAACAGGGAGCTAGCCACCTCAAATGACAGGGATGCCTGGAATAAGCACCCCATCAAGAAACCCCGGAGGTGATTACTGATCATGTGTTTGCAGAAACACACACTGACTCCAGTCTCAAATGACAGAGCAGAAAGAAAAGCCAACTGCTTAGATCCACTGGGAGCACCTGGCTAGTCACTGGGTACCCAATGGTTCTAGGCTTGCTCTGTGACTTCAGTCTCCTTCCTTTACACTCTGTTCTCGCACCCAAACCCACACTGATACTGAGAATCAGGCTGTCCTGGCCTAGAGAGACATGAGAGAAGCAAAACAGCAATAAACAGTGACATCCACAAACAGTGGTGGGCCTGCTGTTTTACAAGAATGTGCTGAAAACGATCAAGACATGCCATCACATACAGATGACGTATCACTGGTGGCAGCTGAGCAGAGGCTTAGTGGCTGAGGGATATCTAGTCCCCACCACAGCAGCCTCCAGTGGGCCCTGCCAGCCCACAGACACAGCTTGAGGCCAGCTCTTGAAATATGCATTTGCAAATGTCAGACGCTGGGGAAGACAGCACCAGCTTCAAGTCTGGTCTGAGAACAGAGGAATCCAATTCCTTGTTCTTATCTTAGCTGGCTTCAATCTCTCCCTTTCTAAAGTCACATCGTAGAGGGACTAATCAGTATCTCCCATCACTAGAAAAAATGGTCAGAACCTTGGTTTCCTCTTGGCTGGTTGCAATTCCAAGGCAAACCACTGCGAAATCATACCATGTAGAAGAAAAAGAGCCTCTGAGCTCAGCAGCAGAGATGACAACACTGGCTCCAGGGCAAATGCACACTGATACATCTTCTCAGTAGCAAGTTGATGATTTTGCTGACAGTTGTGCTGTACATGACCACTTGAAGGAGACTGCAGTCTTGTCTTGGGCTCAGATTCCCTCCCATCCCACTATTTCTCCAGAAAACCACAAAATATGACTTAATGCAGCATTCTCCCAGAGAAATCAGGTGATTTCTGCCTATGGATTCCTGTCTTTACTACAGAAAAGGCTGCATTTTTTTAAACTTTGGTAACATAACAGCATGACAGTTACCCAAATCGCAAATATAAAAATACAGCAAGGACCAAATACTGGTTTATCATTGAGTTAGTTTGGCTGGGAAGTTTACATCATATTTTCATCTTGGAAAAGCCAATACGCCTTTGTTTCTCAAGATAGGAGGCTTATCAACAATTGTCTCAAGTCTACAGAGAAGCTGTTTAAGTGCTCATTACCACCCAGCCCCTTTGAGATCTCTCACTTTAGGGTCGTACCAGGTTTGGGAAATGAGAGAGAAGGCACAAATTCAAGAGGACAGCCTCCTCTCTCTGTCATTCAGCCCACTGCAGCAGTAATGCAGCACTGGGAATGTGCTGGTTGCGGGCGAGGGGTGGGGAGTTCATGTCCAGTCTTAAAGAGAAAGATCTAAGCCAATCTCCTAGACTCAAGCACTTAGAGTCTGGAAAACTTCATTCTTGGATCCTAGCTTTACAGCCTGGTGCTAGGTACGCATCCAGTTTAACGAAGTCCATCTTACCCTTCGGGAAATGCTAACAACCTCAAGAAGTTAACTGCCAGGAAACCTTTTTCTAGATATACATCCTTCATTTTCCATTGCTCAATTTATTTTTAACTAACTCCTCCAAGGTATAGCCTTGATCTTGGCTGGTCTTTGAGGAATCATTTTCCTCTGTCTGGATGCCAGTGCCTTTCAGAGAGTCTGTAAATGGCTGTTAAACATTTCACCATCTCCCTCATCATATCAAGGCAAGATTCTAGCTTTCTGTTTAGTACCTGGTAAGGAGAAAAGCGGGGTAGAAGACATCAAGGCTCTATGGAGAAATAGAGGAACATGTTTAGCTGAAGGGGTCAAGACATGGGAATGGAGAACAACGAACGCAGTAGGAAGACCAGATTTGTGTATGGCAGCGCTATTTCTTGTGAGCAATTTTGCCTCACCAATTTCAATTAGAAGAAGCTAGGAAGATAAATTTGTTAAGTTAATTAAACTACAGGCCAAGAATCAAAGGAAAAATCAGAAAGAGGAGTAGCAAACAAATGTCACAGTACACCAGCTATTACTACAAACAATTATAAAGAATTTTGTGTCTCTGAAATTCTTTGCACAGTAGCTCAGGAGGGCAAGCCCTACTTCTCAGTGGCTACAAAGGCTCTGCACACTGCAAGAATCTGAACATCAGTCAGCCATAACGCAGGCTCACGAATGATGCAGCCTTTATGACCCAGTTCAGCACTTTTTCCCCTCCCTTGCACTGCACTAGGCAAGGTAACCTCAGGAAGTTGCATATGCAACAGAGAATCATCCTCTTCCTCCCTTAATATGCTCTCACATTAATTTCTATAATCTTTACAGTTTCACCTGTCTCTTCTGTCTGCAACGAATACATCTCACTTTGGTTATCAAGAAATACAAAGGAGCACCGAAGCAAGCCTCATGACAACTGCAAACAGATCAAAATTACCAAGCAGAAACCAGGAGCTAAACAATTTGACCTTAACAGTATTCATTTCAGAGGAGTGAGACAGCTCTAAGGCAGACCCCCAAAGCAACAGGTTAAGCAAACACTGGGTGTGGTTTCTCAGCTGCTGGTTATGTCAGTGTTTGAATTAATTTGCCTGACAAAAGCCACTTATATACAATAGTGATCAAGCAAGGTCACAATGACATCTAGCCCTCTCAGAGCGGCTGGTTGCTCCTTTTAACCGCTTTGCTCACTGCGTTATGCACAACAGCTTTGGTCTCTCCCTCTTTGATAATCAGCTGAGCTATTCTGAGCTACACAGCTTCACATGGAAGCAGAATCTTGCCTCAGGCTTTTAAAATACACCTGCAGCTGACTAAATGCAAGACTCATGCAATGAGCACTGTTGGAGCCTACTTTCATTGAGGGAAGCTGGAACATGCAGAGACACATGAGGCAAACTGGGATCCAACCACACATTTCAGCAGAAATCCAGCAGGGTTACAATTGTGTAACTGTTGTCGCCAGTTAACTGACACATGGCAAAACAACATTAACAAAAACCTTCCTGTTTCACCCCCTAGCACAAACATTTCTTCAGAGTTTGAGAAGGTCCCCAAACCTCTCTGCACTGAAGAGGTACTTTAGCATCTCTTTCTGCAGGGTTGAGCCTTCTCCAAACAGAACAAGGGATGGAGCGTTCTGAGCCAGGACACCCTGAAGTTGGAGGACGTCAGGGCAGTTGGTACCTCATCCAAGGCATGCACACCCGAGCAGGACAGGGCTAGATATGCAACTCCATTCTGCTGCTGGCAATTGCAGCATTAAAAACTTAAGAGCAGAGCTTTATGCATATGAATTATTTGCTTCTATTCACATCTGTGCTACACTTTCTCTTACCACGCTTTACAACCTTTTGGTTGCTTAAACATCTCAGTTCATTAAGTCTAAAGATTTAAAGTTTTAACCTTTGTGTCACATGCAGAGACACTTTTCTACTGCGTTAACATAAAGATGCTTTTTCAGCATGTTTTCCCACATCTGCCTGGCTCAGAAGTTGCAGAACACCTCTCACATGAGATGCTCTGGGAACAGCCAACAGTAGAATTATCCAGAAAATCTACATGGGAAAGACAGATGTTTATATGGGAGAAGAACTGCTGCTAATCACTGCTATTACAGCACTGAAAGTTATTGGTATAAGTCCACGTTCAAAGGAACAATATGTTAGGGTACAAAACATCCTACAATAAGATACCAAGACCTGATCTGACCCAGTTCCCAGAAGTTGTACTTTATTAACAAGCGTTATTAACTTCAGTGCAATTACTCACACAGACAAGGGTATCCACAGGCAAGTCCTGATTCAGTAACCTCTATAATATGACCAAAGTTCTGGTATGTGGGTAGTCAGCATGTATTTAGAGTGACCTGAGTCATCCTAAATAAAGATACACGCTTTGTCTTATAGCTTTAGAGGTTTTTAAACCATAAAGTGATCTCATCATGTGCTGCTTTGTATCTTACTGCTCAATCAGGCATTGCTAAACAGAAGCGTTAAGTAATCTATTGTATAGTACGCAGTACATCATAGTACTACACAGTACGTAGAACTCCACTCTAATTTCAGCAGCAGTTTGCTATGTAATTCCTCGTACTGGCAATAAATTACTGTGTCCAGTAAACTTCACATTTTAAGGGCTGCAAAGAATGCATTGCATAATCAATAACAGATGCTACAAAGTAAGTTACTTTGATCTTGAAATGGTCAGGGAAGCTTCTGAAGTTCAGCACTCAAATGGCCACTACAGTAACATCCCTCTATCATTTGACTTCTTTCTCTCTGTCACTGGGCAGTGACAGATCTGATAAGACTGAGATACAGCAACATGTAAAAGGAGGAGAGGGGAGATGCATGCAAGTCTGAACTGGGTCACAGCCAGTTAGGGGAGTTGTGTTAATTTATACCAGCAAAGATCTGGTCTTGTAATTGTGCACACAAAGTACTCCTCATAACATAACTCTCCCCAGTTTAAAATTCAGTTCTGGTGTTAAAGCATTCTTGCCTTCAAGGAGGTCATGGTTTCAACCTTAAGAAATGCAGGGAAGACAGGGAAAAGATGCATGGGCCATAATTCTTCCTATTTCAGCTGTTGGTTGTTTTGGGGTTTTTTTGGTTTGGTTTTTTTTTTTTTTTTTTGTGTGTGTCTTTAAAAGTGTCTGTCCAGGTTTTGGCTGGGACAGAGTTAATTTTCTTCCTAGCAGCTGGAATAGCATTGTGGTTTGGATTTAGTATGAAAATAATGTTGATAACACACTGCTGTTTTAGATGTTGCTAAGTAGTGCTTATACTAAATCAAGGACTTTTCAGCTTCCCATGCTCTGCCAGGTGCACAAGAAGCTGGGAGGGGGCACAGCTAGGACAGCTGACCCAAACTGGCCAAAGGGATATTCCATATCATATAGCATCATGCTCAGTATATTAACTGGGGGGAGTTGGCCAGGGGAGGCAGCAATCACTGCTCGGGGATGGGCTGGGCATGGGTCAGCGGGTAGTGAGCTGTTGCATCATTTGTTTTTCCTGTGTTTTGTTCCTCTCTTTTTTGTTGTTTTCCTTTTCACTACAATTTATTATTATTAATTATAATTATTTTATTTCAATTATTAAGCTGTTCTTATCTCAGCCCACGAGTTTTCTCACTTTTGGTCTTCTGATTCTCTCCCCCATCCCACTGGGGTGGGAAGGGTGAGCAAGCAGCTGTGTGGTGCTTAGTTGCCAACTGGGGTTAAACCACAACAGTCTCTCATATCTCATTCCTCCTTGGCTGATTCCTTGTACTGAGGTAGAAGAGATAAACCAGCATTCCTGTGCTTCAGACACACCAAAACTTTACTGTTGTAACTATTTTGTGGGTATTAGTCTGAAACATCATCCTTTAGGCAAAAGCAGCAAGTGCAACAGCTTAAAGAAATGCCCAGAAGAATTCACTATGAAAGCATATCACCTGAAAAAGAATTATATCTTCTGGTGCATGCTGAAGTTCTGCAGAAACTTGTCTGCTTGCCCTAACTCTAAGGGAAATCCTTTGCTCCGAGCAGAGTGCCAGCACCGTGATGAATCCCACCCCTCATCTGGCCATGGAGCTGTTATTCCTTAGCAGACTCAGATTCAGCAAGAAGACCTATACAGTATAGGATACAATGTTCTTGTCACCAACCTACTCCTCCTTTGCAGCAGAGCAGGAAAGTCTTTAGCTAACTGAAGCCAGCAGAAACCCCTGCATGAGTTCCCATCAGTTGTGCTAAGTAGGAAGTAGGTAGCATATACACATCTTCCTTGGGAGAAAGCAGGAATACAAGCCCACCCAGGAGCGACTTATCTATCAGTTGGTGTCTGTCACCTTTAAGAAGGGACCGGTCTGGGTTGAATCCACTCCTGAATTCAAGTCTCTTAACTCTTTGGCTAACAATCTGTCCCTTGCAGCAGGCTACAACACAGAATAAACTGCTACTAAAAAAAAATGCAGGGTCTCCAAACAGAAGGCTGGAGTCATTGGTGCTGCCAAACCCTGAGGTTCTTTCATCAATTTCCTAGACTCTACTACAAGAATTTGCTTTATTACCTCTGCGTATGGAATAAAACACCCTATATTCTCAGAGTGAGGTGAAGTACCACCACCAACTCAGGTGCCATTAAGTTCTGCAAACCCTTTCAAAAACTGCCTTTGCTGCTGAGGACAGTCTTGTCCTTCATGCCTGATGCCTATTTTTTCCCCAGATGGGCCTTCTTAGGCTGGTTCATTTCAATAATCAGATTTACACTGAGGCCCTACAAACTGTGACATTGGCACCAGCCAGCAAGCGAGAGCTATGGGAGAGGAGCAGGCATTACTTCGACTAGCTTTGCCAATCAAAAACACATTCCTACAACACCTCTCAGGTGAGCAGAACAGCTATATTCTATTGAGCTCCTCACAGAAGTCCTGGCTCCCACCCAAGACAATACAGTTCTTGCAAATCCAGGTTAAATTACCTTCAAGTTGTATGTGGTCATTTTGCTTCTGAAGCACAAAAAAATCATACAATATATTCCCCTCCCATCTCCATGGGAAATTTGCTCCTATACTACATGCAGCTCAAAGTATTCCATCATTCAAAACAGGCCTAGGCTTCCAAGCAGTGCAAAGACTTCAGTAGCAAGTAAAAATACAAAGGGTTGCACCTAATGAATTAGGATCCAATTCAGTTAACAATTCTCTGTAGACACGCTAGAAATACCATAGATAAAAGCCAAGGAGAGACACAGTTTTGGGAAGGTCTTGCTGGACTTTGTTATGATTAACAGGAAATTTCCTCATTTTATTTAGGGAAAAAAGCAGCAAGAGACAAGTTATTTGATTATATGCATAAGGTGACTGGAAAGAATGGGTGCACTAGAAGGCAGACCATGCTGGGAGGTATTTCACCTGCAGATCTGTACACAGAAATTCAGATGAGATATGTGCTAGCTGCAATGGTGTAGATGCATCTATGCAGCACTTAAATGACAGTCTGTGTTATCCCCTTACTGAACTATGATCAGCTTTCTTAGACTATCTTATCATGCTGGTGTTGCTGTCTTGCACTATACATAGCCCAAGTAAATTAATATAGGTATCTGATGAGTCCTTCTCCCAGTGCCATATCCAAGAGGAATCAGAAAATTTCATTTCCAGTGGTATGAGGCCGACAGATCAAGGGCAACTCCTACCAGCTCTCTCCTTGTCTTAAAAGAGATCATCACCCTTACTTGTCCCAGCCACTTAAGCACATGCCATTTATGTGCAACAGCCCTATGTTTTAGAGACATGCACACGAAGGGCAGGGTACGGCATGTGTGCAGGTTAAGGGCTACAAGGCAAGCAGGCTAAAAAAAACAAGACAACCCCAAACGCCCCACACCAATCATCACCCAGTCAGTGTTTTTGTGAAGACCTTTGTTATTTGAAGGTAGCTGCCAAACCTTTTGAACAAACAGTTTTTAGCCTGAAGAGATCATAGACTGTTTGCTGCCCTTTGTTTGTGGACGGATGGCATTATTTCTTCTCCACAGCTGAATGACAACGTTTTTTGAAAAATGAATTACAAAATGAGAGAATTGCAAATACTCGTCTGAGCACAAATTGCTTTGCCTCAGAGGGAGGGTGTTTTTATGAAGAACAATCACTCCTGTACAGGCATCCTCAGAGACAACACACATTCACAAATGCAGTTGAGTTCCTACAGCAGGTCAGGAGTGAGCATGAGCACAAGCAGCTCACGGCCTCCAGTGAGATTAATTGAGCACTTCCTCAGTGCTCATCTCTACCCAGAAGCTGGCATTCTCAGGCCTGCAGTAAGTGATCCACCACCAGCCATCTGTCTTGCTGTCGTCCCCATTAAATTAAGCATGTTTTATTTCTTACCATTTACCTCGCCTTTATCATCACTGGAACACAGAAGTGTACTGTTTGGGAAAACTACTCCTCTACATAATTTGAAGACTTGTGGTTGGACATAACACGTTATAAGGAAAGCAGATGCAAAGGTCAGTGCTCCTACAAGTACTCCCTTCCATCACCCCAGGAGTTGTAATTTGGCAATGCAGGCTGGGCTTTTATGTTGGCATCTTTCACAGTCCTGCACAGGGTCCCCTGACCCTTTCCCGCAACAGCTCCCCAGCTGCGGAGACACACGCCACATGCTTTCATTGCCAAGATCTTGCACAATTTACTTGCAAGTCTTTAAGGCAGACTCTGCTGCCTGTTCTGGGCTCCGGCTGGAGAGGAAGGGAAAGTGAATGCTCCCATTTTAGCTTCAGATTATTTTAAACACATGACGACAGATGCTCTGCAGCGGGAAGGGCCTCTGGCTGCTTCTGCAGCACGAGTGCACACAGGCACACATGCATGTAACTGCAGCAGATGTGCTGGGCTCCTCTGCCCATGTTCTTGCCCAGCCAGGTGAGCCTGCTGCATCCTGAACAACAGTGACACAACGTGGGCTCCAAATTAGGTGTCTCCTTATCTCTATGCCATAAACACCATATGTTAAAGGAAACAATTTAACATGAAAGTAACTGAAAGCTCCCTCCCTTCCTGGTATTTGTCTCCTTGTCCTCAGTGCTAATGCCTGGGATTGCCATGGCATAATGACACTTTCTGCCAGGCTCCAAGGTGGAGCAATAGATGCTTCTGGTGCAGGGAACCATAATGTCTCTCTTCTGTGAGCTGCTATACCTCAATCTGAACTGGATCTAAATGCCCAAATTTGGGGAAAGTAGTATTTGCAAGCAGATCTAAGCATCACAGTCACTCCCCCTTCCCAAAGTGGTCTAGACTAGCTTTGTCACCTTTTTGACTGCTGAAGAGTGCTGACCTTTGCAATACAAGTCGGTCTTCAAGTCTCCACAGCATCAATGTCTTCCACAGGCACACACTTCCTCTAAAATCCAAAACACAGCTTGTCCAGTATTACTAGAAGCAAGCAGCAAACAAATCCAGTCACACACCAAAGAGTTATATCATATTCTATCAAACAAGTCTCACTGCATTAAAGAGGATTTTCCACAGCTTGAGGATACTGTCAGTTTAAGTCTATAAACACCTCTCTACCTGTTAGTCAAAGAGTACAGTTAGTCTCAAGAAACCCTGCTCAACACAGGACCAGATTGAAGATCAGAGCAGGAACAGGAACTGCTGGAAACAAGCATTTTGAAAAAGGCTTGGACACTGCTACAACCAGGATGTTCCTGCTGAAAAGGTGCCCACTGGCAACAAGCACTGATGAGAAGATGGATCTTTGTGGGGTATGGTCTGATCTCTACAACATGCTCCTAAGTCAGGAACCATGATAACTGCTCCCCATTGCCTACAGAGATAGCCAGGCACATACAGATGTTAGTACAAGCTGAATCACACCGCAGGTATACAGTTAGCCCTCACCAACAAGTCAAGGAAGACCTGACAAGTAACAGATACCGAATTCCTGTAGCTAGCAGTGACGATTGTCATCCTTGCAACAGTAGTATCATAGACTTCAGTCACCTGGAAATCGCGAAATTAAAGGAAAGAAGGAGAATGCACAAAAATAAAGGAAAACAGTATTTTTTTAATTTTCTGGCTTCTTTGAAGTATGACTCTCACTGTGATTTATGAGTCCCTATGCAAAAGCTTAAAAAAAATAAACCGCACACAAACACACCACAACAAAGGGCACTAAAAAAACCAGGGCACTATCAGCACAACCCTATACACTTCTCAATCTATAAAACTGTACTGAAAGCCAGTCTTCCATTTCAGAGCTTCATCCCAGATCCCTAAGCTTTCCTTCAGTCATTTTTGCAGCTCCAGAAATGTTTTGAGGTGTAGACCCTGAGCACACAGTCTCTCCACACATTAAATCCATTTATCACCTACACAAGACAGCCACATACATATTTTTCAAAACCTCTCACATTGCAGAATGAGATGGGCTCCATGCCTTCATAAATATCTTTCAGACACGACATGGGAGACCCCTTTGTTAGCCATCCAAAGTGTCCCCAAGAGACCCACTATTTTGCTGACATTGAAGATCTGTGCCCATAAATCCCTTACGCACTAAGAGATGTTTAGACAAGACACTAAGACAGAGACAATTACCTTGTCAAATAAGAAAACAATCCCACCCTGTCAAAAACAACTATCACATCTGAAGAGTAAAACTTTTCTGTTCTCCCTCCTTTTCTTCCTTGCAAGAGGACTCCCAAGCAAATACAGAAAAGTGAATGCATTTCAAGAACAAATTCAGGGCACATACACATCACAGGGTTAAAAGTGGAAAGCACACACTCTCTGGGACTTCCTGCTTCTGTTCTCTCAAGCCCCAATTCCACAAACACACACACCTGTACTTAATTGTAGTACAGAAGCCAGCAGGCTTCTGCAGCACACTCATGAAAACTAGAGTAAGGACACTCCCATGTGCAGAATCAGGGCCCAAGGCTGTGGCCTCTCACTAGAGCATATCTCCCTCCACAAGACGGAAGTCAGTGGAATAAGGTCACAAAACATGTTCGTAAAGGGCAATGCCACGGTGGGTGGATCTGCAAGACCAGTTAATTTGGTTCTCTACTTCAGGGGAAAAATTGCACTCTGAAGAGCTTTCCACTTCTACCTATGTCCACCTAGGGCACTTGTTTAAGTGTTGGCATAAAACAGTACATATCAGAGTGAAAAAAGGCCAAAGGATTAAGCCCCTAATCACACAAATGGGAATTACAGAAGGACAAGCATTCAGATGGAGAACACAAGGCTAGAGCGTTCCTAATCTCAGCTCAGGTACTGGAGCAGCAACTTTGAGTGCTGTGGCCACCTTCTCACTGTTGTCAGGCTGGAATCTACTCAGCTGCATCTTGCCTCCCAGAGGCAGCCTTGCACAAAAACTGTTTTTACAATCTGGGAGGCATTTGCTCAGCAATTAATAGTACAGCATTCATTTAGCAGTATCTCCTTCTTCCACCCTACCCAGCCTGGGCTAAGCTTTGATCACCCCACAGCCTATTCATTCTTAAAAGTCATCAGGATGCAAACAAGTATTCAGAGGGGATCAAGTATCTATGCCTTCCTCTATATGAATCATTACAACAGGGCATCACCATGTTAAAGTGAGTCTCAGTAAAGATACTTTAATGAGAGGTACCTTCCAAGAACATGAATAAAACAGCTGACTGCAACATACTAGCCTACGCGGGCTTTTGAAATGCATCAGTCTCACCTCAAGTGCCTGACCCTGCAATATGTCAAGCAGCATTAGTACACTGGTTTGGGGAATCAGTTGAACTGCTATTGTCTGATCGCTCCCTTCCCAGACAGCATGACTTACATGGCAGGATCTTTTGCGGCTTCATCACAACTTAAAAGTTTCATATCACAAACTATTATCTATGCAACATTTTAGACAGTTTCACAATTTGAGTTGTATTGCTGGTCTTCCAGAAACCTGGCATAACATGTTGACAGATGGTCTATTTGGCATTTAAAGAACCTTGCTTTTTCACATTGGTCAGATTTAGGAACTTGGCCCCAGGTAGCAGCTTACTTTACTAGTTTTCTGTATTGATATAGAGATCAAGGATCTCAGTCATGAGCAGTCCTACTGAGCAGGAGCTGTACGAATGTGGAATAAAAAGACATCTCATGCTTTTTACTCCACTTTGAAATAGATTTTTAGACATCTGACAACAAGATCCTTCTGCCTCACAAACAAGCACATGGAGCAGCATAAAGAGAGATGTCCTACAGAAATTAAGACCTTCCAGGAAACTCCCCAGAGGAGTGATTGAACAAATCTGTAACCAGGCCTAGATCTGAAACAGGCATTGGGACACTTCTAAAAAGGGATGGTTCAGTGTGTTTTCTTCTCCTGCCACATAAAATCATCCACACATACACACACAGAGCAAACACAGATTTCACTTATCATATTTCCACCACTGTCTGGTTAATTTTTTTTAATGCATCCATTTTTTGCTCATAAAACCAAACACAAAAAAAAAATCTATGAGTTTCAATATTCCCTTTTGGGTAATGATTTTACACACACACTCCTGACAACTCTGTAGTTCCCTGCAATTCCCCAAAAAGCTCACAAAATGCTGACTAACCCTGTTTTTGAGGAGAAGAAAAAGTGATCACGCAGACAGCAGCAAGACATAACCTGGTCAAAGTATGAAACTACAAGGCCAGGAAAACAGAACTCATGTACATGCCTATAGACAGGGCTGTACACATGCCCTTGCATGCTAGTTATTACTCACTGTCACATAGACACTACTTCTGCATCAGCTATTGCTGCGGACCTCAGATCTAAAGAGCTGCAGAGGCCATTAGATGCCTAATCACCCATGATTAATCCAAATGGAGCTTTCCCATTCACAGGAACACTCCCTGCTTCCGAACAAGAACACCAGTGTTCTCAGTTATGTCTCAACATGCTCTAAAGTGTGATGAAAGAAGACATGAAATTTATCCTGGAGAAAGACAACAGGCTACTGGTGTTTTAATAAACTTGTACATTTTGTTCTTCATGAGTGCAGCCTCCTACCACCTGTGGCAAGCCAAAAGTGCTAACCAACACATGCCTCTGGGATAGCGTCTTTAGAGCCCTCAGAGCCCACATTAACATGCCAAACACCCCAAGGTTTAACTTCTCTTTGTCCCTCTCGCAGTCCCATCTGCTATATCCTTAAAGCGAGACCCCAGTTTCAACAACATGCACCAGTCACACAGAGAAAGATACATTTTGGCAGGTTTCTAGCTAAATCTGTTGTTCTTTGCATAAGCCTTTCATATTTTAGAAACAGCAAGTCATGTACTTGGAAGCCCATTCTCACCTGTGCACTCCAGCAGACAAAAGCTAAGCAGGTTTCTCTGCATTAGGCTCTAGCTTCAGGGTACATGTAGGTGGAACTACTTCCCATAGATAGTCTTTCGTACTCAAGAAAGAAGGTGGACGCAAAGTAAGGATTTTTCAAAACCACATATTATTCCAGACAATTCACTTCTACAGCACCCAAAATTGTGCACTGGAAAGGTACCTTACATCGTATAGATAGAAGTGAACATCTAAGGTGGGAAGAGGGGGGACACAGACAGGGATGAGGCAAAACCCCACCCCAAAACAAAAAAAACACACACACCCCAGGCTCTATTAAAGCTCTCATACTGAGAAACTTAAAATCATCAGTTCTAACCAGAAGTCACACCCAGAATCCTTAGATGACATTCCAAGCTCTTTCAATGATTTCATGTATGTTCTTGGTCACTCCCTGCCTCAATTTCCCCAGTTACACACTCATGAGTTTAATTCTTATTTGCTAACATTGATGGAATGTTGATAACAGTGGTTTTGGGGGCCTGTTTTCTTGTTTTAATCTGACACACTGCCCATGATTTACATGCAAAAGTTCAGGTTTTTTGTTTGTTTGGGTTTTTTGGTTGGTTTGGTTTTTGGTTTTTTTTTTTTGGTTTTTTTTTTTAAACACCTCCAAGAGCTCCAACCTTGGCTTGGGACATCCAGTTCCACCTGAAAATGCCCAGAAATTCTCTCCCCACCCTGAAGTTTCATATAGAAGAACCACATCAGCTGCCTCTGCTAGGTTCTGCTTCTATGACCACAAACTCAAAAAGTGGAATGTACTCAGATGCATAAACCCAATGTGGAGAAACAAAAGCAGTTCCAGGACTGTACCTAGGCATTAGCAAACACATGCACATTGTAGCTAGACCTTTCTCTTGACATCAGTTATATTAGCTGATCTCTTGACACTTCAGTTCCAGCCAGCCAACAGCACAAATGCACCCACCACCACCTAAAATGGGTTGTTGCAACAACAAAAAAAGGCACTACAAGTTTCCAGTTAAGTGGAGACAAACAGGAAACCAAGATGGATAAAACAATTGTAGTCAAAAGACAGCAACCAAACATCACAAAAATACGTGCCAGGAGCTCCAAATACAGACGGCCCAATCCAAATATCACTGGAGGGTGAAGCAAGCATATGCTCCCACACACATGCTGTGACCAGTTTTTGCACCAGGAAACCAACACTATGCAAATAAATAAACCCAAAAGGTATACAGAGCCTTACCTACTGCCTTGGGCCCTTCCCCACCAAGCCCTGCAGGCTCCACCTGGACAGGGCTCTCCTCCAGTACCTTCTAGGAAGAGGAGACAATACCAGTGCTTCACTTCTCCCACCACCAGAACAGCCAGACTGCTTGTTCCTACAGCAAATACAATTTAATACAGCTGCTCTTAACACACACACCTGCAAGCTGAGCCCACACACCACCATTGGCCAGAAGAAATGCAAACCTCCAGCTAACCTCAAACCCCATCAGCTGAAATGGCTTCCCTGGTCACATGGGGTGCTTCCAGCCAATCACAGGCCCTGGCCACTGCAGCCTCCCAGCCTGGCGGCACCCTTCAGGGAGGCCTCAGCTGTGCTGAGGGAAGAGGAAAAATGAGAAATTGCTAGAAAATAGCCACCTTCCTCCCAGTGTTTCACCCAGAGCTGTTAATTAACTCCCCACTGAGAGAAGCACACTGGTCCCTCACCATTTTTCACAAGCAGGCTCTGGACCCTGTGGAGAAATGAGAGCTTTCCCCAGGGATGAAACTGGGGTGGGCAGAAATTCAGAAACCCCTTTTTCCTCCTGGAAGACTGGAATGAGCCTTGGGATCTGTTTTCAAATTAGCAGGGTATTTCAGAAATCACAGGGCTTGTACTTTTGCAGTACACAAGAAGACACGGCCTACTGTAAAATGGCCACCAGCTGCAGCATAACATCAGCTTGAAAACGGTGAGGTGATACAAGGCTGGAGCTGAATGGTTAGTGCAGGTTTTATATCACTGTGCATCCATGAGTCACTGGACATTTTTATACCCTGCAGGTGCACTGGCTGTGCTGGCAAACCATCCCTTTACCTCTCCCTTGTATTCACATCCATCTTTTCTGTGAGTATGAAGACAAAAGAAACCTCTTTCAAAAAGGGACGTTAACCTGTTTTCTCGAACAAACCAAAGAAAATGCGTGCTTAGAACTGTGAGTTTTCCTGATGCATAAGAATCATCATCCAGTTTAATGGAAAGGACCACAGAACTGATAGAAGATATTGACCCACTTGATTCCCAGGAAGCAGCCTTGGTGTTCTATCCTCTGTCAAAAAAAAGAGCTATAAGACTAAGACTTAATTCATACCTCTCACACATCACTCCTTTAAAGTACCAAACCACTGCTCTAGGTTGATACAGTTTATTCAGTTTTCTTCACTGTTCCCAGCTTATCCTTAGAACCAATGAAGTCACTCTGTCCTGTAACTTGATAGTAAAATTTACCAATACAATGCACGCAGGCTCCCAACTGGCTGCCAGATAGCAAGAAAGCCCTGTGATTTCTATTAACTTTATTGGATTTGAACCCGGGAGTTGAAGAGCCCCATATCTCACCACCAATCCTTGGCTGAGTCCATTCCCTGCTGCTCTCCTTTCTTTGAAGATTCAGATTTCATTTAGACAGTGAGACACCTGTCCAGCCAAATACCACCTCCAGCCTTAGATAAACTAAATCCAGCTATCCACATGAATGATGAGCACAAACTTAACTATGTGAATCTCTGAAATACAGTATCTGAGCAGACACTTGGAGGTGTTGTCTCCTATGAGAAGTGTAGCCAAGCCACCTGCACTGCAATGATATTTATGCATCAGCACTGTCTTCCAGAAAAAGCACTTTAAATATAGCAATGATTTTAGACTCACAGCTAAGTGTAACTGCTCACACCACTTTGCAGATTAAAAGCCCTGAGGCAAAGGTATGTTAAGCAGCCCAGATCTATGGCAAAGCTTGGAACAAAACCCACTCTCTGCTTTATAGCGTTAAGCTGTAACTAGAAACACAATCTTCCTTTATATTAACACCTCCTCTGCCCGGTGTCATTGAGAATAATGAGATAAAAATTGCAGCAACCTAACTGGAATGGAAATCTGTTGGTAGTCCTTGATTAGATTGTCTTCGTTGCAGGGTGATACTGCTTTGTTAGTTTCCAGCTGACACACACAGAACTGGTAATAGCCTTGTGGTCTTGCATGGAGCCTGAAATGGATGCATTCCCACTTTTTCAGCTGAACACTGAATGTTATGCACTGGTTTTCTACTCAGCCCAGAGGTGTCCTTCACGACCTGGGGCCTCAGGCACTTGGCCTAAGAGCTCACCCTAGAACTGGAGATTTGGACAGGAAAGTTCTGTTAGATGTTACAACATAACCTTGTTTGAAGGGTGTGGAGGAAATGTGCTGTCCAAACTGTTAACTGAGTAAAAGGTCCTTTGAACTGTAGTTACCTGTTGGCACAGAGTTCAGTTAGGCAATCTTAATTGTTTGCATTTGATTATACATATAAAGAAAATGTGAAGCTGTGTCACTTTGAACTAAGACATTTTCAAAAAGACGTGGATAAACAGCTCAGGAACATACTGCAGGAACACCTAGAGGTCTCTGCCCGGGAAAAATAGATGAGAGAGACCTCAGGACAACCCTTTACATTCATTCATCTGGTTGTTCATCCATTCACACTGTCACCATCCTCTTCTTCAGTACCAGTAGTTTTTGATACAGCACAAAGAAGGAAAGTCTTAAATGGACAAAACACAAAATCAGTATCCTCATATGGTGGCCAGTCCTCATCTTTGGACTAGATTCTCCCATACCATCTACATTTTTGGAGAGTGGAGGTTCATGTTGCACATGGACCAGATCTGGACCCACATGCATACATGCAAAGAGTCACAGCAATGGGCAGTTATCAAGGGGTTTTATGGGACTGGTGGTAGCATAAAAACACACACAAGAGAACACAAAGTATTCTGGTTACCCAATATAGAGGCATCCCGCACTCCCTGTGGCCAGGATCTCAAAGGATAGTCATTATGTGTTGTGGGGGCGTTGGTAATGGAGATACTACCAGAGATATAAAAAGGCAGTTAGCTTGGTTCACAGAGGAAGCACCGTGACTGTATTGTAGAGGAAAAATATAGCAATGACTAAGGGAGGGAAGATAGAAAAGAAAGAAGATATTTGATGTCAAAGGGCTCCAATGTACATCCTGATTTTTAGCACCAGCCCTTTTGGTTCTACCCACATTTACATGGAACAATTCCTGGGTGGTGAGAGAGAAAATAAATGTAGTTCTGTAGGCTATATGCCAGAATATTCATGAGAGCTGTAGATGATTTATAGCTTACCAAAGACACTGAGATCAGTGCTTGGACCACATTGGCTATTTTTCTATGACAAGGCACAGGTCTATATAACGCAGAGGGATTAGGGCCTATCCATCCATCAGAATCACTCATGGGACATCAGGTTTCTGATGCTAGGGAAAAAAAGCTCCCATTTGCTGCCTCCTGGCTCTGCCCCATGAGCTGCAATGTGTCATGTGCACCACTAGTGTTTCAGCCTCTTTGTTTGCTTACAAAGCAGATGTTTGACAGGCACAGAGATAATTCCTTCAAGATCTCTAACAGCTGTGGCCAGCATTCAGATAAGAGGCCCTATATTTCTACAGCCACCCAGCCAAGGCCTTATGCAACTTGGTTAAATTGCCCTTTGAGACATTGCCTTGCCAGCTCGAGTAAGTGGCAGACACCTCTTTATGGGAGAAGAAAATCAGTCTTTTGTTAGACGTCAATTTGCTTTTCCTTTGGGCTCAAATTTTGAAACACTTTATTTTTCCCTCTGTATTGTTTTTGGGAGGTTTTCATAACATGGAGTCTTCATGCATCCAAACATGGGCTGCTCATGCCCCTGCAAGCCTTCAGTGCTTTTCGTGTGGAGGCAGGTTAGTTCTGTCTCTGTAGGAATGCAGAGCTTTCTTGAGGTCCATGGTGTTGAGTGGCCATTTTCATAACCCTGGACCCTCTCCTGTCTGCCTAACACTCTTTGCTCTGTGCAGGGCACAGTCTAAAGTTGACATGTGGAGTTTAAAGGACTCTTTTCTGGAACTAAAATATCATTCTGTGATGATTCATTAAAGAAGAGAGAAAACAGGCTGAACAGGCTGTACTCCTCAACAAGCAGAACAGCATCCCAAGACATTTTTGCACACAAAATGGGAAATGTGGGGAGGTATAATACAGAGGTACTCACACTGTGTGGACACAAGCCATCTGTAGTAGCCTAACACTGACCTGGTATTGTACCCACTTAAAAAAGCAAACCCAGTATCAGGGATTAGTGCCTTGGTCTCAACACCACCAGACGCTGCAGATTCAGCTGTTGCTGGCTTAAATATTTTTTAGCTAAAGCAAGTCCATATCTATGGTTTCATCATAACTTCTTGGTTCACTGAAATCCAGGCTTGGTACACCTGGCTCGTAATTTAAACACAGACCCTGTGTACCCCTGTACACAAAACGCCAGGCAACAGAAAGTCTACCTGGTACATTTTACATGTGTTTTTGGATCCTAGAAGTAACAGAGTATGTACAGGTGACATGGAAGAGCTGACACCAATGCAGCCAGAACTAATCCACTGATCTTTAAATTAGGAAGGCTTTGGAAGAAATGCAGGTAGAAGAAAAACTTCCATATTCTCAGCAAGGACCTGAGAATAAAACTGAGCTTCATCAGCCCAGACATGAATTTCCTCAGGGTTGATTACTCTGGGAGTGGCCATCACAAAGGCAGATCTAGGAAACAGAATAAACATGAGTGAAGTTCAAAACAATAGCACATGACCACTTTTTGCAAAACAGGAGTCATAAAAATTCAAAGGAACAATTAACAATTTACTCTTCCATTGCACCTTCCTTTGGAGGACTTCAATGCGCTTCACCAAAGACATGTCAGATTGTGATGCCTTTACTCGTGCACTTTGCTATATATGTGACCTCATTTGATTTTATGGTTCAAAGCAGTATCTTAAGTACAAAGGGATCACACTCTTTCCCTAGTTGGTGCAGTGTCAGTCATTTTAGGATTGTTTTTTATTGATGAAAATGTTGAGTCAGAAATTACTGCCACTTTCTCTTGTCATTAGTCTTTATATTCAGAGTTCAATGTAATATTAGTTACAAACACAGAAGTCTGATGATCAAGGTACTAGTCAAGGAAAAACAGAAAACTACCTGAAATGTTGAGCACTGCTTTCAGTGGTTGCTACACTGCATATGCAACGTTATTTACTGCATTAAAAGGTATGAAGGCTTTGGCCCACTCTTATACTTTCTCCTTCAGATTCAGATGAGGGATCAGATGGGGGATCATCTTGGCTCCTCTTTGCATGCATGTGAAAGGTCACTGAAGACAGGCCCATTGAGGTATGGGTAAGCTGAACCAGAAGCCTGTTCTGTGCAATATTTTGCCCTTGCTGAAAGAAAGGTCACCCACAATGGCAATTCCACAGTGGGTAAAATTTAAAGATCATCATAGCATGGCATATTCCTATTGTTGTTATAGTGATTCTAGTAAAAATATTCACGAGGCTTCTCCTGGCTGTAGTTGTCATTAACAAGGATTTCCTTTTGCAACATATTGCGGTTCAGTTAAATGATAATTCCACTAATGAACAGTGTCCATATAGCAATGGTATGCGTAACATGATCCTGCAGATGGTCAACATTTAAAAGAAGTAAAAGTGTCTTAGAAGTTTTTATGGCCATTACACAGTAGTGAGAAATGAAATTAGATTAGATGGGATTGGATTAGATTATTTTTGTTCTGTCCTATATTCTGGGGGGTTTCTGGGAGCTTGAAGTCACATTGGGAATCCATTCTTCCAAGTGGAAAGAACTGGAGCAGAATTTCCTGGAGCTTTTCTGCTGTTTTCCTCAACTCCCAGGTGCAAATTGTGTTGATTCTTCCCCTTTGGCCCCTTCCTCTGAATTTGCTTAAGGGAGTGTTTTGGGAAAGTCCTGCTGAGCTCTGTCCAGGCTTATTGAGGTAGGGACTACCTGAGTGTCCCCTGCCTATACAAAACCTTCACAGCCCAAGACTAGGGCTTCTCTGCTCTGCCATAATCCAACCAACATCACTGAATACTCACTAGACTCTTTCTGACTTTGTGTCATGGTCAGGTGTTGAAGTGCCCACTAATACCAGAGATGCTTCAGTAGGTTGTTGTGGGAATCAGATACAATTAAACACAGTACTTTCATGTTTCAGCCACTAGCCCACACACTTTGAGTCAAAGAAAGCAGCTGAAAGGCTGAGCAAGTCCTCTCATTTATCTATAGCACAGAGCAGCTAAAACCATAGCTGCCCAAGAAGATGAGGAAGAATACTTTGAAGCACCAGTGCAGCCCTAGGAGCTGTTTCATAGCAAATATCTTCATTAAAGTGTTGCTCATTAATCAAGTATTTCCATTTCTGGCGGTTCTCATTGCTTGGTTTTTAGCTTACAGATGTTCTTCAGAATGGTTAACTTCTTCCCTTCCCCTGTAAAATTGCTCAACATGGTCACAATTTTGAGACAAACGGTATTAGTCGAGGGCAGAACTTGGACTGCTATGCCAGAATTTTGCATTTGCAACTTTTTGCAAGCAGATTTCTTTGGTTTAACCCTCAGGTCAGACATCTAGCTGATATATATAGAAATGACTTTCCATGGACCCAACTAAAACGGATCTGAGTGTCCAGTGAGAGAATTATTGTTTGCGACTGATTGCACTCAGAGTTGCAACACAGGGGAGAGTGGTTTTTTGCTTTTTTGCCCCTTGTCGCCTTTGGAAATTTCACAACCTTCAGTTAGCCAGACTCTGAGTCTGAGCTGAGGATCTTGCAACACTGGTTTATCAATGCCACCGAAAAACAAATCTGTACAGCGTCATAACATTCATTGATCCACCAGGTTGGATCCAAGCTGATAGCAGCTCAGATGAGATCTCAGGAAAATAAAAGTCAGACTTGTTGATTCAAACTGACATAGAATTGCAGCCTGGCAGCGCATAAGCTTTCTGGTTAGCAAACAGCCCGCATGGCCCAAGACTTCACTCAGTACAACCTCTGACACAGTACAGTAAAGCAGGCACCTTCTGGGGTAGGGCTTTTCTGGTCCAGGACTACTTCTTCAAAGTCACACCTCTACTGAGTAACTAAGAGTTCAGTGGCCAGACGACTGCATGTTGACAGGAACCAGAGCCTACCCCTGCACTGCCTGATTGATACAAGGGACTTGAACCTGGGGAACAGTTGCCTGATGTCATGGCATGGGCAAGGGAGAACGTGCAAAAATGCTACATACTATAGTATACTAGTACGTATATTTAAAAGAAGCACACAAATACATCTCATGCTGAGCCTCATGGACCCATGAATCTGGTTGCTGCAGGATGTTATGAGTCCAAAGCCATAACTTCAAAAACAGGATCAGCCCATGGCTGATCTCTGGGTATTAACCTGAAGACCCACAAGGAACTTCTGGCTTGGAAGATCCCCAAGTTGCTGGTGGCTGTAACTGGAAGGGCAAACTAGCTATACCCATTTCTTTTTCTCTTTCTGCAGGTAACCACCACTGGCTGCTATCAGTGAGAGGAGCGAGGCCCTGATCTCAGGCAGTATGGCTAATTTTAAGTTACAGTCTAGACTTTAGCCAGTGAATCAGAATTTCCTGAAATTACTGAGCTTCCACACCAGGTGCTGTAGGTGTTTACCATGCTGCAGCCATGAGTTTTCTTTTCATAACATACCAATGTGTGCCAGATTTTATAGGCACCTGTGTTTTATAGTCAGTGTGCCTCAGGAATGAAGATTGTGCAGATGCTGCTGAGTTTCCTTATTGCTTCTCCAAATTTTGGATTTGCTCCATAATCCAACATTGATTTGTGTTGGAACGGTCAATGGAGCCTCGAGTACCTACTGCTCTCACTTCATGGCAATAGAGCTGCAGTGTGTTCACTGCATATTTGTTGATATCTTTCCCCCTGCAACTTCACCAATGACTCTTCCAATAACGACACAGCATAAAGGGACCTTGTGCAGGTGGCCTGTATAGATGTGTGAGTGGGTTGCACAAGTGGAGGATGCCTGGGGAATGCTCTAAACCCTCAGCCTGTTGCAGGTCTCCAGACAAATGTATTTTCCAGCAGATTTGTGCAGAAATAGAGAATCATTATGGCTTGGTCCTGCCTGGGGCTGAGAGTTTGAGCCTGAATCTAAGAAAGGGCTTAAGCATGTGAATCTTTTCGCAGGATTCTTGCTAAAAGTTAAGCATGCTTGTACATGCTCTTGTTGGAGCTAGACCAGAAAACACAGCACCTCAAAGCACAAAGACTCATGGCTGCAGGGCAAAAATCTAGACAACGGGAATTTTTGCAGTTGACCACGATATTATCAGAACAAGATTCAATGTCTATCATCACCTAAGGGTTCTCCTGCTGCTGCCAGCAAGATCAGAGGGATGGAAGCACTGGCTGCAGCCTCTAGGAGAGATTCAGCAGCAGCTCCCCAGGAATAGCCAGTGTCCCTCACACCATGTCCCTCCCTCATAGCAGCAACGGCCAACATGGCCTTGCAGGGCAGGGCAGCCATCAGACAGCCACTGTAGGAAACAGTCTACCTTGCTTGTACCAAAAGTCAACCCTGTGAGTACTGTCTTCCAGTCTTCCATTAGATAGGTAACTAGGGATTTCCGTTACATTTTCTACCATTTCATTCCTTCACACCCATCGTCTTCTTTGCTGAACAAGGCATGTCAGCAGCAGGTTTTAGCCTTGATCATCCTTCACGCTCCATCTCATCCAGCACCAGGAACACCTTGAGAGTGCCAGGAACCATGACTGCAGCATCTAAAAAGGCAAAGTCCTTGAGGACTCCTCCTCCCTGAGGAGGACAAAATGGCCCCATCACAAGGAGAGAGATGCTATGCTCCTGGGAGCTGTGGGGCAAGGCCCAAAAAGGCACTGCAGACTTGCTGTAGTGGAGGGTCTTTGAAAGCTATAGCACAGGGCCAGCGACCCAGAAGACACCCATTCAGATAACCCCATATAATCAAGGTTCACTAGTTCTGCCCTTGCCCAATGAGAAGAGCTTTAAAAATGCTCTCACTGATGCTTTCGGCATATGGGACCTGGAGGCTGTTGGTTTTATTTGTGGTTTTCTCTTAATTTGTTTTCTGTTACAACTTTAATGTAGTCCTCTCTACATGTACCATTGCCTGGATCTGTCCCAAGGTCTTGTTAGTGATGTCACAGGCAGGGTTATGACCACTTGTGACAGCACATGCAAAAATAACCCTTCAGAAGATAAGGAAGACACTGGAAGGACTGATGTACCAGGAGGCAGGAATTCCACTTCTGTGTGAAATGTCCCATGTCAATAAACCATTAAAAAGGGAGAATAATATGAGGAGTGTAAAGAACTATGCATCAAGCATTAGATTTTCCTTTAGATCTTATCCCAGGCTCAACAGAGAGACAAAGGTCAGGGACTTCACATTGTCTTCACCTCCTTCATTCTGTATTCTTGACAGGAGCAAGTGAGAACGTGAGGACTGACCTTTCCTAGAACCTCTTCCGCTTTTCCTGGAAATAAGTCTTCAGTCACATGATAGTGTTTTGCTGCTCTTTAGGAATTCCAGATCCTGAATGAGGCAGACTGTAAACAAGGAAACCCGATACCTCAAGGACAGAAGGAGAGAGAGAACAAGATGTCCATAGACACACTGGAGTGTGTTCAAGCATTGCAATGTGTTCTGCGGTTTGTTTATAAATGTGCCTGACTGGGTGTACACACACACATATATATGTACACTCCTACAGGGTACGTACGACATTTTTTTATCCCACATGACTAAAAGCAGATCAGAGACAGACAGTCATAAACGAAGTGAGGTTCTCCAGGACAGGCACCGCTCTTTCAGCCCAGTCCTGACCACAGCCCTGTCTTTGTGTCTGCAGCTCTGTGGTTTCAAACCCAGTTGTTTTCTGGCACAAGGCAGGGATTGCGGGGCCTCATTTGTGGGTGCAAGCAGGTACATGAGCACCTACAAGCTGCCACTCAATACCAGCTTCTCTTGGCTGGCTAGTTATTAAAACCCTATCTGGCTTCCAAGGAACAGCTGACTGTGGCTGCTGGTGATGAGACGTGGGGTGGGTGCTGGAGACCAAAGGGATTTTTTGAGCAAATAAGCAGCATGGTTAAAAGAGAGATGGGACAGATTCCTGAAAAGGCACAAGGAGAAGAAAGAAACTTGGAGAATCAGGGGTAGCAGCTGGATTGTTACACTGCACCACTTGCAGTGGTGGACCCTTGCCCAAGAGGAAAAAGATAACTACAGGAGAAGCCTGAACCTTTGCACTAGAGCATGCTCTGTCTCCTCCGAGTCAGATGCAGTTTGCAGTTCTATGCCAAACACTCACATTAAATCCAAAGAGCTCCTTAATCCTAAGACATTTTTAGTCTTAACGTTAAACATTTACCTCTTATCAGAAAATTAGCCTTAAACCTAATACAGCTGGAACTCAGCCATAAACTGGGTCAAAAAAAACTTTTTCTCCCTCCATTTATAATAGAAAACTTTTGGACAGTTGGAGACAAACCTTTGCTATCAAATCCTTCCCAAGTGAGTTAATTTGTTGCCATTTACAAAATGTTGATCAAGGAGCCCTGTTCGCTTAATTCTTTCTTGGAGGCACAACCCTCACTGGTACTGTGAGAGGAACATGCACAATCATAGCAACCAGGCCATTAATTAAAGCCTTATAAAACCCCAACTGAAGTTACTGGAAGCATTCCCATTGATCCATTAGATTTTGGATAAGGCTTGAAATACAGCAACTGAACTGAAAAGTGCATAGAGACCTCTTCCCTCTCTTGCTGGATTTTTCCTGTTATTAGTATTTTCCTTTGTGTGTCCAATGCCATAGGGATCAATGATCAAAATCTCTGCCAAAAAGAAAAGGTGGTTTGTTTTGTGTGTAGTCCCTGCAGCATTGGTGCTAGGGCTTGGTTCGAGCTGCCAGGTGCTGTCTCCCTGTCTTCCTAGTGCTGTGGTATCTCTAAGGCCTTGCAGTACCAACACAGCTGTGACTAACAGTACTGGACAGTGACATGGGAGTAGCACAGAGTAAGGAAGGAGCCTTACTGCAAATTTTGCCATATCCCACTGAAATAGGCTGAGCTTTACTAGTCCATGTGGACAGCGACCTCAGGGTATTTAGCTGAACAACTTCTCACAATAAAACTGTTTTCTAATGCTGCATGTGGAGCCACTGCCCAGAGCCATTCACAGAATCCTTCCTCAGTCCTCTCCATTATTATACACTGGTTTAGCCCAGAAAGCACCAACACCAAAATAGTGGAGTGGCATAAATACTAAAACTATTGAAAAGAAAAAACCGTCATTCATCTCAAGGACTATGGCAGTATAGCTCCATGGTTAGAGGGCTGCTGGGGACTCAGTTTCTAGCCCTGAGCTAAGCACCTGCCAGATCATTTTTCTGCTGCAGTGTTACTTTCTGTAAACTAGAACTAATTATTATATGTCACTAATACGACTTGTACCCAGCCTAAGAGGCCTAATACACACTGGAAAAATCATGAGGAAATACACATAATGTTGCAACACAATGTTAATACTCATTATATAATTGAAAACTTCAGCTCTGCTGCCAAATCAATGGGGCTATGATGTTCCTGCTGTTCCCTCCTGCCTGAGTACAGCTACACAAACAACTCACCGCGACTTTGCCATCCTGCAAGGAGCTGGCTGTTTGCAGTTGCATATACGCTTGGATAAATGTCAGTGTGCTTCCTTGGCCATGAAAACACAGGAAGCTGCTTTCTACCCTCTGCAGTATCATAGAGGGCAACTGGGCTGTTACTGGGGAGGAACTGACAAGCCAGAAATCAGCACCAATTTATCTCAGGCCAACTCGTTCATGCAGCCATAGCCTGGAGCTGCTGCAATACGCTTCTGGGCCCAAGTTTCCATCTCTGGATCCTCTGGAGATAGTTCTAATAGGCTGAAACATCTCAGAGGAAGATTAAAAAAAACAGCCAACAGTGATATCTTTTGCCAATCAGCAAAATTTTTTCCTGAAAATCCACCAGTGTGTAGATGCCTGATGGTTTATATCCCTTTTGATATTTCCTGTCCTATCACTTATAACTGTGAATTCTCTCATTAGTCATACTGCATCACTTCCAGCACACCATTTAATCTTTCTTCATCAAAATACGATTTAAACAAAGATTAACCTATTTGAAATGTGGCTGCTGTCGTCACTTCCTCTGTGCTGTATTTATTCACTGCTGTACTCTTTTTTGAGATAGTCATGCCAGGTAGCTTTTGATGAGTAACATATTTTTCACATGTTGCTGTCACATAGCCAACAAAGCCCCAAATACACCATCAGAAGTAAAAATAAAGCCCATTGTGTGATACTGAAGTAAGCTTTTCCACATGAGAGTGTGTGCCCCACACTGTCAGACAGCTCTTTTCCACACCATCCTCTCAGTCCCTCTTTGGAAAACAGCCTGCTCACTTATGCAAAAAGAAAGTACAAATCCCCTAGATTTTACTTGAAGGAAGCATAATGTCTCACTTGGAGTCACTTTATGAATGATTAAAAACCTAATTACAGATAAAAGTTGTTAGGGAGTACGCAGAATATTCCTGCTGTAGCTGCAGCAACTGTAGAGGCAAATTTTCCCAATTTAGGTTAGTGTGAGCACATGCCCATTTCTTGGCTAAATAGCCATGCTTGCACCATGGATGTTTGAAAACAGAAGCTGACTTATGCTGATGTTGCAAATGTGTTTGCTAGTATAAGTACTCAGCTTTAGAAATCTGTTCTGTTGTCTTGCTAGGTAGAAGTGGCCAGCAGAATGCACTGTACGTGCAGCACAGATATCATTTGGATCATTGCTCAATGCCCACAGGGCCAGGGTTAATAAAGTAAAAGGGAACAGAGCACCAAAGCACTGTTTATAACTGTATGTGCACCAGAGACCATTTTATTGGCTTTGTGGAAGAGCTTTCTATCATCTAATTGCTCAATATTCAAAGCAATACTTGATACTGCTTATGCAGAGATCTACGGTTCCAACCAGAAAAATACATAGACTGACAAAAAGGGCAGTGTTGGGAAAGTGACAGCAGGAGTTGCAATGAAAAAAGTATGTAGCCAAAGAAAAAATTCAGTGATCAAATGCTATGAGATAAAGGTTGGTCTAGGATCTAATAAATAATAATAAATTAAAATTATAAATAATAAATTAACAATTAAAAAAGTAATAAAACTCAAACTTTGCATAGCAAGGATGTAATTCTGAAAGGAATTAAGAGGTCCCTGCTCTAACTTGAAGTGGCCTGCATATTATTCCCACCACAAAGGTAGGAATGAAGGTTAGGGGTCTGCCCAACAGCATATGGCAGAGGACTAAGCAAATGTGGAGCCTAGACATTCCTCCATATGATACCATTTCCTACCAGATCTAATCCTATACAGTTTATACACTATCCTCCTGTTTATACACTTCTGAGCATCCTCAAGTTCTTTGAGAAAGCTCTTGGAGCTGGTCTGAGTTGGCCAGAAGTCATCACCAAACAGGTAAGGACATTTTCTCCTTGCTTAGAACAGTAATTCAAATGTAATTTGTGAGAACACCACCAGAGGAAGAATCTGTGATAAGGGGAAGATTTTAAACAGTAATACAAGGAAAAGGAGGCTGAATACTTGCTGTGTTTTGCTCACAGGAGAAGTAGAGGGAGCAGCTTAAAAGAAGCATGGAGCTGGGGTCGCAGAATGAGACAAGACTGGAATGAGCAGGGCTGTCAAAACAATATCAAACAGGTCTGAAGGGGAGGCCTGGGAGATCCCCACATCCCCTTCTTTACCACACAGGGAGGGATTTGGGGATCTGTACTAGAGGGGACAGGGGAAGGAGGAGGAAAGAGACACTTGCAAGCCAGATATAGGCAGCAAATCCCCCAGAGTCAGGTCCAGCTGGGGGAAGGAGGGAACCTGGCCAACCTGGGACCCAGTTGTAATTTTAACAACCAGATGGCAGGCTCGATGCCAAGCCTGAGGGCAGGAGCCTGTACGTTTTCCTCCAACAGCTAGGTCACCTTTTCGTTTCTCACCCCGCACCGACAAGCTCCACTTCAGCATGATTTGCTGTCATGGAGGCACAGAGAAACCAAGCCAGACACTGCCAGATGAGAGAGCTTTGGGATGGCCATACAGTCATGCTTATGTTGATGGGGGAGCAGTTTGAGTCAGTCTTTTACAAAGTGGCCTTAAAAGCCACAGGACAGTGGCTGCTTTCTGAAGTCTCCTACTCTTGCTTCTCTCTAGTAAAGGCTCACAGAGGGTCCTAGCTGGCCATCGTGGCTGGGCAGACTTCCCTGAGGGAAGAAGGGGGCAGGACCTGACACGGTTTGTTTTGAACATGTTTTAATCAGAAGAGCAATGCTTTATGAGAGTACTCTTGTACATGCCAGAAACAATCCTCCAACACAGAGTTGTCAGTGATATTAAACAGAGTGAGAAGGCAAGAAGGCCCAACCTCATGTGGGTCAGAGATGCTATTTTCAGGGTCAGATCAAGAGCCTGAGGGCTGGACTCTGACTTAGGAGAAGATTTTCCTCTCGATTCAGTTGGACACAGTGAACAGGCTCTGCCCTGGGGCAGAAGAGAGGAGAGGGTGGCAGGAACCCCCTGCAGAAGCCATGACTTTTTATGAAAAGCAGTTAAAGGCTGGGGTTTTGCACAATTCCTTGAATGCACAAGGGCACGTCTTTCCTCTGATGAGTTTGTATTTGTCCATCTCAGCAGTGCTAGATCTTTGTTCCACTGCAGCCCCATGACTGATGATAATAAGGTAATGCTGAGTTTGGACAGCTGGAAGCTTATAATAACCTCTTCTTAAAGTCTGTACTGTATATATGACATATATATGCGGATGAAGCCATGGATTGCCTGTTGATACCCTGTACATCCTCTTTAACAAACAGGGAGAGGAAAATATTACTTAAATACACTGAACAGAGAGACACAGATTGTAGGGGCTTAACCCTACTCATGTTGGCACCAACAACCAAAGTCCTGTTGCCCTCAGTGGGGTGGTAAGCCTGGTCATGCTTTGGTACTGTGGTGATCTGTGCCTAAAATAGTCACAGATCAATAGATCTATATCCGAGTTTGGATTTTAAACTCTTTTGGGCAAGAAACTCTCTTTTCAGAATGTCTGTAGTAATATGAAACCCCTTTTGAGCATTATAATAAATCCATTACCACTGATAGCAATTACTGTAATGACCAGTAGCAAACTCCTCTGGCAACACAGAAGAAATAGCTGCAGTCTCCCCCAAAATGGTGGCAGGAAATTGCCCAGAGATACACCTAGTCATATTCTCCTGTTGTTTACCCCACTAGAAGCAGGAAGAAACACCAGCAAAGCCAATGAACCACAGTCAAGTTGATTGTTCCCCAAGACCTGTAACTACCACCAAATCAGACCGAGGTGTGCTGGTGCACAAATGGAGATCACTTTGGGAAAGGGTCCTACTCCCAGCAGCTTCCTAGGACTGCTGTGGTGAGCCCAAGATTCCTTATCTGCAGGTCTGATCCTGCCCAACACAAGCAGTTTAAGCACAGGCTGCTAAAGATCCCCTCGCCTTGCATGGGCTCATGATCAAGCTGTAATTGCTCAGCTATTGCATCTGTTTGCATAATTAAAACCAGCTGTCTCTGTGCTAGCTTCCATCCAAGAAATAGCTGCACAAATACATTTTTTACTGTTAATGTAAAGAACAGTTTTGTGGCCTCTGCCCTAACTGGCCTTTCAAAAGTAGCATTAGTGTTTTAATTCCTTCCAAGTTCACACAAAAATGTAACCCCCCAAAACAGTCAGTTCCTGTCCTTTCCTATTATCCAGCACAAGACCTGAGACGTTTCCCACTTGTATGGATTTATTGCCTAGTAATTATAGTTCATGAAATCCATTCACAGTAAAGTGTGTCCTGGATACTCCAACTCTTCCTGGCAAACCAAATGTTTAACATCATGAGGGGTATAAAAATATAAGCAATCGTGTTTGAGTCACTTTTAGTACAACAGATTAGTTTGCAGGGTCTGGCAGTGTTTATAGCATAAATCACACTTTAGAGATGGGAAAATATTCCTAGATTATCTAGTTCAACTGTTTTTTGCAAGTATGTATTCTCCGCTGCCTTCATCCAAACCAAATTTGAGAAATACCTCTATGTATGAAATTTCCACCGCTTCCCTTTGGGATTATCCAACAACCTGACAGAGATCACCATTAGGAAATATATCCTGATATTTAAACCTACAGTTTCCATTGCTGAGTTTAAGCTTTTTACTCCTAATGCTCAAACTTGAGTTAGCATCCCATTCCTTTCCCTTCCTTCCTTCAGTGTTCAAAGCCTGGTATGGACAAGGACACTTCTCCAGCTCTGCTTCCTTCCAGGTCAGGTATCACCCTAGAGCTCTTGAACATGGTTTTGCCAGCAGCAGAGAAGAGAAAGGATTGCTAAGGACAGGTCAGCGGCCAAGGCAAACAGTCACTCTTACATAAAGGAGCCATTTCCAGTATTTTGAATTATTTATCTTTTAATAGGTGTTTTTCCCCCTCCGGTAATGGTTCAATCACCTTTCCCTTAGCTGAACCACTCCTCTGACAAGAAAACAGGGGCAACCAACCGAGACATGTTTGGAGCTAAAGGCTGCTGCTATTTGAGTGTTTTGCTTTCTCACAGAAGTGCTTGGTACATTGTGGCCTTGACGCTGAGCAAGGAGAGACTGTGTGTACAGGGCATGTGAAGTACATATTCCCCTTCTTGGCAGAAGTGCCATGGCAGCAGCAACTTAATGCACAGTTCAGCGCCCTGACTTCCTCTTCCCGATCCCCCTGCTTTATTTTGCGCTTGATACACAGAAGCACTCTCCCCTCTGCTCGCTCAGTGCCCTTGTGGGCATGTGAGAGGTAGAGCAGTGGCCCCGGCTGAAGTCAGTTCAAAATTCCCACCAACTCCTCCGAGGCCAGGATATCACTTTAAATGATCATTCGTCAAAGGCAATGAAGGATTAAAACTGTGCCACATGAGTGCACTGGTTAAAATGCAAGACTTACTAAGCAGTTACAGGGTCCAAAAAGAGTTACAGAGGGTCAAGTTTCCATTTCAGTGAACCCTGTCAGCTGTCCCAGGGCACTGCCTCGCTCAGGAGAACAAACTTGCCATCCACACACACCAACGAGAATTAAAGGCTGAGTTTTCCAAAGCTCAGGGTTTTGGAGGTGCAAAATCTGTTTGCTTTTCTGCTGATTGGGAATCAGATTGCTACCAGACCTCAGCCTAGGAAGGCACGCACTCTCCTCCAAGTTCAGAGAAGTGAGGTTATCTGGATTTGACAATGTCTGGCATTGCCACAGCACCTGCAACAAATCCACTCAACACCACAACCCACGTGGTTCCTGGAAGAGGTGCAAGGTCTGCCAAGAGCCACAAGCTGCTTGCAGCAGAGAGCCACGCTGGCAGGTGCAGTCACTGCTTCGGTGGCCCATTTCTGTGCAGGGGGATCAGGCACTGATGTGATGCCAGACTGCATTGCTCCCTCTGCATCACAGTTTTTTGGCACAGAGGAGGCTGACAGCAAGAACACCAGAAAGGCACTGAAATTATTGGAAAGGGAAGCTGTGAAGGAAAGAATCCAAGGCAAAGAGAAAATATTTTCTCTCCTTTTCAGTCTCTCTGACCTTTTAGGATTTGGGTACCTACACGGTCATACCACTTGAATATAAAATCGCAGCTTAGGGTGTGCATCATACCTGTGTTGCTTTACATATGCATAGATATCTTGCAGCAGGCACTGAACTGTTTCATTGCCAACAATTTAGCCATATTTTCAATTAATGCAGAACAGAGTATCTCTTTAAAAATTTTTGAAACAAGCACCTGGGCCAAACTAGACAACCCCTGTCCCTCTTTGACTCTTACTGAGGGCAAAGCTCCTGCACAATCATCTTCCAATGTGCTGTAACCTGCAGCTGGAAGGAGAATGAACGCCTTCTCCTAGAGATGAAGTGTTTATAAAACAGTGAGCTGCAGTGATGGTAAGACCAACACAACACAAAATATCAGGTTCAGCTACTTCTGTGCCCGCTTGCCCCATGTGGAAATGTCACCAACTGGACGAGGTTGGAGCATAGCCAGAGAAGCATCTCTGCTCTTCGTACAAAACCCTGTTTCTGAGGCAGTTCCCTTCTTAGTCCCCAAGACACGTATCTCCCAAGAGCTGAAATGCTGCTCTCCCCACCTTAGCACCTACAAAAGGGTGCAAGTGAGGAAGGGTGTAAGAAGTAATACGATCACAGAATGCCACAGAGTCAATGTTCAGCTGAGCTCCTGCATACACCTCTCCTGCTGACAGCCTGATGCAGAGCTGGTCCTACCAGTACAACACAGGCATGGGCATGTGCCAACACCCCCATTTCGAACAAAGGAGACCTGGCCATATGAAGCTGCACAGGGGCAAGAGATCTTCCATGGTGCCAGCAAGCCAAATGCCCTTGCATTACCTCCACTCCTAACATACACTTGGCGCACTGATCATCACTCTGAACATATACCACAAAATGCCTCTGCAGTGGCACGATCCCAAATTTATAGGATGAAAAGATCTTAAGATAAAAAATTCTAAGGTTTGAATGAACAACCATTCTGGATGCAAACCTGAATTCAGTGCAAGATCAGAGGAGTTTTTCTTGTTCAAAATATCATATCATGACATAGTTTGTAGCATGAATATGTTGGTCAAAAAGTCTGAAGCTTTCTGACAGACCCTGGGCCCTTGCAACGTGCAGCTCTCTCCCGTGAGAGCGCAGTGTGAAGATCTACATTGTGTCCTGTCATCTCTGCAAGGTATTTCGTCAGTCACCAGGCTGTTCTGCAATGTGCTTAACAGCAAAATTGTGTAAGCTCAAAGAAAGTAAAGGCAAAGAGCAACTTTGGCAATCCCTGCCCAGGACAGTGAAGGTGATGACGGCTGAGAATGGTTCTGCCGTTCAGTCACGTTACAGGTGGTGATTAGATACTTGCAGAGGGTTTTGCAGGTGTTTGCAATCCTGAAACAAGGAAGCAAAGGCTCTGAAAGGAGATATATGCGAGCTCTTTTATTGCATCAAGTTGGTTGACTAAATGCAGCAACCAGTGTAAAGTTTCTTGTCTGTGGTTTCTCCCTTTGCTGGAGCTGATACCACAAGATAAAATTGTGGTTTATAATACCTTTATCAAAGAAATGGTAGTCAGCACTAATCATAATCAATGCTCCTTTTTAAAACAGCAGCCAAGGAAGGGAGCTGAGCTTGAGGGAATGGATTTAATCAGCTTCATTGACATTTGGCCTGATCAGTATAACTGGAACTGGTCTCCTATCTTGTTTAACACAAGAAATTCTGGCTAACTCACCACCAGTAAACCCCCAGACTGATCATGAGAACTAGTCTTCACATCAGATCGGGGGAGGGGGGGAACAACCAACACCAAACCATATTTGTCTTCCACTTCCACAAAGCTTTCTCCTGTTCTGAATGACACTGCAAGAGCTGACAGTGGCTTCCTCCTGTCCATTAAGTATTTAAGTTAAAAAAAGTCTTGTGCTTCTCACAGCTCTCCTGAAACTGATACATTAAGTTAGTTCACACTAGAATGTGAGATGGGGCCATTACATCTTTGATCTTCCTTTCATTCCCCCGTGTATGGGTTTTTTTTCACATTGCTCTTCTACTTTGAGGGATATACACCAAAAGCCATATTTTCCAGGAGCAGAGGCAATGCATGCAGACAGGAATCACTACACACAGGCAACCTGGGCAAAACATGCATGCTGCCCTGAATGGGAACTTGGGATGCACCTGGATTTTTTTTTTTTTTTCACATGTTAAATGCATGTGAGGATTTTTCCAATGAAAGATGCTGAAGTGGCGGAGACTGAAGTCCTGTATTGATCTCCCTAACAGGCAACAGCAACGCAATGTGCCCTGGCCCTGACCCGCATGACCGGCTGCAGGGGTAGCCACTCTCTCTTGAGTGCTGGGCCTCCCCACTGAGAAAGCCAGCACAGATGGCAGGTAATGTCACTGGTCTGATGACCAGGCAGAGGGCATTTGTCTACCGGGTACGCGCACTTATTCCCATCAGGAGATAGTCATGTGTAACACTGCTAAACATCTCTGAAACATTTTTTTATGGCTCATAACCTGGCATTACAACCTACAGAGGAAATCTGCAGGGTGGGTGCTTTTTATAGAAGGGTGGTGTTAGGGTCTGCCTCTGGTAATTCATGAAGCAGCATCTTGCCTGCTCCAGGGATGCTGGAGAGAGCAATACCAGTTTTCTGATCACAGACAATGATGCAACTAATCCACGGAAAACCTTACCTTTAACAAAGGTTAAAGCAATTAAAAGCTGACTCAGGGGTTTGGTGATGAGATACAAAGTCTTTTTGCCTCTAGATAACTGGTACTAATTATAGAACTTTATTTTGTGATGATGTTGCAAAGTCATGATAGCTCAGGTAGTTCCCAGGTGAAATGAGCCCAGTTCTCAGGCAGGGCTTCAGGCAATGAAAGCCCAAAAGCAGTTGCCTTCAGCCAGGCCTCAGGCTTGTGATCTCAGCTTCAGGGCCAAGGCTTGACAATGCTGGGACAAAGACTTGCTTTCAAAAATGGCTCTTCCCTGCTGAGAAGCAAACCATGTTTCTGCTATCCTCCCAACAGCACAGTGGTAAAAGGTGTTTTACAGGCAGTGTTGGAGACAAGATTCCCATGATGAGGGCTTGCATAAAAAGCCAGAAAATAAGAGAACACAAGATGAGGAAAAAGGGGAAAAAAAAAATTATAAAGCAACTGGAATGAACTGATTGGGGCCCTTTGGGATGCTCTGCTGGAGTTTTCCTGGGGACTGACAGATACTCCCAGGGCTTTGACTCCAACAACGTTTGCCAGCAGCATCCTTTGGTCCTAGTAACATAATAATCAAACACCTCAAAAGGGGCTGCCGGAGACATTTGGATTCCCTTGTGGCTAATTATAGATTTTAAAGCTGTGGAGGGAGTGGGTGTTTCCCCCATTAAAAAAAAAAATATATAATTGTATGACTCCACACCCCCTAGCTTTCTAATGTGACACACATAGGGAATCTCGTACATCAACTACAAAGTGTGTATTGTTCTATGTCAGCAGATAAATAATTCACCATCTGAAGACTTGGAAGCTTTTCTCTTAGTTCAGGATTATTGTTCCACTTGATGCATGAAGTTGGCAGCTTTACTTTCTTCTTCTTCCCGAGAGAATTGGATCACTCTAAGACTTGAGTAACTTCCAGGCTAATAGCTCACCAAGATATTTTTGTGTGTGTGTGTGTGTGTATGCATGTGCACGCATTCCATGGAAGAAGTTAGGTGGAGAGGTGATTTCATTAGTCTCTTATTGTCATTCATTCTTAACTGAGGGGGGGTATTATTTTTAAAAAAAGCATATGATGTTGCAACTGTTGCCTCTTTAATTTCTTCCAGCCATCTTTAAAATCTCTGATGCCCTTTCAGCCAAAAGTTTCAAGGGAGGAGGAAAGGGCTGTGTTGCTGGTTGAGGGTTTGTTTTTGTTTTGCTTTAAAAAAAAAGTTATTAGAGTGAATTTGTATTAACACACATCTGACCAGGGTATCGCTATGTGGTCATGGCTATCTTTATAGCAGCCTATCCCTTGCTAGACTATTCCAGCAATCAAAGAAACACATGTTTTCTGGCAGACATGAACTAGTCTCATACCCCATTTTTCAAACCAAGGGGAAGTCCAGATCTTTATCCAATAGCCCCATTCCTATTTTTCATTAGTGCAGAAAAAGCAAAGATCAATATAGACCTCCATCAAGAGAGCAAATTCCTAATGTGATTATGCTTTTATTCTGGTATTCTTAATAGTAATTAAAATTCTCTTAAGAGGAATGTTTTTCATTGACTTCAGCAGGCTTTGGATGAGAAACAGTCTGGAGGTTTTTGACAAAATGTTATTTTGACAGAAAATGCAGACTCACTAAAATTGAAACAGCTTCCGGGAATAGCTTTCACAGTGACAGCTCAGTAAAAATGCTGTTGTCTCAGGTCCACAATGCACTTTTCAGAATCAGAGCAGGAAGAGAAAACCTGAAGTAGCAAAGTACTGTTGGTCAGGCAATCCACCCTGATACAGAAGACTAGGAGTCAGGTTCAGACTGTGGATTTAAAAATGTCTCAGCTTCTCCAAGATAATCCAAATTACTGGTGCTTTAGCTAGTTTCAGTGAGCTGCTTCCGCTCTCCCGTCTGGGAGCTGTCAGTCTATCTCAGCACAGAGCAGGACTATTTTTGAATGTTTCAAGTGTTCTTCAAGATAGGAAAAAACATTTCCTGGCAGCTGTACTTTAAATCAGGCCATAAAGCTTTACATTTAAGAACAATTGTGAAACATGACTCAAACAAGATGCCCTCAGCACTGCACACTGAAGACAACAGCAGCTTTGCTATCAGCTTTGATGAGCACTCAGCTATACATCTGTAGCCCTACATTTCATTAAAATATTCATACTTCTATAGGAGAGGGAGGGAGCATTCTAACTAGACAGAAAAATGTGTGTCTCGTTCTGGACCTCTGCTTGTATCAGAGATGTAGATGCAATTGCCTAGACATAGAAAGAATTATTGTCCCTGAAAATTAGAGCGAGAGAGAGCATGTGCACACTCTAACAACAGCGTTAAGATTAACATTCAGAGAAGTGAACAGAACTGAGGAGGTTTCTACTGCTGCAAAAACAACCAGCAAAAACCTCATCTGACATTTAATGGCATGGCTGCAGTGAATTCAACAAGGTGATATTGATTTACACGAGCTAAGAAGTCATCCCCGAAAGAGTTTGTAGAATAGGACGAGCATTCAGGGAAAATTTTGAATGCTTTAAGTCTGGGACAGGTCCAAGAAGAAAGGACCTTCCAGCCAGAAGTTGTTTTTGAAAGGGATAGAAAAGCAGCAGCTGAGATCTGGCACAGTGCTGTGTACAAGCACATGCTGGAAGGGGGGCACAGATGAACGCTGTCCTTCCAAAAGTCAGCTTATATCACACCTCAGATACTCTGCTGGTACACAGCACACTGAGGGCATGCACATTGATGGGCCAGAATTACATCGTGTACAATGATAACTCAGGAAGAAGAACAAATGAGTCTGCTTTCTTAAAACATCACTGAATGGCTCAGTGCATGTTAGAGGAAGACACAAAATTTAAGGTTTGCTGGGGTTTTATTTTTTTTTTTTTAAACAGTGTGCAAGAACTGATGGATTGGGATGGGGTTGTGCAAGGATTGCATTAAACCCTATGGTACATTTCCAAGCCTTGTTTGTCTGAACAATTGACTCTGAGCACAAACACTCATCAATAGAAGCCTAAGCAAATTTCAGGACAAGTTGGTTTTTTTGGTTGTTTTTTTTTTTTTTTTTTTTTTTTTTTTTTGCTGACTTGAACATCAAGGTCTTCCAGGGCTGCAGTTGCTGTAGCAACAGGAAGGAGCTCATTAAATGATCAACCTGAAGGCCAAAGCTATCAGAGTTGAAATGACCAAAAGTTAATATTTAACCTAAGTCCTCTTATTTGTTTAAAAACATGCAGCTCACTTTGTATTAGCAGTTGCCTTGTAGACCTACTTCAGAAATAGCTGTAGAACCATGAGACCACTGAAATTTTCATGCGTGTCACAAATAATGTCCAGTTCTTCAGTGGTGCAGACTCTGACAGCTGCCTCCTAGCAGAAATCACACAGCAGCATACTTAGGTAGAGAGCTCTTTCCTCTCATCATTTGTGTCTGACAATCACTTAATATGCATGTCTCTAAGCATGTTGTTTTTAGTGATTTCCACAATCTAATGGCATTATACATTATTTTGTTTTAAGAGCTGAGGAAAATGAGCACGATCCATTTTTAGCCTCATTAGATTCTGTCCTTTGAACAACCGTTCTGGGGTGAGTTATGCTTTGCCTTGGGCCCAGCAGGCAGAACAAAATGGAAATAGATTGCTGCGGCAAAATTAAGTGACCCATCCCCTACTATTACTTAAACACAACTAGCCTCCCTCGCTGCTGTTTTAAATGTCTGGCAGGCCACTCTTTCAATATAACTGCTATTTTTCATCAATGAAGTAGCATCTGTGGACAGCCAGAAGGGACCTATTAACTGGGGCTACTTTATGCTTGTCCACCAGTAGAAAGAGGTTACTCTAAGGAAGGACCTCATTTGGTCAGCTCCTACTTTACTAACATAAAGCAACGCATCTTCTTTAGTACATGGATGCCAAAGGACCTCAGTAGACCATTGCTCTCAGGAATTTTCTATGGCTATGATATGGCCAGACTAGGTCCCACATGTCTGTGACAACACCCATCCCAACTGAAAATGGTTTTTAATGAAAATACTAGGAGAAAAAATGCCTCTCTACTTCCTACTACCAATCCTGGCTCAAAGAAGGGGTTTTTTTCTGCCCTGCACTTATTCCTCTGCCTACAGTTTCTTTTTGGGAGATCTCATTGCAGGTAGTAGCCGCTGACACAAAATATTTGGATGCGATCAGAAACTACTAAGATAGTAATTTGTCAAGTCTGTACTGTCCTAACACAGAGGCAGAGAATCTCTAGGAGGGATACAGGATGGCAAGTCTATTTCACAGGATTTCTCCAGGCTATTTAAGGTTTCTAATACACAGGACAAGTGACAGTTCACTCCCATTTGTGACTTAATTAAACATAATTTTGTGATTCTGATTGAAGATCAGCAGATCCTAGGCAGAAAATGCAGGTCATGTGGCCAAATGCAGTGACATATGCATCACTGAATCATAGCACCTTCTAATAATTCTGATCCTCATTCCCCAAACCCAGAGTTAAGACCACACCAGTAATTCAAACATTCAGGTTTTGCACATTAATTGTCAGAAAAATTACCATGTAAAATAAAGCTGTGAAGCATGATTATGTTATCTAACAGCTTTATAAAAACAATCTTTATTGCCACTGCTGGCAGAGTGGGGGAACCCAAAGCTTTATAAATATGTTAGAGGAGCCAGGCCTAGGTACAACTATCTGTCATGGGCTCAGATCATTTTTAGTGTGAACCTGACATCTCCTTTGCACCACTACAGCTGGAGGCAGTTAGATGGGAGGCTTTGTCTTAATCCAATGCAAGACTATTTGTTTAATTATAAAGAGGTATCATCCTTAATTGAACTGTTGGGTCTCTTGCAGAGCTAGAAAACAGCTTAGAAAGACCTGAGACACCCACCCACACACAGCCCCAGATTTGGCCACTCCTCTTAACATGTCCCAGTTAGACAGTACCTTGCTTGGGTATTTTTGTTATCCTTTTGCCCCTTGTTCAGCATGTTTCAGCTGACCCTGTGAGGGAGCTGAAATAGTAGTGTGGCTGGGAGGGCTGTACACTGCAGCTTGCAAACAGGAACGGGAAGGCAAGAAAAGGAGCCATCGTGATGGATGCATCCACTTGGGGTTTTTTAGCTACCCTCACAGCACACAAATGACATTCGTCATCAGGACATCCTGATCTTCCCTTCCCATAGACCCTATGCCAGGCCCTGGGTACACTCTTCCCCCAGCTTCTTCCTGTGCCTCCTTCATCCTTTACCGCATATTACAGCTCTGTCAGTAAATGACCATTAATCCAACTTGAATCACCTCTGCACTCATGCTGTGAAAGGACTGCTCTGCAAGTTAGGAGAGATACTTCTGCAAGGGTAATGTTTAGGGCATGTGCTGAGCCATCCTGAGGAACAACTCACCAAGCAGTAAACCCCAGAAAAAGGAAAAAACAAAACAAAACAAAACCCACACCAAAGCTCAGCTTTGCTGTTGCGCTATCTCCTGGCTGCCTTCTGAAGCCAAACTCCAAGGAGGAAGTGCACTTGGACTTTACACACATACGGTCAGCATGGAGAGAGACTGGGAAGGATGCCTGCATGTCCCTTCTCTCAAATACTCCCCCCATATGATCTAACTGCAATCTGCAGATCTATGTGCAGTCGGCGGTCTCTGTGCTTGGTAATCTGAAGCTCTGCAAGCTGCTCGCCTTGCCTGTCTTCCTAAGGCAACACTTGCTCAGCAAACACAAATATGTTTACTGTGGAAACTTTGTACTTGCCTTACTGCACTTGCTCTTTGCCAGGTGGTTTTATACCCACAGGAGACACAGAGCCATGTTCTAATATAGAAATATAGGTTCATGTGCATGTGTTTATTAATAAACAGGTGGGCAAATCTATTTGCTTACCGCCTCATTTGAATGATTGATTTAGTTATTTTTAGACCTGTTAGACATACAGACTCAAAGCAGCAACATCAGGGACTGACTACTGTATTATAACAAAGCTACATTCTCAGACTGATTTTTCCAGAAAGAAAAAAAAAAGGATACATAGCTATAAGGCCACCCAGCACCAATCAGCCCTTTTTTCCTCTCACCAGTGTTAAGCTGGTGTCATTATTGTCTTCCATGATGTTGTCCCCAGCAAGAAATTCAGTGTCCAGGTAGACCAGGACCCCCTCTAAGGGCTGCAGTACACAATCATCCCTAAGCATCCTGATAGCATTGCTTAGAGCAGCCTATCTATGGGTGTGTATATATATATATATATAAAAGAAGATAAAATGCAAAACCTTCTTTCCTCAGGGGACTGTTTTCACTTCCTGAGGATGCAGTCCTACCCAGATCCATAAGGACACACATCAAGGATGGGACCTAACACAGCAGAGCCAGTCAAGAGGCAGCTCACAATATGCACCACAAAGCAAGAACTCCTAAAGAGTTACAGGTCAGTCAGGGTCCCCCAAAAGGTTTTGCTCTGACACAACTGTTTTTTGCTGGTTCCTGGGCCCTGTCTCCCTCTGAAAATTGTACAGGGCCTCCCCAAGGTGGGTGCCATGGATTTCATACCCCTCTTGGGATGCAGACACAGCTGAACAGGCACTTTCACTGTTCCTAGCATCCTCCTGCTACCCTGTTGCAATAAGCAGAGTTGATTGTCAACTTCAGCCAAATAAGCAAGCATAAATGCCAGTAAAAGAAAACACTGCATACATCCCTCATCTGGAAGTTATTTTTGTTTGTATTTATATTCCCACATGTTGTCAGGGTGATAGCTGGACTCAAGCCCACACGTGGAAAAATCTGGACTGTGCCCTGTACTAGGAAACTCTCTAGCTCAGAGGCTAAACTGTGTTTGCTCCTCCTTGCCTCCCAAAAACCAGCCTGTATGCTTGCCTTTATGGTTCAGAGCACAGCCTCCTTTATCTAGAGAGTAGGAAAATAAAGAATTGACAACAGGTTTATTTTTACACTAGGACACTGGAGCAGTAGGAATCTCTCTCTTCTGTGCCAGGAAAAGAAAGAGAACAACAGGTCCAGAAAGGAGCATGATCCCCTGAGTCACACTTTGTGTTGCAGCCACCTGAACTGAACTAGGGACCTGTCCTACATCCCATGAGCAAGGCCAAACAGAGCCAAGACCCTAAGCTCAGAGACCTCAGTTAGGGAGCGCCCCAGCTTCCTCCCAGTTAAGCACAATTCATCACTGCCTAGGCTTAAACACCAGCAAACAGTCTTTGGCCACCAGCCTGAAGCCTCTTTCACCCCTGAATGGACCCCCTTTCCTCAAAAAAAGAGCCCCAAACCAAAAGATTCAATCACAGCCTCCCCAACATGGTACCTGCTGAAGGTTCATTCCTCAAAGCACCTCACTACACAGGCCAGCTGCTCCTTACTGTAGTCTCTCTCCTTGATCACACCCTGGAAGCATCCACACCCAAACGAACTTCCCAACCAGGCATAAGCACACCATCACCATCCCACTCACTCATCTGAGCTCCTCCCCTTACGAAAGCCTGGCAGTGCCCTCAGCTGAGACCTCTGATTAGCCCCAGATCCAGCTGAGACTCCCAGTTCCCTCTAAGATCAACCCAGCAAGAAAAGTCGTTAACCGTGAGTGGAGAGACTGCTTGAGTACAACCTGAGATTGAAGCCATGGCTCTGACAAATTCAGTAAGGCTGTAGTCCTCACTGATAAAGCTGAGACTTCCCCTGGGTGAGAGCCCTTTTTTTGTCTTGGTCTCTGCACCCAGAGCCTGAACATGGGAGACTCCAAATCCATGTGCTGCTTATCAACCTGGCAGCCATAGGTTCACAGATTAAATGTGAGGCAGGATGTCAAAAGTTGCAAATGATGTCTTCACTTCTGCCAAGGAGGTCTACCTCTGTCCTTGTGCCCGTCCAAAAAATTACGGGAGCTAATACCTCTGCATTGCCTCAACAATACCGCTGACCAGAGAAAGCAAAGCATGGTGAAGAATGACTGAACTTAGGAATGACTGAGAATATGACCTTGAAGATCTAAACATCTCTCTGCTAGAGTTTTTCTCTTTTCCCTCATGATGGTTGCTATCACATTGAAACACTGATCAGAAATATCATTCTGTTGTTGCTGCCTCCACTTGAAGGCCCTAAAGACTTTAGTTGAGTCTTCACGTCTCTTCAGTGCTGCACTTCTCCGGGAGTATGCAAATGGCCTTGAGATGGTCTTCATGGGTGGAGTCTGTGTGCTGATGCCAGGCAAAGGGAACAGCAAATGGCTTTTATCGTATGGTTGCATTTAAAGGTTGCAGCCATGGGACTCCGAGGTGGATATTTTCCAAAGACAAGCACGAAACGGTGGATGTTGTCCTGTGAAAAGGTCTATGAACATGAAAGAAGTCTGTTCCAGTGAGCTGTTCATGCTTTGGTCATAAAAATCACATTTCTGGGGTTGCTGAAAAGTGAAGGAAAAGTTAAATTCAAAGAGAACTGCTGAGGTTTGAATAAAAACACATAATTCTTGAAATTCACATTTGAAAAAAAAAAGCATAAAAATATTTTATAAAAAAAAATGAAAAAAATCTGAAATTCATTTGACAGAAAAGTTTTGACTGGTGGAAGACCTTGAACTAGAAGGAGAGAGGAGGTGAGGACAGCAGAGACAAGTGGGTTACAGAGAGCCTCTCACTGCCTTCACACCCCATTGTCCCAGGGCTCCTCTTGTTAATGTAGACACAGATGTGGCCTCATGAAGGGTCTTCAAGAACAAACTAAGAGAATATTCTACTCTTTGTTCTCTCTGCATACCTGAATGACTGCAGCAAGTCCCCAAACAGCACTTCACTTAAATAATCCCCCAGCTGGCCGCGATGTTTCGCACTAGAAACTTTGTCTTTAACATTAGCTCAATAGAGTCTTTCTGGGAAAATCACAACATCCTCTGTTCTCAAGGGGAGCCTCCATGGAAAGAAAATGAGGAAGAAGGAGCATCATTTCAAAACACCCAACTCTGGCAGGTCCAGGCATTGCTTAGTCACGGTGAGGGACCAATCCAGCAGCTCTGGGAATTGAACCAGCACAGCCAGCATCCCCAGTGACTGCCTGCCACCGCATCAGCAATTCTTTTGTCTCTCTTGCTCTCTTGCTCTCTCACATCCTCTGGTGAACACTCTCAATTTTTTTCTAATGAAAAGCAATTATTTTTTTCTGGGCAGCCCCAAATGTACTTTATTTGTCCTGCGCATCTTGTTAGATTGCCAGCTGACTCAGGCTGTCTCTTGCTCTGCAAATATACTGCATCTATGACACAGAGACTCTATTTGCAAGGTTTCTCTGAGGGTTACACATACCTACTTAGTCACTATAAGGCAGGTAGAAACCTCTCTTTCAACAGCACATCGTTCTAGCTAGTGACTAGTTATTTGTTGATTCAATAAACTGCCTTGAAAGTAATAATTACAACCTATCACAACAAAGAGTAGAGTTTATTAAATCCCACACAAATTATCTAGTTGCAGAAGTTGAATAAAAGATCAGAATAAACAGCAGAGATTACATTGGACTAGATCTTCTGTACTAACTTTCAAAATGGGCACTCTTATGCAATCTAAAATATTTGTGTTAATAGATAACAGCTAGTGCATCAGCAGCTGGTCATTTTCTTTAAAACAAATGTGTTTGAGAAGAGTAAGCAGAAAGTATCACAGTTAAGGAAGCAAAGATTGTAGGTGGATGTATAGGAAGGTACTGCAAGGTGCAAGGTGGATTTCTAAGGAAATAAGGTGGATTTGCAAGGAAACCTCTGAGGGTGCTAATCAGTGTCTTTTTAGTCACACCATAAGGGTGAAGTCTTAAGCAGTGTGGAAGTGCTTTATGGGGTGATAAAGTCAGGAAAAAAAAAAAAGTCAAGCTGAACTTCTTGCCACTTACTATGGGAGCCAGCATGATCCCCACAGAAGCTGAAGAATATGAACCCACCTGCGGAGGTCACCAAGGGCCATTGCAAGGACTCAAAAAGTCACAAGCAAATATGGCCAAGTTGTTCCCCTACTGCTCCCCAGGTCCTGCAGCAGCTGCTAGGGCCACAGCACACTTGCACCAACATCACTCATGCGACATCAGCAAAATGAACATGTTTGTCATTCCTCGTGCTTCACCTCATGCAGGTCTTAAGCCTGTCCAGAGGGCTAAAAAGCATCCCCACTTCTCTCCCAGTGTGCTTCAATTCATTGCATCTATACATCAGTGTGTACACGTCTCAAAATCACATCAAATAATTAAGCTGTGATTAATGCCTGGGTCTGAGAAGGAATTGGTACATTTGGGTTTGCTCTACAGCTCTGCCACAAGCTCCCCAAGAACTACTGGTCAAATCATTTAAATCCTTTTTCTGACTTTGCACAATGAAGGTGACAATTACTCTTCAGGAGCTTGAAAGACTTATTTCCCCACTGGGAAGCATGTTCTGCTCCTCAGCTGGAAGATGGTAGAGAAGTGCGAAGCATTATTAATTTAGCACAGCTAATTTGTTTCACTGAGATTAGCATGAAAATGTAGGAGCAAAGCAAGAAAGGTGGCTCCATCTCTCCCTGGATTCACAGTCTTCCACCCACCATGGATCTGTCACAGGGTATCAGGTAACTCGCATGAAGTCTTCAGGACGAATTCTAATTTGCTAATCATTCCTTTAGGCATGACACAGGTTGATTCGCATTAAACTTTCATGGGTGCCACTGCTCTCATGCACAAGCCTGGATTATCTGCAAGGCAGTGCCAGTGATACTGAGTGAGGGGTAAGCGACCAGGCAACTGAGCAGTGCTTGAGAAAGGCTGTTGCAAGCTTCAGTGTCAAAGAAAATCCACACTCTCTTGAAGGCAAATGTGTTACTAATGTGTGTTTATTTATCAGCTGTTGGGATAACCTGTGAGGAGACTAAAGGTCCTGGGTGGCAGGTAAATGAACACCCTCCAGTTGTGCCATTAATTCCTAGGGAGCAAGGGGGAGTTTACCCGCAAACTTGTCAGCTGTAACTAACTCGATTTTCTGAGAGAAAACAGATTGTTTGCCACCCCATGCTCCCCTTCCAGCCAAAGCTGACCTTCCCCAGGAGCATCTGCCACTTCCAGAAGGGACAAGCCTGTATCAGAGGCCATTTCCACATCAGCTGAGGCAGAGAGGTCTCATTTACAGCAAAGGGCTCCCCACATCAGCCCTACCCCAGGACACCCGCATCCACATCTCAGCTCCACAGTGCCACAGTGTCCTAGCCAGACCCGAGAACCAGCACAGTGGAGCCGAGGTCCAGCACCGGTGCCGGTCCATGAGACCACTTGCTACAGCGCTGCTGCCATCAGCGCAGCCCAGGTGTTTTTCCAGCCACTTCGGCTGCAGGATGGCCGTTCTGACATAATGAATTTTCCAAGCCCTTTGCCCTCCCCGGTGCATTATCTGCCACTAGGGACACCTGGTCTGAATGAATCTAGCCCCAGCCAACACTCTAAGGTCCAGGACATGTTGTCCATGGAAAAACAACGCACATCAGAGAAACAAAAAGTGAGAGACTACCTGGCTGCCATTTATAGACTTCTCAGAAAAAGTCAGCAGTCAACAGCCAAACTCGAACGTTCATGCCACTCCTTCACTTATGGAAGGCGAGTTTACTAAATGCCTGGACGCTTTTCAGCCCAATAGCCCAATCCTGTATTTGCAACCATAATGTTGGAATAACTAGCAGGGTTTAAGCTGGTGCCTGCTGGATTCAATAGGAGAGGCAGATGCCAGAGGCTTTTTTAGATACAGAACAGTAATTCTTTGTACCTTTCTTTTTGTGGGTTGCTGGACTCCACCCTCAGTCACATGCAAAACAATTCCTGGATGGATGTTTCCACTAAAGATCTCAGAGTGCCTTGTAATTATTGAGGTTCCTGGTATCTGGGTCATATGGATAAATAATACTTCTGCTTTGGGAAGTGCTAAGACTCACTTGAAGCCACTCCACGAATCAGCTACAGAGTCAGGAGGAGAAAAGCAGTATCCTTACACAAGGAAGGGGACTTGAGGGACCGACAATGAACAATCCCAGCCCCTTCTCTTTATGACTACCACCTGTCCAAGGCACAACCCTCTGACTATCATTCACTAAACCCCCTGCGATAAAGCTGCCGTTGCCCCAGAGCACTGTACACCAGCTGCTCTGACGCTGGCTGCTAGCTCAGGCCACCTTCCTCCTGTGCAACAAGCAGAGCCCTTTCTGCGAAAAGAGCCTGTCACTCTATTTGTGCTGGAAAAGACAGAATAGTGCCTGTTACGCCATAACTTGCTTCTGTTTCTGTTTTTCTTCCTCCACTCCCTTCCAGAAATCCATAGGCCACATTAACCTCAGTTTTCTTTCCCTTTCAGGATGGTTATGAATCCAAGATGAGCGGGGGAGGAGTTACCAGATGTGCACCAGTGCGAGCAAGAGGAGAGCTGGCTTTCCCAACAGTTACTTGTCATTCATGTATTTCACTCCCATTTTACCTAACACCTCGGCTTGCTGCGCTCAGCTGAGATGCAAACACTGCCCTCTGCTCGTGATGGCCAGAGCCTTGTCAGATGTTGCTCTGAACTGCAGGATGCTTGAATAGTGAGCTGGTGCTTAGTGAGATGCTGGCCAAGGCATACACACTCTGTAGGGTGGGCGAGTTGATGAAAGCTCTCTGCAGCAGACTTCTCCAAGGGCTAAGAGGTTCATCCAGCCCTAGCTCTGTAGGAGATCAAGTACTTACATGGGCTTTGAGTCAGCCTAACCACAAAACCATTAGAAAAGTGATACTCAGGTAGGGAACACGGCAAGAGATGAAGGATGTGCTCCAGCTCCAGCTGGAGGAAGACCTGCACTGAGCTGGCAGAGCAGATCGAAGCTCAGACCTGTAAAACGCTGAGCACTGAGGAGCTACAAACCTCATGATACAGGATCATTTGACTGGAACAGTCACTAAGTCCCATCCCTCTAGCTGAATGCAAACACACACTAGATGTTAAGGCTAGAAGATTCTTCACCATATCTATTTTTCACACACCACACACCTTCAAACACCCCCCCCAATGACACAAAAAAAAAAAAAAAAAAAGCAAGAATAAAACTAAAACTTGTGGGATTAGAGATTAAAAGCCACAAAAAACACAGATGTCCCAGAAGAAACAAGCAAGGGGAGCCAAGAACCCACCAGGATCTGCAGACCATGCCTTCGCTGGGAAATTTTTCCCCTGGATAAGCCATGGCGCTCACTGTCCTTGGCTTGTGCTAAAGTCAGTGGGAGCTTAGTACAAGTCATTCTTTAAAAGCAATGTCTCTGAATAACAAGAAAGCAAAGCATGGCAATCGCTGAACCAAGTGAATAACGGGTTTCGTAGGTGCTGTCAAAAGGGGAGAAGGAAAATCCCAGCTGGCTCCAAACAGCCTTCTATGTGTGTTGGCAGGTCCTTGGTATTTCTCCCAGACGGGGAGGGCAGGTCCGAGCCAAAAGCCTGTGCTACAGCACATCCAGGCTTACATAACCCAGGGGGCCCAGGGTAATCATTAACACTGGCTTATTGCCACTGGCTTTGTGCTGGAGTCACCTGGTTGTTTGGATTAAATGTATAGTGGCCATTTAGACGAGGAGAAGGCTCCCAGCACAAGGATTTAAGTGGAAACAACCCCCCAGGGAGGGCAGGAAGCACGGGACTGTTGCAGACATTGCAGGGTCTAAACCCAAGCACTCCTCCAGGGAGCCAGATTTGCCACTTTTCATCACACCACCCTGCTCAATGGGCTGTTCTGCTTTCCATGGGAGTGCAGCTCCCTGAACTGTCCCCCAAACTGCCAGGGGAAAAAGCCTGCACATAACACAGGTCAGGGAAGCAGGACCCTTCTTAAGGAGTTTTACCTTGGTTATTCCCAAGTGCAACACATCAGCAAGCGAGCTCTTGTTCCTCTCTCCTTGGCATCCTTTCCAAAGCTAGGCGTTATCAGCGCAGCCTGACTTTATCTCATGCCTCGTCTTTACCTTTCTTTGCTTATCTGATGACTCACTTATGCGTCCTATTACTCTTTGCCTTCTATAACCTGCTGTGTGTTATTGTCGTGTGGTCTGTGCCACTGTCTGGGGCAAAGGAGATTTGGGACTTCTTGGTTCTGTTCCCATCTCCCCTCTGCATTGCTCTGTGGTCTCCGACACATCACACCACTGCTCTGGGTTTAGCCATGGGTCACTGAAGCCAGGTCACCTTACAGAAATATCACTTTACTCTTATTCCTTATGCTTAGTCCTTACCTTGAGTACAACCTTCCCAGTTGACGGCTCCTCACCTCTCATAACACTATTCCTTCACCACTAGCTCTGATGAAGAGACTATAAACAGCCCGAAATTGCCAGTAAAGCCTTTTAGAAACATACAGAGATATTGCAAGTGCTAGGAACCAGATCATGATCATTATGTGGAGGATCTAACACTGCGCACATCTCCATTCACACCTCAGAAACCCAATTATAGATGTTTTAAGTCAATGAGACTTAGGAATATGTATAATGATGCCATGCTGTGCTTTGCCATGCAGAGTTGCTCAAGCAGGGACATAATAAACTTATCTACAGTTGTGGCATCAAAGCACTTAAATATATATTTATCTTCAGGTGGGTAAAGAGTAATCAGGCTTAAGGCAAGGCCACATTTTTCTCATGAATCAGCAAGGCCCAGGCAGGCCAGCAATTCCACATACAACAAACACCAAAATCTCTTTTGGAAATTTCTACTCTTTTGTGACAAACCTCTGAAAATGTCATTAATTTTCATGCAGAACTAACTCTCCTTTCACAGAAAACATGGCCATACTCTTTTGAGCAAAATGTTGCAACTTCTACATAAACTTAAATTTCCTTACAGGTATTAGCCAGAAAAACCCACAAAATCCACACTCAGAAACCATGCTGAAAACAGAAAAGAAAAAAGAAAACAAAAAAAGAAAGAAAGAATAAGTGTTTCATGGAAAATATTCCAGGCTAAAACATACTTAGATCTTAGATTTCTGCACTGCTGTGCTCCAACAGCAGGTATTTTGCATTACTCCACTTCAGCTTTAAGTATTGCCTCTTGCAGAAAAATAACAACTTCTGCCCCGAGTGTCTTGCAGGGTGAATTGCCCAACGTTACAGCAATATCAGAACTCCAGATGAGATGGGGAGGAGACTGAGACGCTGGTTAAAATAAAGCAGCTGGTTTAATGCATGATGTCAATAGGGTGAGAACAGAAGGGAATCGGAGATCCTCTCGGTGCAGGCTTGCTAATTAAAGCGTGTACACAGCTAGCACTCTTAAAACAGTTGTCCTTAGGACTCTGGTCTTCAGGCTATATCTTGGGAGATAACAACAACCTGGAGTGAACAGAACTTGGTCTGCCTCATCCCTCGATCCTCTTGCCAGACTCATAGTGTTCTCTGGGAAAAATAATCAGGGGTCTGGAGAGCCCTGGCTCATCAGCTGGCATTTTTTCGTGGCTGTTCTTCAGGGAGAGACTTTAATCCCTAAGTGCCTGTTAGTGTCGGAGTGATTCTTGCTGGGAGAAGATCTGGACCCACTGCACCATTGCTCCCATGGAGACTCAGAAGGGATTTTAACACCAGTAATGTTGCTGGTTTCTTCTTCCAGTGGAGGCCAAGCAACCAAAAGCACAGAGGAAGAGATGTCCCGGCTTGCAGATCACAAGAGCATCATGTTCATGCTCCTGTTGTTACGAATGGGAAGCAATGGTTGTTGCAGAACAGGGCGTCTTCTCCTCAGGCCTGAGGCATGCTTCGTACCACAGATCCTTCACATCACTCTCAGACGTGGGATTTAGAGAAGAGCCAACTGAAGTGCCTTGGCACCAAGACCTCCGCCATGCTGAGCCTTTCTTTCACAATCTAATCCTATGACTACTGGTCTTACTGCTTGCTCCTTCCATCCAAGGATCACACAAACATAAATTAAGTCCCACAGTATCATTACAATGCATTATTATCCCCATTTTACAAGAAAGGGAACTGCGGCACATGGCAATTGAATCCTTTGTCCCGGGTCACACAGTGAGTCACCGTCACAGTCTCAAGCAGACTCTGAAGCCCTTCCTCCTTCACACTAACCACTAGAGCTTGAATTTCCTCAAAACCTGCTTGCTCTAATTTATTAACCACGGTTTTACTGAAGCTGCAGACCTGTTCCACAGCGGTCAGAAACCACAGAAGGCATTCGGGTCCCAGCGTGGCTGCCAGGCGAGGCGTGAGGGCTCCAGCGAAGGGAGAGCTGAAACATCTCGTGCCTCCCAAGAACCTTCTGAGATGAGAAAAACTTCTGAAGACAACTTCAGATCTGTTCCATCATCTCCCTGTTGCCCAGCACCTGAAAAGTTACATCCAGGTGAATCAAAATTTCAAGCTCTATTGTCCTGATAACAGAGCTGGCTACAAAGGAAATTAATGAATAATAATTTCAAGAAGGGATTTAAAATTTCCATTTTCATTTTATTGTCAAAGTAAATATATTTTTATGAAGAACAAAAGAAAATATACAGAATTGTAACTTATGTACACTGGCTTTATAGGTATTTTTGTTTCCAATTTACACAAATTTTGATACGTTATTAAAAGATATTTTATATAGATATGCATCTATGTACAGTTTTATTTACATACATTCATAGGATGTGATATAAACCAGTCAATAGATGATAGTTCATTTATATTAATTTCTAGAGGACAAAAGGAATGCATTTGCTTTAGCTAGACCTGCTGTTCTTGCACAGCGTGGGCTCCTGCTCTGCCTAGTGCTAGAATCGCCGTTTCCTATCTCCCATTTTGCCAACAAAAAGACAAACAGATGCCGTCTGCGAATGGAAAGGAAATGCAACATCCATTATAAAATTGTTCCTAATTACTGAATTCTATTTTCTTCTAAAGCTTCTTACAATTGCCAGAGTTCAAAAGGAAAAACAAAACACGAAGAAACACAAACAAAATCACTTGCCTGCTACCATCCGATTATTTGTTTAAATTCCCTTCTTAGCCAGCTACCACACAAATTTGTTTCTTTTGGCTACTGTTCTCACCCATTCGCCCACCCCAGCTGCATGGAGCTCTGACATGGCTGTCAGTAAGGAGAGGATTAGCACTGAAGATCACCCTTGGACAGAAGATCTCATGGTGCTGTCCCACCAGGCCACAATACCTCCCACCCTCCCGTGGGTATAGGTACATCCTACAAGACTCTGCCAACCAGTGGATGAACAAAGACCTAGCTCCAACTTGTGAGGCGCTGACTTGCAGTGGATGCTCAGGATGCCCGGTGCTCACCAGGCACCTCCGGGGCTGGCGCTCTGGTTTCTCCCCCAAGATCACACAAGAGGACAGGCACAGAGACAGCTTCCGGCTGCTTTACGTGCTAGACAACAGCTCTTCTGCTAAAGACAGTGGATGCTACAAACCAGAGTCAAAGGAAAGCAGCACTTCCTTCAATGCATGAGCATCCTTTCACCCCACAACAGCACAGGACAGGAGAAACATGCACACAGTACGCGGTCAGCCACACCAAAAGGCTCCACTCCAAGCCATTTCATCCAGTCTGAGCTTCTGGGTTTGCTTGGGGTATGCCTTTGCTTAAATATATATATATGTATGTATGAATATATATACATAAATATTTATATATAGCCCTAGCCAAGGCAAAGGTAAATGTGAGACGGAGAAATCAGAGAGGCATGGAGACACATTCCGGCGCTCTCCATGCCTTGCCTCCCCCTGTCCCCGACTCCCACTGTTCCTCCTCCTATGGCCAGCCCCTACAAATCCTTGGCTCAGGCAACCCAAAAACAAAGGAGTTGTTTTCATCTCAAAAGGAATTTGCTGTTTCCAAACTGGACAAATAGAGCAGCTTAATAAAAACTCACAATGAATGGCCTGTACATGAGCAAAGCCCTCAGGAATGCCAGGGCTATAATTAACTAGCAGCAAGCAACTCTTACATTTTCCTGTGCAGCAGAAAACAGCTAAAAATAAAACACTGTAATTTCCAAAAGAAGCAGCAGCAAAGGAGGAAAAGATAGAAGGAAAATAACATCCTTAAAGAAAAAAAAAAAAAAAAAAGACAAAAAGGAAGAAGCACCCCCCTTCCCCTGACCCAAAAAGAACTTCATTCTCAAATCATCTTTGAAGGACATGGGACACTCAGACATGGTGGTATCAAGTAACAGCATTGACTGTTCTGTGGAGACAAATAAATTATCACTAGAAATATAGTGAGCAAAGTGCTGTCATCGGCTGTTGTAGGATGGCTGGGCGGGAAGGGGAAAGCGGGACCAATCAGTTCACAGAGCGGACGGAGCGGTTGCTTCGTGGGAACCGATGCACCTTGACATGTTTGGACAAGTGGTCACTTCGAGCAAACTTCTTCTCGCAGACAGGACACTGATAGGGTTTCACCCCCGAGTGGGAGCGCCTGTGCCGGGACAGCTCATCTGACCTGGAGAACCTGCAAGAGAAGGGAAGCCTTTTCATATAAATGTTTTTTTTACATTGCTAAGTCTCTCACAGCGGAAAAAAAGTCCCCTCGGGCAACTGGGAGACTCAGCTTGCGGCAAAGCCCAAACATGCGAACTGAAAGGGACACACAACAGGGCCGGTCTGGTCCCAACTGACAGTCAGCAGCACTGATGGAAACACACAAGTATCAACGTCATCCCCCGTCAGCTCTGGACTCAGAGCAATGCATCGAGGCGATGTTTGTACGAACCTTGCCCTATACCCAATAACATGGGTATAGCTCAACAAAAACAGCACTGCTCTTGATTCCTCTGCCAGTCCCCTTCAAAGCCTGTCCCGCAACCTCTCTCCTGCAAATCCAAGCACAGACCCTTCCCAAGCAGAGGTAACAACCAACATCCTGCAGGTGAGGTCCAAGCTCCCACTGACATGAGCACAACAGACATCCAGCAATTGCACCTGGTTTGAGATGGACCCCAGATAACAGCTGGACATAGCTACCCAGAAGCTACATGGCTTGTCAGATCTAGCTGAAAAATTGGCTTTTGTATGAGCTCCTGCAGGCTAAATAAAGAGTCATTAACACCTCAGTACCAGAGATGCTCAACATTGTAACAGCTGAAATCCAGGTGGGCCCCAACAGCCATTAGCATAGTTACTTCATGGGTAAATTGAAATCAAGACTGAGCCTTTAATTACCAAAACTGTCTCCCAGAGTCATTTCAATTTTAGATATTTCCCACCTTCCATTGCCACAGAAAAATCCTCAAATAGCCACCGTGAATCCCACAGGCTTTACTGAACTCAAATCAGCTAATCCTTTGGTCTTAACAGTGGGGCTGGCTCTATTTCCAGCTTGGATGTGACTGGAAGCCACAGGGTTAATTAATAATGTCACAATAAAACAGCCCTGTCCAGATGGGTACAAAAAATTTGCTGCCTGACAAAGGGCAATTAAGTGTTTTGTTGCCAGAGCAGTAACAAAGAGCGGCACAGAAATAGAGCTTGCAAGAAATGGTATCAGCTGTTTATTTACAATAAATAAATGAAGTCATGGGCACTAGCTGAATAAATGGGGGAAAGAACATGTAGAAAAATGTGCCCTTCTGGAGCAAAATATCTCATCACTAACAGAGTGAGTATGCTATTTTTATGAAAGGGGGAAAACAGGACCGCTGGGCTCCTATGAATAAGTCCTTCATGCAAGAAAAATAAGTTTCCACATAAAGGCTTTAATTAGCTCTGATCTCCCGCTGCCAGTTGAGGAACAGGGTGCAGGCACTGGGAAAGCTGGGAACGGTTTCCTTAGTTCCTGCAACTCTTCAGTCTGGTGATGCTACCCAGGGAGCGTTCAGCCAGCACAAAGCAGATGCAGATACTCAATGTGGGTAAGGTATGGTGGGGATGTATCTCTTCCAGGGGCTTTTACTGGGGAGATTCCTTCACCCATTCTCTTCCTTTCCTCCCTTTCCTTGCTTTGGTATCCCCACGGTGAAAGAGTCAAATTCACCATTAGGAGCAACAGGCAGATGCCCTCATGGAGCCATCAACGCCATCAACCCGTCGTTGTCTGGGGCACATCTTCTTCATACAGGCTATGACACAGGTTTCTCTTCACCCCTAGTACTTGCACATTTGCTTTCTCTAGCACCCCTGCTCCTTCCAGCCATGGCTTACCAAAACCACAGTCTGGACCTGGGAGCAGGAGGGCCAGGGATTTCTCCTGAGTCCTTAGCAGTGAGCTAGTCCCAGTGCCACATCCCTGGAGGGATGCTTTTGTGGAGCTGCGAGGGAGTGAGACTAAGCGTCTTTCTGGAGAGGGCAGGATGTTGCCTGTGCAGACTGCCTCAGCAGGACTCAGTGCTGGACAAGGAATGGACCTGTTGCCAGTGGTGGCAACCACATCTAGGGAAAAGAGGGAGCAGAGAGGGAAAAGCACCTTTGCAAAGACCCGTCCTCTTATATATAGGCTTATCACCCAAAGGAGTAAAACCAGATGTGGCTGGGTTGCCTTGTCCCATGTCCTTGGCCATTAAGGTCACCACCTGCAACAGAAGTGCAGTAGCACATGTCTAATCCTGCACAAGAGCTCTGCAAGTGCATTTTGATGGGAATTGCATGGATGGTGAGGGAGAAAGAGGCGCATGTCAGGAATGAGCAGCTCCACTCATACCCTGGGAGCTCGGATGAGTTCATCCGATAAAAATACACTCTGCCTCATAATGATGTCCTTAGCTGAAGAGGCAGGAATGTTGCAATACTGTTCCCCAGCAGTCATGGAAAGATCAACTTACAGAGCTCACAGAAATAAACCTCAAGCTGTCGGTGTGTTTACGAAAAAACAACGCAAAGGTTAGGACAAGGAAGCTGGGAGGATCTGGTGGCCTGGTTCTGCAGTGAAATGATATTTGCAGCATGTTCTGGCACTGAGGTCACCCCAAGAAATCTGCAAATAATCCCCAGGGAAATGCCAAATTCAAACAAAAAAAAGGTACCCTTAGGAGCACCTCACTATCCCAAGTCACTGCCATTTCCAGAAGGATTCTTCCTTCAAAAGAAAGGTGGAAGGATCTGGGCAATCCCACAGCAACTAGAATTTCTTTCATCCTTCTATCTTGTGGGACCCCAAAGGACCTGTAACTACATCTCCCTTGAAGACAAATCCTAGAGCTCCCTGATGTGTAGGATGTGTACTGTGTCTCCCGGCCATACGAGGACATTGCTATGTGGCTTACAGGGCAAGAAAGGACAATAGCTTCAGCCTGGTACTCCATGGAACCTACCATGGCCACCAGCCATTGAGACTCACTCAGGCTGTTCCTCTCCTCCACAGTGGTGGGGAGGCTCTAGATTCACCCTGCCCATCCCCAAAGCACCGCTACAGTAAACCTCCTGCGCACCTGCAAACCCCTTTGCACAGCACCAGCAAAAGAGGCCAATGCAAGACGCCTGCCCTGACCTGTCCCATGCATGGTCCTCCCCACGCTGGCCCAGTCCCATACACGCTCCTGACCACGTGCGTTAGAAGCCTTTAAACCCTCCCTACAAAACCAGGTAGAGCTTGTATTGCACGCTGTCACCTGCAGAGCTGTCTGTGGGGAAGCGCCTCCAGCCCAACAATGTGGCAGGGCATTTAAAGGCGATTGCCTAATCCCCCAGGCCTTACAACAACCGCAGCTTTGTACACTGCTGCGCCATCAGAGGCAAAGCGAGAGCTTCTTCTGCTGCATGCTGTACCACGGCTGCTGGGGACTGGCCCACGCTGCAGCTCAGCTTTTTGGTCAAGGCTGTCTCAGGAGCCGCACTAACCAGAGGCTGCCGTGTGCCAAAGGTATAAGCTGGCATGACACGGATCAGCGCGCCGACCGGTACAGCGGGGTATCGAACGCAACGGGTCACCGGCCACTTATGAACACCTCTCTGCAGCCTGCCGAAAACAGCTCTTGCCCTGTGCCAAGGAAGGGCAGAAGCAAGCAGGGTTCAGCCTCCTCCAGGGAGGCACGTGGGGCTCTCCCACTGTCCTAGGGGTTAGCAAAAGGGGTTGCGGTGTGCACACCCCTACCTTGGCGCATTTAAAGCATCCAACTTCACCATAGCAGGGCTGCCCACAGAGCTGGGAAAGCTTTAATCCCCCACAGCTCAGCCACTTTGTGCTAGGCAACACTTTGTTTTGTTTTTGAAATTACTGTCTTCAGTGAGGTCAGATCTTAAGTGTCTTTGGTGAAAAAATAAATACACAAGCACAAGAATGCAGGGAAAAGAGGGGGAAAGCAGAGCCCAGGAGTGTTTTAGTGCTTAAATTAATTTGAGATGATATAAAACTGGGAGCAAACAGAGAGTCCAGATGCATTTGACTTAAGTCATGTGAGATCTCAGCTCTCGCTGAACTTCTGGAAAAGGTAAACATGCTTTATTGATGAAAGGGGACTGAGCAATTCAGCGCTCAATTGGGTCTGGCCTTTGACGTGTGAGCAGCATGTAGGGGATGTGCAGGAACCTCAGGCCAGTGCTAAGGATTGCTGTGAGCACAGCAAGCAGCTTGCCAAGCGCTGCCTCTCCTGCTGGCTATAAACCTCCCCCCTCGGCACAGAGCCCTTCCAAAGTTTGGGGGTGTTGGGGATTGGGGTACCAGCCTGGGCTGTGAAATGCAATGAGACAAACAGCAATAGAGAGTTTGAAAAGCCCTTCCAGCAGCTGTTTGTGGACAAGACACACATTCCTCGTAGCGAAGGTGATTAATTTCTCATCCCTGCTGGGCTCCTCATCTTTAAAAAGTTGTGGCTGGCTGAGAATGAAAGTTCAGGGTGCTCCCAGTTGCAGGACCTGCACTCCTCTTGGCCCACCTTACACCTGCATCCTGCTTTTGATTCACACCATTCGCTGTAACGCTGGGAGAAGGCAGGCACCCCGGTGTAAATTCAATCTCCACCCCTTACCACTTAATATTTTTTCTAAATGTCCCCCTTGGTTTTGCAGCCTGGGAAACACCAGTTCTGTAGTAAGACAGAGCTGGAGAGGGTCACCCACAGGCAACACTTCAGGCTCCTGATCTTGAGCCACAAAAGTCACTGGGAGGGTTGGTATAAATCTCAGCGTGGATCAGACAAACCCTCAAATGCCACATGCATTTGTCACAAAAATGAGAGTTTTGCTCACATCCCAGCGCAAGGAAAGCCAACATGACACCCACAGGCACGTTCACAGGCAGGAGGCACATCTGCTGCCTGTGCGCACGTACTCTGGCAACAAAATAAAAAGGAACGAGTGCCTCTACTGCAGGTCAGGAGCAAACCAGCCTGCGGCTTATGGGACCAATCAGCTAAATAACATGGCTTTAATTTCAGTGCATGCTGAGCAGCAAGCCACTGAGCCTGGCTCATGAGAAGTGCCACCGGTAGAAAAGGAAAGAAAAACACCACCGGTTTGTAGAACCACCATAAACTGAAACAGGAAAGAAATTCATCAAAGAAATTAATTGCATTGATCTCCTCAGTCCTTCCGAGAGGCAAACTTCAGACTAGTCCAGTTGGGGAGCAGAGGATTCAGCCCCATTCTGACCTTTTCCCTCAAACCAATCCAGCCATCTCTAACTGCTGCATGTCTCACATACTTGCATTTTTACACAACCCTCTCCTGTTACTTTTTACCTCGTCTGTTCCCCATGATCACAACCCATTTCCTCATTAGACATTGCTCGCTGAAGCTCTGCAGGATATTCTTTGAAAGAAGTCCTGTTTAATTTAATACAAGAGAGTTAAGATTTTGTTTTTCCCATCTTCATTTGTGGTGCTGTATATCAACACTTGCCAGCAGGCAGGCTAGTAATACAGCTAATTGGAAAGAGGGAGGAAGGCTTCTGTCAAAGTTTCCTTAAAATAAGAAGTTGATTTTTTTAACAAAGTTTTAATTTTTCAACTAGTATTAAAAAAAAAAATTTAAAAAAAAAATCAAGAGATACCCTCTGCGAAACGTTTTGCTCAGTCAAACCTGCAATCTTTCATTCAAGCAATGCTTAACTCCACCTCAGCCTTCTGGTTATGTTGTTACATCTGACAGCTTTTTGCAACTTTGAGTGGTACCCACGCATTTTTCTGAATTAACACAGAGAATAAAACCCAGAGCATGCCAGAGTGTCACTGCCAGCATTTCCAGAAGGAGTGGGATGGAGTGCGTTTTCTATATAACCGCAGAGAATACTGCTCTTCTTAACCACGCTTGCTTATCACGGCCCTTCAGTGATCCTGTTTAGCCCCATGCAGTTGGAGCCACACGCAGCCGTGCAGTGATCCTGCCCTATTCCATCCAGTTCACTTACAGCCCTCAGCTGGTACCAGCCAAGCATCTGCTGCAACTGGTGTGTTGCAACCAGACCAATGTGGACACAAGGTATTGCCTGCTGTAACAAGCTTAATCTGACCCTCTTGGAATGAAATACAAATTACGATGGACTACTTTTATTTTTTTAAGACACTTAAACAGCTGGTCCCAGCAGGTGATGCTTTAATATTTAATTTATCAAAGCCCCTGCATTACCTAACAGGAAGAAAAAGGTCTTAATTCTCAAACCAACCGAACAAGTTTTGGGAACAGAAACAGTTTATAAATCAGAGTGCAAAGCTACTTGCTTGGTAAGTTAGGTCAAGTGAGCAAAAAGGGGACGAGGGATAGGACTGTGCTGCACCCCAATACTAACCTCCATCCACAACCCGGCCACGTGCATGCAAAAGGCTTTTCTCCTGTATGCCTCCTCAGGTGGGCTTTCAAATGGCTGCTTTTCGTGTACATCTTGGTACAACCAGGAAAAGAACATTTGTGCATTTTAATTAGTTCTGCTGCAGGGTTCTTTTGAAATTTCTGACCCATGATGATTCCTGTCTGACCCTGGATCATGCCTCCTGGCCCAATTGGCTTGGCGGCGATGGGGACAGGAGCAATGCGGACAAATTTAGAGGACAAGTTCAAATTGGACGACTGAACTATCTGAGGCACAAGGGCAAATGTCTGTCCTTGGATGTTGACGAGGAGCTGTGCAATTTTAATGTTCTCTTGTGCTGGTCCTTGGGAACTGGGGCTCGTGTTGGACTCCTGTTTGACCTGTACAGGCTGAATTTGGAGCATAACTGGTATCCCATTCTCCAGGGACATTCCTCCATTTTGAACTTGGCCACCTTCCGTTGAGCTGCTCAACTGTTCATTTTTACTCTCTTTTAAACTAGCGCTAGGTAACATATGGTCTTTTTGCTGTAGCGAAGCAACAGAAACTTGGCTGCAAGCTCTCAAGTCCTTGGTCTCACTTTTAGGTCTTTCTTTGAGCTCCAACTCCATGTTCTCCTCCAGAAATTCCTCAATTTCCTCAAGTGTGGGCTGAAATGGTCCTGAGTCTTCCATATCCACAGCAAATTCAGGCAACCTGAAGTACTCCTCTTTCACTATCGGCTGAAGTCTCCTTTTGTCCCACCATGACGCAGCGGTGTTTCCCAAAGATGCCTGGGACAATAAGTAGTCTAAGATACTGTCCTGACTTTCCGCACTGGACGTGCTTCCATAGCTGGAGCTGAGAACCTGGGAGTCAGGGCTGGAACAAGAACAAAAGCTGGACGAGTCGCTGTCATCTTCTGACAGGGGAGAGGGCAGCATTTGGTAGGACCTCACCCCTGCTGTCATGTCCCCAAAGTATCCAAGAGAAGATCTTGTAGATGAAAAGGATTCATCAGTAGGCAGCAAGTGATCCACCATTCCTGGGCGATCTCTTATGGATATCCCAACAGCATATACCAGGCGGCAAAAGTTCAGGTAAGAGCCTGAGTGTAGGAAAACAAAACAGCAACAGTCAGAAGTTGGTTTCATCATTTATCTCCATGAACTAAAGCTCACAAAGCCCTCTAGCTCACAGGAAAGTCCAAAGCATCTAGTCTCACCGAGTACACATGCTGCTACACGCTTTGATACGTCTCCACCACCCCCTAAGGACTGTCAGGGCCGAAGCATTTTGCAGGATTGCACCACGTATTTGCAAAAGAATTCTTTCAGAAATCGTTTCCCAACTGTGTGCGCTCTAGATTTACAGCTCCCTTCCAGAATATTACTGGCAAGAGAAAATAAATTATGGGCTTTCACTTAACAGTGAAACCTAGAGCCAAAGAAGGGAATGGGGAGAAAAAATAAAGTGTTGAAATTTTTACCACCCAGAAAAACAAATAAAAAAAGAAGTTTATTGCTGGTGGTCATAAAACACAAATCCTTTCCTTATCTTGTAGCTTTCCACCAACCGTATTTTTAACTTCCTCAGTTCCACAAATATAGGCTAATCAGCATAATGCAAGGATCAATCTGTCAGGAGCCAAAAATATTTACTGTGCTTCAGCATTTACTAGGCGGATTTTCCCCTCCAGATGTAATGAATCAGTGTGCCGACGTCATCATCACCTGCACTGCCCTTAATAAGGCTGGCACTGCGCTGAGCTAATTACCATGTCCTGGCAAGCCAGCTGGTGGCTGGTTTCACCTCATCACTCCATACTCCTTTCTCTCCGGGTACGGAGGTTGAGGTGATCTGAACCTTACGCCAGTTGCTAAACTGGGAGGGCTCGTACAGACCCCCGGCATCTCAATCTGCCGTGACCCACAGTGGGCAGCCATGCTCCCAGTTTCCCCCCAGTATCGAGGCGGCGAGCGGGTACCATCCCGCAAGCCCCTACTCACGTGAGCCATAATCCCGCTGCAACCCCACGGAGGCACAAGGGCAAAATCCATCCTTCCTGCTGCAGCCCACCGCAACGCTCGCCGACAGCGGCGGCCATCCTGCACTTCCCCAGTTAAGCCAAGCAAACTTCCTAGAAAGGTTTCTGGGGAGGGAAAGGCAGGACGGGCATCTGCGTATTCAGGTTTTTTCCCCCCCCAGAGGAAAAAAAATAAATTGCTTACGGACAGAGACTATGCCTCTTAGAGAGCAAACGCAGAGACCTCCGGACGGAGCGAACACTAGCCCTCAGTCATTCGCTCAAGGTGACTGATTGAAAACAGAGCTGTATATGTGCATAATAAAACAACTCTTTCTGTGGAAGGTATGTGGACTGCAGAGATAGAAGTCATTTGATCAGCCTATGAGGTTTTGTGTGTGTGTGAATTAGGAGGCATGTGACCCAGCGTGAAGGAAATGCCAGTCAATCTTGTTACACGCTGTCATTTTCCACAGGCTCTGCCGCTGCGCTTTGGACGCTTTGCCATGAATAGTCAATAGCTCCCAGTTTTGTGCAGGGAAGGGGATGGTTGTTACTGCTCTTGCAGAGCATCCTTGCCGCCTGATCTCCAAAATCTGCCCTGTCTTTGCCTTCTCTGGAGAAAAATCAAAACATGTCTATGTGCTCAGTGCTGCAGCGAACACAAAGTGAGGTATTTTCTACAACACCCTTAAAAAGCTCCATCCCATTGGCAGCATCTATTAATATTTCACAGGAAACGGGGGGAAAAAAACATATTTCTTAAAGATACAGTTTCCTCCTTCAAAAGCACATGGAGGAAGTAGGAGCAGGTCGAAAGACTTAAAAGTAAGATTGCACATTTTCCTGGTATGCATGGTCTGTCAGTCAGCTATGCCTCTGAACTGATAATGAAATACCCACATGTGCCGAACACGAGGAAGTTCAAACAGAGGTTAGTGGCTGTTTTGTGACCTTAGCCTATAATAATTTCTTAGAGTAAAAGTGAAGAGTCAGAAGAGCCGAACTATTTCTAACACACAGGACTTCTTTTTTTTTTTTTTTTAAAATCTCTGTGTTGACAGAAAGTTCCTCCAGCAGAAGTTCCAGAGCTGGGCTATTCCCAGTTTTGAAACAGAAAACACAATCTGCTTCTGAGAAGTTTGTACTGGCTTCCAGTAAGAACTCACCCAAGCACCTTGTTCCTGTCTTGCACCAAAAACTGGTGACTGCCTTGTGAAATGTGGTGCAGAAAGGAGGACTTGCCCTCAGACGGTTTCCAATCCTCCCTCCTATGTCTGCATTGTTCCAGCCTGAACTTCTGAAGAATGGTGCTCTGAGTGAAATCTGGACTGCAACGTGGTTTTTTTTCTAAGAAAAGCTGGCGTGCTCTGTGCATGCAGGGAAAGAGCGTGCACCAAAAGCAGTTGGTAAAGTTTGTTTGCTTGGTTTAAAAAAAAAAAAAAAAACAAACAAAAAAACCACCAACTTCAAGTTTTCTTTAAATGGCTGCAAAAACTAGGAAGCCACATATCAAAATAGCCATACATTCCGCTGGGAATAGAACTAAACCCTAATTTGAATAAGGGCTGAAAGGAGGGGGAAAAAAAACCCCAACAAACTCCTAGCAATTGCTGTGAGCAACGTACCTCAAGCAGAAAACAGCCAGCACGCGTATTTCCCCATCTGACAAGGAGCAATGCCACTTGGTGTAACCAGAGTAATTTTAAGAAGAGAGGGGACTGTCAGAGGCAAATAGATCCAGGCACATCACGGGCCAGATCTGCTTTCTGTGCACTCTCAAAACTTGCAGAGCAGCCAAGAGGATTTTGGGGAATGCCTGGAATGCAGGATCGGGCCCGGGCTGTATTTTATCCTAAAGGCCAGACTAACAACCAAAAGGCTTTCATCCCCACTTCGCCTGAGGACACAGCCAAAACCAGAAGATTAAAAAACAAAACCAAAAAAAGGCAGGGCTGCACAGGGCATGAAAACTAATGATGCTGTTTACATAAAGTACTTTCATCTCTAGGAGCCCTGAAAACACGTTAGAAATGTGTAAGCACCTATAGAGGGACCTCAGTGCCTGAGCCACTGAAAATCAGCCTCTTCTGGAGTGAAATACAGCAGCTGTTCAACGGCACACGGCAGCACGACGGTCTCCAACTTTTAAGAGTTCCCTGAGTTGTTATGATGTCCCTTCTGCCAGAAACATGTTGTTCCGTTTAAAACCTGTCTATCTAATCGCCAGCTAAAAAAAAATAACGACCAAAAAAACCCTCAAAACCAGAGAAGGCATATTCTGACTCAGAGTAACATTTAAATGGTAAGTCCTGGGAACTTGCTGAAACACAGGGACATATTTCCCAGCCTATCATTTCTGGACGGTCAGTCCAGCGCGACTGATAGCCCGGCGGTATATGGGCTCAGATACGCTGACAGTCATTTCCTATGTATACTGCTACAGCTTTTTCTCGTTTAGGACTAATCTCTTCGGGGTTTTCTCTTGTTCCCTAGAAGATTTTAAATCTGTTCAGGCTGACTCCTGCTCCACAGACGGAGCCATAGACCAGGCAGTGAAGCAGGCCCAGCGTTTCTAGAAATTAAAATAGAAATGCATGGGGGAAAAAACCGTAAAAATAGTAATAAAGTAAAAGATGCCAAGAGCCAGGAGGAAACCCATTTGCTCTCGTCCCTTCTGCAAAGTGGCTGTGCTGCTCCCCGAACACGGCGGGGAGGAGGGGGGGTTGTTTAGGGTCTCCCCGTTTGTTTGTTTTCTCCAAACCCATCGCCTCTGGGAAGCTGCAGAAACGTTCCCAAAGCCTTATTTTCTAGAAGCTAACCCCCCTCCGCCCCCAAACTTTGACTTCCACAAGGGGAAGCACTTTATCTGCGGCGGGCGCTGGCGGCGGCCCCCCCAGCGCGCCCCCGGGCTGAGCGACCGGCAGCGAAGGGTGCCCCGAAATAACAGGGGCGCAGCATCAGCTCCCGGGCAGTGAAAGCAGGCGGGGGGGGGCAGACACAACTCCCACCCCCGCACACGCACAGCCAGGTTTCCACGGCTGCGAAGCATTTGCTTGTTTCGTTTTTGGTTTGTGTGTTGGGTTTTTTTTTTGTTTGTTTGTTTTGGTTTGGGGTTTTTAAATTATTGTTTTAATCGTTTTCCGGCTCACTCCATCACTTTTCCGGCGGCTTTGGGGATCCAAGCTCCCCAACACCCCCCCCCCCCCCGCGGCATGGTCCCCTGGTCGCGATGACCGGGAGTAACCCGCCCCCCCCCCGTCACTCCGTGGCACGATGCACCTCCAGTCTGCAAACAGCCCCCCCGCCCCCGGCCAGCTGCGCCGCCGAGGGGGGGCGGATTTAACCTTCCACATCCCCCCGTGACCGCGCAGCAGCGGCACAGACCCCACCGGTCCCGGTGGGCGTCCGTGTGTGCCCCCCCCCGCCCCCCCCGGCCGCTGGTGCTGCGGCAGCGGGGCGCAGGGGCACCGCCGGCCGGCCGCGCGCCCGCGCAAACCTCCGCGCCCCTCGCGCGCCCTCACCTGAACTCCTCTGCGAGCCGGGCCGAAAATGGCAAGACCGACGGGAAGAGTGCAAAAGCAGTGAAAAAGAAAAAGAAAAGAAAAACAAACCAAAACCACAAAAAAAAAAAAAAAAAAAAAAGAAGGGGAAAAAAGGGAAAAATAATTGGAAAACCCAAAACCAGTGAAAACGCCAAGTTAAACAAAAGCCCCGCACTACGGCAGCGGCGGGGCGCGGAGCGGCGGCGGGCGCAGCTCCCCCGGGGGCGGGTGCGCGGCTGCGGAGCGCGGCCCCGCTCCCGTAGTACTATATCCCCCTCACATGACGGGCGCCCGGCGGCGCCGGGGGAGGCCGGGGAGAGGCTCGACCGCGTCCGCCGCCGCCATTGGCCCCGCCGCGGCGGAGGCCGGCCCGCCGCCGGCCTCAATGGGAGCCGCGGCGCCGCCCGGCCCCGGGGCGGGGCGGGGCGGGGCGGGGCGGGGCGGGGGCGCGAGCGCCGGGGGAGCAGCGGGTCCCCGGGGGTGGGCGAGGCCCGTGCCCTCCCTGCGGCGCCACGGCCTCGCTCATGGGGGGCTTTCGTCATGCTGGAAGGTGCCGGGTGTTGGGGTACCCCCCCCCCCGGTGCTAGTACAGTCACTACTGCGTTTTTCCATAAATACGTATATTATTTTTATATACGTGTACACACGCTATAGTTACACAGTGTTCAGCATGGATCAGGATCCGCGTTTAACTCCTGCAAAGGCAAAGCCCAGCTGAGGAAGCATGCAGGGGTGCCAGCTGCAGTAGCAGTGAGTTTTTTCTGTTCAGTCAGTGGTTTTTCAAATTCAGGGTTGTTTTTTTTTTTTATTTTTCAGGTCCCTGGGAAGGTGCAGGCCAGGATACCAGAATGCGGTCTTGTGACAACAGGGCTGTGCACCTTTTTTGAGGGCTGCATGGGACAGAGCACCATCCCTGCTCTCCCACTGAGGGACTGTGGGCCTCAGGGCTGCAAATTGCTGTCCTGCAGGAAAAATTAAGCATTATCCTCATTTGACGATTTTAGGGGGGGAAACTGAGGCACAGAGGGTCAAACCAAACATCTATGGCAGAACCAAGCCACAGTTTCCTCTCTTTTCAACTCCAGCCCAGGGCCTTAAACTGGCAAAAATATTCTCCACCTGCATTGCTTCAGAATTGCCAGTAACACGTTTCACAGTTTGGCAAACGTAACCCAGCCTCTTCCCAAGAGGACGTTCAGCCTCAACAAGTGACGGCAGCCACAGAGGTGACCCCACGGGTGCTGCCTCACCCCGGTGGGTATCGCCAAAGGACCCAGGGGTGCTCAAGGCTCTGCTCTCATGCACAGACCTCGCTCTTCCTCTCCACGTTATCTCAATGAATAATGCATATATACAGGCTCATCAAATTCCTAGATACTATATTTATACAAAAACATCAGGGCCAAATTCTTCATTACTGTAACTTCACTGATGTAAAAAGCATTACATCAGTAAAAATGCTGGCCTTAAATATTTTTATCCAAAATAGATTTTTGGCAAAGTTTGCTTTACTGCTTTCTCTCAATTAAAAACCCTGTTCCCTGAGAGTAGGTGAAGTTCAGCTTGATGCAATGCAAAGGGCATGAGATTTAGATACAGCTAAAATCCCAAGCCCTCAAGACTGGGCTTAAATGGAATTTGAATTGATGGCTGTACAGATATGAAATTCCCTTATGATTTTTATTACCATGAAAACAACCAAAAGTTACAATCTTAGCTTTAACATTATTATGACCTACATACGCATTGGGACACATTAGAGGTTTCTCTAAATTTTGTTTCTCCACGTGCAAAAGACAATTTCTTTGTATTTTAGTCACAGTAGTTCCTGACTTTCTCTAAATTGCTGGGGAGGCAGTGAAATCCCTATTTACCTTACATGGAAATAAAATGGTGTGTGTCCCAGTTCTGCTTCTCAAGTTTCATCCATTTTACTAGGCCCACAACCTTTCCACTTACCTAAAAGTACCACTCAAGGCTGGGTGCATCGCCCACCACACAGCTACAGGACTGTGCCATTAGCTGTTGCTGAAGCTAGCCATACAAAGGTGTGATGTTTTCAGTGGGCTCAAACAAATGCAAACGTGTGCTGCTGCTGGAGATGCCCAGCCACCTTCCCTTGTGCCGGCACCATCCCTTGTGTGGCTGCGCACCGCGATGGAGAAGGGATCCGGTGCTTTTTCACATCTGAAGAACCCTACAGAGCATCTTACCCATTCAATATAAGGCAACAGTAATCACTGGGAGGTGAAATGCAATGGAAATAATCAGGCAAGTGTAACTAAGGCTTCTGTATTTCTCCCTGAGAATTCCCTGGAAAAAATATTAAAAATGCAGGCAGGCAGCACACAGTGCTTGGGAAGTGAGTCCAGAGTATCCAGGATGAACCCCTGACCTGAGCTCGCTCACGCACTATGTGACATGTTCTGGACGCACCAAACTTTTTGCATACATCCAGATCCCTTTGCCATGCACATAGTATCAGCTGCGCTGGGAAACTTCAGCAAAGCCCTTGTGCCTACGTTAAGTGACTGTGCCTTAGGCATTTCTGGGTGTCCAGCACTCTTGTAGAAGTTACTGCCCTGACCAGGCTATTGGACATCAGGACACTCCGGACAAATATCCAAAGTCCTCTTTTTCTGCCCAGGCAAAATTTCTAGACAGAGACAAAGGACACGTTAAAAACAAACAAACAGGATATACGATAGCACAAGTTCTGATATCTCACCTTAGCGTAAAGAATTTCACTTCTGCACCAACCCGTCATTGTACAACAAAGAATAAGGAGAAAACATGCAAAACTCACTGTCACTTGGAGCCTGGATCTGGGGTCATCCTTGGTGAAACATGTCCACAGGTTCATCATCTACAGCGCCTTTTCTGAGCAGAGATTTTGTCTGCAAAATCTTCTTTCCCAGGATGATCCCATTGTTTTACCCATGAGCTTGCTGTAAGGGCCTCCAAGCACAGTCCTGGTTTTGGGGTCCACAGGAGCACTTTGGGGCTTAAACCCAAAATTGAGAATTACAAGCTACGGTGGCAGGTGCCAGCCTCTGGGCTGACTCAGCCACTTCTCCATCCCTTGGGGATATCTGAATGCACGTCTCAAGCTGTCAACTGATTTACTGATTAATTCTTCAGAGCCCCGTGATAGTGAAAACAAATCAACACACATCTAAGTTTTGCTCAAGGTTTTGGAAATGCTACGAGCCTTTATTAACAGCAGGAGAAATACACAGATCTAGACAACTATAATGACTTCTGATCACTTTTGGCTGCCAACTTCTCATGAGAACCAGGAATGACTGCTGGGCGGGGACAGGCTTCTGGGGATGAGTTTTCATGCAGTTGTGACCCATGTCTCACACCAGCATCCTTCATTTGGTACTGGAGCAAAACTGAGCCACTGCTCCCTACTATAGAATACACTTGTCTTTTCCCCTGCCCCATCCTTTCTGTGCATTGCTAAGAGATTTTCCTCCCTCTGTTCATCTTTTTGCTAAGTCCTTTTAAAATCTATTATTGCCTCTGTCCCGTGGTCCTGCCTGGGGATTTTCCATTCTCCCTTTTGCCACCTTTCAGGAGAGAACTTCAGTCAAACTGGTTCCTACAGCCCAGTCAAACACCAGGGCTAACGTAAAGTTAAGGTCCTTTTCATTGGCTTTTGTGTGATGGCTGTGTGTTAAAGATCCAGTCAGGAAAGGCAAATAAACCTTGGCATTCAAGCCTTTTAAAATTTTCCTCAAGATAATAATAATAGCACTGCATTATAAAGTTAAAAAGAAACTGTTGGCTGAAGTTGTTCTGGAGTTACTATGCCACATAGCACAGACCCATTAAAGGTGGGAAAGGCAGCAAAAGGCTCGTCTGCTCCGCGCTCAAGAGTTTACACCTAAGAATTGTTTGGCTCTGCCCACACTTTGCCTTTCCATATGTGGCTGTACAGAGGCTGATTTTTTCCTGCCTCAGGTTTTCCCATCTTCTGATTGTTGTTTGCACAGCTCTGTGTTACAAATGACTTCTCATTTTTGAGGGGACTGGAAAGTGTTTGAACTTCATGGATGGGCAAAAAAAGGGATTGTGCTGCACAGAGTAAGGACTTCCCTGTCTTTAGAAGTCACCTATGGAATTTCTGCCCCAGGCCCTGCTATTCCCAATTTACTGCAGCAGCAAACTACTAGTAATCCAATGAGCCAACCGGCCACTTGGCAAAACAAAGGTTAGTCAGGCTGAATTGATTACTTGCACATTTGCATGTGATTTACAAATCAAGAGTGCTCTTTTCCAATGAGAGAAGCAAAAATAATCAGGCAAAGAAAAAATTAAAAGGAAGTTTGAATTCTATTTAGGGGATTTTTTTTCTGAATTGGCCTCCTGCAGATGGATCTCTTCCATGTGCCACAAAGCTGATGGCCGCGTCCAGCCAAGCTCTGCTGGGTTGCAGCTTTCAGCACCAGAACAGTTACATGGACACCGAGGGCACAAAAAAGCCTGTCAGACCCTCCAATAATGTTATGATCACTTTAACTTAGCAGTCCTTGACACCTGCAGATAAGGACTGCAAGTTCTCTCAGTACTACAGAAATATTGACACAAAGAATATGTTTATCCCTGACTGTGGTTCTGCAGGGCAAGGTGGAAACAGCAACAGCAATCTCAGGACTTAATTTCTTTGGCCTTGAAAGGGCATCTGTGCTGCAGAGCCAACTGTTTATTGATTTTTTTTTTTCTTTCCTTCACTACTTTGGAAATTATGTTGTCTTTTCAAGTTGGAGTCATAGGTCTAGGGGGAGGTAAAACGGAAGAAACTAATTTTACGATTTTATGCTAATGCCCTTTCGACTATTAAAGACAGTGGGGAGCTAGGGAGAGTTTCTGATTTTCTCCCAAACTTTCTGTTCATTAAGTTACTGAGACAGAAAATGTCAGCTGACTTTCTGGCTGCGGTTTCTCCAGACCATCTTTAACCAGGTCCAGTTCCAACCTCGGGTTTCTATGCACAACCCCTACATTTTAATCTATTGGCAAAAGCACCCATGAGCAGAGCTGCACCTGCTAATATTATGAACGTCCAAGGAAATCTGACCACCTTCTGCAGGGATATGAGCGTGCTGAGCATGTGAGAGACAAGTTGCCCCATCGCTGCGTCTCCTGGCTTGATGGTGAGATGAAAAAGAAGAGCTGGGGCTCAGCTGTTTAAACCCTGGTCCCAAAGATGTACTGGAGCTGATGCCTTCAACGTGACACATGAGGCTCACTCTGAGAGGTTCAAGAGCAAGAGGAGCAGCCTGGTCCAAGCTATCCCTCCTGAAGATGACTCAGGGACAGGCAGGTCTGTAAATGTGACAAAACCCACCGACTTCGGGGAGATTCAGCACCTACCTCTGCTCATCTGAGTTTAGGGAGGCACAGTAGACTGGAAGACGTACAGGAAGATCAGGGACATGACAAATGTTGGCTCCAGCTCAGGAGCGGATCTGCAATAAACTGTATTTCCCTGCCCTCTCCTGGAAGGAATACGCCAGAGCTGGGTGTGTTTGTGCAGGATCCTTGTGCTGAGCACTCCAGGGAAGTGGCTCAAGGTGGTGAGAGGAGATGGTGATTTTGAAGACAACATTTACAGGAATGGTCAACGTTTACTACGACCATCATGTGTTGCCAATACAGAGTCTGCCAGAAACTGGCACACCTCTCAAGAGAATGTGAATGTTTTCAAGGAAGAGCTGCCTGCCCGTCTGGCTGTTTGCATTGAATTGGGAAATTGAGATGATGACCCAACTGATGGAATCCAGAGCCTCTCACTCACCTTAAGTAGTAAACACAGAACCTACATGAAAACACCAGTAACCTTCACTCAGGTCACAGTGAAGCATCGCCAGGTCAGAAATGCGATACCGCGGCACCAACAGACAGCGCTCCTGGGGGTACTGGTGCAGAATGGGCAAGTGGAACCCCATCACTTGGCCAACGATATGGTGAGAGCCCAGCAGGGAGGCTGACTCATTCTCTTTGGAGGTTATAGAGTAGAGACAGCGCCAAAGTACAAAGTCTTCAAAACTGGGAAGATCCAGGTCTGGAGTTCTGGTCCTGAACCTTCAGCTGCAATGTTACCATTAGCCTTCCAGACACACAGTTCAGTGAATATGACGCACTTACATAGATTCACACCTGAATATATTAGATGTTTTTGCAAAGCTTCCTTCTCCTCCAGAGCCACATGAATTACATTCTTCTTTTTTCTAAACACCAAACATCCGAAGCAATACTAGTCCTGTTCTACGAAGAGGACTGATTAGCAAATTGCTGCTGTTGAGATAATAATGGGAGCAATGAACCACAAAAGCCGAGTGTAGAAACTCTACAAATAACTCTATAGTTCAATAATGACAGCACAGGACTATGAATCAGGAGCTCTGGAAGGGCAGGACCAACCACATGTGCACTATATAACCTCAAAAGTGTCTCACATGCTTTGAGTGTTCTTTGCAGTTGTATTTCATCAAGTCTTTGTAAACCCAGCAAAGAGGTATGCCAAGATCCTCCAACATGTTGGGTAGGTGAATCACCTCCTTGCAGCTGGGGTGCTGCTCAGCACAGAAGAAAATGAGACCATGCTTTGTAGACAGACCATGAGCAAATACTCATGTTGGGGGAGGGGTGGCATTATCTTTTAGACCTTGGCTAATTGCTCTGTCTTCATGATGGGGAAGTCATTGAAGACCACAGCAGACACTACATAATATCTCAACCAGCTCCACAAGTGGTTTCTTTCCTTGCTCCACCCAAGTATTAGTCCCATTTTCTGGCTTTGCAGTATGTTCAGTGCATCTCCTTATCCTCCCCTTCACCCCCTTATCAAAGAGACAAACTTCAAAAAAGCAGTTCCAGCTGCCTTAAAAAGAGAAAAGGTTCCTATTTCCTGCTTCAGTACAGGGGTTAAGAACAACATTTCTGTTCATCACAGAAATAAACGTTAAATGGAAGTTGAGTTATATCCCTCCTGTGACTAATGTTCTAGCTTGTTTTCTAAAGTTAATTCTTCATACACTTTTTTCCCCTCTTGTTCTGTCTTACATTTGTCCAGACTCCCATGTTCCTGAGGGACTAATTACCCACTCAGCAGTTACTCTGAAGTCCAATTGTAATAGCTGGCAAAACTCCCTTCTTCCATGCAAGCTTTCAAAATAATTCCTCAATTTATTTCAAATAGCACCACTCTCCGGAGCTTCTTCCTGATTTGCGTTGCCCTGGACTGAGATTTATTTCGCTGCTGTTGAGAGCTGACTGCTTTGCTTGTCACAGGGCAGATATTCTCAGCAGAATAACTCAAAACAAACAAACAAACAAAAAAACCCAAAACAAATGGATTGCTCACTAAAAAAATGATCCATTGTGATGTAATCTTGTATTTTCCCCATCTAATGAATCCTTAGTAGCAATGTAAGCAATGAAGAAAACACTGATTCAGACCTGGATTATTCTTCCTTAAAATACAGATGTGATCACAGCAAGTGTTTTCATTCACACCAACCTTGGACTTGTCAAAAAGCTTGGGGGAAATTTAGTCACACATCCTGTGATCTAAAGACGCACACTTTCTTATTCTGTAGGCGTTTGGGAGCAAAATATTCACCCCTACTGGTGTCACAAGAAATAATGGAGAGCTCAATTCAGATTATTGGCATATATTTTTCCCGTAAACACTGTTTGGGAGAAAACCATGTCCTTTCCCAATTCTGCTACTATTTAATTGTCTATACGGCCAGAAGCAATGCACCTCATCTCCTGGCCCTTCGGATTCTCCACCTGTTCCCTGAGGATAATAATCTCGACACTGTAGAATACTGAACAAACTGATGTTCATAAAATGCACTTAGATTGTCTGGTGAAGAGTATGTAGAAAAAAGATGCCAACAAAGCTTTTTTTTTCAGGACACCTGAATTGTGCCAACGGCACAGGGAATATGGCAGCTTCTGTGAGAAGAACCTGTAATCACTGAATGGGAGAGAACATCACATCTTATTTAACAATGTCTTACTTCTGTAACTTCTACTTAATGACATGCTAATTCATTTTTTCTAGAGAAAAGATAGCTCTAAATGTCTGCATATCACCCAGTATTTGACCAAGTGGATTTGGGATCTGTCTGCTGCGGAGGCATGGCGCAGCAACCGCCCTTGGCTCTAAAGCTGATTTACCCCAATGCTTGGGCAACATTTAGATCTGGACTTTTTTTTTTTTTTTTTCCTCTCCTTAAGCTTTCATTTAATTGTGATCATTCTGTGAACTAATGCGGGCAGTAGGGCTTCTCTAGATAGCATTACAGCTCCTGCCAATCAACAAGTATCAGCTCTCGTACTACAGTTAAGCATTGATCATGCGAATTTATCAGGGTTAGCTGAAGTTCACTAGCATGATTCTCTTTGGACTTCTTGTCTAAATATCACAGCCTTTAAGGTAAATACTGGCTAATTTCAGCCCTGTATAGAGCAAAGTATTGTATTACCAGCCATTCTTCTCCCAACCTCGCTAGGGCGACCAGTCAAGAAAACTAACTTTGCTTTTATGGCCAGAAATAAGATAGTTATCACTATCAGAGAAGATAGAAAGGATGCTGGTTCTGGGATGTCAAATTTTTCACTTTCAGCATGCAAAATCAATTATAATCACAAGTGTAAGTTATTTTCTGATGGAAACCACAGCAACACCAGTACTACCAGGAGTTTCACTGGTGGACTCAGCAGAGGCTAAAGAAATCAATTGCAAACTCTGGGTCTTTACCAAAATTGATCCAGTAATTAAATATTTACTTTCAAGACTTGTCTCAGTCCTATTTTCCAGCTCAAAATTACAAATTTTTTAAAGATACCTTACCTCTGTTCCTACATGTTAAAACCCAATCTCTCACATTTTTTTTTAAACCTAGCAAGTTTTGGTTTGTTTTTTTTTTTAATACAATTTTATACATCTTACAGTTTCTTCACTTGATGAGCCATCATAAATGCTCCTGTTAACATTTCAGTTTGTGTTTTTGCTGCTTGCCCATTTCCCACTGTTACTTTCCCCAGGGCACTCGCCCCGAGCGGCAGCGCCCCGGGAGTAGCTACCGCCGAACAGCACCGAGCTGCCTAAAGGAGAGGACGCTGTGCACAGCCACAGGCACGCTGGAACTCTTCCTGCTGGATTTACAACTTGGAAAATCCCAGTATTTCCAAAATCAAAACTTGGGAGCTGTTCTTAATCTGTCAGCACCTTTTTAAGAAGAACCTAAGAACTGCCTGGGCATTCATATAAAAATTGAAACTGTCAAACAATCCTTCCTTCCCCCTGACCTATGTGCAGAGCTGTCAAAATGGACCATAGCTTGGGCCAGCATACAGCCGACTGAATCAGAAACATCATTTCACCAATCTAGGGCTGGAATCAGCCCACTTCAAACTGGGTCTGGCAGATGTGAAATGTCAGCAGCCGCCTTACCAGCGGGTAGGTCCGGTGAAGGGCCGGCGAGGTGCAGGCAATGCTTGTAATGATGCCAAGAGGTCGCAATGAATCACGTCCTGCTGAGGAGCACAATGGTGTTTCACAACTCTCCTGCCCTGCCATAGCCTCTGGGGAGCGCAGCAGGCTGGGGTGCCTCAGGGTGTGGGGAAGTCAGTCTGCGCTGCCCCAAGGACATGCCTGTCTCTGCCTTCCCTGCAGCACCGGGAAAACTATCTTAATGCAAACAGTCAGGTGTAGCAGTGTATCTGTCACCCTTATTTCACCACAGCTGGTTGGGTGCAGGCTTAGGCTGCTGCTTTAACTGTCACTGTTGCCTTCAGCAGATCTCAGCAGCAAACATTCAAAATAGCTGCTTATAGATAATGTATTCCTATTCTCCTGATCAGTGCCACGGAGATGAGCGCCAGACCACAGCCAGTGACTTACTGGCACCTCTGTTGTGCTGCCTGCTGCAGCTCTGTGACAAACGGCATTTGCTTGCGCCAGCCTGAGTCCCAAGCATGGGAAAGGCGACTAGTTTGCTGGAGTTTTATCTGCTTACAGGTCAACATCAGAGGATGCTCCTTTTAAAAGCATCTTACATTTGCTTTCAGTCAAAGGTTTCTGGAGCAGCAGGAATTTGCAGGAAAGAGCCAGGCATATAAACATATCTCCACCATGCAAAGCAACATGGGCCACCTGTGCTGCCATTTGGTAACCTATTAATTGCACTGCACGGGTCAAACCAGCAGCAGCCGCACAGCTTCCAGCAGCTGCGGCCACTGCAGCGGCACATCGCCAGGCCAGGCTCTGCCAGCGCTGGGAAGAGGTACAATATTGCAACCTTTGACGTCATTCCAGGGGGATCAAGCTCAGACGTCTGTCCTGATCACAGATTGCGCACGGCCGCCCTGGAGAACAGATGTGTTGTGCAATGCTGAAACAGACTTTACTGAGGAATCAGGCATAACCATGCCTCACAGCAAATTGGCTCAGCACCGCCAGGATCAGGCCTTCAGTGTGTAGAAACAGCAAGAGTTTGGCAATGAAATCAGTGCAAGTCTGCTTAAAAAGCTGTTTAATAATTTGCTTTCAGGCAAAAACCTTTTAAAATAGAGGGGACATCACTGTGCAGCAGCAAAATGATGGACAAAAGACCTGTTTGCCCTCACAAGCAGGGCTGTTTGCACAGCATGGAGGGGAAGGTTTGATCAATCCTTGGATTTTTTCATTTTGCTTGGGCACTGCCTAGTACAAATGGGCTTGGGCAAGAGAAACAAAGGCTACAAAAATCCCAGGGACCCATTGGTCAGCATGAGTGCATGGAGATGTTTAGGTCTTCTCTGGGGTACGAGAATAAAGGAAGGTTCATGGGGAAGCCAAAAGACAGTGATGTTTTTCAGGGTGATGGGAGGGAGAGAAATCAGAACATACGATGTAAAAAGGCTCTGAGGCAGCCAAAGGAGCTGGACACAGGCAGGAACAGAGAAAGCCCCGAGGGCATGCTGGCAGCTCTGCTGGCTGCTTGGGGCAAATGGTTCAACGCTGGACTCAGGCGTGGGATGTCACCTCCAAGGAGAACACTGAGGGCTGGCATTTCTGTCAAGCCAAGAGAAAATGAGCAATGGAGGGGCCACTGAGCTCAAAGATGGACCAAAGAATTGAGAGAGAGGGAGGCTTTGCAGAAAGGGAATGAGAGTCAGCAAAAGGTTTCCCAGAAAGGGCTGAGCTGAGCTGCTGATGGAGCTGCAGTCTGCCAGGGCAGAGCCGGACCATGTCCAGGCGTCCCGGGTGAGGCTCAGCTGCAACATGGCTTTTCTGGAAATGGGGACGGGAAGGTGGCCCAGTCATAAGAGCCCAATGGGTGAGACAAGTCCTCATAAAATGTAAGCCAGCAGGAAAGCTTCAGCAACCCAGAACAAGAGGTGCAGAATGGAATAAAAATGCCTAAAAATCACCTTGAGCAGAGGGTCCTGAGCCACACTGGAAGGCAGCCTCCGTGTGGGACAGGGCCAGCCCGAGGACTTGGCGCTTCTTGACTTTCTTCAGAGCCCACTGGGACCCAGACAGGAGATGAAAAATTTTGTCAGCTCAATAACTGCAGCCTCCTCCTCCCTTATCCCCACTTTTGAGAGGAAAACATGCCAGGAACCTTCTTTGGCTGCCTTCAAGTCCACATGCCTGCTGAGGAGGTACATGGGCTGCTTCAAGGGGGTTTCCTGAGCAGCCGTACATACGTTTATGGAGCTGCAGGATCTACCCTCTGAAAAGAGATCAAGATGTGACCCAGGATAAGCATAGCACAAAGTCCTAGGTCTAACATAATGTTTGGGGATTAGAAGATAAATCAGTCAAACTGCTGGAGGTTTCATTGGGCTTATCCCAAGGTGATGCTATATATTCAAACAGAGAAACTTAGAACAACTTAAGAGACCTTCAATTAGGAACTGGGCTCTGTTCCTTCTGCTGTAACAAAACATAGATATATTGTAGTGGTAAAACTCCTTGCTTCAACATTTAACAGTGCCAAAGGCAGCAGACAGTTTACAAGATGCTAGAAAAAGTATCAAGAAAATAAATAAGAGTCTTTAACTAGTCCTTGAGAATGTTTAGCCATAGGCCAGGCTCAGAAAGCACTGAAAGGTCTGCAGGAAACTATGAGGATAACAGAAATACAAACACTCTTATTTTACAAGACCCTTTCCCAAAGCCGCTGCTGGTCTGAAAAGCCTTAACAAGCTCCATTAGTTTTTATCTAGGAAGCTTAAAAAGCGGGAATGTGCAAAAGGGGCTGGGTCTGAAGGACAGGCACCAGATTGCTTTCCCTGAAGGGTACTGTCTAGGGAAACTGGGAGCAGTAAATTTTCATCCATGTAACACACGTGTGGTGGCCATTGGAGAGGGTACAGCACAGCAATTGTTTTCAGCCTGTTTTCCATTCCCAGATGGTGTCCTGCTGCTATATCAAAAAGGTTCACAGTAAGACAGAGGCTGCCAATCTGAGCTCAAACTAAAGCCATTCCAAAAAGAGGTAATTTACCTTGGACATGCTGTTGCTGACAGGGGGAAGAGCCACGAGCAGGCAGCGAGCAGTGTCCCTGCTGAGCCAGCCAGCACCTGGGGCCCCACAGAGCTGCCGGTGCTGGGACAGCTGCTCCTCTGACACTGGGCTGACCAGTGGGTTTGCCAATATTGCACAACCCCTGGGGAGATGGGGTGAGAAGGGAAACCATTGCAGTAGGCACCTGAATGCAACTGAGCCTTTCAGCAGCAGAAATGGCTCTTGTCCCTATGCCTGACTCAGCTTCCCAGTGTTGCAAAATCCCTGTTCATATCATGTGCAGGTGGTAGGGTTTCTAATTTAGAAGCTGCATTGGAACAAGAACAGAGAAGGCATTCAAGGGTGATGGCTTAACCTGGCACAAGTCTGCATTCAGCAGAGTGAGATTGCTGCCATGCCCGAAAGAAACTCCCATCAGAGGCTCTGAGCACCAATGCCCCGGTTTTCTGCAGGGAAATGTCTGGGGCCAGGATACACCTTACATCCCTGGGGTGTACATGTAGAGTCAGCAACCACAAAGAACAACTCAAGAAGCAATCATAAAACCTGCCCCCAGCTCAAATGCAGCAACGCTAATGCTCTCTCCAGACAGCTTAGCTGCAAACACCGCTCTCAGGGGACCGCAAGGGAACAGCTGCCCCAGGGGAGCACCATAGCCAAGATGGGGGGGGGGGCTGCGCTGCAAAGGCAGGGATGGGCTGCAGGGATGCCACCTGCAGAAGCTGTAGTAGGAGTTTATCTCCTGTTAGAAGAAAACAGGCAGAGTCTGAACCAGAACCTGGCTAGGAGGGAAAACAGGGCAGGCAGCAGGCCACCACGGAGACTTGGAGCGCAGTGAAACTGGGGTGGGTGCTGATAAGGGGAAATGCTGGCAGAACACAGGAAGTAAATATTAGGAGACAAGTTTCCATGAACTTCATCTCCTGACCTCTAAGTGTCTAAAAATCAGACATCTATCAGTGTGTGAGCCATTCACCTGTGGCTGTCAGTAGTCAACAAGACCCACCCAGAAGGAAGACAGGCACTGGGAGCTCAGTGCAATGAGAACTGAATCAGAAGGAGCGACTTACCTAAGCCACCAGCCTCAGGAGACACCTGCCTGCAGCTGAACTGGGGGGAAAAACGGATCTTCCTACAGACTGAAGGGACCCATGGGAAACAGGTGTCATTTAATAATGACAGCATTCACACCTAGGAAAAGAAAGCAGCCCCAAAAAAAGACAAAATTACATTAAAAGTAGTATTGGCAGCATTGCTAAGAGAGAAAGTCCAAAGGAGGGAGAGAATTTTTTGGGCAGAGTCCTGGCTGCCCAAAAGGGGCTGGGGACTGTGAGCATTTCAAGCACAATGAACTCAGCATCATAGGAAAGGGACCTTTGCCCTGTCTTGGGAAAGAGGGTCACCTCTCACAAATACCCACCTCCTCCACCATCAGTGGCTGTCAGGAGCTAATTCCACCTGCGAGCAGTGATGGGGTAAGTGATCTGCAAGTTGTTTTCAGGTGAGAGGCCTTTGAGTTAACAGCAAGTACAGGCAGCTGTCCGCTGTGTTAAATGAACTTTATTCCATTTGCAAAACAACATGAGCTCCACATGCTGCCACTCAGCTCTCTGCCGGCCACATCTGTCAGGTCAAACTGTGTCGGAGGGATCTGACTCACTTCTTGCATCAGATCTGCAAGACAATGAGTCAGGGATAATCTTAAATATACCGATCAGCCCCCTAAGCCTCCATAGATCTCCTGCCTAAATTCATCTCTCTCTGGCAATCTCTTTGGGAGCTGAATTTGAGGCTCATTCAGTGCAAGTAGGGGGTGAGAACTGACAGTAGTTATCATTCAAGGAGGTCAGCTGTCTTTGAAGCTCTTGGTCTACTGGAATCCAGAGCATGTTGCATTTAGATGGGAGCACTGGTGCTCAGGAAATCATCACAGGACAAATCTCAGCAAGGATTGCCAGACTTGTGATGGACCTGGTGAGCCCACTGAGGAAACAGAATCTGTCCCTGATGGAGAGGGAGGAAACTGGAGGTGCGGGAATGAAGGAAGTAACAGGAGCCTGGGGGTGGTGTGTGAGCAAAGAGGTAGGAAAGGACCTGGGCTTGTAGTTGTGCAGAGGGAGCCTCTGTCTGCGACAGGGGACTGGAGCAGGGAGGGCAGGAAACAGTGGAAAAGCCTCATTACTCGAATGACACCTTTGCCTCATCTCTTAGGGAGGAATCAGAGACTAGGACAAGACTGAGGAACTGCCAATCTGGAACAGACCAGTGGTGCCTGCAGTCAAGTACCCGGCTTCTAACAGCGGCCAAATTTGTATGCTTTAGAGGAAAATCTTCGATAGCATCCCAGTTCCAGGAAGAGTGCAATACGTCAAGTGTTTGCTCATGTTGGGATAGCTACAGAACCATAGCAGGGCAGATAGGCTATTTATAAGCATATCAGATGTCAGCTGAGCTCTTTGCACTTTCTATAGATCATACATCAAGTCTAATGAGAACGCACACAGGCTGAGGGGAACAAATGAGCACAGGTTAAAGAAGATGTGTCCTCCTCATACAATGCATACGGGGAAGAACAGCAGCTGGCCCTGTGCCCTGCACTACTTACAAGGCCTCTGAAAGCTGAGCAAGATCACTTTACTAACAACACCGTGAGAAGGAAGGGTTAAGAATGCGGGTTGTGATGATGGTTCTGCATTATTAGACAGAGAATTGTTTGCTCCTGAAAAAAAGGGATCCAAACCTATTCATAGATGTTTCCTTATGCTCTCTTCTAAGGGCATGCTGTGCCTAACAAGATAATAAGCCAGCAAAAGGGTTAACTCTTTCCAAACCTAATACGAGAGAGCTAGACTACAGATTTAAGTACAGACAAAAGATGATAGTTGTTCCAATTAATGTTCCAGCTAGCATCTGCTCTTTTTAATTAGTTGAAGTCTGGTTTTGTCTGGAGACAGAACTGCTGAGCAGAAGTGCACTGGCTTCTTTTCTGCTTAGCCGGCTATTCTGGTCTCTCTTGGTCTTTGGAAACTTCTCCGTTTCACAGAGGCCAGAGCCTATTGTGCCTTGATACTTGGTACATGCCCACAGGCTGTGTATATGTCTCACTGCAAACAGCTTCAAATCTGTGCTTCCCACTGGAGGGAAAACTGACACAGGAAGATATTTTACAGATATCCTCTCCCCACTACAGATACATATCTGTGCATTGCTTCACTTGTTGGCAACTCAATTTTTCTTCTGCAAACACGCATTATCGTAGAGCAGATGCAGGTGAATTCAGAAGGGTTGCCCAGGACCTGTTAGCCTTCCTGTTTTGCTCGAAGCTCGCTGATCCTTCACCTCACCCTTTGTAACAAGACCTTTGAGGATCTGTGTGTTTCAATTACACACAGATGAATAATTTACAAGTCACGGCTGCTGCAATAAACAAGTCCTTCTGCTCTGTCCAAGTACTCGATGGCTTGTCTTAAATTTCCCTCACTTCGCTAAAACCTCCACGCCTTAAGCAGCATTCAAAAAACATTAAAGGAGAAGCTGATGAGGGGAAAGCAGCATGGCATATCACAGCAGCAAAAAGCATTCACAGCAAGTATTCCTCTTATCTCTGAGCAGGGCATTGACCTGTTGTACAAACTCCAGGTAGGAAAGCCACTGGCAAAGCAACCCCAGATGTAATATTTACCTAAGAGGAGACATTACAGTGGAAAACAAGCTCCAGGATCTGCTGATATCCTGGTGGGGAGAACAGCGGGCATTCACACAGGTGCAAGCAAAGGAATAGGAACAGAATGTGGAAACTTTCTAGCATTTCCAAGTAATAAAGCTGTCGTTGTGTGAGGAGCATGTTTGTGCTGACTGTGATTCCAGATAAACAGATACAAGACATGGATTTGGGGGTTGTCCCACTAAAGACCCACTGCACAGCACCAGTGGAATCACTTTGCTTCTCTGTGCCCCAGTACTCCATACTCAAAATAGAGATACAAATAGGTGGATCCTGCAAGAGAACAGCCAGGTTGGCATCAAACGTTCCTGAACCGTTGCAGCTGGTACCCAGTGATGCCTCATTCTCTGGCAAGGAGAAGTGGATCCCATGAGCTACCCTGGGGATATAAGCCACAGTTTAGGATCACAGATAATTATTGCTGTACAAGCTACTCTGGAGAAGAAGATGGACAGGACTGAAACAGCTCAGGAGTAAAGGGAATAACAGGGTTGTTTTTATCTTTAATCCATTCCACATGAGCAGAAAGAGTTTGGAGCCATGAAGCATGTGCTTCCTTTTGCGGCTCTTAGAAATCAGCATGACCCATAACTTTACTTTATAAATCCTTTTTGGTCTGCTCCATACACCCCTGTTGAAGGAAATTTGTGTGCAGGGCTTGCAGGACTAGCCTGTTTTACCAGTTCCATTATCTCCATCAAATGATCAAAGCACAGGTTGTCACTGAAAGGGGCAATTCCACCTTCCCCCAGCCCATATGTCCATCTTCCTCAAGCCACCATGGTGATCATAATAAAAAGGATCTTTTCCTCAGGCAGGGTATTTTTTAGCTGGATCAGTTCCCATACAGTCACAGCAGCTGTAGTTTTGCCACAAAGCAAGGGCCAGGAAAAAGGCTGGAACTGTGCCTTAAGAGCTTAATGCAAAATCATGAAGTTGCAACCTCAGGTTCCTGGGTCATTTGTCCCTGCAAATAGCCTGGATTTATAGCCCTGGTTAGGAAAGTCTCCTTGGCTGCAGCTTTGTGGCTTTCTTTGCAATGGGTCAAATGCAAACTCCTAGGTCCCAAAAGTACAGAGCTCTGAGGGAAGTCTGGAACTAGTTACAGTTTTCAGTCTGGGATCAGGTCTAAATGGTTATTCAGAACTGGCCTTGAAATTGCAACCATATAATTTATTTATATCCTTACCAGAGCAAACCAGTGGGGCCACCCCACTGAGCCTAAGCTCAGCCTCCCAGATTTCACCCTCTAGCATCTGAAAAGTATGTGAAATCCCCATCCTTAGAGATTTTCAAAATAGCTGGTCAAGGCCTTGAGCAGCCTGACACAACTTTGAAGTTAGCCCTGCTTTGAGCAGGAGGTTGGACGAGAGACCTGCAGAGGTCCCTCCCAAATGGTATTATTCTGTGATTCTGCCATCTTCTGCTGCATTTGCATCAGGCTGTGCTACACCACCACCACTCGACCGATCAACAAGCAGTCCCCATATTGACTGATCCAGAAGTCAGGGAGCCTGAGTCAACTGACTCTTCATGGCATTGGCTGCATTAGCTCAGGAGCTAGAGCAAAGCACAGAGCTTGTCTGCGTGCAGTTGTCTGAGGAGAGCACTGCTGACAGTCACTGCAAGAAAGACTCCTTGCCACCACAGCACATGCTGGAATAAGCTTTGCATTGCAAAAGAAACTGGCCCAGATCTGGCAAGGGTTCCAAGATGAAGATTGCAGAACATTTTCTCTTCTTCTCAGCGGGAAGGAGTCTGCATTCTCAGCAAGAACAAGTGTGAAATACAAATCACTAAGCACTTGCTGCTTTTTGTCCAAGTCATTACATAGCACCCACACGTACCCCCAGCAAAAGGACAGATGCAGGGACCGTCTTGTCATTTCCACGTGGCCTTCAGAGATTTTAGCAGCTTTCATCCACTAGATTGAAATCAGATCAGTTCAAAGAATACCACAAATTCACTTTGGACGAGACAGCCCAGGAACACACTGGGGGCTGGGGGTCAGCGGTAGCATACAAAGACCTGAGTGAGTCCTGCTCCATCAGCCTGTTTGCGAAGATGAGAGTTGAGCTCACAGGTCTTCTTGCAGAGCCCCTCTCTGAGGACACTTCTCCTTCAGCCCAAAGGATGGGCCAGGGTTTCTTGGTGCTTGTCAAGCCTGGAGACCTCATCTCTAAGGTAAAAGGGGCATGGAGAAGGAAGAGTGGGAAATGTGGATCACTGAGCCAAATACGCAGCTCTGGCAATACAAGGCTGCTGCCATCTCGTGGCTGGCTGTGGCCATGCAAAGGTTATAGACACGTTTTTCCAGCTGGAAAATTTTGCACTGAGATAAAATCTTTCCTGGAAGTAAGCTTCAGTTGGAGGGAGCAGGGGGTAAACAGCAGTGCCAGTGGTTAGACGCCATGGGGCCATGGCACTTGCATATCACAACTTTGCTGTTCACCGGAGGTCTCCTGCTTACCTTCGGCGCTAGCTGCTCGCCCCTGTTCGGGATGGCTCCACCCCAAGCCACAGTAACACTTTTTCTGTCAGGCCATCACTTCCTTGTGCCCTATAACCTAAGGAGACAGGAGACATCGCTGTTGCTGTCAAGAGGCCCTGGATTTGCTGTGCACATGCTGCAGGCAATGCGTGTGGCCATTCAGCCTGGCCTTCACAATGGTGTGGTGCTGGGAAGGGAGAAGATCTGCAGGGAAACAGAGACATGCTGGGATCAGATGGGGTGGATATGGTCTCCAGTACTGTTTCTTTTGGCATCTTTCATTGAGCTGTGGTGCTGATGTGGGGATTTGTACTGTGAATAAAAATACAAATGGAGAGGAACTACATGGTCACTGTTTCTTCCCTTTTCAGCCTCTCTACAAAGCTCAGCAGCATGCACAGACCTTGCAAGAAGCGTGTGAGCGGCCATATATTCCCCATGGGATCTCCATAACCGTCTGGAAGCTGCTTCCCCCCAGAGAAGAGAACGGCAGGAGAACAGTGTCCCAAAGAGAGCCATGAGCAGAAAAGATTCTCCTGACAGCTCACCAGAGACCATACTGAAGCAGAAAGCTGGCTGCATTGCCTTCAGCAGAGCTTTGGTAGGCAGTGTCTTGCGGACACTCACTTGAAGATCTCTCCTCCTTCCTTCTGTCTAACCCTGGGAATAGGCTCTGACTTCCCCTTCTCCCTCCTGGGATGCTCTGGGTTCTGCAGCCGCACAATTCACTGGGAAACACAGGAACAAGAGTTCCAGAGAAAGAAAAAACCTGCCAATCCATTTGGTATTTCCATGGTGTTTGCTGGTTACTGCCAGGCTTTTCTCTTTGTGTGGTACGTATTGTGGCTCACATTGCAGAAACTAAAATGAGAAACTTAAATGAGTCCCCTTGAGAAGACACCAGGCAATGGGGAGATGACTGCTCAGTGACCTGTACAGCATCCTGGGTACACTGGGAGCTTCCCAAAATGATAAGACTACAAAGGAATATTTATTTATCTAGATACTTACTCAGATTTCATCTCCGGCAGTTTCTCAATCGGCCATTTCAAAATGTTTTGCCAACACTAATTAACCCTTGCAGCACCTCTGTGGTAGGGATCAGCACCCCCACGTCACAAACAGGGTGACTGAATGGAGAAGACTCATAACCCCTTTCACATCACAAACTGGATGACCAAGGAGTGAAGACGACAAGTAACCCCTTTAAGAAAGAAATGAAGGGAGCAAACAAATAGTGACATCCTGAAATCCCAATCTCATGTCCTAACAAAACCACCCCCTACAAGCCCCCGAATCTGCAGACATCCTGTTGGAAATGTAAGCAGCAACCTGCCATTCTCATCATGCAAACTGCCTGTCTTTCTCAGCTGTGCACCAAGGAAGCACTGTCCAGACATTTACTAAGCCCCAAAACCATGGTGCCCTGAAGCGACATTACACAACCCAGAAATCCCTAATGAGCTGCAGTGCTGGTCAACTGCACAGCCTATGCCACCAGGCAGATTTTCCCATGTTGTTGCACATGCTGTTTATTCCATTCATTAACCAAGTTAATGGTGGCTAAGAATAGATGCCAGATGTTCTTCTGGCCTTAAAAACTTCTTTGCCCTCAAGGAAATGCAAGGCCTAAGTGGCTTATGGCATGTGTAGGACATGAACAATGAACCAAAGCCATGAAGAGCTTGCCCATTTCCAAGAATTCACAAAATATATCTCTGCTTTTAAATAATCTCTGTTCCACTTTGGGGAAATAAGTGTTCAGCAAGGATAGCACAGAACAGAGCAATGGATATATAACTGTATCATTCATTGATCTAGAGATTATGCCAGACAGAGCCATAGCTGCTCAAATATCCTAGTTTTCTGTTATCTATTTCTGTGATGTTACCACTGCTGCAAATTTGCAATTCTGTAATAAACTGGTATTTCTGAACAAAGACCATTTGATATTATGACTTTACAAAAATGCATCTTTAGTACAATTTATTCCTGAATTATTTTTTTGGTAATGGAAATTATTCTATAGTCTCATTTTTTACACATACTCCTCAATACATTTGGGAAATTTCCCAAAACATACTAAATAGCACTGTGGTTTTCTAGATCACTGCTAAAAATCAAAGCATTCATGTGCAGAATAAAGAGAAATTTTCTGTATAAGCATTTTCCTTCTGTTGCCTGAATCCAGTCTCTTGATAATCAGCAGTTATAGAAAAGAAGTATAACAATCAAATGGGAGTTTGCACTTACTATTGCTATTTATTGCATGAGTTATTCAGATGGAGAAAGCTGTTTGGAAACCTACTGGTAAATTAAAGAAACTGCTATTTCAGAAAGCTGAAATTGTATTAATAGACTAAAGAGTCTAGAGAAGAATGCAATCCATTTGGAATTGATTTGGTCTTCTCAGAAACAGGAAAGAGTAAATACGGGGGTTTAAGGATCTTTTCCTCCATTAAAATGTATTTTTTTTTTCAACTGATATTTTATCAAATCATCTTTAGAATTATATGATATTTTAGAAGGTGATATTTGGGTTTCTGTAGCACTTTTGACTTGGGGAACCTCCAGTAAATGACAGTTCATTCATCCATACCACACCTTGTCTCCAAACTGTGACTATTCAGACTTTACAAACAGGAAGACCAAGGCAAAGGCTATGAAATTATAAATTACAGTTACTTCCACAATCAAGGGGCAGCAGCTCCCATTTCCTCAACCCACTGCTTTGCTTGCAGAGATGGGGTTAAATATCCAACTCCCAGGCCATGTGGACTGAAATAATGAATAAAGAACCCAGCAAGCCAGGGAGACCTCTCGTACCATGGGAGTGTTCTTACTTTTCCATCCTGACATCTGGTTTGAACTTGAGCAAGCTGCCTGCTCAGGACACCTACAACGTGCCTGTATTGCAGCCAGGCAGGTGATTTTGCAAAGCCTCCCATGGCAGCTGTCGTGGTTTAGCCCCAGCCAGCAACTAAGCACCACAGAGCTGCTCGCTCACTCCCCCCACCCCAGTGGGATGGGGGAGACAATCGGAAAAGCAAAGGCAAGAAAGCTCGTGGGTTGAGATAAGAACAGTTTAATAATTAAAATAATAGTAATGGTAGTAATGGTAATGATAACAATAATGATAATAATAATAATAATGATAATATAATAAAAAAGAAAATAATGAGAGAGAGGAATGAATCTTGGGGAAAAAAGGGAAAAGAAAAAAAAGCCATAAGTGCTGCAACCGCTCACCACTCACCGACCAAAGCTGCCAGTCTCCGAGCCACGATCGCTGCCCCCCCCGGCCAACTCCCCCCAGTTAATATACTGGGCATGACATCATATGGTATGGAATATCCCTTTGGCCAATTCAGATCAGCTCTCTTGGCTGTGCCCCCTCCCCTCCCGGCTTCTCGTGCACCTGGCAGAGCATGGGAAGCTGGAAAAGCCCTTGACTAGTGTAAGCACTACTTAGCAACAACTGAGAACATCAGCGCACTATCAACATTATTTTCATACTAAGTCCAAAACGCAGCACTGTACCAGCTACAGTGAAGAAAATTAACTATCCCAGCTAAAACCATGACAGTGGCCAAGCTCTGGCAGGACCCACCCGGCTCAGCCCCACTCCACTGGTGTAGGGGCAGTCGTCCTGGCCGCAGGAGACCCAGGCCTAACACCAGAAGGGAGCGATGGATCCCTCCCACGCCTGCGGGTCGGATGCCACCCGGCAACGGGAGCGCAGGTTTCCATGGCAGTGCAAACAAGAGACGGGCAAAAGCCAGGAGCTGAGCCGAACTGCATCGCGGCCACATCCACGTCCACGTCCACATCTGACCACGGCCCCGCCAGGGAGAGGAGCCCGAAGGAGCTGCTCTTTAGGTGAGAAACCAAAAAATAAAGGGGGTGAGGGCAATCATAGCAATTTCTTCTCTGTTTTTGACATCAGATACAGCGTCTCACTCAGACACGCGGAGGTGCTGGCATGTGTCACCAGGAAATCATATGCACTAACCACCTCCTTCTCCGTGTGTGAGGCGGGGGATATTTATTGGGAAATGTGACACATCTGTCCCGGGAAAAGTTGCTTTGTAGCTCAAAACTTGGAGTGGTTTCCTAGTGAGCATAACAAGCCTTCTCTGCAAGCGATGGTATCATTTAAATCATTTGAGTGTATAAAACACATACTCACCCAGTGCTCTGGGAACATGGTGGATGGATTTTATTGTATTATTTTTCAAAACTGTTTGCATGTTTACTTTGGCAGATTTTTTTCTGCGCAGCAGCTTGATGCTAGAGAAGAGCAGTGAATAAATGTTTCAGTAAATTAAAATCATGAATGCTTTATCTATTGATTCACATACTACTGGACATTGGTATGTAGCTACTGAAACTTAAAAATGTCAGAGGCAGTGAAATATATGCCAAATGATTCTAGCAACAAAGCAATTTTTTATTTGCATTATTGAGCTTAATAATTATAATTAGCACAACTAGCACTTCTGTAGTTTTTGGCATTATTTCCAAAGTGACGTGCAAACAACCTATTAAAAAAACCCAACAACCTCAAACCATAAATACCTCGATAAAATGAATATTTATAAGTTAATCTTAGAAGTAACTTATAAATAACCTATACTTTATATACTTTATATTATAAAGCACCTCTTACCTCCGAGAGTTTCACTGACAATTATTTTCTATATGCCAGTATCCTCTTTCTAGTCCTGCTTTTCAGTCCCATTCCCTGTAGCAGGAATTCAAGTCAACCACAGGAACAAGAAGATTTTTATGAGAAGGGTTTTCAGTTGCAGAAGTCAAGGTGTGCCCTAAGAGGGCTGAACATCCAGGTGTTTGCTGCAACTACTCTGCATATTTCACAAAGCGTATTCAACTGAATACTGCAGATGATTGACTGCCTTCCTACCCCTGCCGTGATGGGGTTTTCTCCAAAACTCACATCATCAGCAGGTGTTATGTGGTTCCAGGATGTAGATGAGGGACCCCTAGAGAAAAACATCCCATTAAGTCATGCAAAGTTCCAAGAGACATGAAAACTAAGCAACCAGTCAAGAAGGTTTTTGGAAAAGGTACTTCAAGAACTGAAAAGGAGAGAGAAAACTTTTGGGATGTATTCAAGTAGCCTAAATTCTACCTCAGCCTGTATGTCTCATCAGCAGTGAAAGTCTGACACCTTCAAAGAATAAGATACTAATTGGGCAGCTGCAGAAACACAGCCAATAGGAAACACAAAGCGCCAAGGACGTACATGGAAATTAGGCCAGATGAGTTTAGCTCAAAATACATAAAAACTGGAGGCTGATCAGAGAAAAAAATGATGCTCTAAATAGCCTTAAAAGTAGTGCAAGCGGAAGAGGATATTTTCTGTTGTGTCTTATACCAGTGCAGATCAGGAATGGTCCCAGCCGCAGAATTGCATCAATTGAACTAATACCTCACTGGGACCCAGCTTGCTGCCTTTGCTGATTAGAGGATAACTTTAACAATGGTCTATCTGTTCTTTGTGAGATCATTACAGTTATGCCTTTTCCCCTAGGACCCATTGCAAAGACGACAAAAAGAGACTGGATTCTAAGAAACAAAAACCTAACCTTCAACAGTTTGCCAGCCTAAAATTAAACACAACAGAGTTCCCTACAGCATGTCTGTGCTTTCCAACAATCGTTCAGCCTTATCACAAGAAACCGACAGTGCTGAAGCAATTACTGGTAAGAGCTTTAGGGAGCAAAAATGTTGCTTGTGAACCAGCAACGGGAGGACGAAAAATTATGTGTGTGGATCAGAACTGGAAATGTGGGTGGAACAAGAGGCAAGGGACTTGAGTTGCTTGTTATCTCCAAATTGTTTTGTCTTTGCTTTCCCATCAGTGTGTAAGGAGAACTGTGTTTTACACAGCTCTCACATAAGCCAGGGATGAACATCTCCTTTTTGGGGTCAGAACACAAATATTTTCCAGTTTACTGAAGCTATTTGTTAATTCTTACAGACACAAAAGGCTCAGTGTTTAAAGCCCAGAAAGCCCCTAGGCCCATCATTGCCGTAAAAACTGCGTCAGTTACTGGCAGGTCCCAGCTAATTGATTTGTTCATGGTTTTCCTTGGACCAGGGTCAAAGATGTCATCTCCACATACAGAATCAACATCTTCCAAACCTGGAATGGAAACCCAGCTTGTGCTGTCAGGTGAGGTCACAATGCTCCAGCACCTTTTCATTGTTAGGTCAAAGGAGAGGCCTATATTCAGACTCTCGTGCCCATGACTAGATGAAACAGGTAAAATAGCTCCAGACTTACAAAAATCCCTGGCTGAAATCCTGAGTTGATCAGCAGATATGGTAAAGTGCCATAAACCATACAGAGGTCTCAGTTATATCACTGGCTTCTTATAAGCCCTATCCAGCTCCCCATTCTTGATTCAGCATCATTAAACATCTCCAGCTATAAGCACAGCTGCCCACCCTTCAGGCATGATGCAGCAGAGTGCCTTTGCACTGGGTCCTGATATTCTGCCTCGCATCTTCTAAATCCTCATCCATTTTTTGCAGAGAACCCGGAAGAGGATGAAGAAAACCCAATGAAAAATCCATTTACAATTCCTCCAGATATTGATATTTTCTCAATAAGGGACAAGGAAAGAAAAAAGGCTAAGGCGGTATGTATACATGCTTTAGGCCAATGTATATACAAGCAGTTCACTAGGGCAGGCAACCAACCAATATAACAGCAAAATTTACTGCATGACAAATAGTAGCTGCCAAATTCAGCTGAGATTCCCCCAGATCAGCTTCAAGTCCACTGAAGTCCATGATGAGAGATGAACTCTACCAAGAGCAGATCTGAGCACAGGCTCGCTGGTTGCTAGTACAAAATCTGGATATTGTCACTTTGTTTACTTACTTCAAGGTAGATTTACCGCTCAGTCCTGTTCCTGGAGAAGACACCTGCCAGTGCAGTTAGCATTGACTTCTGCATAAAGTTTTGGTGCAAGATCTCTTGCTTTCCACTTCAACAGGCTTGGCTTTATGCTTGGGAAGCTGTATTTCAATGTCTGATGTGACCTTCTGAACTGCCAATGAAATGAATGCTTAGGAAGAAGGACAACATGGGTTTCATGCCTTAGGTTTCTCTCCATAAGAGGGAATTGCAACCTACCAGACCAGAGAGCTGGGTCTCAAGAATGTCTCTTTCTTCCTTATTTCTGCAGTGGACTTTCCTTAGGGCATGCAATCCAAAGCAGGGTGGGAAGTCATGGAGAGGTTGTCACATCTCTGAGAGGTCAGACTGTTGCATGTGGTTGCAGAAGCCAGGCAGTAGTGTGGAAGCAAGAGGTCTTTGTTTCTAAATCACAAAGGGAGGGCTCCAAACAAGCTTAAGCAAGCCTCCTCACCTCACACTGATGACTGATAGTCTGGTTTTAGCTTGGGTTGAAGGTCACTATATAAATACAGGGAAGGGCTTAGGAAGTTCACTAAGGATGTCTGCTGAGTGATGTCCTCAGCCTAACCCATGCCCAAACTGTGCAAAAAGAAATGAATTACACTTTAGCCCATGAAAAAGCACTGAGCATGAACAACCTTTTACCCTCCAGAAAGCTATGGAGTAGGTTTGACTAGATCTCTCAATCCAGACTTGAGGGTCTATATGCCTTTATGAAAGTTGGACTGAGTCGGTATTGAGTGTGGGCTGTCCTGTTGTTCCTTTTTACTAGGGGACTTGAAGGATGAATCTCTGAAAATTTCCATTCTTTCCCAGGAATAATCCAGGAAGGAAAAATGACAACACTGAGTAGGTACAAACCGGCACAGCTGGTGGCTAGATGCAGAATACAAATCAACAAACTAATAAGAACAAATGCTAAGAAAACAAGTGTTTCAGTTTCCTCAAGAGAGAGCAATGTTGGGATTAGTCAGATAAACCAGGCAAACGTGCATCAGCAGGATGTCAGTAGCCTGCAAATTTCTGAACTGTGAATAACCACTCATGTCTTTAAAAACCACAGCAAACAAAGCACATAATCAAACTGTCCACATAACTGATTCCTCCTCATAGGAACGTGAAAGGATGAAGACCATGAAAATCCATGAGAAAATGACTTACTCCACTAAAATAAAAGCAAAGCAAAAAGGGTTCAGGAAAGCTCTGCTAAAGGAGGAAGAAGAGGAGGGCAGAAAACAGGAAACAAATGAAGAGAGACTGAAAACTCTTCAGGAGAGTTTTTCATGGAAGATAGCCATTAAAGAAGGTAGGGAACAGTTACTATCTCTGTAGTGGTGCTGCTCAGCTGTGTAACAGCCTAAAGTAAAAATCAAAGAGGGGATGAGAATAGCAGTTAGCTCCAGATGACTTTGGAGAGCTCTTGCAGACACAACAGTTATATGCTGCATCTTGCCATCCTCTGTGCAGCTGGGCCATCTCCATCTCATGCATTTACATATGGAGCATGTATCACCCCCACCGCAGTAGCCTGGATTCCACCAGCCTCTGCAGTAGCTGTGAGCTCTGGGAATCAGCTGGGAGTCAGCTAAGAGTTTGCAGGACCTTGTGTCATGCAGACATTTCTACTAAGCTGACCTAAAGTTGAATTTTAGTGGCTGTGGGCCTAAATTTTCTGCCTCTGACATGAGGGGTAGCTTTGCCATTAATGTCTAGAGGACATTGACCTTTCTAAGGACCATATTCTCCACTCCATTCTACCTGGCTCTACTCTACAAAAGCCCATATGAAACTGATCCTAAACAAGGTCAAAACTATAATAAAATAATCAGTACTGTTGGCTCCAGTGCCAACCACATCCATGCTCATAGCAGCCTCCATATTCACTGTGTTTTGCCTTGGCCATATTTCCCCCTCTAGTCTGATCAACTTTATATCCTCATTTCAGATTACCCATTAGAAAAGCAGACCTTCCATGACTACATAAATGACAGAAGAGAGATATTTTTACTTGAGGTACTTGGCTTTAAGAATGTTACTTTCTATTCCTTTAATTATTCTTCCCTGTGTTAGTTTGTTTTGGTTTTTTTCCCCCTGAGATCCATTGCCTAGAGGTCAAACCAAGGAGGCACACAATTAGACCTCATGAACTGATTATCCAAGTCCTGTGTTAAAGACACTCATAATCTACAGCCCAGCAATCCCCCACCAAGAAAGAAAGGAACATACGTCATTCACACCATGCAGTAGTATCCATGCAACTGTTTCATTTGTGAGATGATGACCTTTTGGCTCCTGCTGTCCTATACATAAATTACAGCTGGGAGCCATTCTGAAGTCAAAGTAAGGGAGCCGTGGTGGAATGTCCCCATTATTCACCTCTGTTATCGTGCTGTAACACAACTGAATCAATCTTTGTCAGCCAGGAGTTAATGCAGTGTGGGGACTTCTGGATTCTGTCCTTAATTTCACTGCTTATTTGCTATGTTAATTCTGAAATATCTCCTGGCCTCTATGTACCTAGTTTGCACTAAGAGACTTACCTTGGTTTGAAATCCTTACCATCTCCACCAACAACTATAAGGTAATAAGATCATTACCTTATAGCAGTTATATATAACAAAAATAAAGATAAACTAATATACCTTTAAAATCAACCAACCAATGTGACTGTGTTGCCTTTTGGGTTCATTTCAGTATGCCATGGCTGTAAAACGAGATGAAATTCAAAGAATGGAGAACATAGCAAAGAACGAGGAAGGAAAACTGGAAGAGGCTGAATACTACCTGGAGAAAGATGCTGCCATGTTTGATGAGTTCCTGAAGGAGAACCATAAAAACTCTGTTCAAGCCCTAAAAATGTAATGGAAGTTGAGGGAACCACACATGTATTCTGTGCTGGACACAGGAGGTCTTTTGCTTGACCTTCCTGCAGGGTTTTGGCTAGCAAACGCTCTGTGTCTGAATCTGCCCAGAGTTAGAGTCCTGGTGGCACTTTCTCCCCACACATTCAGTGAAAGAGAGGAAAAACAATAGCTGGGGAATCCCCTCATTGCAAAAGTACTTGATTTGGCTGCAGCAAGGAACCTGCTGTTGGCCCCATCACGTAGATTCTTCTCACAACACACTTATGAGAGGGAGATGCTTCTGCCCAAACCCTCACAGCAGGAACAGTCCCCCAAGTGAAGCAATTTGAGCACTTTGGCCCATTATAGGTATCACAAGGGCAGAGCAGCAATTGATGCTCAGCAGCAGCCAAATTAGGGAGGCCTTAACCTGGAAGCATCACTGGGACCCCATACTCTCTTTGCCAAGACAAGCAGGGCCCTCAGGCTGGAGCCAGGCATCACCTGGGACACAGCTTTAAGAGAAGTTTCTAGTGCTCCCCCCACATCTTTTTCTCTGTTTTATATGCACCTCAATTCACTACCCACTTACTGCTAAATTGTTTTATGGCTTATGTTTATGCATTCTTCCCTAGTGCCGAAAAAGAAACTGCAGCAAAGACAAAGAAAATAACGGAGATCCAGGCAATCACTTCCCAAATAGAGAACCTCCAAAGGTAATGGTTGCACACTACTCCTGCCTAGCCTTTACAGCCCCTACAGCACTATACCCTCACAGCCCTAAGGGAAAAAGGGAATCAGGGAAAAGATTTCTAAAAATGTTCAATTTTAAGAGCCAAAATGTTTCGGCTTTTGTTTTTCAGATTCTGGCTTTGTTTCTAAAACAACTCAACTAGTTTTTTAATTATATTTTTTAAGAGTATAAATATTCCAAAACCAAAATTAAATGCCTAGTCTCAGATTAAAAATCAAACAAAACTAAGTAATGCATTTTAATGGTGACCTGGGGAAAGATGGAAAAAAAATTCCCATTGTGAGTTGAGCTGGCAAGATTTCTCATTCATTTTCAAGTAAAAATTCCCAAATTAGCAAGCCCAGTGCCGCAGCAAGGGTCTGGCCACAGAGATGTGACCAGACAGCTTCCACATGAGAAACTACAGTGAGCAGGCAGGGCAGGCTCCCATTTGTCTTTGCATGTCCACGAAGACATGTGCCCTCTTGTCCCTTCTGTGGGTGAAGCTGAATATCAAGAGCTAGAAAGAACCTGTTCAAACAGGGGCTTTCCTCCCTGCTAACAAACTTTGTCCACTTCTCTCAACCCAGTGATATATCCAGATTCAAGAATACTCTGCGGGAGTACAAGATGTACAGGGACTTCCTCTATCAACTATCTCCAAAAGAGTGGCAGGAGGAACATGGAAAAAAGCACACAAAGGAAAAGGATTTGAAAACAGTATCCAAAGCTAATGAAGAAAGTGCCTCGCCTCCCACCACCACAGAGCACGGTGAGTGCCAGGAAAGAGCTGCCCACTCCTCACTGGGACAATCCCATGCTCTAAGTGTACATCTCTTTTTCTCCAGGCCATGGTCTGACAGCCAGGACAAAGGCTGCCAGTCCCTATAGTACCAGTTACATACATGTGCCAGGTTCCCTGCTGTCTTCAAAAAGTTTGGATTTCAGGTCATTACATGAGATCAGGCCACAGCTCAAAAACTTCCTGAAGCCTCTATCAACAAGACAACTGTAAGTCCAAGACAATGCAAACAACAGACTTAAGTACTGTAGAAAGCACTCAACTGACTAGGAGTCAGTAGGGAGGAAACCTGTTCCCCACCTTCGCTGTGAGCATACTGAGATCTGGGCCTTATTGGAACAAATCAAAATATCAGTAGAAAACCATCAGGTGTGCAAGTCAGTACCTATGTACCTACTCCAACAGAGCTCCATCCTCAAATCTTCTGCTGAGAGCCTTGCCCAAAAAATTTGGGCCTTGAGGTAACCCCAGGAGGAATCACAGACCCTGGGCATTTGTCCTGGAGCAAAGCTTCTCTGTGGCCTATTTGTGGCTGAGATACTGGTTCCCACTGTTGGTCACAGCCTCCATGCAAATAGCTGCCCGTTGTTTTGCCATTAATGAAGGTCCAAGGTCACTTTAGACCCACATTGTGTTGACTGTCTACTTTCAGTAAGAGCCTTCAGACAGTATATGCTGGGATGCAGGCACAGTAACACTGCTGTAATGTAGGCAGGGATGGCCTGAGAAGAGGAAGGGTGGGTGGGAGTATGAGACAAGTATGACCAGCTCCAGCTTCTTGAGGCAAAGAAAGTAATTGCCTGGAAAAGTACAGCGTAAGTGGCTAGTGAGTCTCCTAAGGCCAAAAAACCTGGCTATCAATAGAGTTTGAAGTAAGTCATTGCTTGCAGGGCCATTTCCTCTGCCTCCACTCAGAGCTTTGCAGATGCCAGGTTCTCCCAAGCAGAGCTGCCATGTGCCACCCCTCATGAAGCCACTGCAACTACTGGGCTGCTGTCACATGGCAGGAACAATGCAGACACAAGTGGGGCTGGCACTAAAATTATGCAAATGGAGGTTTTTCACCCATCCATGGCAGAGGGTGACACATGCAAGTGAAGGTGATGAGCAGATTCTGCTGCCAACATCAGTCAGGCAGCTCCTGCCTTGCTCTTCCAGCTCTTGCAGTGGCTTGTCCCTGGGGCTGAGCAGCAAAGAAGGAGGCTGCACTGCTGGTTAATGGTAGTAGGCTGTGCAGGGGAAGAAGCACTCAACAGCCTTCTCCTAGGGCAGGTAAAAATTGCAGACTCCCATGGTGGCTACACCATGTTGTTTAGGAGCAGTACCGCATCCCACACAGAGCGCAAGGCTTTCTCTACACTTGCTGTGCTGCTGCCTGAGCCTTTTTGATAAGGCTCTTACATCTGCCTTCTCATTGCCCAAGAGCCAAAGCCTCCCATCGAGTTTAAAGGCGTTTGGATCAACACCCTCTGTTCAGGCTCATGCATCATGTCCCGACCCTGCTGGCCAGCAGAGCCCCGAGCAGCTCAAAAGGCAGCTTGCTTGTGGACAGACATAGCTCCCATGCTGCATCTTTGTGTCACCCCTAGTTCCTACTGACCCCCAAAGAGCCCACAGCCACAGGGGACCAAATGCGTGAATGTACAAAGGACTGATCAGGAGCAAACAGCAACAGCAAACAGCAACAGTGTTCATAATTTACTAATAAGGTCTCCTTTGAGCTATCATTTCTCTAAGGACCTGATACACAAAATGCTTTTCCAGAAGTTCACTGGAGGATGCAGAAAGCGAAACCTGTTCGGACGAAGATGAGGTCAGAAGTCTCGTGTTGAAATATTTACACTTTCTGTTTGTCCTGTGTCATTTATGGATTCTACTAATTTCTCTCACCTTCTAACCATTCATTATAGTATTGAGGAGTTACTGTAGCTACTAATCATAAATGTATAAATGTTCATGTTTTAGCAACATGTATTATAAATACCTTAGTTTAACTTTCCTCCTTCACTTGCCAAAAACCTACCATCAAGCTTGCTGTCCCCCAACAAGATATGACATCATATAATGCTAGATTTTGAAATTAGTGAAGTTATTGTTTTAGGTCTGAAATTAAAGTTTTCCTTCCCACTCACAGATGTTTGCACCACTTTTCACTCCCCAAAATGCAACATGTTTTGGAGGTGAGCTGCTGAGGCAGCATAAAGCTATGCACATGGCAGGAAGGTGGGAGACATTTAGATGTGGACAGTCATGGACCTCTCTACATGGGAGAGCATTTGAACAACCAGGGCTGGTGCAGACAAACCTCCATGTAGTTCAATGGAAAAGAAGCTAGAGAAGGACAAAAACTCATCACGTGTGTTTTCCACTCCAGGAGCCTGCGTTGTATTTTACTGATCCCCAACAACTGCTGTCTATTTTCACGGAGATGGAGGAAGAGAACTTGTCCTTTATCCAGAATACGCAGGAGATTGAGGAATGTTTGGACAAGGTCCAACACACTTTCATCACCACACATGAAAGCATGTAAGTGTGATCCTGCAAGTGGTGGGAAGGGGTCCCTGTGCCCCAGCTTTCAAACAAGTGACTCCCTTTTCCCCCCGCCAGCACCGCGCCATCAGGCTGCATGCTGCAGGCCGCACATAATGCTGTTTACGCAGCACACAACAAAGAGTCTCTTTCTCCTACCTTAGAGCCCAGCTGTAGCCCATCCAGTTCACCATCTTGTGAGCTCCTAGGAAAGTGTCCCATTTATGTAATTTAGGAGGTGGGACTTGAGCTTGGGACTAGTTCCTTAGTCCTCAAGGCACAGGCTGGGGAACTGATGCATTTAGCATCCTGGAGTGCACATAAGCCAGAAGTATCATGTAATTCTCATAAAGAAAGACCAAAGGAAGAAACAAGGCATGTCCTGTTGTGATCCAGACCAGCACCTATTCCAACTCAATGCAAACCCTTCCTAGAGGAAGCCAGCAGGGAACCTGAGTGTAATTGCAATATAGTATTTCAATGGCAGACAGACACACATATTCCCATTTAAAGTGCAGCTTATCCCCTTGTGAAAGTTTTTAAAGGTAAGCTACTTCCCCCATTAACTTATTAAAAAATTCTGAATGTTTAGCTATGCTACTTCTCCCTCCCCCACACCAGCAGAGTAACTGTAATTCCAGAAAAATCATAAGTTCCCTCTGCTTTCAGAGCTGTGGGTGCAAGTTCCCCAGAAATGGCATGAAGTGTTACCTCCATCTGCCGGCAGCAGGAGGGACGGTCCCAGGCTGGAAAGCAGCAGAAGGGCCATGTGTTTCAGAAATGCATTTTCAAAATAACTCACTTCTCTTCTGGCCTAGGGAGAAGAAGTTAGCAGAGCTGAAACAGCAGGTAGTCACCCTCAAATCCTCCATCGCCAAGGAAGAAGAGAGAGTAGCAGATCTGAAGCTCAAAGTTCACCTCTTTTCCTCTGGAGAATACGAAGCTGATGACCAGGTACATCCCGAGATCAAGGCAAGAGGGGTTAGCACACACATAAATGATTCCTCTCCACATACCCATCCTGGGAAAAGAAGCAGACAGTGGGTTACACTGGGGAGGGATCAGCACTGTTTCTCAGCAATGGAGCTATAGCAAGGGCAGTTTTGGGGCACTGCTGAGGCAGCAGACTGGGGCAAATGTGTCTGCTCCATGCAGCTGCTACGAGGTGGGAGTAGGGCTTGCAGGAGCAACCGGGCAGCTGCAACCTGTCGCCGGCCACAGGAAAGCTGGGAAGATGAGACCAATTGAAGAATGGCTCCATACAGCCATCTATCCCAGACACTGGTACTAAGCAAACTGGGAGACAAGCAATTGAGTCTTGTTGAGGGAATTAAAGTGTACTGATTTCCTTTGCTTTTGGAGGGATGTTGTGGTTCCACTGGCAGAACCCAGCCATGCCTCTCACCGTATCTCCTCTCATCTCTAGGACAAAATGCTCACAAGCCTGAACAAGAAGGTGCTGGAAGTCTATTGCCACTGCACTGGAGAAAATGAGACAAACCTGCAGACAGTGCAGATGCTAATGGTGATAGAAAAACAGCTCAATGATTTACTGGACAACCTGGAGAGAATCCCACCAGCAAAGATAGAACAGGCTGAGAAAGCCAAAAAAAAGGAACGGAGGAAAAGGTAAGACAAGACCCTCTTCTGGAAATGGGACCTCTATTTTTAGATGTTGACAGCCAAAACCAAAGCCACTGAAAGAGCTAAATTTGTCAGATCAACCCAGGAAACTGCAACAGCAATCTGAAAGCCATGTGACCAATCATCCCATTTTACTTCTGTAAGGGTTTCATATTCATAGTACTTGCATCTCCCGCTCAACGAGCAGCAGCCAACAGCTACATTAGAAAAGGGCAAAATCTAGAAAAATAAAAAAATCAAACAAACAAAAAACCAAAACCAGATTCATTTATGAGAATCATCATTTTAAGAGAACAATTGCAGTAACAATATTTAAACCAATTAAATAGAAAATTACTCCCCTGTAGTTACTTAACACACTCAAAGTCTGACATGCCCTGATATTTTGTCAGGCTTCTATAGGTACATAAGGGCATTTGTCAGCAATGCCAGCCTTTAAATGTTTCTTCTACAAAACTCTTAAGTTTAACTTGTATTCTTAAATTAAATAGTAGCAAATTAACACAATAAATTTAAGTTCCAAGATGAGATGCATTCCTTTTGTCTCAGTTACACACATGAAATTTCCCCTCACAAATAGCAAAGACGCAACTGGACAGCTGATTGTATCTGGCCATCCTCAGGTGAATCAGATCCAGCAGAGGACAAAAATAAAATAGTGTGAGAATTTAAAGCCAGAACAGTAAGATTTCCCTCTTACTCTCTCTGCAACTTTCTTCACCTTTGTAGTAGAAAGGGTGTGATAGTTCTTCCTGACGTCCTGTGAACGGTTTTGTACTCTCACAAAAGAAGAAAGACACACGTTTATTCTACTCTGGGGATGGAGGAGAATAATTCAGGATGGAATCTAACCCTGCCAAATAAAAAGCAAAACCAAACAAACAAAAAAAAAAAAAAACCCTTCAAAAAGCATTTAAAATTTTCCCGAAGATCACAAGATGGAGAATTCATTTCCTCTCCGCTGCAGTGTGCCATAGCTTGAGCCCATTTCTGTTCCAGCGCTTTTCTATGGGGAATTGGAGCCAGTCAACAGTATCAGCCTCCACTGTGCCCATTTATGCAAAGTGTAGCTCCACGGACGTAAAACCCTCCTACTCACATCTGTATGTTACAGACTTGGTTGTGCTGGTGAGAACTTAAGACACAATAAGCATCATTCACCCACAAAGCTGGTGAGCATCCTGGTCAACTGTAGAGCGTAAGTCACCTGCTGAA